>CM053026.1:84238118-84833118 GCA_028564925.1 Lithobates sylvaticus
TCTGCCTGTAATTCTTCATTGCACAATAAATCTACTTGGAGAAATGGAATTCTAATATACAGCAATTTAAATGATACAAAACAGCAACAAACATGTCATTTAATACTTTCAAATGTTAATCCTTATTTTCCTTTCTGTGCATTTTTTTTTATTCTTGTGATAGAGCCCAAATTTTTCGAAAGTTTTGTTAAATAATAGCAAAGTGACTGTAAGGTCAGTGTTACATAATAGCTAACGAGAACATCGCAATCGGAACACGAACTTTCTTCCTTGTAAAAAAAAAAAAAAAGTATTTTCTCGAAAATGCACTTAACCCTAGAACATAATGTATGGTTTGCAGAGAAGATTAGAAATGTGTATACTGGGATTTATTTTGTCAACATTTTTTATGAAGGCTTCAAAAAGTCGTCATTTATCCGCTACATAAACCTGCTTGACTTTTGTGTCAAAAAATTAAGACGCTACTGCTTGATTTTTCCATTTCTGTTGCTCTATGTTTATACTAACACACTTAAACTTTTTTTTGGTGAGGACTTGGACATTGGTTTTGTTTAAATGTGACTTTTAACCCTATGTGACCTTTTGGGGAAGTTTGTCTATCTTTGCTCTGAAGTTAATTTGTTTCCTTGGTTTTTGTCATGCTTGTTCTGTGAAAGAGGACCTGTCACACACTAAGTGCATATTTTACAGACATATTAAGCAGTCTAAAACACAATCCGATCCATCCAATCAGGAAGAAATGAGCAAATTGGTTTGCGAATTTCGTAAATCTCAGCAAAATTCCAAATTTTCGAATAAATGCATTCAGATCAGTGGAATTCACCTCATCTAGATGATCGATTTTTAGGAACAAATTTGCATGAGGCTTGTACATGCTTAAGGTATATCATTTTTGTTTTTTGTTTGTTTTAGATTAGAGGTTAAAAATGGTTAAAACCCCTGTTTTTTTTTTCTTTCTTTTTTTTATCCTGCATGTCCCATTCAATCCTCCTTGTCCCATTTCAGTTTGTTTTTTAAAATCAAGAATTTTTATTGAAAAGGTTTCCAATTTTATAACAGACGCAAAAAGTAAAAGTAGAAAAATAAAAAATAAAGTTTTAGAAAAGAGAAAGAGAAATGGTAACAAACATCTTTTGATCCCATTCAGTAAATCCATACAACACTTTCCTACACGATTTGTAAAACATAGAATATATGAAATAACAATGAATATAAATGCACAGTATCACATGAAATATATTCAGTTCCCCCATTGGAAGAACTCCCCTCTATTCCTGTTTTGGTGACAATTCAAAATGTTATTTTTTTTCCCCTCACTTCCAGTCCTGATGACAATGGTCAGCAGGAGAAATAAAAAGGGGAAGTCTCCCTATTGGGCATGCAGACACCAATAAAACGTAACAGAGGTTGTAAACCTTCACTACACTATCCAAAATTACAAGTATAAAAAAATAAAAATAAAAGTATATTTTAAAATAAATGCATAGCCCAAACCTTTTTTTTAGTTGGATAGAGTAAGAATTAATTTAAAAGAATGTCAATATTTTATTGCTGCCTGTGTCCCAATGGGTAGATTCCGCTCTCTTTTTGTCCTGATAACTTTTTTATTGCTGAGTTTTGGGAAATAAAAAATTACAGCTGTCATCAAAACAAGAGGTGAAGGGCAATCTTCCATTGGGTACACCTGTTCCAGGAAAACTCTCTAAGGGCTCTTTCACACGGGGCAGATCAGTGGAGATCCGCCCCGTGGATAGCCGCTTGCTCAGCGGGATCGCCGGAGCGATCTCCGCTGAGCAGAAAGATGACACGTCCGTCTCTGCACTCCGTGCAGGGACGGACCTGTCAGAGCGCCGCTCTCCCCTATGGGAGATCGGGTGACGACGGACCGTAGAGTCCGTCGTCATCCGATCCGCTCTGCAGACGGATGAAAAAATGGGGTTTTCCTCCGTCTGCAGAAACGGAGCATAGCGGGCACGGACAAGAGCGGGTGTCAGCGGATGCTCATCCGCTGACACCCACTATCCCAACGGGATGTCCGTTTTTCATCCAAAAACGGAAGGATGAAAAACGGACATACGGACCATCCGTGTGAAAGAGCCCTATGGCTGGATTCACACCTATGCATTTTTAGTGCTTTTTGCATTTTGCAGATTTGCACTACAGAACGTGTTCCATAGGAAACCATGTTAAATGGACTGTAGTGCAAATCTGCAAAAAGCACTAGAAATGCATAGGTGTGAATCCAGCCTCAGAGGAGAACTTTCTCTCACTTTGTTGAGATTATTATTATTATACAAGATTTATTGTATTTATCGGCGTATAACACGCACACCAAGTTTAGGAGGAAATTTTAAGGAAAAAAACTTTTAAAAGAAAAAACTTACATTTAAATGCCCATCAATGCAGCCTTGCACAGTGTCCATCTGCATGCTTGTCAGTGTCATTTGCAGCCTTGCATCCTTCTCAGTGTCATTTGCAGCCTTGCATCCTTCTCAGTTTCATTTTCAGCCTTCTTAGTGTCATTTGCAGCGTCCATCTGCAGCCTCCTCAGTGTCATTTGCAGCCTTGCCCAGGCTGCAGTTAAACTGCAGTGACATGTCAATGTCACTGCAGTCTTGCAGCATCCATCTGCAGTCTCTAAAGTGACATTTGCAGCCTTGCCCAGGCTGCAGTTAAACTGCAGTGACATATCAGTGTCACTGCAGTTTGAAAATTGGCGCCATTCGCCGTTCTCGCAGCTTTCGGCCGTTCTAGGCCGCCTTTGGTCGTTCTCGGCCGCCTTTGGTCGTTCTCAGCCGCCTTCGGCCTTTCTCGGCAGCTTTCGGCCGCCGAGAGCGGCCGAAAGAGGCCGAAGGCGGCCGAGAATGGCCGAAAGTTGCCGAGAAGGGCCGAAGGCGGCTATCAAAAGCTATCAAAAGCCGTTGAGAAGGGCCGAAGGCGGCTCAAAGCCACCCGGGGCCTCACAGCGGTGGAGGATCGGCATATAACACGCACCCCTGATTTTCCCCTGATTTTATACGCCGATAAATATGGTAAATAGCGCCAACAATTTGTGCGGCACTTTGAGATATCTTCTCACTTCCCATTGTGAACAAAAATAAATTAAAGGATAAAAGAGTCCAAATTCGTAATTAGTTTGTATTAAAAAAACAGCCAATGTGTTTTTTTTGATTGCTCGTGCAGATACTGCTGGCCAGTAACTCTCCTGATCCAGCCATTAAGCCTGGCACCCACGATGAGAATATCGGACGAATGATCATCTGTTTTTTTTTTTGTTTTTTTACATGCTAGTCTCATATAGAAAACTAATAGGTTACTAGGGTTATGAAAAGTCTCATAAGACAGAATACAACTTCCTGCGATAATGTATTGTAATGTATTCTTTCGTTTCTGAGCGTAGTTTTGGTTACACAATTTTTTTTGCACAAATATTATACTGGGTACACAAAAATTGTTCTGTTATTGTACGAGAAAAATGTTCGTGCTTGTCCCTTTGGATAATTTTGCATGAACTCATGCTGTTGTGGACTCTTGCTGGCATAGTTTGGGGTGTGGCTGTGTCCCATTATTCTGTTGTGTCTGTCTGCCTTAGGAAAAGTGTATTATGGGATGGATGTTTTGTATTTGTGTTCCTGGCATGTAAACCATTGTTCTATTGTGTCTGTCTGCCTTAGGAGAAGTGTATTATGGGATGGATGTTTTGTATTTGTGTTCCTGGCATGTAAACCAGGGGCAGGGCAGAGAGGTGAGGGGGAATTCCTTCCAACAGCCCTCCCTGCTGATAAGGTGGTCTATTGTTCAAATGTTTGAATACCTGTGTGTTCCTTATCACTGATTGGACAGTTTACCCTGCCCTGAATCCAAGGGTGGGGGCATTGTTCCTGAGTGTTTTTCTGTTTGTACCTGTGTTTCAATAAAGAGTCTGTTGTTTTCACTTTACATTGAGTTACGGCTAATGACTGGGTGCTCTGAGGGATCTTGGATCATGCTGGTTCTGGACAAAGGAAGCATTTACGGCGGGCATTGGCCTGTTGAGGACAGGAGTCCGTCACAGTTGGTTGGCAGTGGTGGGATTGTGCTTCCTTGCCGTGAACACATCCAAACCACCACCTGGATCCAAGATCCGGATAGCAGGAGAGGAGAGGTACAGATACCTGCCGTCATGGAAGAAAAATTCCAAAGGAGGTTGCGAGAGATGCGGATACAGTGCAGGGGAGCAGTATCAGTGCAAGTCATGTTGGGATGGTATGATTCTGTTCGCCAGCAACTGTGGAAAAAAGTGCTCTCGAGCAGCGTCACCATTGAAAAATTCTCGCCTCCATCCATGTAAGGTATTGGTCGTAGTATGAAGTGCGAGTGCGGTTATTGGGGGGACAACCGAACCAAGAGTGGACAGCTAAGTTAAACAGCCTGATCCAGGCAGAGATGTGCTTGGATGAGAGCTACAAAGCCCTCCAGTGGTATGTAGTTCAAGTGTGCCCATGGACAGTGGATGACAGCCCCACAGAAGGCTTTGACTATGGTGGCCTGGGGACTGTTGTACAGGGGGCTGTCCAAGGACCCTGACTTTGGGAGTGATTTGGAGTGGTGTTTGGAGGCAATAATCAGGAATGGGAGCTGGAGATCGCCTACAGACAGCTGATAGACTCGGCTTAGTAGCAGGGTGGGGTTCCCTTTGCCTGGGACTATCCAGAAATTCCAGCCGACAGTCCTGAAATCCTGGCTGAAGTGTTGGCAATGGGGCAGAGTAACAGTGTGCGTTGCTGACCTCCACCTCCAGCTATGGAAGCAGAGCTATTATGGCAGATTCAGCAAGTTTTAACTCATCTGGATGAAGCTGTTTATGCACAAGACGAGGTTGGATGGAGGAATGTGTCTGTCCAGCAGCCAGAGGAAGCTGTCCTCAATCCCCAGCCACAGATCACAGAAAACATGAACTAAATTGACTTTTCATTGAAGGAGGTAACATTTACTGAAATTCAAACTGAAGTGCTAACAACAGGGCAGAGCTCTGCTAGTCTCTGCCCAGCACTGGTAACATCTTGTTCTTTCTACGGAAAGGAGATGGTGAACCTCTATCACCAGACACCCGTTATAGAGATTGGGGATTTGATAGACCTTTCTGCTGAGGAAGAACAACCTGGTGAGCCTTCAGTAGAAGAGCTGGCATCAGGGCCAGACATCACTTAGCTCATCTTAGCACCAACAGCAGCTTCAGCCTCCCTGAGAGAAGATGCAGTTGGCCTTTCTCCCACAAAACCTACAGACATGGGATTTCCTGCCAGCAGCATCTGTGGGGTTACCAGACTTCTCCAGCTGAAGCTCTGACTGGACAGAGGGTCCAAGACCTCTGCCCTACACCTGCGGCAATTCCGGAAGCCCAGCAAGGATCCGTGCACCTGGGAGACAGTACCAGAGACATGTCGTCCCAGCAGCCAGGTGAGGGTAAGGGAGATGAAGCAGCCAGCTTCCCTACTCAGCAGTAGATGGTACCCCAGAATGATGTTAGCAACCCAGCAGAAGGGCTGGCAACAGGGCAGAGTGCTGCTAGCCTCTGCCCTCAACTAACAGAAGAGGGAGTTCCTGTGAAAGTGGATGGGACTTTGGTCTCCACTGACACAACCCCAGAAAATGGTGCGACACTGAGACAGGAGGATGTCAGCCATGATTTGCACGCATTTGGGGATTTTCATCTACCAAAATTGGATGAGTTTTCAGTCTCCACTTGTATACCCCAGGGATTCTGGGCAGTCGGCCCAGATCCCCAACAGCATGATGAAGTGATCCCAGTCACCCTGTCTTCTCTCCAGTGGCTGAAAAGACTCCAGGGACACTCTTCTCCCCAGTGGTGGGTATGTTCTCTGAGAGAGGCAGAGGTTGGCTGGGTGAGTAATTCTCTTTTTGGGACAATGTGTTTGGGTTCCTGTATGGATACACGCCTTGGGGGACTGGAACTATGGACTAACTTCAAAGTCAATCCGTTTGGGGTCTCCTTCTGTGTAAGACTTTTGCCGAAAAGGGAGATATGTGACGGGAGTCACTTTGGGTGGGGGGTTTGTGGAGACCAGCTTCCCTTGGAGAGCACTGGAGGCTCCTGGTCCAGCTCCCCTGGCCCCTTCTATGTGTAAATCCCCCTGTGTCCATTAGGGTCACAGGGTGACCGAGAACCCCAGTGTGATCTGTGCTAGTCAGACTCGCTGTACAGCCACACTGGAATATTGTATATATGTATATATTGTGTGTTGTCTCATGCTGTTGCGGACTCTTTGCTGGTATTGTTTGGGGTGTGACTGTGTCCCATTGTTCTGTTGTGTCTGTCTGCCTTAAGAGAAGTGTATTATGGGATGGATGTTTGTATTTGTGTTCCTGGCATGTAAACTGGGGGCAGGGCAGAGAGGTGAGGGGGGAATTCCTCCAACAGCCCTCCCTGCTGATACTGTGGTCTATTGTTCAAATGTTTGAATACCTGTGTGTTCCTTATCGCTGATTGGACAGTTTACCCCACCCTGAATCCAAGGGAGGGGGCATTGTCCCTGAGTGTTTTTCTGTTTTGTATCTGTGTTTCAATAAAGAGTCTGTTGTTTTCACTCTACATTGAGTTACGGCTAATGACTGGGTGCTCTGAGGGATCTTGGATCACCAGGCTTGAGGGGAAAACGTCTATATAAATCACGAAGGAGGACAGGGGCATGTACGTCCGGGGATGAGACCCAAGAGCGTTCCTCTGGACCGTACCCCGTCTAATGCACCAGGTACTGTATGCGCCCACGAAACCTACGGGAGCCAACAATGGACTGTACTTCATAATCCTCATGGTTCTCAACCCGTACAGTGTGAGGACATGGCACCGAGGTGGTAAAGCGGTTGCAGACCAAAGGTTTTAATAAGGAGACATGAAATACATTTGAAATACACATATTAGAAGGAAGGTCTAATGCGTAAGCAGTGCCGATCCTGACCTCCCTGGGGCCCTAAGCAAAATTCTGCTAAGGGGCCCTCTACCTGACCCGTGATGCTGTGCGCTATGTAAACCCTTTGCCATTGCTACACAGTCACACCTGACACTTCAGTGCTCCCAATACAATCCTCCCTCCTTTAACCGCTTCCCGACCGCCTCCTGCACATTTACATCGGCAGAATGGCACGGCTAGGCAAAAGCACGTACAGGTACGTCCCCTTTAATTGCCTAGCCGTGGGGTCACAGAGCTGAAGAACGGGGAGAGGTCTGTGTAAACAAACCTCTCCCCGCGCTTCCTACACTGCCTGTCACTGATCGGCTGTTCCCTGTCATCGGGAAAGCTGATCAGTGACGTCAGACGTCAGCCACGCCCCCTACTGTGAAAAAAATACACACACGTCACACTAACTCCTCCCCATCCCCTAGTGGTTAACTCCTTCACTGCCACTGTCATTTACATAGGAATCAGTGCATTTAAATAGCACTAATTTCTGTATAAATGACAATGGTCCCAAAAATGTGTCAAAAATGTCTGATGTGTCTGCCATAATGTCGCAGTCACAATAAAAATCGCTGATCGCCGCCATACTAGTAAAAAAAAAATATTAATAAAAATGCTATAAAACTATCCCCTATTTTGTAAACGCTATAACTTTTGCGCAAACCAATCAATAATCGCTAATTGCGATTTTTTTAACCAAAAATATGTAGAAGAATACGTATCGGCCTGAACTGAGAAAAAAATATGTTTTCTTATATATTTTTTGGGGATATTTATTACAGCAAAAAGTAAAAAATATTGCATTTTTTTCAAAATTGACGCTCTATTTTTGTTTATAGCGTAAAAAATAAAAACCGCAGGGGCGATCAGATACCACCAAAAGAAAGCTCTATTTGTGGGAAAAAAAGGACGCCAATTTTGTTTGGGAGCCACGTCGCACGACCGCGCAATTGTCAGTTAAAGCGACGCAGTGCCGAATCGCAAAAAGGGGCCTGGTCCTTTGACTGCAAATTGGTCCGGGGCTGAAGTGGTTAAACAAAACATTTAAAGAATAAGTACAACAATATAGAACAGAATGAGGTTCAAAGAATATTTATTGAATAGAGTACATCAGGGTTCCCAGAGAGCCCCCCTTACATCAGTGTCCCCAGAGAGCCTCCCCTTAAATCAGTGTCCCCAGAGAGTCTCCCCTTACATCGGGGTCCACAGAGAGCCTCCTCTTACATCAGGGTCCCCAAGGTTTCAGTTTGCTTGCGCCCCCCTAAAAATTTGGGGCACCAGCTGTCACTGGTTTATGTGTGTGTGTGTATATATATATGTGTGTGTTTTTATATAAAAATGAAGAAATCGGTTCCTTTATATGCAGCCATCCACTTGTGACCGGGCCCTGGTGTTCCAACATCGGGCTCGAGTAAAGAGCTTTGTCCGGAGGTCGGGGGGGGGGGGTCCATGGTTTCTTGCATCGGGGCCCTGAGGGTTCTAGTTACGCCACTGAACCACCATAAGGATAACTGTGGAGTTGGGTAACTTCACAATGAAATCCATAGACAGGTGGGTCCAGGGCCTCTCTCCATTGTGTATGGGTTGTAGGAGGCCCACTGGAAGATGTCGTGGAGTCTTACGCACATACGGAACAGGCAGCTACAAAGGCGGTTACATCAGCGCCTAGACTAGGCCACCAGAATTGTTGGGAAATGGCCCAAAATAGTTGATTCTTCCCAGGGTGGCCAGCAGCCTTGGGAGGATGGTAAGTCTGGAGCATGGCAGTACAGAGACTCTCTTGGACAAAGCAGCATGGACCTGAGCAGCAAGAATTTTGTCACCCAAAGGAGATTAGCCGACAGCTGAGCGGCCAGCTCTCAGAAGGAAGGGCTGAGCCCAGCCCTGACAGTGACCGATAACAGCCAAGGAGTGTCAACGCATTTCAGCCAGAGATAGCCTCCCTGGCTGAAATGCGTTGACTTTTCTTGGCTGTTATCTGTCACCGCTTAATAAAACCTATGACTGCAGAACATATACTGTTGTCCCGGCTTTCCTTGTGGGATTAATCATTGTGGATGAGGCGTCAGCTGCCGTGCCAAAGCACTGGTGTTCTAGCCACAATACCACAGGCAGCAAGCAATGCAAAAATGGGCGTGGTTTAAATAGAGTCTGTTTACATCCGCCTGTCCATAAGGATGCATGGACCTTCCCATCAGGTCTGCCTGAAAAACTGACAGGCAGACCTGATTGGACCCTCTGTGTGAAAGGGGCCTTAGTGATGGTGTCAGCAAGGAGTGACTGTGAGAAGTTGGGTTCAAAACTTCACTGCCCAATTTCTCACAGTCAGGAGAGTGCTACATGAAAACAGGAGATACCATCTTTGTCAGCTAGCTGTCAGGTATTTTTTTTTTTTTGCTGCTATCTAAAAGATAGAAGTAAAAGAGCGCTGTTAGCTGATGTGTAGCACTGTCCTGACTGAGAAATTGGCAATTGAAGTTGCAAACCCAATTTCTCACAGTCCAGTGACTGCTGGATAAAAAAAAAAACTTTACCTCTGTAGCCCCCCTTTACCATCAGAGCCCTCCTTTACCATCAGTGTAGTCTCAACAGTGCCCATCATTGCAGCCTCCTCAGTGCCCATCGGTGCAGCCTCCTCAGTGCCCATCATTGCAGCCTCCTCAGTGCCCATCGGTGCAGCCTGCTCAGTGCCCATCAGTGCAGTCTCATCAGTGTAGCCTCATCAGTCCCGTCTCATCATTGCAGCCTCATCAGAGCAGTCTCATCAGAGCAGTCTCATCAGAGCCATCTCATCAGAGCCATCTCATCAGGCCAGTCTCATCAGGCCAGTCTCAAAGGAGCTTTCTCATCAGACCAGTCTCATCAGCGCAGTCTATCAGAGCAGTCTTGTAAGAGCAGCCTCATCAGTGCCATCTCATCAGAGCAGTCTCATCAGAGCAGTCTCATCAGAGCCATCTCATCAGGCCAGTCTCACTAGGCCAGTCTCATCAGAGCATTCTCATCAGTGCAGTCTATCAGAGCAGTCTTGTAAGAGCAGCCTCATCAGAGCCATCTCATCAGAGCAGTCTCATCAGAGCAGTCTCATCAGAGCCATCTCATCAGGCCAGTCTCACTAGGCCAGTCTCATCAGAGCATTCTCATCAGTGCAGTCTATCAGAGCAGTCTTGTAAGAGCAGCCTCATCAGTGCCATCTCATCAGAGCAGTCTCATTAATGCAGTCTCATCAGAGCGGTCTTACCAGAGCAGTGTTATCCGTGCAGTCTCATCAATGCAGTCTATTACAGCAGTCTCATCAACGCAGTCTATCAGACCAATCAGCCCAGTGCACTCTTGATCAGTGCAGCCTCATCAGAGCAGTCAGTGCAGTTTATCAGTGCAGTCACCGACCTAGTGAGGAGGACCTACCTGGTCCTAGCCACGCCAGCCGAGCTCCACTCATCATCTTCGGGCTCAGCAAGCAGTGCTTCTGGCTCCCACTCTATCGGCCGGGCTCCCTCTCCACATGCTCCTACATCCGCCACGCCCCCACCACTCTGCCTCCATCCCAATGTCCGTAAGAGATGCAGATTTTGGGGAATTTGCCTGAGACATTCTTAGACCAGGACATTGGTGCGATTTCTGCAAATGTCCCGGGCAAATCTGGACTTTTGGCAACTATGTGATTAGGGTAATAGGACTGATCTCTGCTAGCCTCATGTAGTAGTATATCCCCAGTCAGAAATGTAGCATGACCCCACTCTCTGACCCTCATTTTGCCTATTAGGTCTGCAGCTTCTGACAGCCCTCTCAGGCATTACATATTTTGAACATTATGTGTGGCCCTTTGGTGATGTCAGGGGCCGCATTTGTGGCCCCCTATAGCTCATAATTTGAGAACCACCTAAGCTATCTATAGCTCTGGAGTAATGTATTCAATCAGATCTCCTTATATGACTTTGTGTATACAATTGTGCAAGTCTGTAGCTAATCAGAATGAACTCTGAAGCACATTGAACCTATCGCATATCAGCTGTTGGACAGAAAAGTCTCCATCCCCTGTGTCTTTTCCTGGCACGAGACCTTGGCCGACACTGCCAGAATTCAAATCTTAGTTTGGTTATAATTTTATGGATGGCTGAAAAACAGCAGTTTTGAAGCTGATGACAAGAATGAAGGATCGCTTTATTTATCATCCTCAGGACAAAAAAAGAACAAAGGCAAAACAGTATCAAACAGGAAATTTATAACTCATAAATTTAAAAGAATATTTCAATGATGTAAAAGCAGTAATAAACCCAAAACCAAAGATGTGATATATTGCAACTTGCCAATCATTAGAAGCATTCTCACCTAGTGATCTGGCCAGTACCAAACCTCCTGTATTAGACTGCCTCCACTCTGGATGAAGGAGCACAGGAGGCAAAATTTGGTTCGAATGAACGGGTATGGGACTTTAACCACTTCAGCCCCGGACCAATTGGCAGCCAAAGGACCAGGCCCCTTTTTTGGGCACTGCGTCGCTTTAACTGCGCGGTCATGCAACGTGGCTCCAAAACAAAATGGCGTCCTTTTTTTCCCACTAGAGCTTTCTTTTGGTGGTATTTGATCGCCCCTGCGGTTTTTATTTGCGCTATAAACAAAATAGAGCGACAATTTTGAAAAAAATAATATTTTTTACTTTTTGCTATAATAAATAAAAAAATATATAAAAAAACATTTTTTTTCCTCACTTTAGGCCGATACGTATTCTTCTACATATTTTTGGTAAAAAAAATCGCAATTAGCGATCATTGATTAGTTTGCGCAAAAGTTATAGCGTTTACAAAATAGGGGATAGTTTTATAGCATATTTTTTTTTTTTTATTAGTAATGGCGGCGATCAGCGATTTTTATTGTGACTGCGACATTTTGGCGGACACATCGGACATTTTTGGTACATTTGTCATTTATACAGAAATCAGTGCTATTTAAATAGCACTGATTCCTATGTAAATGACAGTTGTAGTTAGGGGTTAACCACAAGGGGGCGGGGAGGAGTCAGTGTGACGTGATGTGTTGACTGTAGGGGGGCGTGGCTGTACGTCTGACGTCATTGATCGGCGTTCCCGATGACAGGGAACCGCCGATCACTGACAGTCAGTGTAGGAAGCGCGGGGAGAGGTTTGTTTACATAGACCTCTCCCCGTTCTTCCGCTCCGTAACCCGATCGCGGGATTGGGTCCGCTGGTCCCGCGGCCGGGGTCACTCCCGACCGGGTCGCGAGCGCGCCGCTAGCGGCGCGCGCGCGACCCACGGGCAGGCACATGCACGATCACGTACAGGTACGTGATTCTGCCTGCCCGTGCCATACTGCTGACGTATATATGCAGTGGCCGGTCGGGAAGCGGTTAAGGACGCAATCAACAAAAATATATTTAAATATAAAGTAATTTATTGAAAAAATCACAATACAACATAATATAACATTTTTTTGACATCATATGTCTATAAAAACATTTAAAAGCAATACATCACTGAATAGAGATGAAGTTTTAATTTTTTTCTCAACATGTTTCACCCAAATTTGGGCTTTCTCAGGAGAGTTAGATAATGTCATACAATATTCACTGAAATAGAAACATAGAATCAAAAATTGAACACATAAAATTAACACAACCTAATGAAATAATATAGAAATGGACATCATATAGAGAATGAGTGGGTGGAGCTAATAAGAAAGCACAGGAGGCACCTTTGAACAGTAGCATTGTTAATATGGGGAGTGGTACATGTAGGTGGAGTGCAGAGTGGTGCGTGGCAAAAACACAAGAGCAATGAAAGAACTTGTATTGAAACAATGCAAAGACAGTTCACAATAATCCTGGCAGAAAGACAACCCAACCGAGAACACTCACTGATCCAGCAACATGTAGAGAGTGAAGTGCGGCCTGGCTGTCTCGTGCCCAAAAGGGAGGATGTCCAGAGAAGTTGCAAGACCTATGCTTTTCCTCCTCATCAGGAACCTTTCCTTGCGGCTAGTTCTGTCCCTACCAGGCGGGGGTACCTGTCCCTACTCTACCCACTCACATAATGCACGCCAAGCCTGGGAGGCAGGGCCTTAAATAGGCTCTGCCTGATACAAGATGGCCGCCAGAGTCACATTTGCTGTCAGTATCCAGTTGGATCACTTCCCCAGTGAACCAGGAAACCATAGAAGAACCATGTTCCTCTTGACTTCCTCTCCAAATGCAGTGCTGCTGCAGAACCTGCAATGGAAAAAGTTGACTACACTTGCCTACATACCAGCAGATTTAAATACACTAACAAATTGAAGCTGAACTCCAGCTAACCCTTCTTAGCAGTTACAGCAACAGCTTTTTTTTTCATTTTGGGATAAAGGTTTTACATATATAAATAAAAGCTGATCATTGTAAGCACCAATGCGAGTGGTTAATGGTTTGTATCACCTTTGTAACTGCTACATCTGCAGGACAGCTTGTTCTGTTGAAAAACAACAGACTTACTGGCTGGATAACCAGGTGAAAGTAAAGAAAAGAAAGCCTAAAGAAGAAAACGAATGCAACCATTACATCTAAGAATTTGGTAGGCTGCAATATAATAAAGGTTTCCTTTTGGGTTTAATACTGCTTTAATGCCTGTAAATTCCCAAAAGTGCTTTTGTGCTTTTCAGCCCTCTGATGAGGGGTGAGAGATTTTGGGCTACATCAAAGACATTTCTCTATATCTAATATAATGACAACAGTTGCATATATACTCGAGTAGAAGCCGAGTTTTCAGCACATTTTTTTGTGCTGCAAATTACATTTTCCAAACCGACTTTGGGGCCCCGTATCTCGGAGGCCACTTGGTGCTAGGAACCCAAAAATTGGTGTGCAAACCCAGTGGAACCTGCACCACAACAGTCGATTCGGAAAATGTCATTCTCTGCTGCAGAAAAGTGCTTGACATTTTCCAAACCGATTTTGGGGCCCCGTATCTTGGTGCTAGGAACCCCAGGTTTGAATATGTTGTAGTGCTGGTTCCATTTGCACACCAAATTTTGGGTTCCTAGCACCAAGTGACCCCAAGATACGGGGCCCCAAAGTTGGTCAATTGTGTCCATCTGCATCAATGTCTTTTCGGGACCCTTTGGGTCCAGAGACCCCAAATTGGCTGCAGCTAAGGGGGCATCTAGGAACCCTTAACTACCGAGTTTGAAGTTCGGGGGACCTATGGCTGCAAATGGGCACAGTGAGGCATGCAAATGGGCACAGTGAGGCTGCAAATGGGCATTGTTGACCCTCTTTTCCACTTACAGTACCTGTGCATTTCTCACCCTAGGCTTATACTTGAGTCAATACGTTTTCCCAGTTTTTTGTGGTAAAATTAGGTGCCTCGACTTATATTCGGGTCAACTTATACTCGAGTATATACGGTATATCTAAAGAAATGTCTAAATACGGAAACAAAAATGTAATATATTCCATGGGATTGCACACAAATGACCCAAAAAGGAAAATACCAAATACAAAAATACAACTATACTAATGCTATAGAAGACACAGAACACAAAAATTAGCATAAATTGGCCGCTGCACTTTTATTGGTTTCAAAATTCAAAAATGTATCAAATGAGAACATAAATCCATTATATTCTCATATGACAAATCAGACAAATCTTAGCCATAATGACTCAAGCAAAGCATAACGTTCAATTATAAAAATGTCCCCCTTTAATGCAAAGGTGACAAACCACATAAAGTGCTAACGACAGTGTTAGGTCCTCTTGCTCAACCTGTCCAACTAAAAGACCGACCATCTACCGAGGCCCCTTTACATACTGAGGCCCTCAGGCCCCTGGCAAGGTCCCTTGCACGCTATTGGGCAGAATATACCTGTCCACAGGTGTGCCTAAATTAATAAAGGGGGAGTGAACTAAGCTAATACAGTATTATGCCCCGTACACACGATCAGACTTTTCAACAACAAAACCGTGGAATTTTGTTTGAAGGGTGTTGGCTCTAACTTGTCTTGCGCACACACGGTCACACAAATGTTGGGCAACAATTACGAACGTAGTGACGTACAAGACGTACGGCGAGACGATAAAAAGGAAGTTCAATAGTCATGTGATATCTCCATTACGAACGCTAGTTTTACAAGACCGATCGCTTCCAGCTCATACTTGATTCCAAGCATGCGTGAACTTTTGTGCTACGGATTTGTGTACACACGATCAAAAAATTTGTTTGGCGGAAAAATTGAGAACCTGCTAGCCAACATTGCTGCGTTCATCTTTCCCTCAATCCTGACTAGTCTTCCAGTTCCTGCCACTGAAAAACATCCCCACAGCATGATGCTGCCACCACCATGTTTCATGTTTCACTGTAAGGATGGTACTGGTCAGCTGATATGTGCGGTGCCTGGTTTCCTCCAGACATGATGCTTGCCATTCAGCCCAGAGGTTTCAATCTTTGTTTCGTTAGACTAGAGAATTTTGTTCCTCGTGGTCTGAGAGTCCTTTAGTTGCTTTTTTGGCCTGATTGGTTGAGTGCTGCAGAGACAGTTGTTCTTCTTGAAGGTTCTTCTCTCTCCACAGAGAAATGCTGGAGCTCTGTCACTAAGGCCCTTCTCTCTAGGAAGAGTCCTGGTGGTTCCAAACTTCTTCCATTTACGGATGATGGAGGTCACTGTGCTCATTGGGACCTTCAATGCTGCAGACATTTTTCTGTACTCTTCCCCAGATCTGTGCCTCGATACAATCCTGTCTCGGAGGTCTACAGATGATTCCTTGGACTTCATGGCTTGGTTTGCGCTCTGACATGCACTGTTACCTGTGGGACCTTATATAGACAGGCAGTGCCGGGACAAGGTCATCTAGAGCCCAGGGCAAAAATGCCAAATTGTGCCCCCCCCCCCCCCCCTCCAAGATATATGAGAATTATGTGTCAGCAAAGTATCTCCCTACCCCCCGAAAAAATCTAAATCAAGCACTAATCTGCATGCTTACCCCTAACCGTAATTTCCCCCTCCCAATAAAAATCTGCCTCCTACTGAAATCCCCTAGCACAGATCTTTGCCCCCCTCCCAGCTCAAATCCTCTCATTCCCCATATGTCCCCAGCACAAATCCACTCCCCCACCCCCAAAACAATTCCCCCCTTCTAGTACAAATCCTGTACCCCTCAAATTTCCCCATCTGAGCACAAATCCTCTCCCCGTCCCAGCACAAATTCTCCCAAATTCCCCCAAATTTCCCCTCCTAGCACAAATGCCCCCAGTCATCTCCTTCCCCCCACCATTTTACCTTTTCTAGCACACCTCCTATAATAATTCTTATCCCCTGACCCCCCGCAAATTCCCCCTCCCCCAACCTCCTTGTGGTGCCCCCCCAGCTCACATGATGCCACAGTGCCCAGGGCAGCCGCCCCTCCTGCCCACCCCCTTGTCCCGGCCCTGTAGACAGGTATGTGCCTTTCCAGATCATGTCCAATTAACTCAATTTACAACAGGTTGACTCCAATCAAGTTGTAGAAACATCTCAAGGATGGTCAGTGGAAGGAGGAGGCACCTGAGCTCAATTTTGAGTGTCATGGCAAAGGCTGTGAATACTTATGTACATGTGATTTTTACGGGGTTTTTTTTCTATAAATTTGCAAAGATTTCAAACAAACTTCTTTCACATTGTCATTATGGGGTATTGTTTGTAGAATTTTGGAGAAAATAATGAATTTAATTCATTTTGGTATAAGGCTGTAACCTAACAAAATGTGGGAAATGTGATGTGCTGTGAATACTTCTGGATGCACTGTAGTACAAATCAGGAGAGCAGCCCAAGGGGACAATGCTTCTCTTCCATAAAGACAGTAATGTTAGCGATGTCACCCTAGGCCAGGTGATGTGTTTGGCAGAATCATCACATGAAAACAAAGGGAAAATAAGCCTGAAAAAAAAAACAAATTCAGCCACCACAGTAGGCAGCAATACAACACACTTTTATTTTTTGGGTTTAAATACAGTTTAGAACTAGTGGTTCTTGTTTATATAGTGTGAGACGCATATATATGGGCTTTGTGTTCTTCATATCAGGTGCAGTCTCCTAAATTTGTAAGGAAACAGATACGCGCTATATAAATTTCCCCTTGGTCAGAAAAGTTATTTTTATACCGTACAAAGAAACGAGACATCTGAGATCAAACAAGAGCCATGCCCTTGAGGACATTATCGGCACTGAGGCTTGTCTTGTGCTCACTAATTTGATTAGTGTTACGAAATTGGGTTGTATTTTTAGAGCATAACTGAGCGAAATTGAGGCCCGAAACGAAAGGAAAAAAGAGAAAATAGTGCAGGGCCGGGCATGACAGTGTGTAAAGGGGAGACAACAATGGGTTAAAAGCACAGACGTTTGCAAGGAAGGGAATGGTACTGATTGGTAAATGATCAGAGTGGGAGGGGTGTTGTTTATTTAAGGGGCAGGCGGGACTTCCGGGCAGCAGAGGCTGGGGCAGAAAGGAGGAAGCAGTTTCCCCACCCTCCCTATGTTTTGGTTTTTGTTTTGTTTTTTTCTTTCTTTTCAGGTTCAGTGGGAGCAGGTTCGTCATAGCAGCTGAGCATTGGCTGTGTTTTGGTCTTTGATGGTGTCAGAAGAACATACGAGATAGATGTGTTGGGGACTCATCGGTAGTATGTGCCCCTCTGGTGTATTCCAGCTAGGACAGTTAGCTGGAATATGAATACGGTAATGGTTGCACTGCGGGAAGGAGGTTGTCTCCGAGCTGATGTGGTACAGCTGGAGGCCTATCATGGAGAAAGGTCCTGCAGTGTAGTGGTGGAATATGTGTTAAGTTTGGGGTGCCGTCAAAGACCAACACACTGAGTGATTGATAGTTGTTGTTTACAAATGTTTATATGTTTAGAAATATTAATATTTTGTTAATAAAAAGGCTGCTATGGCCATTTATACTCCAAATTCAGGTGTGGTCTCGTTAATTTAGATAATGGTAAGGGGGATGGTGGAGTATGAGTGGTTGGGCAGTATAAAGAAGGTTGGGGACATCTGGGCTACACTGGTCAACAAAACTTCATTGCTTAACAAAATAGCAATTGACTGATTAAAATATTGATTATGCTTCTTTTTGGAGACTGCTTGAAAAATATAACTTAGTTATGAAGACATTACATAGCATTTATGTAAACCACTTACATATCACAGATTAAATATCTGAGCACGGTCACATTTGGAACAGCTTGAAACTCATCCAACCCTACACACAGCATGAAGGGTACAGCGGGTGCAACTGCACATGGATCCATGGGGTCAATAGGCCAATCATAAATGCTACTTTCTTTTATTTGCCAGATGGGTGGTCACATTTCTTTCTGTGGACAGACCCCCATCTTGATTGATCCCATAGATAGCTTAAGAAGTGATGAGTGGATTGGCCCTCTTGAACCAGGGTTAACACCAGAATAGGCCATTTGTAAAATGGCAAAGGTATGCTTTAGATTCCTTGCCTTTTCACTTTCTGGCACCATTAATAGGGATCCTACTTTTATTGACAAAGGTTGTAAGGGATTTAAAGGTGGGATCCATAATATTCCCAGTATTAATTGATTCTTTTAGGCGCCTTTGGCATCCCCTTATGTACACCATAGTCTGTATTATCTTATAGCAACCAGTCATGTTATACATTTATATTATCACACAGGGCTCAAGACCTGCGGGAACTCATGGGAACGGAGTTCCTGTACTTTTTCCACAACAGGAACTCAGTTCCCGTTAGCAGCCGTGTCCTGCAAGACTTTGAAGTATGCGAGCTGTGTGGCAGGTGCTACACCAGCAGCCGCCGACACAGCTCGCAATAGTAAGTGACGCACACCAGGGGTGGACTGACCATTCAGGCATTGCCAGTAGGGGCCCCCATGACAGCTTCCTCTTCGATCTACCTGTCAATCACATCTAGCTGAAGGGTAGATCAGGTCCCTGCTGCTAAGAGATTTATTTAGTCAGACCTCTCTTGATGCGCTCCTCCCCGCCGGCCCCTCCTGATTTTCTGTCTCCCCACCCCCCCAGTCTCCTGCATACTTGCTCTGTGTGTCCCGCTGATTCCCCCCTCCTCTATCATCAGTGCCATATGATGAGAGAACCCAGAGGAGGAGCACAGCTATTCTGCTCACAGGACATGCAGGGAGAGAGGTGAGCTGAGGGCGGAACATCAGTTTGGGGTGGTAAGCTGAGCACAATACCTGGCAAAGTTTAATGCCAGGAGGGAAGTTTATGTGGAAATATGTGAAGGGTTGGAATAGCAGCGAGTGTGTGTTGGAGCCCTGCAGAGTTTGCAGCCCCCCAAGCTAACATACATCTCCTAAGCAGGAACACATCACTATCTCCCCAAGCATTCTGTCCAGATAATGTGCAGTTCATTTATGACCTTTCCGTTTAACCCTGTGTTATCCAAACTCTGTTCAATAAAGTGTAAACTCACCACATAAACACTCTATATACAAAATAAAATTCCCCAATAAAGATCAGAACATGATGTTCACATTTGCATGGAAGCACAATTGAATGAATTCTGATTATTCAGAGAATTAACGTATTTATGTTTATTGTGGATTGTTTTTTTTTATGTACTAACAGTTAAGCTTCATACACACAATACGAAAATTGGATGAAAAATACCACTTTTAAAGCGTTCGTGCATATGAGCGTATCATTTTTTTTTTTTTTTTCTGGGGGAGTGGATCTTGGGTGGGAGTTCCCACACTTTTTTCCCCAGGACTTGACCCCTGTTATCACATAACGGAAAAGTAGAAGTAAAGGGGTTGCAAAGCCTCAAGGTTTTTCACCTTAATGCATTCTATACATTAAGGTGAAAAACTTTCTGTGCTGCAGCTCTCCCCAGACCCCCCCCCCCTTTTTCTTACCTGAGCCCGATCCAGCAATGTGCACAAGCACAGCAGCTCCACCCGCCGTCTCTCTCCTCATTGGACAGATTAATAGCAGCAGAAGCCATTGGCTCCTTTTGCTGTCAATCAAATCCAGTGACATGGATGCCGGGGGTGGGGCTGAGTCCCACTGTGGGGGCCTGGAGCGCCGGTGAGGGGGGCCACAGAAGAAGAGGATTGGGCCTGCTACATGTGTAGTGGTACCCCCCTAGGGGTTTCTGAGTGATTGTTGCCCACCCGTCACTTTGCCCAGCCTGGCATTCACTTCCAGACACTCCAAGACAATGAACCAGTCCATCAGCTTTTTTTTTTTTGTATTTTTATTGAGGGATTAGAACTTGGATGGGTTTAAGGAATTCATGGAATGCCCAGAAAATAATTCTTGTATGGTTTGGGACAAGTTAGATATTCTCCTCCTGCACAACACTTGCTGCAGACTATCTCTCCTTCTCCCCCCAGCACAATTCTTCAGGCGCAGATAGCACATGATTAGGCCTAACTCTGGATTCAGCCAAGCCTTAGCAAAGTTCCTTATTACATGCAGGGACCGCGGGCCCCTGTAGTGTAGCAAAAGAAAGTACTGGTGCTAGCTGCCCTCTTTGGTGGACTACTGATCCCAGTCAGCCCCTTGCACACCCTGACAGCTCTCCCAGCTGCAGCGGCCCGACTTCACTGCCAGTAACATCACAGTCTTCCCCACTGGCTCATCTCAGACTACACACTCCCAGTCCGCTCTCCCAGCTCTCCCGACTGTGCCTGCCACTCACCGACACCCGATGGATCCCTCCTGGAGACGTGCCCGGCAGTATTCCTCGCTGTCCCCTCCTGCTCCTGTTCAGGACACCCCTTGGGTTGTGTAACATTCACCCTCTATTCTGTTGCAATTATGTAAATGCCAACGAAAGCTGCAGGTGTGTTACAAAAAAAAAACCTTTTCAGCTCACACCCCATATAGCCTGAAAATACAAAAAATTCTCTAGGTGACTTATCCTATAGTAAACTATCTTGCAGATTATGCTGCTTGGCATACATATACAGTACTGTAAGTGTGCCCGATTTTGGTTAAAATATTATATGAAGAAATATATTACAATGATATAAAATATGGAAATCATGTATTAATATTTTCAGATTTACAGTACAGCATGAATACTTATTAAACTACTAGTTTGTTTTTAGAGTAAGCGCCATAATAGAACCCTAATTTTCACGTTCATTAGACTTTAGATTAGGCAAGTAGTGAAGACAAAACAGATAGAGAAGGAACTCATAAACCAATTGTACTTCCTGCGATGATTTAACATTTTAGGCACGGGATATCCTCTACAATGTCCAGGAAATGTCAGCACTTTCCTTGAAATATTTGTTATATTGCAGAACAACATCGGACAGCAATTTTAGTAAACTATTGCAAGCCATACTAGCGTAGACTATTAAGTAGTAATTATGGAGATAAATACTAAGCAGGTGTAGTCCTCTTTGGGGGGGTTATGAGAAATGGTCCTCCCCGAACAGGATATCGCGCTAAACCTTTAGATAAATAAGTGGGAAAATAACCATTAATCTAAACAAAGTAATTGGGAGCAGAGGGACTACTGCAACCAGCATAAAACATGAACCATAAGGCTCCATGCAAACTGAAGCTCATAAACTGCAGTTTATTGGAGTTTGGGCATTTTTTTTAAAAGCCCATAAACTCCACTCTATGTTAGCCTATGTGTCCATGCACACATGGACGTTTTTTTATCTTTAATGAGCAGTGGAGTTTATGAGCTTTTTTCTGAACGCCAATAATTTGCGTTCAAAGTGACGTTTTTCACCGTCAAAAAAAGCCAAACGCTAATAAACGCTCATTAATTAGCATCCAGCGTTCTATTTTTTCAATGTTTCAATGCATTGTGGGAGTTCGGAATGCATTGTGGGATTTTTGTAGTGTCCTCTGTGTATTTTTATTAAAAACGCCCATAAACCCTAACGCTATACAATGCTCATAAACGCTAGTACAAAACGCTGTTAGAAGCAAGTTTTTCAACCAGCGTTATCTGCCAGCAATCTGGCGTCCAGAAAAAGATTTTTTGAGCTTCAGTGTGCATGGAGCTTAGCCTATAGACGCACACCAGTATAGAAATAATACAAGCTTTATATAAGAATAGATTAATGACAGTACATGCATCTAATGTACAAACAGGTATTATCAGCAGAGGGCCAGGTAGGAGTCCTGGTGGAATTGTGCACATATACTCAGGTATATATAGTTAGTAATAGAGATACCTCCAGATAAATGTTTCAGCAAAGTCCAGTTGCATGGGCCCCTGAGGATGATGTGGTGTCTGTATTTGTGTTGGAGACCTGAAGACAAGATCAGGGGTCACAGGGGGAAGTCCTCCAACTGTTGTCCAACCAGCCTGGAATGTGGCACTGGAACTCAGAGTCAGCCTATCTACTCTGTGCCTCAGTCCCTCCCAAACAGTTTATACTCTGTCATGTGACCAGACCACTAAGCCTATCATCCATGATCTTTGGCCATGGAAGCCTTACCTGGCTCTAGCCTATGCGGGTTATTGTGCCTTAAAGTGGTTGTAAATCCTTACAAACCACTTTGACCTGCAGGTAAGCCTAGATTAAGGCTTACCTGTAGGTCCAAGAAATATCTCCTAAACCTACACGGTTTAACAGATATTTGCCAAAAGACAGGCACCGCTGTCTACGGGGTGCGCCACTCTTAACGCCGATATGCCGCGAGTGGGGGCTCCCGTCCGAATGCGCGGGAGTGACGTCACTGCGGCTCCGTTGAATGACAGCGCCGGAGCAGCGAGACCCACCAAGAAGATGGAGGCTCCGTACACAAGGGGACAGCGGTGACTTTGCTGGCTCCTGTGTCAGGTAAGTGACACATAATGGACTACTATGCGATGCATAGTAGCCCATTATGCTTTACCTTTGCAGGGAAACAAAGAGGAAGTAAACCCATCAGGGTTTACTTCCTCTTTAAGCTAAGATGGGACCAGACCAAAAGGGACAGGGCTGACTAGAATTACAGGAGCTGCCTACAAACCATTTTGCAATAAACAGGTTCACCTACTAATATACTGGAAGGTGACCACTAAGCACATACAGTAGCACAAGCCTGCCTATCTGGATGAGATGGAGAGTATGATGTCACCACCCGACCTCTCCACCTTGTCCAATCAAAGAATACTTTGCTGAATGGTGCCCATCCTGAGCAGTCAACCTTGGACACGGGACCCAGAAGCAAGTGGAGATCACTGGAGATACGGGGGTACACTGCTCCAAGACAATCACCCCCCTAGGATCAGCTGTCTCTGCAATGAGATGGGTGTCGGCTCTGTTTGCAACAGTGGCATGGAAACAAAATATGCTGGACAGCCACTCTCCAATATTCACCTTTTCTTGCATAAAAACAAAGACAAAAGTCCAAAGTATCCAAATGAACACAGACAGGGGCGGACTGACAACTCATGGGGCCCCCGGGCAATAGGAGATTATGGGGCCCCCAGGCAATCAGAGATTATGGGGCCACCAGGCAATCAGAGATTATGGGGCCACACAGTATACATATGGGGCCACACAGTATACAGTATACACAGTATGTATACACATACATGTACACACAGTATACACAGACATGTTTCTATTGGCTGAGAAGGTACTGGAGAGGTGGGGCAGCTATAATCCCGGGATTTTTAGACCAAAAGGATGTCGGTACGGGACATTTCAGAAACAGATGTAAATAAATACATACTGTCCCTGGTTTTACTGAGGCTGGCAACCCTGATGGGGCCCCCTAGTGGCCCGGGGCCCTCGGGAAGTGCCCGAGTGGCCGAATGGTCAGTCCGCCCCTGAACACAGATCAACACGCACAGCTAACGTGTTTTACACCAGATATGATGCGTAATCTGTCCAGAATATTTTGTTTCCATGGAGATCACTGGAGTGCCCATGTGTACTACAGTGATTTCCAACTTCTAGACTAGAGGGACCCCAGGGGTATGGTATATGCAAAGTCACATTGGTCCAAGCTCTGTTTCATAAAGCTTTCCACAAACAGAATCTTGTGTGAAGGCTTCCAGTTCAGACAGAACAGAATTTTAGGAAAAAAAATAATGCTTTTATTGGGCTATACCTTGCAGAGGAGTGGAAATGGATGAGAACATCTGTCAGGTCATTATTTCTGTTTGTGTCCCCATTAGGGAAATTCACCCTCTTTATTTGTCCTGTTTACCATTATCATTGAAAGTGAAAGTACAAGAAACCCCACATTTTGGGTTGTCCCCAGAAATCTAAAAAAGTTGAGGATTCCAATGGGGACACTAGTTCTGGTGACCTGGGAGCCCCCAAGAAATTTGCAAAGATGTTCCTAATTCCTTTGGCTATGGGACAGAAAGTAAAGGTACTTATCCTCAATGGGACACAGATGACAAAAAATAAATCAACTGTGGTTATAGCCCTCCCTTATCCAAATAAAAAATAAAAAAAAGTTCTACTTTAAGGCCTAATAGTTGCCTATAAGATAGCAAATCTTTAATTCATGAGTTCGGGTCCACTTCATGATCCCATGTAAGCTGTTAAAGTGGTTGTAAACCCACATGAAAAAAAAAAAAACCTGCAAGACAAAGGCATAATGAGCTAGTATGCATAGCATACTAGCTCATTATGTAATACTCACCTGAGATCGAAGCCCCCGCTGCAG
Source organism: Lithobates sylvaticus (assembly GCA_028564925.1). Lineage (NCBI taxonomy): Eukaryota > Metazoa > Chordata > Amphibia > Anura > Ranidae > Lithobates > Lithobates sylvaticus. Next base: position 84,262,694 of record CM053026.1, read on the forward strand.
TGCCCGTACACAACACTGGCCGGCGACATCCATCCTGGGGGTTACTTCCAGGTATCGCGGCTCCAGCACTGTGATTGGGACACCTGCCTTTACACACACATGAACTTTAATAGCATCCCAGTCTTAGTCCGTAGGGTTCAATATTGAGTTGACCCTCCCTTTGCAGCTATAACAGCTTCAACTCTTCTGGGAAGGCTGTCCACAAAGTTTAGGAGTGTGTCTATGGTAATGTTTGACCATTCTTCCAGAAGCGCATTTGTTGTTTTCATGTGGGTTTACAACCACTTTAACAGCTTACATGGGATCATGAAGTGGACCCGAACTCATGAATTAAAGATTTGCTATCTTATAGGCAACTATTAGGCCTTAAAATAGAACTTTTTTTATTTTTTATTTGGGTAAGGGAGGGCTATAGCCACAGTTTATTTATTTTTTGTCATCTGTGTCCCATTGAGGAGATGTACCTTCACTTTCTGTCCCATAGCCACAGGAAGTAGGAAAATCTTTGCAAATTCCTTGGGGGCTCCCAGGTCACCAGAACTAGTGTCCCCATTGGAATTCTCAACTTTGTTAGTTTTCTGGTGACAACCCAAAATGTGGGGTTTCTTTCACTTTCACTTTCAATGATAATGGTAAACAGGACAAATAAAGAGGGTGAATCTCCCTAATGTGGACACAAACAGAAATAATGACCTGACAGGTGTTCTCATCCATCTCCACTCTATCCAAAACTAAAAAAAAAGTTTTGCCTTTAGTTTTACTTTGAGCCTTATAGTCATTATTGTGTCATTGTTCTTGCTGTTTAGCAGAGTTCTATTCACTCTCTTTGCTCAGATGCAGACCTCTAAAATGCTGATGGATTCCTTCCAACGGCCTTCTTGTGCCATCATTGCAAGGTATAGCCCAATGAAAGCATTATTTTTTTTCCTAAAATTCTGTTCTGTCTGAAGTGGAAGCCTTCACACAAGATTCTGTTTGTGGAAAGCTTTATGAAGACCTTCAGTTATCAAACAGAGCTTGGACCACTCCTAAACCTTGTGGACAGCCTTCCCAGAAGAGTTGAAGCTGTTATAGTTGCAAGGGTGGGCCAACTCAATATTGAACCCTACGGACTAAGACTGGGATATAATGCAGTTCAGAGTATATATTGCAGTCAGTATATTATATATAATGCAGTTCAGAGTATATATTGCAGTCAGTATATTATATATAATGCAGTTCAGAGTATATATTGCAGTCAGTATATTATATATAATGCAGTTCAGAGTATATAGTGCAGTCAGTGTAGCATATATAATACAGTGGAGAATATATATATAGAAGGGTATATAGTGCAGTGCAGAGTATATAATACAGTGTATTGAAGTGGTTAAGGGGAACCCTATGACAGAAGTAGTGAAAAAAATGGCGTGGGGCCCCCGCCAAAATCCATGCCAGGCCCTTTTGAGTCTGGCAAAGATTTTAAGGACAACTCCACGCCAACATTTAAAAAAATTTGGCGTGGTGTCCCCCCCAAAATCCATACCAGACCCTTATCCAAGCAAACAGCCGGGTAGGCCAGGAAGGGGGGTGAGTGAGCACCCCCCTCCTGAACCATACCAGGCCACTTGCCCTCAACATGGGGAGGGTGCTTTGGGGTTCCCGACAACCCTGGCCATTGGTTGTTGGGGTCTGTGGGTGGGGGGCGTATCGGAATCAGGAAGCCCCATAAGGGGACCCCCAGATCTCACCCCCCATGTGAATGGATATCGGATACATTGTACATTGTACCCCTACCCATTCACCAAAAAATTTGTCAAAGAGTAAAAACTACAACAGACAGTTTTTGACAATTCCTTAATAAAAAAAAGAAAGAAAATAAAAAGTGTCCCATGATTTCCATCCATCTTCAATCACACCGCCCGACGAACACGAAAAATAGAAAAATAAAAAAACTCTGCCTCGATGGGAGGCCTCCCGGTGACCGTGTGTATGCAAGCCAAGCTTCGAGCTGAATTCTGTCGGAAAAACCATCCAAGATTTTTCTGACGGAAATTAAGCTTGTGTGTACGGGGCATTACAGTTTGTGCTTCGGCTTTCCCTGGGCCCAGTGTCCTCAACACATGTGTGACTGTATGCATTGCTGTGTATTGTCTCACTTATTGCACCCTCTGATGTTCTATGAATATTTGAGTTTTGTATTTTTCATGTCGACTCTTCCAACTAAAAAAAATCATAACAAGGAGACCATGAATTTGGGTACCTAGGGATAGGTACCGGAGAATCTGGGCTCAGAAGGAGTGGGTTAAATGATACTGGTCATCAAACTTCGGACATCTACTGGCAGAAAAAAGTACTGCAGGGAAATCTCCGTATTGAAGACGAAACTTGCAGCAAAAGTTGCTTTTGTTATGTTATCTTTTAATGGGATTTTTATTTTTATCCTATTTTGACTGTGGTTCTGGTTGCGCCTACACTTTTCAACAAACATGGGCCCTCAGTCTCACTGTCCATTTATGCCATGTTTCCGATGCATTTTGCACCTGTGGAAAAAAAAAACATGACTCAAAAAACGCACCAAAAAACACAACTCCTGGTGTTTTTTTGACAAGTTTTGTCACATTTTTTTTTTATGTGATTCATTTCAATGGTTAGGTGCATTTTTGGTGTGTTTTTTTTTTTTTTTTTTACCGCACCAAACATACACCAAGAATGCAACAAGCAGGATTTTACAAAATGCAGTGGACCTGCAACTGATCAGTGTGAATAGTTCCATAGGATTTTATGGTCATGCATTTTTTTTTTTTTTTATTTAACAAAACAGCCTTTGGACATAAAATGCCTCAGTCAGTCCTAATAAAAAAATGACACATTTTCCTTTTAGTCTGGATGATTAATTGTCTCATTTATTGCTGCAATCTGATTTTTGCATTCAATACAAAGTCAAATACAATATCAAATCCTCATGTGGTGATTAGAAGACGGTACACACCTTTATGCATGCCCCTATTTAGATGATTTAGGTATCTGCAAAAATGATGGAAAGGGTTGGAGTGCCATGACTTCACTGTGCTTGCGTGCGTTCTTATCTCCTCTGCTTCTGATATGCTACAGGGTGGGCTGAACATTGACTCCTAACAAATCCAGGACAGATCAGGAAAACCACAAGTAGGGAGGAAATTGCAAGTTGGCAGCACCAATCTATGGGAGACTTTCCACTTACTCTTGGCTGACTGGCGGCATTAGTGTGTGATCACCCTGGAAGGAGATACTGACAGATACAGCAGGAAACATTCACATTTCTGGTGTTATTTTGGAAGAGGAAGAATGGGAAACGCTGATTTCCTCCATGATGGGAAAGAGACATCTGTTGGACTATTTACAGTAATACTTATTTGTAACAACGGCAAAAAACGTGATCTCTCCTGCGGGGGCATGAAGGGGAAATCTGTGAATGTTACAGGAGCGTATTGGCGGTTAATAGGGGACGTTAACATTTTATAACCGTGTGGCGATTGTAAAAAAAACAGACTTGGTTAAATAAACCGCGGTGACATCATGTCTGTCATCGGGTGCTGAGTGACAAGACCTAAGAGGTAACATCAGCTTCGGGGGGAACTAAAAATCTGTGTTTTTAAAGGAAACAGTAGTCTTTGACGCCCGCTGTGTTATGGGAAACAGACTAGCAGTCTCGTGTTAATGCAGTAAACATGTGTCACTGCTGCATGACTCTGCTGTATGAGAAAAACGTATATACAACCTCAGACTGGAGCAATTGTCCATGATTTCCAAGGACTGCCTTCGGGGTTTCGAAGGTTTTTCCATGGAATTGGGCCATCAATGGACGTTTGGTCACTGTGAGATGTGACTGCTAGGATAGGGTGACCAGACATCCCCCGTTTCAGGGGACAGTCCCCGGATTGAGGACACTGTCCCTGGACCAAGTCTGTCCCCGTTTTTGTCCCCGGATTGGAATTTAAACAGAAGCTGGGGCAATTTCAAAGACAGCCCGTGCAGAATATAAAAAAAAAAATCTGAATTGCACCCCCCCCTCTGCCGCTCTTACTAGCTTATGGGGGTTTATTTATTTACATTATTTGTGCCCCTTTCTGATGATCATGTTCCGGTCGGAGCGGAGGGACTATTTCTTCTGTTTCGGGCGCATGCTCATTCAGCTCCGCTCGCATGTTTTTCTGCCTTGGCTCAAGTCCTGGCCAGCCGCCTGCCTGCTTATCTCCTTGCCTTCCCTGGTGGAGTGATCTTCCTCTGCTCCCCACCCAGTAGTTCCTGGGGCCCGGAGAGTTAGACTTGACAGGCTGTGAGGCGGGCAGCGGTGGAGGAGATGGGCAAAGAGTCGCTGATTGCTGCCATTACTAGTAAAAAAAAATATGTCCCCGGATTTAATTTTAAAAATCTGGTCACCTTATGCTAGGAACATATCAGGTGTGCAGGTTCCTCTGCATTTAAAGTTGTTCAATGTCAACCTGATTGAGCTGTGGTGTAGGGGGAGTGGGCTTGGCATAATTATGTAGAGTGGCATTGGGGGTTAAAGCCACTGATGTTGATGATTCCACAAACCGAACAAGATTCTTGCCCTCCCTCCCCCAAGGTAGATTGTCCCAGCTTTATTGGCAGTTTTACCAGCTCTTGGTTGGTTTTTACTGTTTAAGCCTTTAAAGAGGAACTTCAATTCCCCCTTTTAATTGTTTTTTTTTTTTTTTGAGCTCTCTTACTTTGACAGCTGAGTTGTCCCTAAATAAGTACTCACCAGCCCATTCAATCCAGAGTTGTTTGGTGTCAGTCGACGCTCCATCTCTGCACTGCAGGTCCTGCACCACCATCTTTGCTTCTGACGTCATTAGAGTCAGCCCCCTGATGATGTACTTAGATAGGTGACATCAGTATCCCAAAGGGCAATGTACATATCTGCCAGCACACCACGGATCACCAAATGTCACCTGAAAAATGTTATTATGAATGATCACATCACAAAGAATAAAGTGAAATGCTTCATAACTGCGCAGGACCCTTTGTCACCATATGCCTGTCAAAGAGGTCCTGCATAAAGAACTCAGACTGGAGCAACTGTCCATGATTTCCAAGGTCAGCCTCTGGGTTTCAACGTTTTTTCCATGCAACTGGGCCATCAATGGAAGTTTTTTATATGTAAGATGTGACTGCTAGGAGTATAGGAAGTGCGCTGGTTCCTCTTCATTTTAAAGTTGTTTAATGTTAACTGTAACCCTGATTGAGCTGAGTGGGCTTGGGATAATTATGTAGTGTGGTGTTGGGGGTTAAAGCCACTGATGTTGATAATACTGAAACTGACAAAGATTCTTACCCTCCCTCGCCCAAGGCAGGTTGTCACAGCTTTCTTGGCAGTTTTACCTGCTCTTGTGAGGCCCGAAGTGAGAAAAAAGAAGAGAAAATAGATAAGGGCTGGGCATGACAGTGTGAGGAGGGGAGACAGGATAGGGTTAAAAGGCAGTGAAGGTTTGCAAGAAGGGGGAAGAAAGGATTGGTGGAGAAGAGCAGAGTTGGGAGGGGTTTTGTTTATTTAAGGGTGTGGCGGGGCTCCCGGGCAGCAGTGGTAGGGGTAGATGAGATAGGAAGCAGTTTTCACGCTGCTAGACATCACAGCACCATGGCCGAAGTGGATCGGATTCTGGCCCAGCTACAGGCGGCTGCCGCGACCAAGGAACCAAAATGGCGGCACAGCCAGGTGTCCTTCCTTCTAGAAGACCAGGCATCTGGGTCGGCAGTGGGGGGGCAGGAGCTCCAACATAGTCTTGGAGGTCTAGGCCTCCGTAGCGTTTCTCACCGGGATTCTCCCCCTAAGCTTTGCGCTATGGTAGGAGCCCCACACGGGACACATCAGGCCTCCCCGGGTGGTGTGCCTGGACGGAATCCTCACCATCAGCGGAGCTTGGCGGAACTGTCGGGAGCTGGTGGACTCCTCCCCCTCAGTGACGACTGCATGTGGGGAGTCTCGGTGAGACTCGGTGAGACGAGGCTGGCGGCTCCAATGAGAAGGCAGGTCCACCTGCTGGGATGGAGGAGAGGCGGAGAAGCAACAAGACATCGGGGGGCTGATGCATAGGGCCCAAATCGAGGGGCAAACAAAAATCTCCTGGAATGCGGTTGTAGGGCGAGCTGTCTTGCTCAGAGGAGGAGGAGGCACAGAGTCGCATGGCACTGTTGGATTCTGGAGCAGCAGCTGTTGGGGGCACTCCTGGTCAGCCTGGTAAGTTCTCTTCATTATCTACCAATTCTTTGAGTGCTGCATTGTGTGGGTTGTTGGGGGTAGTGGATGGGGTGCCACAGTGGCTGCTAGAGCTGTGCCGCAGTCATCTGCGGGTGCGGCGGCTGGCCCACAAGTGGCGTGCACTCTGCCTGCCGCTTCCAGGACAGATGCGCAGCTGATAGACTTGCTGGGGGGTATGCAGGATTTGGTGCAGCGATTTGCGGGAGGTAAATGGGTTCAGCCTCCACAGGTGTCACCGTGGATGGCACTGGGATGGGGTCAAGTGGGGTGGTCCCCCCACCCCTCTGGTCACAGGGATCCCATCTGCCACTCCAGGGCTTACGATATCGCCCTTGGCCTCAGTGTCTGTAGGTGCGGCGGCAAGGGGGAAAGGCCAGAGCGTCGCAGGAGGTCACGAGTAAAACGGATGCTGATAGAATTGCCGATGCAGCAAAATGTGAGGTTTACATGTGCTTTGAGGGGCCGTTGGTGGCACATTTAAAACAGGAAGTCTGGGAAAAGATTTGCAAGGGTGAGTATGTGGAGATCTTCTCTTTGCTACCCTAGAGAATTTTAACTTTGGGGAGAAGTGCCCGGAACACTGTTCTGCGCTCTTTGGTTACATGGACGCCATCAGAGAGGCTCACAGAGTCTACGGGGGATCGGCGTGGCTACTGTATGACGAGCAGTTCCAGCAGCGTAGGGCCGTCCGCCCATCTCTCCGCTGGGACCACAAAGACATTAGCCTCTGGATGCGTCTGATGCCCTCTGCTCGGACCCCAAATCAGATTATTCCAGGGGGGGCCAGTGGTGCATCTTCCCCAGGACAACTGGCCGGTAAGAAATGGGGTCTCTGCTGGCAGTACAACAAAGGATCATGTAAGTTTGGGGGGGAATGCCATTTTAAACATGAGTGCTCCAGCTGTGGAGGTTCGCATCCCATGTCCCGCTGCTTCCAAAAAGGCAAAGGCCATGCCGGAGAGTTTGCTAATAAGAGGGATGACGCCGGTGAGGGGGGAAAGGATGTAACCTTTCCTAAATAGGTACCTGGACAGGGACGGGGACACGGCGAGGCTGTTCTTTGGCGCTGGCGTTCTGCATTGCAGCATCCTGGGGTGGTCTCTGAGAAGTTGGCTAAGGAAGTGTCACTGGGTCACATGGGCGGGCCTTTCTCGGGTTAAGCCTTTGCCTTTGGTGGTTTCGCCTCTGGGGGTGGTGCCTAAGAAGGAGCTTCACCTTATTCACAACCTGTCTTTCCCGAAGGGAGGTTCAGTCAATGATGCCTTAGATCCTGAAGCGTGTACGGTGTTTTATACCTCTTTTGAAGCAGCAGTTGGTTGGGTTTGCCAATATAGAAAGGGGGCGCTGATAGCAAAATCTGCTTTTTGCTTGCTTTCAGTCCATATGGACAGTTTTCCGCCTGGTTGGGTGCTGCTGGCAAGAGGAATTTTACGTGGATCACTGCCTGCCCATGGGCTGCTCCATTTCCTGCGCCTTGTTCAAGATGTTCAGCTCCTTTGTTGAATGGGTGGTTCGAGATGTATCAGGGCTGAATTCCGTCATTCATTATTTGGATGATTTCCTTTGCGTGGGGCCGCCTTCATCTAATGTGTGTGCGATACTTCTGTCCACGTTGCAGCACATTGCGGGTAGATTCGGTATTCCATTGGCTGCAGATAAGACGGAGGGCCCCACTACTGTGCCCAGTTTTTTGGGCATAGCTCTCGACTTAGACCGCTATGGAGTGACACCTGCCGGAATGTTATATTGGTGGCGCTCAAAATGGAGATTCGCGGGACATTGGGACTGCACAAGATTCAGCTTCGGAAGCTACAATCTCTGTTGAGTAAGTTTAATTTTGCATGTCGCATTATTCCCAGGGTGTTTTGCCGATGGCTGTCTGCGGCTACCATGGGGGTTAGGGCTCCCACCCATTTTATCTATCTCAATAGGGAACATCGAGTACACTTGAAGGTGTGGCACACGTTTTTGGAAAACCTATAATGGTCGATCAAATTGGATGTCCGGTCCCGTGAGCAACTATGACTTAAAGCTGTTTACGGACACAGCCAGGTCGACAGGTTATGGGGTTTTCTACCAGGGTCGAGGAGCGCGGAACCTTGGCTGTATTTCTGGGTAGACGCAGGCTTTCTACGTAACCTGATGCTCCTGGAACTTTTTCCGGCGGTGCTGGCTATGGAAATCTGGGGTGAGTCGTTTTGGAACTTGAAAATACGGTTAAACTTTGACAACATGGGAGTGGTTCAAGCCATTAACCACATCTCAGCGTTGTCACAACCTGTAATAGGGCTGCTGCGCCACATGGTGCTGCGTTGCTTGCAGTTGAATATTTTTCTGTATGCTGTCCACCTTCCTGGTGTCAACAATACTTTGGCTGACTGCTTGTCTCGGTTTCAGCGGGACAGGATCCAAGAGCTTGCATGGGCGGCCAAGCAACGTGGGGTTCCTTGTCCCGGATGGATATGGGAGATTGCCTTGGAGTCGTCACTGGATGGATCAGATGTTCTGTGAGTGAGTCCATGTGGTCAGCCTATGCCAAGGTATGGCAGGAATGGTTGGGGATGGTTCGGCGAGCAGGAAGGTCTGGAGGTAAGGCTGCTGGTACTTTAATTTGTTTCCAGAAAACTGGAGTGAGGGGTGTCGGTGTCTGCCATTGAGCAGGAGCTGGCTGGCTTGGTGTTTTTCTTCAAATTACAGGGCATGGTGGAGTTTACAAAAGATTTTTGGGTCTGCCAGGCTTTCAAGGGGTATCATAAGCGCAAGGATGCTAGGTGGCTCGTGTCCTTTGCTAGTTTACAGGCCATTTTTATTCAGCTGAGGTCGTTGTGTGCATCGAGGTATGAGGTCTCCTTATTTAAAGCAGCATTTTCTCTGGCCTTTTTTGGAAAGATTCGAATCAGTGAGGGTTGTGGGTGGGGTTTTCGTGCAGGATTTGATTTGCGGGACAAACAGGGTCCAGTTATTGCTGCACAGGTCCAAGACAGACTAGTTTGGCAAGGGTGCCTGGGTGCAGCTGTTTTCTCTGCCAGGTTCCCCCGTTTGCCCAGTGGGGGTGGTGCGGGAGTTCTTAGTGGTTCGCCCAGTCCCGGAGGGGGGCATTTTTGTTACATGGGGATGGGTCTCCTTTATCTAAGTTTCAGTTTGTGTCTGTTTTCCTGACGTTAGGCCTGATGGCAGGCAGCTGGGTATTTCTTGGCAGGAAGCGTGTATTTGTTGGTTGGGGGTACCCAGGATGATGTGGAGCAGGGTCGTGCCTGAGGTGCATCGTTTTGCACGTCTGGAACGGCCACCTGACATTCTGGTACTCCATGTTGGCGGGAATGATTTCGGGGTTCATTCCATTAGGGAGCTCATTATGGATGTCAAGTTTGAATTCCTGCAGCTCCGCACAGCCTTTCCTGACATGCTGGTCTTGTGGTCAGACATTGTGGCTCGAACAACTTGGTGCCTGGCAAATTCAGTGGCAAGGCTAAAAAAGGCCTGCATAAAGATAAATAAGGTGGTGGGACGATTCATTGTTCGTAATGGGAGCATGGTCATACGCCATATGGAATTAAAATCGGATACCAGACTGTACCTTCGGGAGGATGGGGTCCACCTATCTGCGGTGGGTATCGATATATGGGCCCTGGGGCTACAGGATGGGATTCAGCATGCTTTGCAGGTGGGGAGGGGCCCTTAAGGGTAAGGTGTTACCTGTGCGGGCGGTGTTTTGGTCTTTGATGGTCTAAGAAAAAACATATGAGATGGAAGTGTTGGGGCCTCATCGGTGGTATGTGCCCCTCTGATGTATTCCAGTTAGAACGGTTAGCTGGAATATGGTAATGGTTGCACTGCGGGCAGTGTGTTGTCTCTGATCTAGTGTGTTACGGTTGGAGGCCTATCATGAATGAATGAATGAATGAATAACTTGTATAGCGCTACAATGCGAACTGAATCGCCTCAAGGCGCTGTCATGGTCCCGCAGTGTAGAAGTGGAGTATATTTTAATTTTGGGGTGGCGTCAAAGACCAACAAGCAGATTTGTATATCTTAAAGATAGGGAAATTTTAGTATTTGGTTAATAAAAGGCTGCTATGGCCATTTGTACTCCAATTCCATATGTGGTCTTGTTATTTTAGGTAACGGTAATGGGGGAGGTGCAGTACAAGTGGTCGGGCAGATATCAAAAAGTTTGGGGACATCTGCCCTACACTGGTCATGGTTGTTTTTACTGTTTAAGCCTTTAAAGAGGAACTTCGATTCCCCCTTTTAACTGTTTTTTTTTTTTGGCAGATGAGTTGTCCCTAAAAGACATACTCACCAGCCCGGCAAATCCAGAGTTGTTTGGGGTTAGTCAACGCTCCATCTGAGCATTCCAGGTCCTGCACCACCATACCTCTTCTGATGTCATTAGGAGGCCGGCTTTCTTTTCCGGGTTTCTTGTGTCAGCTCCATGATGATGTACAACAGCAGGGCAGAGATTGCCTGGCACATGCACAATGCGAAGGGTATTGACCAAAAGTCTCCTTAGATGGGTGACGTTAGTATCCCAAAGGAGTCACAGATGAGAGTGAAGGTCCACTTTAAGTGGTTTTTCCGGAGTAGTTGAATGTCTGTATTGTACTCATGATAAGGACTGACATTTAGCAAATACATTTTTGATTTAAATGTCCTCACAGTTAAGCTGAGATTGGCACATTTGTAATGATGGAAGATTTGTGAACTACCTAAATAAAGCGGTGGCCTTGCATTTCCCAATTTAAACTTTTTTTCATCATTGAGCAAAGCTGCATTGATTTAAGAATGCTAATGATGTTCTTCTCAGCAGAGCCTAGTGGAGCAATCCAGAAGAAAAGCCCATTATTACATTGCAGTGGTGTATTCATGGATCGTGTAGCACCTCAGTAGAAAGTTTATATTTTAAAAGACATCCTGATTGTCCCTACCTAGTACCTTCCCTCCCTGTTTTGCTTGGTGTCCAGTGTTGGTCATCTTACTTTAAAAAAGTAATTAGTTACGTTACAAATTACTTCTTCCCAAAAAGTAATTGAGTTAGTAACTCAGTTACTACATTGGAAAAGTAATTAGTTACTCAGCAAAGTAACTGTGACTTTTTTTTTTAAATATTCTATACGTGTAACTAAGGGCGGGTCTAGTATTACTGTAACCAAGGGGCGCATTTATTATTATTGTTATATATCGTGTAACCAAGGGGCTGCTCTATTATTACTCTAACCAAGGGGCAGATCTGTTATAGCGTGTAAGTAAGGGGCGGGTCTATTATTATTATATCGTGTAAGGGACGGATGGCTACAGAAGAGGGCGAATGTTAAATTAATGGGCAGAGCTCGATATATAACAATAATAATAAATGCGCCCCTTGTTTACAGTAATACTAGACCCGCCCCTTAGTTACACGATAGACGCCCCTTGCAGAGTAGCACGAGCATCGGAAGCGTGCGGCATCGCCTCGTACAATTACATGTTAACATCGCCTGCGCTGTGTAGAGTTCACTCAGAGCTGTTTTAGGTTCGGCAATTTTCGGGAAGCTCCGTAGTCCTTCGTACTGCGCAAGCCCTGCGCCTGCGCAGTACAGGGGGTCCTTATACGGCGGGGGAACTTTTTCGGCAGGACACCGGAATTACACTACTGCCATCTAGTGGCGGTAGATGTAATTGGGGTAACTAAGCCAAAGTAATGGTAACTGAGTTACCATGAGGGGAAAAGTAATCAGTTAGATTACTAGTTACCCTCTAAAGTAACTGAGTTACGTAACTCAGTTTATTTTAACTCAGTTACTTACATCACTGTTGGTGTCACGTCTTTATTGGAGGAAACAACCTTTCTATCATTTTAGTAGTCCCTGTTTTATGCCTTTCTGTGGGCTTTGGTTAGATTTATGGAACTTCTGGTTAAGACTGACACTTAAGCTTTGTTCTGCTAATAGGCAGCTCACAACTTAATGTATCATCATGAATCCAGTTTGCGGATGTGTTCAGATGTTAAAATACAGATGCTGTTTTAAACAATAAAACCTTGTATTGGCCTTCTAAAACATTTTGTTGTCATTATTTGGGCAAGTCTTGACTATGGTATTAAATATGTCTTGTTACTGCTATACCAAAAAAAAACACCTTTTCCCTTAGTGACCACACCACACAAAATTGGAGTCAAATTGGCCATAGAAGACTTTTTATAAAACAAATATAAATAACCAATAATTAATAACATAAAAACCAGACCAGACTGTTTATTAACCACTTCAATACCAAGGACGTCATATGACGTCCTTGATATTGAGTGGGGATATCTGAATGATGCCTATAGCTACAGGCACCATTCAGATATCAATCTTTCCGGCCAGCGATTCTGTGCACGATAAGAATGATCATAGCGGCAGTTGCACCGCTTGATCGTTCTTATAGGCAACGGGAGGGGTCGTCCCCCCCTCCCGCCGCCATCCTGTGCTTCTCCTGGCTCTCCCGTGCCATCGGGGAGCCCGGAGAAAGAATCGCCCGCCGCCAGATGACGAGCATAGAGATTTCCGGTGACCAGATGGTCACCAGTCATCTCTATGACCGTCGAAGGCCCGGGCGCGACGTTATGACATCACGCCCGATACCAGGAAGTAAACAAAGCCGCGATCGCGGCTGTCAGCATGAGATCAGTGATTTTTTTTTTTTTACCGATCTCATGCTCTTATTGACCCCACATGTCTCCATAAAGAGGACCTGTCACATACATTCCTATTACAAGGGATGTTTACATTCCTTGTAATAGGAATAAAAGTGATCCAAATTTTTTTTTTTTTTTTTTAAAGTGTAAAAATAAAACAAATGAAGTAAAAAAAAAAAAAAAAAAAAGAAAAAAATTTAAAATGCCCCTGTCCCCGGTAGCTCGCGCTCATAAGCGAACGCACACGTAAGTCCCGCCCCCATATATGTAAAATGTGAGATATTGCCGCGTGTGTTAGAGCGCGTGCAACAATTCTAGCACTAGACCTCCTCTGTAACTCTAAACTGGTAACCTGTAAAAAAAAAGTAAAGCGTCGCCTATGGAGATTATTAAGTACCAAAGTTTGGCGCCATTCCATGATTGTGTGCCATTTTAAAGTGTGATATGTTGGGTATCTATTTACTCGGCGTAACATCATCTTTCATATTATATAAAAAAATTGGGCTAACTTTACTGTTTTGTTATTTTTTTATTCATGAAACCGTTTTTTTTTTCAAAAAAAAAGTGTTTGAAAAATGATTGCGCAAATACCGTGTGAGATAAAAAAGTTGCAATGACCGCCATTTTATTCCCTAGGGTGTCTGCTAAAAAAAACATATATAATGTTTGGGGGTTCTGAGTAATTTTCTAGCAAAAGAATTATGATTTTTACATGAAGGAGAGAAGTGCCATAATAGGCCCGGTATTAAAGAGGTTAAAGAGAAAGCGCTACAAGGTCCTAATAGGCATAAAACTCAGGACAGTACCTGCTTTACAGGCCTACAGCCACAAAAAAAAACATCAACTCGAAGACAACTAGCAGGTACACATCCACCATCTGGGAGCCCTACCTCAGACGGGTCCCTATACCAAACCTTTGGTGCCCATATGAACCTAAAAAAGGATCTTGCACCCCGCCACCACCACATCTGGCTTAGAACGACCCCCCGATTCCCTAACCGGCCCCAAACCACCAAATTCAGGGCGGGAGCGTAGGAAGTTGCTCTACTCTCCTCTCTGACTGTAGCCCTCCCTTTCCTGTCTATTGCTTAATTCCCCATTTTCTCCACCCAGCTCAAACCCTACCCCCTGCAGCCCGCTGACCTATCATGTAGCATTAAACCCAATACCCTAAACCTTGAACAAGCCCCTTTAACCCCTGTCATGCCAGCCCTGCGTCTATTGCGTTCTTCCTTTACTCTGGGCCTCTCTTTTCTTTGAGGAATCTGTTGTCTCTATGCCTATGCTTCTCAGCAGTCATGGTCTGGAGACATGAGCCCTCTTTACTCTAGCATAGGTTGTGTGCTTCTAGCAGTTTCTGATCTCCAATGACTACATGAATGCAGAGCAGCATAGAAATAATCATTTATGGTTTCTGCCTATTGAGGCGGTACAATAAAGCGTTTATAAAGCCTCATACACACGATCGGACCGTGGACCAACTTTCCTGTGGATTTTTGTCCAAAGGGCGTTGGCCCCAAGTTGGTATTGCATACACACGGTAGGACTTTTTCAGCCAACTTTCACCAAATCACTTGATTTTTCTGCTCTTTACCGCCACCTTTGATCAACTTCTGTATTGTTGTCTGATTATTTGCATTGGTTCTGCATTGGTTTGTACAAAAGTCCGTTGGTTTTGTGTACACACGGTCGGACTTTGGTCCATCGGACTTTTGTTGGCAGAAAGTTGGTCCGTTCGCACAGCCAACAAAAGTCCGATGAAACCTGGAAAAAGTTGGTCCGATGGAGCGTACACACGGTCGGATGTTGGTCCAAAACAGCTAATTTGCATGTTGGTTGTCAAAAAGTCCGATCGTGTGTATGGGCCTTAACAGTTTTCTGGTGTTTTGCCCATATTAGAAAGTCCTGCAAAAAATTCATGAAAGGCATGCGACAGTTTTTTGCTATTCCTAATACGTGCAACAAATGTATGTATTTCTTTTGTGCAACACTCTTACTTTCTGCTGCTATAGCTGTAACAAATTTATAAAGAAATATGTCTATGTCAGTGATAAGTAAAGTGCAGGCAAAAAAGATCTCTTCCAATGTGGCGTAAGTATTGTGACAATTCTGCAACGGATTAATATACATCTTACCAACACAGACATGAATCTGTTCCACATTGTGCCATTTGTTGCACGGACGGTAGACAGATTTCTAATGAGTGTCAACCACGCTCTTTATGAATTCCAGGGATTGAATCAGATGAACAGTTATGTGGACTGTGGACCAGATGCCTTTCTTGTCCTTAGTCTCTGTTTGCAGTTACAGGCAAGCTGAATGTAAAGAAAAAAAGTATGTGCTTTGGTCAGGGCCTGTGAGGGCAACCCTTAAAGACCAGGGACAGAAGGAACGGAGGTAGCAGTTTATATCTGCAATGTTCAGTGGCATCACTGGATATTCAAAAAGCTAAAGCAGATGTTAAAGGCAAAAAATTAAAATAAGAACAAAGCAGTGTGCAGATTAGGTATTTAGCATTTAGTGCTGTAAAGGCGAGGGGTGGGGCTAAAGTTCAACTTCACTACTGCTGTTGTAACAAAGCAGCCCCTATTGGCTGACAGCATCACTCCAACTTCTCCTTTTTTTAAATAAGTGATTACATTCCTTCTGTTCTCAGCTGCATATGAGCTAGGGAAGGAGAAGCAGCAGCACACTGATCTTCAAGTCTGGGATGGATTTTAAGGGGAACCCCGGCCAAAAAAATGGCATGGGGTCCCCCTCAAAATCCATACCAGACCCTTTATCCGAGCACGCAACCTAGCAGGCCGCAGGAAAAGAGGGGGGATGAGAGCGCCCCCCCTCCTGAACCGCACCAGGCCACATGCCCTCAACATTGGGAGGTTGCTTTGGGGTCCCCCCCAAAGCACCTTGTCCCCATGTTGATGAGGACAAGGGACTCATCCCCACAACCCTGGCCATTGGTTGTGGGGGTCTGCGGGCGGGGGGGCTTATCGGAATCTGGAAGCCCCCTTTAACAAGGAGACCCCCAGATCCCGCCCCCCCCCCCCTGTGTGAAATGGTAAGGGGGTACAAAAGTACCCCTACTATTTCACCAAAAAAGTGACAAAAATTGTAAAAATGACAGGAGACGGTCTTTGACAATTCCTTTATTAAAATCTTCTTTCTTCTGGTCTTCCTTCTTCCTTTCTTCATCCTTCGGTTTCTTCATCTTCTCCTTCCGGCATCTTCTTCCATCTTCTTCCATCTTCTTCTTCCTCCGATCCGCTTCTTCTTGCTCTGGTCTTCTCGTCCTTCTCCTTCTTCCATGGCGTCGGCGTCTCTTCTTGGGCCGTTCCTCGCAATGGGAGGCTCCCGCTGTGTGAGGCTTCGCTGCGTCTGACAGGTCTTTTATAACGGAGGGCACCTGGTGACCCCGCCCCCCTCTGACGTCATGGGGAAAGCCATAGGGAAGTCCCCATGACATCCCCGTGCGTCAGAGGGGGCGGGGTCACCAGGTGCCCTCCGTTATAAAAGACCTGTCAGATGCAGCGAAGCCTCACACAGCGGGAGCCTCCCATTGCGAGGAGCGGCCCAAGAAGAGACGCCGACGCCATGGAAGAAGATGCTGGACGAGAAGACCAGAGCAAGAAGAAGCGGATCGGAGGAAGAAGATGGAAGAAGATGGAAGAAGATGCTGGAAGGAGAAGATGAAGAAACCGAAGGATGAAGAAAGGAAGAAGGAAGACCAGAAGAAAGAAGATTTTAATAAAGGAATTGTCAAAGACCGTCTCCTGTAATTTTTACAATTTTTGTCACTTTTTTGGTGAAATGGTAGGGGTACTTTTGTACCCCCTTACCATTTCACACAGGGGGGGGCCGGGATCTGGGGGTCCCCTTGTTAAAGGGGGCTTCCAGATTCCGATAAGCCCCCCGCTCGCAGACCCCCACAACCAATGGCCAGGGTTGTGGGGATGAGGCCCTTGTCCTCATCAACATGGGGACAAGGTGCTTTGGGGGGGGGCCCCAAAGCACCCTCCCAATTTCGAGGGCATGTGGCCTGGTACGGTAGAAGGGAGGGGGGCCGCTCTCGTCCCCCCCTCTTTTCCTGCGGCCTGACAGGTTGCGTGCTCGGATAAAGGGTCTGGTATGGATTTTGAGGGGGACCCCACGCCATTTTTTTTTTTTGGCCGGGGTTTCCCTTAAAATCCATCCCAGACCTGAAGGGTCTGGTATGGATATTTAGAGGGGACCCCACGTCTTTTTTTTTTTAATTTGAAGTGGGGTCAAGGGGAAAGCCATAGGGAAGTCCCCATGACGTCCCCGTGCGTCAGAGGGGGGGCGGGGTCACCAGGTGCCCTCCGTTATAAAAGACCTGTCAGACGCAGTGAAGCCTCACACAGCAGGAGCCTCCCATTGTGAGGAGCGGCCCAAGAAGAGAAGCCGACGCAATGGAAGAAGATGCCGGACGAGAAGGACGAGAAGACCAGAGCAAGAAGAAGCAGAACGGAGGAAGAAGATGGAAGAAGATGGAAGAAGATGCCGGAAGGAGAAGATGAAGAAACCGAAGGATGAAGAAAGGAAGAGGGAAGACCAGAAGAAAGAAGATTTTAATAAAGGAATTGTCAAAGACCGTCTCCTGTAATTTTTACAATTTTTGTCACTTTTTTGGTGAAATGGTAGGGGTACTTTTGTTCCCCACTTACCATTTCACACAGGGGGGGGGGATCTGGGGGTCCCCTTGTTAAAGGGGGCTTCCAGATTCCGATAAGCCCCCGCCCGCAGACCCCCACAACCAATGGCCAGGGTTGTGGGGATGAGGCCCTTGTCCTCATCAACATGGGGACAAGGTGCTTTGGGGGGGCCCCAAAGCACCCTACCAATGTTGAGGGCATGTGGCCTGGTACGGTAGAAGGGAGGGGGGGCCGCTCTCATCCCCCCCTCTTTTCCTGCGGCCTGCCAGGTTGCGTGCTCGGATAAAGGGTCTGGTATGGATTTTGAGGGGGACCCCGCGCCATTTTTTTTTTTGGCCGGGGTTCCCCTTAAAATCCATCCCAGACCTGAAGGGTCTGGTATGGATATTTAGGGGGCACCCCACGTCTTTTTTTAAAATTTGAAGTGGGGTTCCCCTTAATATCCATAGCAGACCTGAAGGGCCTGGTTATTGAATTTGGGGGGACCCCCACGCTTTTTTTTTTTTTTTTTTTTATCAATGACTTTCAATGAATGACTGTTCTCTGTGTTACGGAGCCGACAATTCATTAGCCGCGAGTGATTTAAAATAGCTTTTTTTCCTGCAAAAATGACATTTTGTGCATGGACAGTTCTCGATATTAGATATACTGAATCTCGAATTCATTCGAATCATTCGAATCATTCGTTATATCCGCTATAATAATTTCTTTCGTATTAGTTGAAATTCGATATTTGGTAGTTGGATTCGAATTGTTCTATGTGTTACGGGAACCGGCAATTCATTAGCCACGAGTGATTATTAACGATTCGTAATGATTCGTAACGATTCGAAACGATTCAAATTTTTTTTAACGATTCGTACGAAAATTCGTATTTCGTACGAATTCGAACGGAATTCGTACATGAATTACGATTTTTTTTTTTTTACGAAACAAATTTTTTGACGGTTCCCATGTCTAAATTGCGCTGTGAAGAAACGGCCCTCGGTGCCATTTCTTCACTAGCGAATGCCGTGACTGGCGGCTCCCGCACGCATGCCGTTACACTGTCACAGAGCCGGAGTCCGCGGCCCAGAAGGAAGACGGGTAAACATGGTTGCAGCTTCCAGCGGGATAGCGCGCGGGCTTCGTTTGCAGGCAAGTGTCACATAATGTGCTAGTATGCGATGCATACTAGCACATTATACTTCTACTTTGCAGGAAACCCTATCAGGGTTTACTTCCTCTTTAAAAAGGAACTGCAGTCTGCTTACATCATTTGTAATAAAAACATATTTTCCATTCTGAAGCTTCCCTCCAACCACTTTGCAAATTATTTTATATATACTGTGATTCTGTACTGGCCAAATATGCTGCAGAAATCTGCCTCCACTGAGTCTGGCTGCATCCATTTTAACTGTGGGCAGCTGAAGCGGTTGCCTGTTTACTTCCTGGATTTACACAAACACACAGAGGCACACCTCCAGCTCTGCAGCTCGCATTTGCCCTCTTATGGCTCACCCCCCCCCCCTTCCTGGCAAACTCTCCTGAGAGTGAGAGAGAAAGAGCTGTGAATGATGTCATAAGCCTAGGCTTTGTACCAGACAAGAAACAGGAAGTGGGCTGTATACGGTATTTACTGGTAGAATAAAAATGTTTTAGTATCCAAAGTTAAAACAACAAGGGCAGAAGATTTAAAAGATGGAAAGTTGAAAAAAAATTACTAATGGTCCGCTTTAAGTGGTTAAACGCTTCTAAATAGCAAGTTTTAAAAATTGCAACAACCGCCATTTTATTCTCTAGGGCAGGGATATGCAATTAGCGGACCTCCAGCTGTTGCAAAACTACAAGTCCCATCATGCCTCTGGGTGTCATGCTTGTGGCTGTCAGAGTCTTGCTATGCCTCATGGGACTTGTAGTTCTGCAACAGCTGGAGGTCCGCTAATTGCATATCCCTGCTCTAGGGTCTCTGCTGAAAAAAATCTATAATGTGTGGGGGTTCTAAATAATTGTAAACAACAAATGTCAGAAAAAAGGCTGGGTCCTTAAGTAGTTAAACGCTTCTAAATAACAGGGATCACTTTTCAGAGGAGTGTCAGTTTAGACACAAGTGTCCCCACATCAGTCTGGTGCGGTAGTGCTGAGATATGGGGTGACAACCCTACGGCTCCATTCACAGCAGAGCAGGAAGTGTTGTCACTAAAAATATTCCACTTGACCGGTGAACTTGTTTTTGCGGCATAGAAAGAATTTGCAATGCAGGTTTTCGGGCACTAGGCCAGCTACCAATCATTTTTGTCGGGCTTCCATACGCTTTAATGCATATTTACAGTTATCCTTTAAAGAACTACTGTAGCCTGTTAAACCCCAAGTCTTTGTGGAATTGTCCGTCAAGAACAAGTATTCTGTTTTTCTGTCTTTTCGCATTATCTGTTATTTTCCGTCCTCTTATCCAGCAGCCTCGCGGGGCCGCGCTGTGATGAAATCTGTTTTTATTTCTCACACTCTCTCGGAGGCCCCATTCTGAAATGTCACCTTGAATCTGCTGCAGACTCCTCCAGCATGCCTTTGATTAATATCATATTGTGTCTTTTCTGTCTGATATTAAGTTTCTTTAAACTGATTCCAAAAAGAAGACTGGGATGTGTATTTCAGGCATCGTATCGATTTGCCTATAGGCTGCCTCCTGATTTGTGAAGATATTCCTTTATCCCCGGCGCAACCTTTAAGATTTCAGCAGGAAGCCTGGCAGCGATTCAGAAAGCAGCATCGCCTATACCTTACATGACCCTCGCCAAAAATCTGCTCCGCTCACACATGTTGCATTAATATTTGTTACCATGGCTGCGTTCAGCTGTCTGCGAGATCACGTGAAGAGAGCTTTATCTGACCGCTGACAAATCGACAAGGCCATGGCTGTTTAATCAGCAGCTTCATGCACAATGTAAAACCTATCAGTAAAGCCTCGTACACACGATCGGATTGTTGGCAGAAAAAGCGCCAGACTTTTTTTCGAAGGGCGTGTGCCAGGATCTTGTCTTGCATACAAACGGTGCACAATTGTCAGCCAACAAACACGAATGTAGTGACGTACTACATGGAATTTCAGCTCTTGAGTGCCACCCTTTGGGCACCTTCTGCTAATGTTGTGTTTGGTGAGCATTGATTCCGAGCATGCTTGTTTGTACTTTGGACTTTTGTGTGACGGACTTGCCTACACACGATAGTAAAATCTGACAACAAATTTACTAGCCTGCCATCCAACATTTGTTGGCGGAAAGTTGGCCAACAATTGTCTGATGGAGCATACCAATGTTCGGATTTTAGGCAAACAGCCTGTCATCACACAATTCCCTGACGAAAATCCGATCGTGTGTACGAGGCTTAAGATGCTAATCCAGGAAACACTACACCTCTGCTTAAAGTGTATTTCTACTTTTGCTGTAAAATGTAACCACTTGCCACCTGCCATATAGCAAAATGACGGCTGAAAAGTGGTTGGGATATCCTGACCGGACATCATATGACGTCGCCAGGATATCAAGCCATTGCGCCCCCCCCCCCCCAGGGCACGTATTGCGGCGATCGTTGTTGCGGTGTGTCAGTCTGACAGACTCTTTACCACATGATCAGCCATGTCCAATCACGGCTGATCACAATGTAAACAGGAAGAGCCATTGATTGGCTTTTCCTCACTCGCATCTGTCAGACCCGAGTAGAGGAGAGCTGATTGGCTGCTCCTCTGACAGGGGGGTCTGTGCTGATTGATTATCAGCGCAGCCCCCCGGGGAAGCCCACACTGGACCACCAGGGATACCACCAGGGATGCCACCACTAGTCACCACCAGGTATGCCACCCTAGACCACCAGGGATGTCAATCAGTGGCCACAATGGATGCCAATCAGTGGCCACAGTGGATGCCAATCAGTGCCCACAATGGGCATCAGTGATTGGCAGTCATTATTGTTTGGCACTGATTGGCATCCATCAGTACCATCCATTAGTGTACATCAGTGCCCATCCGTGCTGCCTATCAGTGCCCATCCATGCCGCCTATCAGTGCCCATCCATGCCACCTTTCAGTGCCCATCAGTGTCACCTATGTGTACCCATCAGTTCTGCATATCAGTGCCACCTATCAGTGCCCTTCAGTGCCGCCTATCAGTGCCCCATCAGTGCAGCATATTAGGGCCCATCATCAGTGCCACCTCATTGGTGCCACCTCATTGGTGCCACCTCATCGGGGGCCCATCAGTGCCGCCTTATCAGTGCCCATCAGTGCAGCCCCGTCAGTGCCTATCAGTGAAGGAGAAAACTTACTTATTTACAAAGTTTTGTAACAGAAAAAAAAAAAACATTTTCTTTTCTAAATTTTTGGTCTTTTTTTTATTTGTTTAGCTGAAAATAAAAATCCCAGAGGTGAACAAATACCACCAAAAGAACGCTCTATTTGTGGGGGGAAAATGATAAAAATGTAGTTTGGGTACAGTGTAGAATGACCGCGCAATTGTCATTCAAAATGCGACAGTGCTAAAAGCTGAAAATTGTCCTTGGCAGGAAGGTGTATAAGTGCCCTGTATTGAAGTGGTTAAGAAGATCTCACTATATGGCCCTGTTTACACTAGCTGTGCTCTCTGAAGAGCAGTCAATGTTTGTTTGCTTTTCAGAGAGCATTTGACAGGCTGTGGGACGGTGTTGTATTGCCTTCTTACCACCTGTTACTACTTAACCACTTGCCGACCACCGCACACTGATATACGTCGGCACAATGGCAGCGGTGGGTACAGTGTGACCGTGCCTGCGGGTCCCGCGGGCTCGATGTCCGCCGGTGTCCCGCGATCGTGTCACGGAGAGGCAGAACGGGGAGATGCCTATGTAAACAAGCCATTTCCCTGTTCTGCCTAGTGACATGACAGAGATCACTGCTCCCTGTCATCGGGAGCAGTGATCGCTGTCATGTCAGTGGTAGCCCATCCCCCCCACAGTTAGAATCACTCCCTAGGACACACTTAACCCCTTGATCGCCCCCTAGTGTTTACCCCCTTCCCTGCCCTGCCACTGTCATTTACACAGAAAAAAAACGCAGATCGCCGTCATTACTAATTTAAAAAAAAAATAATAATAAAAATGCCAAAAGAAAGCTCTATTTGTGGGAAAAAAAGGACGTCAATTTAGTTCTGGTGTAACGTAACACGGCCGCGCAATTGTCAGTTAAAAACGATGCAGTGCCGAATCGCAAAAAGTGCTCTAGTTTTTTTTATTTGGTGTTCACAAGTTAATATAATTTTTTTTTTGCTAGAAAATTACTTAGAACCCCCATTATATATATTTTTTTCATACACCCTAGAGAATAAAATGGCGGTTGTTGCAATACTTTATGTCACACCATATTTGCCCAGCGGTCTTACAAGTGCAATTTCTTGGGAAAAAATACACTTTTTTAATTTAAAAAATAACAGTAAAGTTAGCCCCATTTTTTTTTATATTGTGAAAGATAATGTTACGCCGAGTAAATTGATACCCAACATGTCACGCTTCAAAATTGCGCCTGCTCGTGGAATGGCGACAAACTTTATACCTTAAAACTTTCCATAGGCGACATTTAAAAATGTCTACAGGTTACCAGTTTTGAGTTACAGAAGAGGTCTAGAATTATTGCTCTCACTCTAACGATCGCGCCAATACCTCACATGTGTGGTTTGAACTCTGTTTTCATATGCGGGCGCGACTTACGTAAGTGTTCGCTTCTGCGCATGACCTCGGCGAAAAGGGGTGCGTTAAATTATTTTATTTTTTATTATTTATTTAATTTTTTTATTTTTACACTGTCCTTTTAAAAAAAAAAATGTTTGGGTCACTTTTATTCCTATTACAAGGGATGTAAACGTCCCTTGTAATAGAAAAAAGCATGACAGGACCTCTTAAATGTGAGATCTGGGGTCAAAAAGACTAAAATGTAATCCGGTAAGAGGCGGAGACGACTGGAGCGCAACGGGAGGTGGGGGGGGGGGCCTCTCCTGCCCCTGATAAAAGTGATCTCGCAGTGATTTTGCCATGGAGACCACTTTTATCTGAAAGAGGACCGTCCGCCGTTGAAGAAGATACCGGGGTTATGGCAGTTAGCTGCTGCCATAAAAACAGTATTCCACTTCAAACAGCCGAAGTACAATGACGGCGGGCGGTCCACAATGCCAAGCTGAAGCCTTGTGCATTTTGCATGGTTGCAGCATGGCCCCATTCACTTGAATAGATCACATTCAGCAGGCCCCACACTTGGCCTTTGCAGCTAACAGACAAGTGCTTAAAGAGTTGGCAAATCTTATTATATTAAAATTACAGTAAAACCTTGTTTTGAGAGCGTTTTGCAAGACAAGCAAAATGTTTTAATAAATTGATATGCAAGCAATGTCTTGATATACAAGTAGCGTCATGTCACAACTGGGTATAAAATAGAAGAGAGGTGCCTCTAAGCGTGCTTTCACACTGCTGGCGCCCGGGTGTTTACTGTCGCTTTAGCGGCGCTACTCGGCCCGCCCGCAAAACGCAGCTGCAGCGGTGGTTTGCTGGCGGTACGGCTGCGCTGCCCATTAATTTCAATGGGCAGGGGCGCTATAGGAGCGATGTATTCACCGCTCCCATAGCGCTGCAAAGAAGCTGCTGGCAGGACTTTTTGTGACGCCCTGCCAGCACAGCGCCCCAGTGTTAAAGCACTCAGGCTTTCACACTGGGTTTGCAGCTGAGGCTTTTTTCAGGCGCTTTCCAGGCGCTATTTTTAGTGCTAAAGCGCCTGAAAAACGCCTCCAGTGTGAAAGGGGTCTTAGTGTAGCAATATGGTTACATTTAATGAAGGTACAACATTTAGCAACTCACATGGTTGATGATTAAAACAGGTACATCTAAGTATACAGGCATCCGCGGTAAACATAGACCACATAGACCAGGGATCCTCAAACTACGGCCCTCCAGCTGTTGCAAGACTACGTGTCCCATGGGGCATTGTAAAACTCTGACATTCATAGACATGACTAGGCATGATGGGAATTGTAGTTTCTGAACAACTGGAGGGCCATAGTTTGAATACCCCTGACATAGACCGTCCTCTTCATTAAATGTAACCATATTGCTACACTTAGAGGCGCCTCTCTTCTCTTTTATATTCTGTAGTTCCTGTTGGATTTTGCTTCTAATCCCCTTGTGGAGGCTTCCATTAGGACATTTTATAGTTACACAATCTATCACATTGCTAAAATCTTTTTACATGGACTATAAACTGAAATACCTATAAATAAACGGTTGTGGAACGAATCATCTGATTGTTTCTTATGGGGAAATTCGCTTTGATTTACAAGTGCTTTGGATTACAAGCATGTTTCCAGAACGAATTATTCTCGCAATACAAGGTTTTGTAGTATTATATATTGTTTTTTTTAATCATACTTACCTAGGTGGATGCAGCGCTAAGAGCCTGAGCCAGGTGCCGATCCAGGCATGTGGGCAGATCCTGATCATATTGTCATGATCTTGCCTGAGCCTGGACCAGCTCTGACACATCAGCTGACAGTGGGTTTCAGCCCGCTGTCTGCTTAAAATGGGTCACAGGACTGCAGAACGATCTGCACTTCTGTGACCCACAGGAGAAGTGCAGCCAAACAAGCTTTGGCTGTACTTCTCCTTTAACATACAATAGAAAACCCAAGTTTTGAGATCTTTAAAAGAGAAGTACAGCCAAAGCTTGTTTGGCTGTACTTCTCCTGTGGATCACAGGAGTGCAGTTCGTTCTGCACTCCTGTGACCAATTCTCAGCAGACAGCGGGCTGAAACACGCTGTCGGCTGACGTCACAGAGACGGTCCAGGCTTGGGCAAGATTGCAACCATATGGTCGGGATCCGCACACATGCCTGGACCGGCACCTGGCTCAGCCTCTCGACAAGCTGCTGAGAGCTCTCACCCTCCACAGTCCAGCACTCCAGTTAGTGCCAGGAGGGGCAGACAGCTGTGACTGACAGTCACCAACTCTCTGCTCAGGGAACAGAGCGATCGGTGGTGTCTGACCGTTCCGTTCTCAGTTTTAGAGCCGGCGGGGGACAGATGCAGCATTGGACCGATGCTGCACCAGCTAGGTAAGTATGATTCTTAAAAAAAAAAAAAAAAAAAACATACTTCTCTTTTAACCCCTTAGGATAGAGAGTGTTCCGATCTAGTTTATAACATATAATGAGATCTGCCAGCACAGTACCTACAGGGCTAATTATGGTAAAAACAATTAACTATTTTGGTATCACTGTGCTTATAAGTAATGGAAGCATAATGTTTTGGTA
Organism: Lithobates sylvaticus; assembly: GCA_028564925.1. Taxonomy (NCBI): domain Eukaryota; kingdom Metazoa; phylum Chordata; class Amphibia; order Anura; family Ranidae; genus Lithobates; species Lithobates sylvaticus. The sequence goes on from CM053026.1 coordinate 84,288,565, forward strand.
TTATACTGGTTGATATGATATACTACAGTATGGATGTGGGTATTTTTTGTTTTTTTCATGAGATGCTGAGAGTACCATAAGAACAATGGAATATATGGGGATTTCTTGGCAAGAAGGAGGGAGTACCCGATTCTACTCATTGATACATAAGGGTCAGAATATCTGGTGAGAGTTTATTCACACTGGGGGCCACAGAAACAAAGGGAAGATCTAGGATTTGAAGAAGGATTCACATGTTGTGGGAACTATAACATGTTTTGATTTTTCAGATTTATATTTGCATATACTGAGAAAAGTAGTTGCATATGTAGCAAGGTCCCAGGCCTCCTTTAGTCTAATGAGAACCTCCAGAGCCAGGGACAGCTATCATCCTTCTGTATAGAGTGGGTTGCAAGGCATAGTGGGTGTAATGTAAAGTAGATTCATGGGCGCCAGACACTTCTTGAATGCAAAGGGATTTCTTTTCTCATGAACAGAACAGTGGGAGAGAGGGTTTAGGGCCAGGACACCCTTAGGAATTTGCAATGTCAATTAGTAGACTCTGAGACTTCTACAGGTAGACAACCATGCAAAGAAAGGCATCCAGCAAGACACCACATCTGCATGTGTAGGAGCGCTGTCTCCTATGGCAACAGTCTTAGAACAGTTCCTAACACAGATTGTAACAAACTCCTTTCCTTTATACAGTCACTTCTTGTAGATCCTTAGCCCACTGAGCTCCCAGTCTCTCTCACTAGACTTGCTGATTCACTGCCACTGAATCCCGTGAGCTCCTCTAATCTTCTTACTTTAGTATCTTCCTCAAGCGTCACCCCCACTTCCCTGCTGGGTCCCTAGCTTGGCACTCCAGATACTCCTCAAGTGTCACCCCTCTGGCTGGGTCCCTTTCTTGGCACCTGCTGAAGTTTCCAGATTCTCCACCATCCCCGGTTGGTGAGAATACTGCTCTTGGGTACTTGCTTTAGCTACTCACAGTGGCCCTGGTAATAAGGTGGATGGTCCCTTAATGGCGACAGCTTCCCCTCTACCTCCGACCACGACAGGTTCTCCGGCCGTCAGAACCGTCACTTCTGGTTGGACTGCAAGCCGCGATCCCAACCCTGCGCTGCTCTCTTGCTTCTGGATAGGCCCTCAGACAGCCTAGCAGCCAATGTTCCCGGGATAGGCCCAATATCCAGCCTAGCAGCCCGGGCAGCACCACATACGTCCACCCAGACAGCCGCCCAGGTGGCACAGAACAGTGGGGGGAACAGACTTCCTGATTATGAGATCACAGTAATTGGCTGTTACAATGGTCACATGATCAAGAGACTGCTGGGCAAAGTGAGGGCAAATCATTTTAAAAATGCCATGTCATAATCCTGGCCACATTAATGCATGCAAATTAATACAAAATATAAAAAGTTATCTAAACCCATAAATAAAAATTTATGAATTGCAGCTTACCAGTCCTTGAACGTGATCACTGCATTAAAGTGGTTGTATACACAGAAATTCAACTTGCACCTACAGGTAAGCCTAGATTAAGGCTTACCCGTAGGTACAAGAAATATCTCCTAAACCTACATGGTTTAGGAGATATTTGAAAAGAATGTTTTACAACGTTGTCTACAGCACATGCGCGCCGTAGACAACGGTGCATTTACAGGGTTAATCCCCATCTTCAACTACGGCTCACTGCAGTTGAAGTGTCCCGCGCACATGCGCAGAGCGACGTCCTCGCCGCTCTGGCCAATCACAGCGCCGCAGCGGCGCTGTGATTGGCCGGAGCGGCGATACCCGGAAGGGTATCTGTTTAGATATGGATGTGGCCGGAGGGGGAGAAGAACACGGCGTTGGGGGCCCCGATCTCAGGTAAGTGATGCATAATGAGCTAGTATGCTAGTCATACTAGCTCATTATGACTTTGTCTTGCAGGTAGTTAACCAAAAAAAAAATGTTTAAATGGGTATACAACCACTTTAATTTCCTTTTCATAGGTTTTTTATGTTCATCTGATGATCCTGCCAGTAACATACTTCCTGTTCTTGGGTGACAACTCTCTAGATTATTCCAATGAAGAAGTATCTCTAGGCTGCTTGTTCATGGTTTGGGCTACAAGCACCTTCCTTCTCAACTCATAACATAAAGGGGAAGTTTTTTTTTATAGTTTACAGAAGATAGCTGGAAATACTGTTGACATTATGTGAGATATCAGTTTTGTTCAGGAATTGACAAGGACACTGGATTTCTGGTATTTTTGGTATTTTTGATAAAAATGTTCTTATCCTGAAAAAAAGAAAACGAATGCAGCCACCAACTCTAAAGCCCCATACACACAGTCGGAAAATCCGACCACCAAATCCATCGGATTTGGTCCGACGGATTTAGTCCGACACTGGTGTTGCATACACACGGTCGGACAAAGTTGTCGGAAAATCCGATCATTCTGAACGTGGTGACGTTTGTTGCCTACGACGGGACTACGTAGAGGCTAGTAGCCAATAGCTTTGGTCTTGTAATGTGATCTGAGCATGCGTGGCACTTTGTCCGTCGGAATTCGCTACACACGATCGGAATTGGTGTGATCAGACTTTGTTGTCGGAAAATTTTTAGAGCAGGAGATACAACTTTGTCCGTCGGACAATCCGATGGAAAATGTCCGATGGTGCCTGCACACGGTCGGAATTTCCGACAACATTGTCTGATAGGACAGAATCCATCGGAAAATCCGACCGTATGTATGGGGCTTAAAAATCATTAAGCGGCAATATATAAAATGTTTGTTCTTGAGATTGGATATACTTTAATGGAGAACTGTAAGGTCGCTTTAATAATAATTCACCAGCATATTATACTCCAAATATATAATACAATTCATCTGGATGAAGTTTGATTGAATTTGCTCTGAATGAAAACACCAAATGGAGAGAATTTCGTTTTTCTCAAAGTTCAGTTCCAGACATTCCTTATGATATCCTTTTTCACTGAGGGCAAAATTTCATATTTGTCTCCAGATGATGATTAGATATTTTCTCTAAGATAAGAAAGGCGCACATCTATCTAAGACTCACAGTATGAATTTCTAAAGGAAAACTCCAGTCCATTTATAAAAAGGACACTCTTAGCTGTTGACAAAATTAAATACAACACTTTAGTAATCTGATTTTGATTAAAGGATAATCCCAGGCAGGACTATAACATACATAGTTACAGTACAGGGGTGGGTTGTGTGTTTATGTAGGTAGGGGATGATGGACCTCTCCTCCATGCTTCCCGTTAAACTCGCTGGGCACAAAGTTCTGGATCACATGGGAGGACCCCCCCATTCTTTGGATTATGCCATGTGGTGTCCAGGGCCACTCCTGCTAGCACAGGGGTAATGCCTCACCCAAAGGCATGCTCACTAATACTCGGGACAAGGTTGGGGCCACTGTCGTATGAAAAATCAAACATTAAGGCAGTCCCCCAACTCAGAGATGAGCTACTCCAGGGACCTCCAGAAGAAGTTGTCCCTTGTCCTACACACTTGAACAGGTGTATGTGTTGTATTCGGAGGGGCATGTGGAGCCTATTCCCTCTCCACCAGTCAGGGTACCTCTGTTACCTCACTCCAAGTAACCAAATGGGGTCCCGCCGGACAGCCATTGGCTGAGAGCGCTGATCGGAAGCCAGTCAGCTGCTGGTTTTCTGTCATACTCGTCCGACAGAAGCTGGCCAAACAGCTGGCCTTTGTCGGACCGGCTGCCATACACACGGGGCCGAATGTCGCATGGTTTTTATTGGACCAGCCGATGTCGCCTGGCATTTGGCCTATGTGTACGGGGCTTTACTGTGCTTTTGTGTAAAATCCTGCTATTCCTTTTGAAGGTTCAAAGGTGCATGATTGTCAACACTACCAGGGGTACTACCTGATGCGCATGGCCAATGCCAGCGACAGCGACCCGCGATTGCTCCTCAGAGAGTCAGAACGAGGATCTGTCAATGTAAATAGACAGATCCTCCTTCTGTCAGGGAAGTAGAGAGATTGTCTGTTCCTAGTGATCAGGAACAGCAATCTCTCTCTACTCCCAGTCACTACACTTCCCCCACAGTTAGAAACAACTCCCTAGGGAACATGTCAAAACCTTGATCGCCCCCTAGTGTTAACCGCTTCCCTGCCAGTGACATTTATATAGTAATCAGTGGCTATTTTTAGCTCTGATCACTGTAATAAGGTCACTGGTCCCCAAAAAAGTGTCAAAAGTGTCCAATCTGTCCACTGCAATGTCGCAGTCCCGCAAAAAATCACTAATCTCCACCATTACTAGTAAAAATTTATAATAAAAAATGCCATAAATATATCCCCTATATTGTAGACGCTATAACTTTTGCGCAAACCAATCAATATACGCTTATTGCAATTTTTTTACCAAAAATATGTAGACGAATACATATCGGGTTAAACTGATGAAAATGTATTTTTTATTTTTTGGATATTTATTATAGCAAAAAGTAAAAAATAATGTTTTTTTTTCAAAATTGTTTTGTTTATAGTGCAAAAAATAAAAACAGCAGAGTTGATCAAATACCACCAAGAGAAAGCTCCATTTGTGGGAAAAAAAGGAAATCAATTTTGTTTGTCGCACGACCGTGCAATTGTCAGTTAAAGCGACACAGTGCCGTATTGCAAAAAATGGCCTGGTCATTAAGGGGGCAAATCCTTTCTGATCCTTAAGTGGTTCATTTTGTTTTTTTGTATTCGTCATGAAGCCCTGATGAAGGGTTACATGAGAACGCATTGGCTTTTTTGGGAATTTATTAAAGCTGTTTTGGACTTCTTTGTGATTTGGTCTGGCGCTCTTTCTGTTGGTTTATGCTCTGAGCCTTTAAAACTTGACAGGAGTGTTAAACGTTTTTCAGCTCTCTTGAAAACTACAAAACATTTGATTGCATTTAAGTTTTTTAAAAGTATCTTTAGATTTTAATTCAATTTTGCGTGTTGCACTGGAGACTTGTGCAAAAAAAGACAATAACAAAACAAAGAAATTCCCACGTTGGTCCTAAAAAAAAAGCAAAAAATAGATAAATGAAATAGTGTAGTTTAATCACTATAGTGTGATTGTGATATACTGTGATTGAGTGCACGTGCTCAGCATCATATCCAGAGGTTGTCTTTGGGAAATAGACGTATGAGTGCTGCCAGCATTGCTGCAGAGGTTGAAGGGGTGGGGGGTCAGCCTGTCAGTGCTCAGACCATACGCCGCACACTGCATCAAATTGATCTGCATGGCTGTCGTCCCAGAAGGAAGCCTCTTCTAAAGATGATGCACAAAAAAGCGCGTAAACAGTTTGCTGAAGACAAGCAGACTAAGGACATGGATTACCGGAACCATGTCCTGTGGTCTGATGAGACCAAGATAAACTTATTTGGTTCAGATGGTGTCAAGCGTGTGTGGTGGCAACCAGGTGAGGAGTACAAAGACAAGTGTGTCTTGCCTACAGTCAAGCATGGTGGTGGGAGTGTCATGGTCTGGGGATGCATGAGTGCTGCCGGCACTGGGGAGCTACAGTTCATTGAGGGAACCATGAATGCCAACATGTACTGTGACATACTGAAGCAGAGAATGACCCCCTCCCTTTGAAGACTGGGCCGCAGGGCAGTATTCCAACATGATAATGACCCCAAACACACCTCCAAGGCGACCACTACCTTGCTAAAGAAGCTGATGGTAAAGGTGATGGACTGGCCAGGCATGTCTCTAGACCTAAACCCTATTGAGCATCTGTGGGGCATCCTCAAATGGAAGGTGGAGGAGCGCAAGGTCTCTAACATCCACCAACTCCGTGATGTCGTCATGGAGGAGTGGAAGAGGACTTCAGTGGCAACCTGTGAAGCTCTGGTGAACTCCATGCCCAAGAGGGTTAAGGCAGTGCTGGAAAATAATAGTGGGCACACAAAATATTGACACTTTGGGCCCAATTCGGACATTTTCACTTAGGGGGTGTACTCACTTTTGTTGCCAGCAGTTTAGACATTAATGGCTGTGCGTTGAGTTATTTTGATGGACAGCAAATTTACGCTGTTATACAAGCTGTACACTCCTTTACATTGTAGCGAAGTGTTATTTCTTCAGGTGTTGTCACATGAAAAGATATAATAAAATATTTACAAAAATGATACTGTATATACATAATTGTACAGTATCTACTAATATTATTTATATACTTTATTTTATTTAAGTGTTTTTAGTCACATATGCATGGATAAATAACTTGTATTGATTTTTGTACTAAATTATTCATTCACACATATTTATAAATAATATTAGTAGATATAGGTATTTATACATTTCAGATTGTTCCCTGGAGAATTGGCTTTAAAGTAGCACCAGCAGAGAAGATGACAAAATGTAACTCTTTTTTTTTTTTTTAACAAAACAAAGAAAAAATTCCTGTGCTTGCCCTAAAAAAGCAAAAAATAATTGTCATAGTGGTTGAACACTCTATAGTGATTAAGCTGCACAATTTCATTTAGTGCAGCGCAACCACATATACAGTATATAAATATCTATATCTACTAATAGTATATATATATATAATGAAATAAAGTATATATACAAAGTATATAAATAATATTAGTAGATATAGGTACATGTGCATTGTAGTGCTACCAAAAATGCTGCATGTACCATTTTTGCTCCATTGTGGTGTATTGAGCAGCCTGCTGAAATGAATGAGCTGCCCTAATGCAACACGTTAAAATGCGATACAACGTGTATTAACTCTCATGCATTTCACACTCCGCAGCAGACCAGCCTGGCCTGAATGGGCCCCAAAGGGTTACAGTATAAGGGGCAGAAATAGCAGCACAGAAGTTGATACATGACACCTTTTTTCTTCATTTTTTTTTTTTAACCACTTGCCGACCGCCCCATGTAGATATACGTCGGCAGAATGGCACGTACAGGCAGAACCACGTACCTGTACGTGCCATTCTTTAGGCGGTTGGGGGGTCCGATCGGACCCCCCTCCGCCGGCGGGGACGGTCGGCATCGCTTCAGGAGCGATCCGGGACGAGGGGACGGCCAGTGGTTTCTGGCCACCCCCTCGCGATCGCTCCTGGCGAATGAAAAGCTTCCCCTTCCTGTCTATTGTATAGACAGGAAGGCGGAAGTGATGTCACGCTCGGTGCGCCGGTCTATGTGACCGGAGACGCCGAGCGGCGAACATGTACAGGTTAGTGCACAACACTACACTGACACCAGTACAGTTAGGCACACAAAACACCCCCCTGTCACCCCCTGATCACCCCCCAGATCACCCCCTCCCCCCCCAGTCACAGTGTCACTAATTGCAGTGATCATTTATTTACTGATCACTGCATTTAGTGTCAGTGTGACTGTAATAACTGTCAGGGCAGTTAGTTTTAGGTCCTAGGTAGCCCCCTACCCCCCCCTAATAAAGGTTTAACCCCCTGATTGCCCCTAGTTAACCCCTTCACCCCCTTTTGCCAGTGTCACTAAGCGATCGTTTTTCTGATCGCTGCATTGTGTCGCTAGGTAACCAATTTTTTTTTTATTTTAACCGCCATGTTTTATATAGGTTCATAAATAGTTTTATAGGTCAGGTACCCCCATATTACAACCTAAATAAAGGTTTTAACCCCCTGATTGCCCCTAGAGTTAACCCTTTCACCAGTAATCACCGTATAACTGTCACTGGTGACGCTGGTTAGCCAGTTAGTTATTTCGTTATTTAGGTTCCCCGTCAGGTTTTTATATAGCGTCAGGTACCCCCATATATTACCTAATAAAGGTTTAACCCCCTGATTGCCCCTAGTTAACCCTTTCACCCCCTTTTGCCAGTGTCACTAAGCGATCGTTTTTCTGATCGCTGCATTAGTGTCGCTAGGTAACCAGTTTTTTTTTAGGTTAACCGCCATGTTTATATAGGTTCATAAATAGGTTTATAGGTCAGGTACCCCCATATTACAACCTAAAGGTTTTAACCCCCTGATTGCCCCTAGAGTTAACCCTTTCACCAGTGATCACTGTATAACTGTCACTGGTGACGCTGGTTAGCCAGTTAGTTATTTCGTTATTTAGGTTCCCCGTCAGGTTTTTATATAGCGTCAGGTACCCCCATATATTACCTAATAAAGGTTTAACCCCCTGATTGCCCCTAGTTAACCCTTTCACCCCCTTTTGCCAGTGTCACTAAGCGATCGTTTTTCTGATCCCTGCATTAGTGTCGCTAGGTAACCAGTTTTTTTATGTATTACTGTTACGGGTGACGCTGGTTAGTTAGCTTGTATTTTTATACTGTCAGGGCACCCGCCATTTATTACCCAATAACGGTTTAACCCCCTGATCGCCCGGCGGGTGATATCAATTAGGTTTTAGGGTCAAATAAGGTCTGCGTCGCCCCAGGTTAGTGCCAGTACCGCAAACACCCACGCGCAAAGCATACACCTCCCTTAGTGGTATAGTATCTGAACAGATCAATATCTGATCTGATCAGATCTATACTAGCGTCCCAGCAGTTTAGGGTTCCAAAAAAACGCATTGTTAGCGGGATCAGCCCAGATACCTGCTAGCACCTGCGTTTTCCCCCTCCGCCCAGCCCAGCCCACCCAAGTGCAGTATCGATCGATCACTGTCACTTACAAAACACTAAGCACACATAACTGCAGCGTTCGCAGAGTCAGGCCTGATCCCTGCGATCGCTAACATTTTTTTTGTGGTAGCGTTTTGATTCAGTCGCTAACAGTCAGGAGCTTTTTTACCTGTGAATCTCAAAAAAATAAAAAAAACAAAAATAGTTGTCGTTTTATTGTTCTCTCTCTCTCTCTATTGTTGCTCTTTTTTTACTCCATTCTATTCTGCAATGTTTTATTATGTTTTATCATGTTTTATCATGCTTGCTTTTCAGGTATGTAATTTTGTTTACTGTGTTTTAGTGTTAAGCATTTTTTTGTTTTCAGGTGCGCCATTCAGTTGCAGCGCGGAAAAAGATTACAATATATGTCCAGTATGTTGCTGGACTTTGAATGGTTATACCAGAATGATGCCTGCAGGTTTAGGTATCATCTTGGTATCATTCTTTTCAGCCAGTGATCGGCTTTCATGTAAAAGCAATTCTAGCGGGTAATTAGCCTCTAGACTGCTTTTACAAGCAGTAGGAGGGAATGTCCCCCCTCCCGGATATAAACCGCGCCATTGGGAAATTGGGAAAGCATTTTATCACACCAATCTTGGTGTGGTCAGATGCTTTGAGGGCAGAGGAAAGATCTAGGGTCTAATAGACCCCAATTTTTTCAAAAAAAGAGTACCTGTCACTGCCTATTGCTATCATAGGGGATATTTACATTCCCTGAGATAACAATAAAAATCATAACAAAGAAAAAAAATGGAAGGAACAGTTTAAAAATAGAATAAAAAAGCTAAATAAATAAAAAAAAAACTAAAAAAAAAAAAAAAAAAGCACCCCGGCCCCCCCTTCTCTTGCGCAAAGGCGTACACAAGCGTTGGTCTGGCGTCATATGTAAACAGCAATTGCAGCATGCATGTGAGGTATCACCGCGAAGGTCAGATCGAGGGCAGTAATTTTAGCAGTAGACCTCCTCCGTGAATCTAATGTGGTATCATGTAAAGGCTTTTAAAGGCTTTTAAAAATGTATGTAGTTTGTCGCCACTGCGTGTTTGTGCGCAATTTTAAAGCATGTCGTGTTTGGTATCCATGTACTCGGCCTAAGATCATATTTTTTATTTCATCAAAAATTTGAGCAATATAGTGTGTTTTAGTGCATTAAAATAAAAAAAAGTGTATTTTTTCCACAAAAAATGCGTTTGAAAAATCGCTGCGCAAATACTGTGTGGAAAAAAAAAATGCAACACCCACCATTTTAATCTGTAGGGCCTTTGCTTTAACAATATATATAGTGTTTGGGGGTTCAACGTAATTTTCTTGCAAAAAAAAAATATGTTTTCATGTAAACAAAAAGTGTCAGAAAGGGCTTTGTCTTCAAGTGGTTAGAAGAGTGGGTGACGTGTGACATAGGCTTCTAAATGTTGTGCATAAAATGCCAGGACAGTTCAAACCCCCCCCAAATGACCCCATTTTGGAAAGTAGACACCCCAAGCTATTTGCTGAGAGCAATGTTGAGCCCATTAAATATTTTTTTTTTTTGTCCCAAGAGATTGAATAATGAAAAAAAAAAATATATATATTTTTTTTACAAAAAGTTGTCACTAAATGATATATTGCTCAAACATGTCATGGGCATATGTGGAAATACACCCCAAAATACATTCTGTTGCTTCTCCTGAGTACGGGGATACCACATGTGTGGGACTTTTTGGGAGCCTAGCTGCGTACGGAACCCCAAAAACCAAGCACCGCCTTCAGGCTTTCTAAGGGAGTAATTTTTTTATTTCACTTCTCACTGCCAATCACAGTTTCGGAGGCCATGGAATGCCCAGATGGCATAAAACCCCCCAAAATGACCCCATTTTGGAAAGTAGACACCCCAAGCTATTTGCTGAGAGGTATTGTGAGTATTTTGCAGATGTCGCTTTTTGTCACAAAGTTTTGAAAATTGAAAAAAGAAAAAAAAAAAATTTTTTTCTTTACTTTCTTCATTTTCAAAAACAAATGAGAGCTGTAAAATACTCACCATGCCTCTCAACAAATAGCTTGGGGTGTCTACTTTCCAAAATGGGGTCATTTGGGGGGGTTTTGTGCTATTTTGGCATTTTATGGCCTTCGAAACTGTGATAGGTAGTGAGGAGTGAAATCAAAAATTTGCACCCTTAGAAATCCTGAAGGCGGTGCTTGGGTTTCGGGGCCCCGTACGCGGCTAGGCTCCCAAAAAGTCCCACACATGTGGTATCCCCATACTCAGGAGAAGCAGCAAAATGTATTTTGGGGTGCAATTCCACATATAACTATGGCATGTGTGAGCAATATATAATTTAGTGACAACTTTTTGAAGAAAAAAAAATTATTTTTTATTTTTGTCTTTATTCAATCACTTGGGACTAAAAAAAAAATATTCAATGGGCTCAACATGCCTCTCAGCAAATAGCTTGGGGTGTCTACTTTCCAAAATGGGGTCATTTGGGGGGGTTTTGTACTTCTCTGCCATTTTAGCACCTCAAGAAATGAAATAGGCAGTCATAAATTAAAAGCGGTGTAAATTCCAGAAAATGTACTCTAGTTTGTAGACGCTATAACTTTTGCGCAAACCAATAAATATACGCTTATTGGCATTTTTTTTACTAAAGACATGTGGCTGAATACATTTTGGCCCAAATGTTTGACTAAAATTGAGTTTATTAGATTTTTTTTATAACAAAAAGTAGAAAATCTCTTTTTTTTTCAAAATTTTCGCTCTTTTTCCGTTTATATCGCAAAAAATAAAAATCACAGAGGCAATCAAATACCATCAAAAGAAAGCTCTATTTGTGGGAAGAAAAGGACGCAAATTTCGTTTCGTTACAAAATTGCATGACCGCACAATTACCAGTTAAAGTAGTGCAGTGCGAAATTGAAAAAAGACCTCTGGTCCTTAAGCTGACAATTGGTCCGGGGCTGAAGTGGTTAAGGATATACAAAACGGAACCCTATACAGACTCAGGATAGGAAAGTTTAGGAATGAAGTCTGCATTCTTGCCTCAGATCAAATCATGGGGGAGAATCAGGTCACAAAAGCAGAATTTAGAACCTTTTCTTATCTAGTATTACTATGAGAAGTCGCTTTAATATACTAATGTTATATTACTAAAGGGGTAGAGGTTGTTCATTTAACCACTAGCCGACTAGCGCACGATGACGTTGGCACGGCTTGGCAAATGGGTGTACAGGTACGTCCCCTTTAAATCGCGCTGCCCCTTACTCTGTGACTGTGCCTGAGGGTCCCGCGGTCTCGATGTCCGCTGGGGGCCTGCGATCGTGTCACAGAGCGGAAGAATGGGGAGATGCCTATGTAAACAAGGGATTTCACTGTTCTGCCTAGTGACATGACAGGGATCTACTGCTCCCTGTCATCGGGAGCAGTGATCACTGTCATGTCAGTGGTAGCCCATCCTTCCACAGTTAGAACACCTCCCTAGGACCCACTTAACCCCTTGATCACCCCCTAGTGTTTAACCCCTTCCCTGCCAGTGTCATTTACACAGTAATCAGTGCACTTTTATAGCCCTGATCGCTGTATAAATGACAATGGTCCCAAAATGGTGTCAAAATGTGTCCGATGTGTCCGCCATAATGTCGCAGTTATGATAAAAATTGCAGATCCATTACTAATAAAAAAATTTATAATAAAAATGACATAAATCTATCCTCTATATTGTAAACGCTATAACTTTTGCACAAACCAATCAATATACGCTTATTGCGATTTTTTTTTTACCAAAAATATGTAGAAGAATACATATCGGCCTAAACTGAGAAATAATTATTTTTTTTATATAAAAAAGAGGAGCAAGGGACGGGAATTTGCATGAAGCACAGGGAAGCAGATAGACAAACTGAGCAGAAAGCAGCTTTTAATTGGTTTAGATTATCATAAAATGTCATATTTAATTTTTTGCATTTTGCTATATATCAATATTTTTACAATTCAATAGAACCAAATATTGCACATTAATTAACATTCCAACAAGGAATTTATACATATTATACAAATACATGGAATAATTAATGCATAATTAATTACACACAATTATAATTGGTACCTATACAGGTTAATGATGCACTGAAGCATCGCCAAAAAGAGGCAGAGAAATTGAAATGAATAAAAAGGAACGTCCATAAAAAGTTCATGACTATATACACTCTACGCGTTTCGAGGCCTTACAGCCTCTCATCAGGAGAAAAACCGTAGTGATCATCTATAAATGAAAAAGGCAATCATAAAATCATCTAAAGGAATCATGAGGGCTAATATAAGACATGAAGGAACCCCCCCATATACTTATCCAGCCCACACACTTACATGTACATCTGCGCAATGGTGGTGCGGCCATGAAAATCTCAGACCAGCCAAAAACCCCCCGTTTGGGAGCTGAGGGGGCATGGCAGGTCGACAGCAACCAATGCAAGCAGCCCCCGAGTGGGTCATAATGTATAAGGTGACACAGTTGTTGGATAAGTGGGGTATCCCCAGTAAGGGGAACCTCTGTTAAAAATGTGACAAAAACACATTCTTTTTATATATTTTTGGGGGATATTTATTATAGCAAAAAGTAAAAAATATTGTTTTTTTTTTCAAAATTGTTGCTCTGTTTTTGTTTATAGCACAAAAAATAAAAACCGCAGAGGTGATCAAATACCACCAAAAGAAAGCTCTATTTGTGGGGAAAAAAGGACGTAAATTTTGTTCGGGTGCAACTTCGCATCAGTTAAAACAACGCAGTGCCGTATCGCAAAAAGTGCTCTGGTCAGGAAGGGGGTAAATCCTTCCGGGGCTGAAGTGGTTAAGAAAGTAAATGTTAGTGAATAGGGTGAAGTTTTTGGTGGTTTTCCCGAGTGTGGCTCGGGGTTAAATTTCAGTACCATTAGCGACAACTCCGAGCCACACTCGGGATTGCATTGCAGGACCCTGGTGCAGTATACTTACCTTGTCCCCAGGATCCTGCGATGTCCCCCCCGCTGTGTCCGTGGGCTCTCTCCTCCGCCCGAAGCCTCTCTGTGCCAGGCTCTGTTCCCTGCGAGCGTCACGACGCACGGGGGCGGAGCCCAGCGGCAAATTCAAAAAAATTTAAAATCATAATACATACAGTGTAATCTTACAGATTACATTATATTACTGTATGAAATTATTTCGCATCCCTTTTATCCCCAGTGCTTTGTTCAATGTCCTGCATGCAGTTTTATATGATATATACTGTTCTTTCTGCCTGGGAACTGGAGAGTGTCCATAGCAACCAAAAAGTGTCCCTTTACATCAAGAGTGGTTTTAGACCAGCTAGAAAACAGCGATAGTAAATTAGAACACTTGCAGAATTGAGTGATAGTGAATCGTGGGGAAATTAATTTTATTATTATTATATTATTATTTTTTATAATTATTTATTTATTATATAAAAATTTATGATTTTGTGTTTCAAACTTCATCATACCCGGGATATCTACTAGACTTTTGTTTGGACAGATATAAGTGTGCTGTTGCTAAGAATTACAGGCCTACAATATAAAACGCCAAATTTCTATGCAAAATAATTGTACCGCTTTGAGATGCAAAAATGTGACATAATCATACCGCCAGGGAGGCTACGGGTACTTGCACAGAGTACTAATGTATGAAAATCAGACATTCCTGGCAGGAAAAAAATATGTGCATGGGCTGTATAGCACTTGCTTGTTTCAAAAAATAAAAAAAAAGGGCTCAGGGGCAGGGCTGTTTGAAGGAATTTGGGGGCCCCAAGCAAAATGGACATAGAGGCCCCCCCCCCAACCACCCCCCATACGCATGCAAAGCCATGAGATTACCAGAGACTGCGGACATACTGCAGGAGATTACCAGACTGCTGACATACTGCATGAGATTACGACTGTGGACATACTGCATGAGATTACCAGAGACTGCGGACATATGCATGAGATTACCAGAGACTGCGGACATACTGCATGAGATTACCAGACTGCTGACATACTGCATGAGATTACCAGAGACTGCAGACATATTGCATGAGATTACCAGACTGCTGACATACTGCATGAGATTACCAGACTGCTGGCATACTGCATGAGATTACCAGACTGCTGACATACTGCATGAGATTACCAGACTGCTGACATACTGCATGAGATTACCTGAGACTGCGCACATACTGCATGAGATTACCAAAGACTGCGGACATACTGCATGAGATTACCAGACTGCTGACATACTGCATGAGATTACCTGAGACTGCGCACATACTGCATGAGATTACCAGAGACTGCGGACATACTGCATGAGATTACCAGACTGCTGACATACTGCATGAGATTACCAGACTGCGGACATACTGCATGAGATTACCAGACTGCTGACATACTGCATGAGATTACCAGACTGCAGACATACTGCATGAGATCACCAGACTGCTGACATACTGCATGAGATTACCAGAGACTGCTGACATACTGCATGAGATTACCAGAGACTGCTGACATACTGCATAAGATTACCAGACTGCTGACATACTGCATGAAATTACCAGACTGCTGACATACTGCATGAGATTAACTGTGAATTGGGGCCCCTGATGACAGTTTTGCAGTGTGCACAGAGGACACAGGAGGCTGTATTCGCAAGCTAGCCAGCAGAGAGGGGGTGGGGCCTGGGAGCTTCACTCGGAACAGAGCGGCTGTAGTTAGAGCAGTGATCAGAGTGGGCGCGACAGTGGAGCTCCCGGCCCCGCCCCCAGACCTCTTTATTCCCCAGCCAGTATAGAGGGGGCGGGGGCGGGGCCGGGAGCTCCACTGACGAGCCCACTCCAATCACTGCTCTAACCGAGCATATAGGCTACATGGGGCGGCTAGATCGGGAATACAGCCTCCTGTGTCCTCTGTCCACTCTGCAAAGCCGTCATCGGGGCCCCAATTCACGGGTAGCGCGGGCCCCCCTACAAAGATTGGGCCCAGGGCAATTGCCCTGCGGTAAAGACGGCCCTGCTTATAGGAAGCGGCGGCGCGGCTGGGGCACCAGGCCAGCTCGGGTCCCCAAGCAATTGCTTGTTTTGCCTGTCCTGGCACGATGGGCCTGCTCAGGGGTACTCTTATTTAATATACAGTCACAGTAATCAATATAATCCAAAACGTACTCTCATGGCAAGTACATAAGAGTACGTTTTGGACTATATTGATTACTGTAAATGTATATTAAAGTGATACTAAAGTCATGTATTTTTTTGTTTAAAAATAACAAACATATTATGCTTACCTGCTCCGTTCAGTGGTTTTGCACAGAGAAGCCCAGATCCTCCTCCTCTCGGGTCCTGGCCCCTCCCTCCTGCTGAGTGCCCCCACAGCAAGCAGCTTGCTATGGGGGCACGGAGCCATGGCCATGGCCCCGCCCCCCTCTCTCACTCTCATTGGCTCGGGCAAGGCAGAAAAACATGTGAGCGGAGCTAAATGGGCATGTGCCAGAAACTGAAGAATAGTCCAACCGCTCTGACCAGCCCATCATCATCAGAAAGGGACACAGATAATGGAAAAAATACACCTCCCTAAGCTAGTAGGAGCGGGGGGGTGTAAATACGTTTTTTTTTTATTCTGCACTGACTGTCTTTGAAAATTGCCCCAGCTCCTGTTAAAGTCAAATCCGGGGACAAAACCGGGGACAGACTTGGTCTGGGGACAGTGTCCTCAATCCAGGGACTGTCCCATGAAACCGGGGACATCTGGTCACCCTAGAGTAGGCCCACTGTGTGTCTATGGGAATGTTTGAATCTATCTATCCCATAGCTCCCAACTGTTCTGATTTTGAGGGACTGTCCCTGATTTGGAGCAATGTCCCTCTTTCCCCCCTCAATTGTCCCTCATTTTGGTCTGATCTATATACCGTATATACTTGAGTATAAGCCGAGTTTTTCAGCAAATTTTTTGTGCTGAAAATGCCCCCCTCTGCTTATAGTGGAGTCAAGCACTTTTCTGCAGCAGAGAGTGACATTTTCCGACCCAGATTTGGTGCCCCGTATCTCGGGGCCACTTGGTGCTAGGTGTTCTAACCCAGTGGAATTAGCACTACAACATATCCAAAGATGGGGTTCCTAGCACCAAGTGGCCCCGAGATACAGGGCCCCAAAGTCGGGTCTGAAAATGGCATTCTCTGCTGCAGAAAAGTGCTTGGGCATTTTCCGAACCGACTTTGGAGCCCTGTATCTCATGCTAGGAACCCCATGTAGGAATCCCATCATATCTTGGATATGCTGTAGTGCTAGTTTCACTGGGTTTGCACACCAAATTCAGGGTTCCTAGCACCAAGTGGCCCCGAGATACGACACCAAAGTCGGTCAACTGTGTCCATCTGCAGCAATGTCATTTCGGGACCCTTTGGGTCCAGAGACCCCAAATTTTGGTTGCAGCTAGGGGGCATCTAGGACCATTAACTACCAAGTTCGGGGGAACTATGGCTGCAAACGGGCACAGTGAGGCATGCAAATGGGCACAGTGAGGCTGCAAATGGGCCTTGTTGACCCTCTTTTCCACTTACAGTAGCTGCGCATTTCTCACCCTAGGCTTATACTCGAGTCAGTAAGTTTTCACAGTTTTTTTGTGGTAAAATTAGGTGCCTCGGCTTATATTCGGGTCGGCTTATACTCAAGTATATACGGTAGTTGTATATAAAGTGCACTTTTATTCTTTCAAAAAGTTTCCTAGTGCTAAACCTTTCATCCAATTTCTAAATTGCTGCATTTGTAAGTTTTAAAAGCCAATATAAAGAAATAGTAGAGTTAAAAAAAAGCACTTGTGGATTTAATTAACCTTTTTTTTTTGGTTAATTCTCCTTTAAGGGGTGTGTCCTATGCCTACATACATTTGCTAGTAGGTGTCCCTCATTCCCAACTCGAAATGTTGGGAGGTATGTCTATCCTCTCTAATCTCTCTAATCTATCTATCTATCCTATCAATCCTATCGAATCTATCTATCTATCTATCTATCTAATATATCTACTGTATTTGTATATCTATATATATATATATATATCTATATATATATCTATATATATATATATATATATATATATATATATATATATATATATATATATATACACACACATTCTTTTTTTTAAAGGCAGCTATGGAAACACTTGACATTACCGCCAACCCAGAGCTGTTAAAACTTGTATTTTTATATGTTGCCTCTTTGCGCCATCTAGCAGATATTGTAAGAATTGCACACGGAGAAAAACAAAAAAATGTAAGAAGCGTATCCAAAGCAAAAAAAAAAAGAAAAAAACTCTGTGTGTTGAAGCTGCACTGTACTCACTAAAGGAGTTATCACCATGGGGCAGGACTACAAACACATTCCTCCCCCTCCTCTTCTGGGGGCTGTTCTGTAATCTGTAATGATAACAGTTAGCACAGGTGAAGAGCACAGCAATTTACAGTATCTCACAAAAGTGAGTACACTCCTCACATTTTTGTAAATATTTAATTATATCTTTTCATGTGACAACACTAAAGAAATGACACTTTGCTACAATGTAAAGTAGGAGTGTACAGCTTGTATAACAGTGTAAATGTGCTGTCCCCTCATAATAACTCAACACACAGACATTAATGTCTAAACCGCTGGCAACAAAAGTGAGTACACCCCTAAGTGAAAATTTCCAAATTGGGCCCAATTAGCCATTTTCCCTCCCCGGTGTCATGTGACTCATTGGTGTAACAAGGTCTCAGGTGTGAATGGGGAGCAGGTGTTATTGCTCTCACTCTCTCATACTGGTCACTGGAAGTTCAACATGGCACCTCATGCCAAAGAACTCTCTGAGGATCTGAAAAAAAAATTGTTGCTCTACATAAAGATGGCCTAGGCTAAAGGAAGATTGCCAAGACCCTGAAACTGAGCTGCAGCACTGTGGCCAAGACCATACAGCAGTTTAACAGGACAGGTTCCACTCAGAACAGGCCTCGCCATGATCGACCAAAGAAGTTGAGTGCACGTGCTCAGCGTCATATCCAGAGGCTGTTACACAGTTACATAGTTAGCTAGGCCGAAAAAAGACACAAGTCCATCCAGTTCAACCATAAAAATAAAAGAAATAATAAATAAAAATAAAATATATCGTACAATCCAATAAACCCCATTCTATACCCACAGTTGTCTTTGGGAAATAGACGTATGAGTGCTGCCAGCATTGCTGCAGAGGTGGAAGAGGTGGGGGGTCAGCCTGGCAGTGCTCAGACCATACGCCGCACACTGCATAAAATTGGGCTGCAAGGCTGTATCGTCCCAGAAGGAAGCCTCTTCTAAATATGATGCACAAGAAAGCCTGCAAACAGTTTGCTGAAGACAAGCAGACTAAGGACATGGATTACTGGCACCATGTCCTGTGGTCTGATGAGACCAAGATAAACGTATTTGGTTCAGATGGTGTCAAGCGTGTGTGGCGGCAACCAGGTGAGGAGTACAAAGACAAGTGTGTCTTGCCTACAGTCAAGCATGGTGGTGGGAGTGTCATGGTCTGGGGCTGCATGAGTGCTGCCGACACTGGGGAGCTACAGTTCATTGAGGGAACCATGAATGCCAACGTGTACTGTGACATACTGAAGCAGAGCATGATCCCCTCCCTTTGGAGACTGGGCCGCAGGGCAGTATTCCAACATGATAATGACCCCAAACACACCTCCAAGATGACCAAGGTCTCTAACATCCACCAGCTCCATGATGTCTTCATGGAGGAGTGGAAGAGGACTCCAGTGGCAACCTGTGAAGCTCTGGTGAACTCCATGCCCAAGAGGGTTAGGGCAGTGCTGGAAAATAATGGTGGCCACACAAAATATTAACACTTTGGGCCCAATTTGGACATTTTCACTTAGGGGTGTACTCACTCATGTTGCCTGCGGCTTAGACATTAATAGCTGTGTGTTGAGTTATTTTGAGGGGACAGCAAATTTACACTGTTATACAAGCTGTACGCTCACTACTTTACATTGTAGCAAAGTGTCATTTCTTCAGTGTTGTCACATGAAAAAGTATAATAAAATATTTACAACTTTTGTGAGATACTGTATCAGCTCATAAGATTTCTGGCAGGACCTACATGTACTTTAATTAAATAATGTATTTATTTATTTTTGCACTTATCGAACAGATATAAAAATATGCTTTCACTAGTATATTTATTTATCAGACAAAAAGAGCAAATAAGAGATCTTGTTAGGGTTTACTGTGCATACACTTAAAGGAATCTTGTACAATTAGAAAGATAAAGACTGCTTTATTTGCCCAAAGTGTTTTTTTTTCTTTTCTGACATGTTTACGTTTAGCTTTTGGAAATAGAATTTAAACCTCATGAATCTATGGCAGTTCAATGATACTGATTTTTCCAGATGGGTTTTAGGTTAACCTCTTCCCGCCCGCCCACTGTCATATGACGGCGGCAAGAAGCACCTGTTGTTCCGGGCCGCTGTCATATGGCGGCAATTCCTTTGCAGCAACTAAGGGGTGCACGCGCCGCATTGCTGGGGACCCGATGCACGTGCCCGGCAGCCGCAAAGTCCGCCGGGCACCCGAGATTGCCCAGTAACTGAGCAGGACGTGAATCTGTGTGTGTAAACACACAGATCCACGTGCTGTCAGAGGAGAGGAGACCGATGGTGTGTCCAAGGCCGGACTTACCATTGGACTTGACTGGGCTCAAGCCCATGGGCCCGCCCAATAGGGGGCCCCACAGGCACTGCCGAGATACATAGCTGAGTGTACTCGGCTCGGCTCCGCTCACAGTCACGCCCAGTCCAGCCCTATGATGGATATAACACAGGGACTGGGCATGACTGTGAGCCGAGCCGAGTACACTCGGCTACTCTTGGCTCCGCTCAGGACCCGAGAGAACCCGAGAGCCGCCGAGAGGACCCAAGAGCCACCGAGATACACAGGACTCTGTATCTCGGTGGCGCGATTTTTAAACTTCAAGACTGCAATGACAAGGCTGCAAATGACAAGGCTGCAAATGACAAGGCTGCAAATGACAAGGCTGCAATGACACTGGACAAGGCTGCAGATGGACACTGATAAGGCTGCATTGATGGGCATTTAAATGTAAGTTTTTTCCTTAAACTTCCCTCCTAAAAGTTTTTTTCCTTAAAATTCCCTCCTAAACTTGGGGTGCGTGTTATACGCCGGCGCGTTATACACTGATAAATACAATAATGTATAGAAGGTAGGGCCCGAAATTTACTTAAGCCCAGGGGCCCCCACCACCCTAAGTCCTGCCCTGGGTGTGTCCCTTGTACATAGGGACACCGATCGGTCACCTCCCCCAGTCAGTCCCCTCCCCCCACAGTTAGAATCGCTCCCATAGGGAACATATTAACCCCTTGATCACCCCCAAGTGTTAACCCCTTCCCTGCCAGTCACATTTATAAAGTAATCAATGCATTTTTATAGCACGGATCGCTGTATAAATATGAATGGTCCCAAAGATGTTTCAAAAGTGTCCTATGTGTCCACCGCAATATCGCTGTCACGATAAAAATCGCAGATCGCGGCCATTACTAGTAAAAAAAAAAAAATAATAAAAAAATGCTATAAAACTATCCCCTATTTTGTAGACGCTATAACTTTTGCGCAAACCAATCAATATACGCTTATTGCGTTTTTTTTTTTAACAAAAATATTTAGAATACATATCGGCCTAAACTAAAAAAAAATGTGTTTTAAAAAAAAAAATTATTGGGGATATTTATTATAGCAAAAAGTAAAAAATATTGTGTATTTTCAAACTTGTACCTATTCTTTTGTTTATAGCGCAAGAAATAAAAACCGCAGAGGTGATCAAATACCACCAAAAGAAAGCTCTATTTATGGGGAAAAAATAATAAAAATGTTATTTGGGTACAGTGTTGCATGACTGCGCAATTGTCATTCAAAATGCGACAGCGCTGAAAGCTGAAAAAATGGCTTGGGCAGGAAGGGGGTGTTCGTGCCTGGTAGGCAAGTGGTTAAATACAATTGTTTCCTGGAGTTCTCTGTATCCCAAAAATTGTGAAATAAGGATCAAGGACTGAGAATATTGGGCATTTGGTCTCCAGCAGGAACTCGCCATTGCTTTCCATGATTATTCCTGAAGCATGCACTTTCATATTAAAGGCCACTGTAGCCAAAGAGTTTCTATACAGTGGGAAAATATCATGACTCCGCTAGAATGTCATTCATGGGGATGAACTTCTTCAGCCATGATGTCATACCTCATTCGTGGGGTAATGACACACTTGGAGGTCTCCTGTAGAGGTTCTGATGTGAATGCTGTTGGAATAAAATGTTGACAATCATTTGTGGATGTGTAATACTCTATATAAGGGAGACAGGTGCAATAAAAGGGGTCTTTGGCTGGGAAAAGAGTTAGAAGTGGAACATTGGCTCCATTAAGTAGGCACATAGAGTTAATCTATGTGACTGCAGCAGGGGCGGACTGACCATTCGGCCACTCGGGCACTTCCCGAGGGCCCCGGGCCACTAGGGGGCCCCATCAGGGTTGCCAGCCTCAGTAAAACCAGGGACAGTATGTAAAAATCTGTTTTTTTTTTTTTGTTTTTTTTTTACATCTGTTTCTGAAATGTCCCTTACCGACATCCTTTTGGTCTAAAAATCCAGAGATTATAGCTGCCCCACCTCTCCAGTACCTTCTGAGCCAATAGAAACATGTCTGTGTATACATGTATGTGTACACTGTGTGATTGTATATTGTGTGTGTGTATACTGTGTGGCCCCATAATCTCCGATTGCCTGGGGGCCCCATAATCTCTGATTGCCCGGGGGCCCCATGAGTTGTCAGTCCGCCCCTGGACTGCAGAGATGTCAATTTAGTTCTCTTTTATAGTGGTGGTCAGAAAAGAAGTGCCTCATTGGTAAGAGCTGTGAAAATGTGGAATAGACTCCCTCCAGAGGTGGTTCTGGCCAGCTCAGTAGATTGCTTTAAGAAGGGCCTGGATACTTTCCTAAATGTACATAATATAACTGGGTACTAACATTTATAGGTAAAGTTAATCCAGGGAAAATCCAATTGCCTCTCTGGGGTCAGGAAGGAATTTTTTTCCCTGCTGTAGCAAATTGGAGAATGCTTTGCTGGGATTTTTCGCCTTCCTCTGGATCAACTGTGGGTATAGGATTGGGTATATGGGACTGTTTGATATTATTCTTTATTTGTTTATTTATTTTTATGGTTGAACTAGATGGAATTGTGTCTTTTTTCAACCTGACTAACTATGTAACTACACTTAGGCCCATATATATTTTGACACAGGCACAATTTTAGCCTTTTTCAGATTTACCAAAACATATTGATTGGACGGCACTTCACAGTACAGATGGACAATGATCCAAAGCACACTGCAAAAGCAACCCAGGAGCTTTTGAAGGAAAATACGTGAAATATTCTGCAATGCCCAAGTCAATCACCTGATCTCAACCCAATTGAGCATGCATTTCACTTGCTGAAGGCAAAACTATAGGCAGAAAGACCCACAAACACACAATTTTCAGCTATTTACCAAAACATATTCAAGCTATAGTTATATAAAGGATATGGGATATGGATATGGGCTGAACGTGCACACTCTAAGGTTTAATTTGAGGGTATGTACATCCAAATCGGAGGAAGGGTTTAGGAATTACAGCTCTTAAGATTAGTCACCCCCCTTTTTTCAAGGAACCAAAAGTAATTGGACAATTTAATCAAAAGCTGTTTCATGGCCAGGTGTGGGCTTCTCCTTCATTATTTCTTCAGCAATTGAGCAGGTAAAAGTTTTGGAGTTGATTCTAAGTGTGGTATTTGACGTTGGAATCTATTGCTGTGAACCTACATCATGCGTTCAAAGGAGCTGTCCATGCAAGTGAAACAGGCCATTGTAAGGCTTCAAAAACTAAACATATCCATCAGAGAGATAGCAGCAACATTAGGAGTGGCCAAATCAACCGTTTGGTACATTCTGAGGAAAGAAGAACGCACTAGTGATCTCAGCAACATAAAAAGGCCTGGACTTCCATGAAAGACAACAGTGGTAGATGATCGCAGGATCCTCTCTATGGTAAAGAAAAAACATGTTCACAACATCCAGACAAGTGAAGGACACTCTCCAGGAGGTAGGTGTATGATTGTCAAAGTCTACAATCAAGAGAAGACTTCACAAGTGCAAATACAGAGGGTTCACCACAAGGTGCAAACCATTCATAAGCCTGAAGAATAGAAAAGTCAGACTAGACTTTGCCAAAAAAACATCTAAAAAAGCCAGACCAGTTCTGGAAAAGCATTCTTTGGACAGATGAAACTAAGATTAATCTGTACCAGAATGACAGGGAGAAAAAATTGTGGAGAAGGCTTGGAACAGCTCATGGTCCAAAGCACACAACATCATCTGTAAAACATGGTGGAGGCAGTTTGATGGCATGGACATGCATGGCTTCCAGTGGCACTGGGTCTTTGGTGTTAATTGATGATGTGACAGAAAAAGCCGGATGAATTCTGCAGTGTTTAGAGATATACTGTCAGCCCAGATTCAGCCAAATGCAGCAAAGTTGATTGGACGGCACTTCACAGTACAGATGGACAATGATCCAAAGCACACTGCAAAAGCAACCCAGGAGCTTTTGAAGGAAAATAAGTGAAATATTCTGCAATGCCCAAGTCAATCACCTGATCTCAACCCAATTGAGCATGCATTTCACTTGCTGAAGGCAAAACTAAAGGCAGAAAGACCCACAAACAAAGAACAATTGAAGACAGCTGCAGTTAGAGCCTGGCAAAGCATCAGAAAGGAGGAAACCCAGTCTTTGGTAATGTCCATGGGTTCCAGACTTCAGGCAGTCATTGCCAGTAAAGGATTCTCTACAAAATATTAAAAATGAACATTTTTTATTTATGATTATATTTATTTGTCCAACTACATTTGAGCCCCTGAAAATAGGGGGACTGTGTATAAAAATGGTTGCAGTTCCTAAAATTTGTACTCAATATTTATGTTCAACCCCTTGAATTAAAGCTGAAAGTCTGCACTTCAAATTAATTTGGATTGTTTCATCTTAATTTTATTCTGGTGGAATACAGAGTCAAGAGTATGAAAATTGTGCCTGTGTCCAAATATATATGGACCCAACTGTATGTAACTATTATATTGGAGGCTGGTAGAAAGACTACCCCTAACATTTGTGGTAGTGGAAGGACTCTACCTTGGCAGAGACTGGCGCAAAGAAAGTCTCCTTAAATTGGTGGTGGGTAGGAAGAATACCCCTTACACTGAGGATGTATAGGAAGAATACCCCTTACACTGAGGATGTGTGGGAAGAATACCCCTTACACTGAGGGTTAGTCGGTAGAAAACTCTTTACAGGGGGGGTCAGTGGGCAACAAATTCCCCTTACACAGGAGGGTCAGTGGGAAGAATACCCCTTACATTGGAGGTCAGTGGGAAGAATACCCCTTACATTCGAGGTCAGTGGCATGAATTCCCTTTACACTGAGGATATATGGGAAGACTACCCCTTTCATTGAGGGTTAGTGGGTAGAATACTCATATTGGGGGTCAGTGGGCAACAAATTCCCCTTACACTGAGGGTCAATGGGAAGAACACCGCTTACATTGGAGGTCAGTGGGAAGAATAGCCCTTACATTGTTGATCAGTGGGAAGAATACCCCCTACATTGAGGGTCAGTGGGATGAATTCTCCTTACACTGAGGATGTATAAGACAAATACCCCTTACATTGAGGGATATCCCTTATGTGGTGCATACTAGGACACTATGACATTACCCTGCAGGGACATGTTTTTTTTGTTTTTTTTAAACGTGATTTACTACACGCTTTAGGTACTCCTGACCCTGGTATCCTGTGCATTACTTACTTTTGACTTCTGCAGTCAGTGCATTAAACCCTCCTGACCTCTGCAATCTGTGCGTTACACTTTCCTGAAAAATCAAGTTCCGAGGAATAAATGTAAAAAAAAAAAAATCAAATATCAAATGTGAGTTTTATTTTAATACCATTTTAAGGGCCCCATTGTGGACAGACTCACATGAAGATGGGGAGCAAGTGCTTGCTAGTGCTCCCAGAGATGGGCTGAGGCTAATACCTAATGCAAGTATGGAGGTTAAGGCAGCAATCCATCTAAAAAGTGACATTTCTCCACACAGACATAATTACCTCCTTGTAATCCGTGGCCCACGTCTGTAAGCCCCCTTCACATGTTTGGAATTTCCGACCGCAAAATCCGTCCGTTTTTTTCCGACGGATTTTGTCCGAAACTGGTGTTGCATATACACGGTCGGAAAAAGTTGTTGGAAAATCCGATCGATCCGAACGTGGTGACGTTCGATGGGTACGACAGAACTACGTAGAGGCTAGTAGCCAATAGCTTTGATCTCGTAATTTGATCTGAGCATGCGTGCTCGGAAAAATTCCTATCAGATTTTGTTGTCGGACAATCCTGCTCTCAAATTTTTTCCGATGGAAAAAGTCCGCTAGAGCCCACACACGATCGGATTTTCCGACAACATAATCCGATCTGTCTTTATCCATCAGAATATCCGACCGTGTGTACGGGGCAAAACCCTGTACATTGAATACTCTGGACAATAGTCACTCATTACAGTTATAAATCAACTCTCTGTTTTGTGAAAAATTTCTGTGACGGTGCCACAGAGCTTGTACCAGTCTCCACTAGCCTTGTAACCCATCGCCTCTCAGAGGTCTTACTAATTTAATGTGACTTCCAGGCTGGGTTCCTAGAATGCCCTATGTCCCATGAGGTAGTTGTACCTTAGTAGGCGAGAAGTCCTTTAGAGTCCATAAGTCAAAAGCATGAGTCCATACCCTTGGAATGGGTTCCCACCAATGGGCGGTTAAATGGCAAGCAATGAAATACACCCTTAGCAGTGTGCTTGCTCTTCAGATAAGGTAACAAAGAACCAAACCTCCAGGCACCTTATTTTCAGTCTAGCCCCTGAGAGGTGGGTCCACTCCCTACCCAAAAAGCCTGGGAAAACATGTCAGCAGTGTAAACCCTTACCTCTAAGGGAGTACCACCTCAACAGGGCAACACAACCAAAAAGTATAATACATTAAAATTACACAACACAAGTGTAACCCACATATATCAACTTAGAAACAACTCAACAGTTTAAAGAAAAAGTATAGCCAAAGCTATTTTGGCGATACTTCTGCTGTGGATCACAGAAGTGCAGTTTGTTCTGTACTTCTGTGACCCCTTTTCAGCCAGCAGTGGGCTATAGCCCACTGTCAGCTGCTGTCAAAAGATCCCAACAATACAGTCGGGATCCACCCAGATGCCTGGATTGGCAGCTGGCACAGCCTCTTAGCAAACCACTGAGAGCCTGAGTCAGCCTCTCCCTCCACAGCCCAGTGCTTCAGTGAGCGCTGGAGGGGAAGAGCAGAGAGCTGCCGATTAACAGTAACCAGCTCTCTGCTCACTAAAGACTGAAAACTGAGCAATCAATGGTGTTTGATCGCTCAGTTCTCGATCTTAGAGGCTAGGTGAGTATGAATGTTTATTATTTTTAAAGCCATACTTCTCTTTTAACAAAACATAAAACACTTTACATCCACCTGCTTACACCATAACAGCTTTGCGTATTAAATAGGGATGAACAAAAGTGAGAGTTTTAATTTCCCGTAAATTTAAGTGAAAACAAAAAGGTTATGGTGAAATGTTGCCATTTCGCCAAAATGCATTGACATTAGTTGTAGAGTCAAAGTGAAGGCGGTTTTCGGAGGTGTTTAAAGGGTAACTCCACATTTGTGGAAAAAAATATAGCAAAGTAAAGAAAAAAATATTAATAATAGCATATACAATTGCAACACAAGCCATATTGTAACTGAATGTTATTAAAAGAATTACCTTTCCTTTTCAATCTGCAGCCGCTGTAATGTTTTGCAAAATTCAATGTAATATGGCAACCTGGAGGAGTTCTGTACACAGTTGGTGCATGGAACGGCCCAGATATGTCATTTCCTGCTTGTGTGATTGGCTCACTGATTTTCCCAGAAATCTGCACTAAGATAAGTCAGACTTTAGGCATCCTCTGTGACAAAAATTTCATTTTTAATGAGATGTGTCTAAAAAATGAATCTCTTGTAAGGAGATTTTCCCATTCAGAATTAGTAT
The DNA here is from genome assembly GCA_028564925.1 of Lithobates sylvaticus. Lineage (NCBI taxonomy): Eukaryota > Metazoa > Chordata > Amphibia > Anura > Ranidae > Lithobates > Lithobates sylvaticus. Next base: position 84,316,362 of record CM053026.1, read on the forward strand.
CCAAAAGACATAGAACAACATTTTTTTTAATAGCAGAAACAGGTAGGAATTTGCAACAAAGTTTGGTAAAGTTCTTACAATGTACATAGATCCCCAGAGGGGATTTTATTTTTTTTTCAACAAAAGTGTGGTATGCAGTAAGTTTTAAATGTGTTCTGGATATGGGGGAAGTCCTAAACTGCTTCTTGTGTAAAACAAATGGTCCCTCATTAGCCTTTATATTTAACTTTTTTTTTAGACAGAAAAGAAAGACAAACAGGGGAAAAAATATAAAATTGGAGAACAGAAAAAAATAAAAATAAAGTAAATAAAGAAAAAAATCCCAAATGCAAACAGCACTAAATAAAAAAAAAAAATGAACTAATTTAAATGGTAAGGAACATTTTATGAAAGTTTCCATATGTTTTTTTGCAAGGCCTTACTGAGCTAATCTAACCCACCTTCCTGCAGCAAAGGTCCATATTTACCTAGTTTTGGTATCCTGTCCAGTTGTGTCCAGTCACGGTGTTTACCTACAGCTGACGGGTCCTCTTCTTCTGTCTGCCTGGGTGGACACAGCAGAACCTCATAGATTTCTAGGCAGGTGGCAGGCAGGTGGATAAGAACTGAGACATTTTGTCAAGTTACAACAAAAAACGTAAATGTATTTTATTGGGATTTTATGTTATAGACCAACTCAGAGTGGCACACAATTGTGAAGTGGAAGGACATTGATAAAAGGTTTTCAACATTTTTTACAAATAAATATCTGAACAGTGTGGCGTGCATTTATATTTAGCACCCTTTACTCTGACACCCCTAACTAAAATCTAGTGGAACCAATTGCCTTCAGAAGTCACCTAATTACTAAATAGAATCCACCTGTGTGTAATTTAATCTCAGTAGAAATACAGCTGTTCTGTGAAGCCCTCAGAGGTTTGTTGGAGAACCTTAGTGAAAAAACAGCATCATGAAAGCCAAGGAACACACTAGACAGGTCAGGGATAAAGTTGTGGAGACGTTTAAAGCAGGTTAGGTTATAAAAAAAAACACAAGCTTTGAACATCTCACAAAGCCTTGTCCTTCATCCGAGTATGGCACAACTGCAAACCTACCAAGACATGGCTCTCCACCTGAACTGAGAGGCAGGCAAAGAGAGCATTATTCAGAGAAGCAGCCAAGAGGCCCATGGTAACTCTGGAGGAGCTGCAGAGATTCACAGCTCAGGGGGGAGAATCTGTCTACAGGACAACTATTACCGTATTTATTGGCGTATAACACGCACCCCAAGTTTAGGAAGGAACTTTAAGGAAAAAAACTTTTAGGATGGAAGTTTAAGGAAAAAAAAAACTTACATTTAAGTGTCCATTGCAGCCTTGTCAGTGCAGCCTTGTCAGTGCAGCCTTGTCATTGCAGCCTTGTCCACATTGCAGCCTTGTCCCTATTGCAGCCTTGTCCCTATTGCAGCCTTGTCCACATTGCAGCCTTGTCCACATTGCAGCCTTGTCCACATTGCAGCCTTGTCCACATTGCAGCCTTGTCCACATTGCAGCCTTGTCCCTATTGCAGCCTTGTCCACATTGCAGCCTTGTCCACATTGCAGCCTTGTCCACATGCAGCCTTGTCCCTATTGCAGCCTTGTCCCTATTGCAGCCTTGTCCCCATTGGAGCCTTGTCCCCAGTGTCCATCGCCATTTAAAATTGGCGTCGACAGGTCACCGGAGCGGAGTGAACGCCGCCGAGATACACATGTACTCGGCTCTTGTCAGCTCTTCTGGCCTCCGCTCACGTGACTGTGAGCGGAGCAGAGAGAGCCGAAAAGAGCCGAGTACACTCGCTATGTGTAGCTCGGCGGCGATCACTCCGCTCACAGCTAGCGGAGATCGGCGGGGGATCGCTGGGGATCGGCGTATAACACGCACCCACGATTTTCCCCTGATTTTAAAGGGGAAAAAGGTGCGTGTTATATGTCGATAAATACGGTAGTTGTGCACTCCACAAATATGGTCTTTATGGAAGAGTGGAAGAAAGCCATTGTTGAAAGAAAGCCATAAGAAGTCCTGTTTGCAGTTTGCGAGAAGCCATGTGGAGGACACAGCAAACATGTGGAAGAAGGTGCTCTGGTCAGATGGGACCAAAATTTAACTTTTTGGCCTAAAAGCAAAACTATATGTGGTGGAAAACTAACACTGCACATCACCCTTAACACACCATCCCCACTGTGAAACATGGTGGTGGAAGCATCATGTTGTGAGGATGCTTTTCTTCAGCAGGGACAGGGAAGCTGGTCAGAGTTGATGGGAACCTGGATGGAGCCAAATACAGGGCAATCTTAAAAAGCATGTTAGAGTCTGCAAAAGCCTAGAGACTGGGGCGGAGGCAGTCGTGTATTTAGGTTTTGTGCTGCCCTAGGCCTGACTAAACTCATGCATCCCCTAATTTAAATACGACCCACCCCTTCCTGCTGAGGCCACATGCCTTCCTGTTTAAGACCCACCCTATTATCTGTAGACCCTATTCCTCTTTAGGCTCATTTGGCACCTTTCAGGGGAGGGGGGAACGGGTACCTGTTTTTGACAGGTACCCTTCCCCAATTCCGGGAGACTGCGCTGCCCCCTCTGAAGTTCGGCCCTCCTCCTCCTTCCTCCACTGGGCCATTCAGAAAGTGCAACGCACTTCGCACATGTGCAGTAGGGAACCGGACGGTTTCCCTTACCATGAATGATATCTCTGAGGATAATCTAAAATACGAGGTTAGTCAAGTTTTGGATTCCCGGCTCCGTAAAGGCATTCTTCAGTACCTCATACATTGGAAAAGGTTTGGTCCTGAGGAGAGGTCTTGGATCACTGCATCTGAGGTCCTTGCTCCTCATCTGTTGAGGAGGTTCCATCTGGAGTTTCCCTTTAAGCCTGGACCCAGATGGGGGAGGGGGAGGCCTCATAAGAGGGGGGTACTGTCATGGTTATGCAGTAATCTTCCCCTGTTTGCTTACCTCTCCTCATGTGTTCAGACTAAGAGGCCAGCCACTCTCACCTGGTGGTTTTTATAACCTCTCCTCTAAGCATGGCTCCACCCCAGGCCCTATCAGGGAAACCTATATTAACCTGTGCACTGCAAGCCAGTGTATCCATGGTGTGTTCGGCTTCCTGGTTCCCGCTTGCCGTGTGCTTTATGTTTGTCTCCGTTACCGACCTTGGCGTGTTCTCAACGATTCCTGTCTGCTTGTGACCTTGACCCTTTGGCATGTCCCCGACCATCCATGTCTGTCTGTGACCCTGAACCTTTGGCGTGTACTCTGTTGTTCCTGTCTGCTAGTTGCCCTGACCTCTGCCTTATCCCCTTACTATCCTTGTCGTTCCAGCCTGCTGCTTCCTTCTCCTGTAGTCTACTGTGAGCGTGAGCTGTGAGACCCTGGGGGCCGCAACCTGGAGCCAGACTGCAGCGAAGTCCATCCTCACCACTAGAGGCTCTGGCGAACACCTGCTGGCTCTTAGACTCTGCGTCCTGGGGAATCTATGCTCTAGCTCCCACTGGGATCTGTGTTAGTGATCCGGTAGACCTGTGTCCTGAATCTCCCTGGGTAAAATCCGCAGCAGTCAGTCCTAAGGTCTACTACCTAGCGGTGCACTTCCGATTCCTACAGAGTGCACCTGTCACCTGGTCTCAGGTGACCTGACAACCTCTTTAATGAGTTTGCATTGATTTCAGTATTGATGGAGCACTTTATTGCAATATCCTGATCTGCATATTAATGCACTTTCACTAAATGTGGAATGTTTAATGGGTTTGCATTGATTTTAGCATGCATGGAGCACTTTGCACATGCCAGTGGCGACTGGTGCTCAACATTTTTGGGGGGGCGCAAACAAACACATCAATTGCAGCCTCACTGTGCCCAATCAAATGCAGCCACTGTTCCATCAAATGCAGCCACTGTTCTATCAAATGCAGCCACTGTGCCCATCAAATGCAGCCACTATACCCATCAAATGCAGCCACTGTACCCATCAAATGCCGCCACTGTGCCCATCAAATACTGCCACTGTGCCCTTAACACTGATATAATTTATTCAATAATTTTACCTGCTGTCCTGGGGGTTTCCCTCTTGCTCCTCTCTCTCTCTCCTCCTCCTCCTGATGTCACAGCCAGACCCCGCCCCGTGCAGAGGAGAAGATTCACTGAAGAAAAGCAGTGCAGAGGAGGGTAGGCAGAGCATAAGGCTCCACCTCCACCAGTCACCAGCTGCTTATGGGGGTGTGAGTCACACACTCCCGCCCCCTTTGCCAAGCACGCCCATACACAGTGGTGCCACTACAGCAAGCCAACCGCCGCGGGCTGCATGTGTGCGGGAGCCGGGAATCGGGAAGACGGATGGGGGGGCTTTCTCTCATGCGGGGGGCGGCTTTTTTTGCCGCCCCCCCCAAAAAGTGCCGTCCTGGGCCTAGGCCTTATCGCCTAGCCCAAAACACAGCCCTGGGCGGAGGTTCACCTTCCAGCAGGACAATGACCCCAAACATACAGCCAGAATGGAATGGTTTAGATCAAAGCATATTCATGTGTTAGAATGGCCCAGTCAAAGTCCAGACCTAAATCCAATTGAGAATCTGTGGGAAAATTGCTGTTCACAGGCACTCTCCATCCAATCTGACAGAGCTTGAGCTATTTTGCAAAGGATGGGCAAAAATGTCTCTCTCTAGATGTGCAAAGCTGGTAGAGACATCCCCAAAAAGACTTGCAGCTGTAATTGCAGTGAAAGGGGGTTCTACAAAGTATTGACTCGGGGTGGGGGCTGAATACAAATGCACTCCACACTTTTCATATATTTATTTGTAAAAAATAAAATTGAAAACCATTTATAATTTTCCTTCCACTTCCCAATTATGTACCACTTTGCGTTGGTCTTTCACATAAAATCCCAATAAAATACATTTACGTGTTTGGTTGTAACATGAGGGTGCCTGTATTTTCATTGAAATGTGCACCTAAAGTGCATTAGTAGCCCCCAAGTCAACACTTTGGAATGTATTTATGAAAAACATTTCATAGCTGTTTGTTTTGTACAAAAAGGGCAAAATCAAATGTTCAGAGGTTATTTCCTGTGCAGATCAAGAATGAGCGTGTGAGTAAAGTACCACATATGCCACTAGAAAGCATTGACTGACATGGGAAATGAGTATGCTCTTCATCTCCATCTAGTGGCCTTAATGCTGTATTTTCCATATTCATACATTCAATACGAAACAAAAAGAAAGCCTGGAAATACTCGATTTTGCCGCATTTGCACAGAATGAATTTACATGCAGTTCAGATGGGTGAAGCTTTGTGAATATTTTATAAATATACAGTTTATTCAGTGCCTGAGAAAATCATTTTTCCAGTAACACACCATCCCCACTGTGAAACATGGTGGTGGCAGCTGTGCTGCCCCCGGATCAGCCGAATGATGGCTACAGCGTGTTAGAGACCCCTTACCACATGATCAGCTGTCCAGCTGATCACGGTAAACACGACATGGACACCCACCAAGGACAGTCCAAACAGGTTTGTCCTGCACTTTTATTCAACAAGGTGCCAAACAATAGTGCATTCACAAAGTGCAACGCAGCAAAAAATTCCACCAAAAGCAAGTGGTTAAAAACGCAGCCTCAGGGTAACCAGAATTTTGGTTGGAAGCCAAACAGTGAGGACACTGTGTGGAGAGTGAACAAATCTTAGCTTTTTTGACTGCTGGTGTGTACAAGTCATAAGGCTATGCGTGCGTTATGCTATACATTTCTCTGCAGCCCCACCCGTAGGGAACCGGACAGTTTCCCTTACCATGAATGATGGTGGCAAAACCCGAGAGCCAATCCGAAAAAAGTAGGGAACCGGACAGTTTCCCTTACCATGAATGATGGTGGCAAAACCCGAGAGCCAATCCGAAAAGCACCTGAGGTGTCCTAATATTAAAAGTCAGCAGCTACAGTATTTGTGGCACTTGCACATGCGTGGCACTTTGTCCGTCGGAATTCTCTACACACGATAGGAAAAAGTCTGAGAGCAGGATCGACCGACGGAAAAAGTCAGATGGAGCCCACACACGGGCGGATTTTCCGACAACCTGGTCCGATCGGACATTTTTCGTCGGAATTTCCGACCGTGTGTATGGGGCATAAGACTGGGATGCCATTAAATTTCATGTGCGTGTAAAGGCAGGTGTCACAATACTTTTGGTAATATAGTGTATGCATAGTGAATTGATTTTACAGTGCTGCTTATTGGATTGCCATACTGCATACTGTGCATTTCCCATTGTTACCATCTATTTTGCAGGTTATCCGGGTCCAGTATTCCATCATCAGTGGCGGGGTATTGGGAGGGAGGGGATCGCTAACAGGGTTTTTTGGTAAGCAGGTAGGGAGGGTACAGACACACTTGGTGGCTGTGTAAGAGGGTAGGGGTCAGAGGGGAGTATGGGAAGGAGAAAAGGGGAGAGGACAATTACCAAGGTTCAATACTGGATATGTATGTGTTTATAAATGTTTATACTATTTTTATACTACATTAATAAATATTTTGTATTAGCCACAAGTAGGTGTCCTATCTGTTTTCTTTTTTGTTTAATACATGGTGCACCAGAGCTTTTTCGCCTTGGGCAGCTTCCGGGGAGCAGAGTACCCGTGTATCGTGTATGGGAACTGCCAGAGACCGACTGCATTAATTATGGCTTGGTGCAGCTGCAGACACAGCAGAGAACCCTTATTTGACCTATAGCTTCACAATCTGCCCACGTCCATATATCGAGTCGACTGAAGTACAGGACTGTATACAGAAGTGCTGGGAGTCAGCAACAACTGGAGGCAGGAAATTTCGTCTACCTCCTGGTCATCGGTAGCCACCTCCCGCCATGCATGGCTCTTGCACCACTCTTTGATATTTCCACCAAAGAAGTTTTGATTTCTCACTAACTTCACCTGCAGCATACTTGTTCAGTGACTCCAAAAATACTGAATCCAGAGACAGCTGGGTCATTTTTATGTGCAGATCAGCAACAATAATCCCTCTAACATTTCCTTCAATTCAGAAAATGCAGTTCTTTTACTATACCAGCCTCTAATACTAGGATTCTATCAATTCATATTACAATATGTAATATGATGTCACTTTAAAAATAAGGAAATAAAAATACACAAGATATACCGTATTTGCCGACGTATAAAACGACTGGGTGTATAAGACGACCCTCTATTTTTCCAGTGAAAACTTAGGTTTGGGGCTATACTCGCCATATAAGACTACCCCCCTTCCGAGGCAACACCATTTACAAAAAACCATCAGAAACAGAAAAAAAAAAACATCAGACTTAACATCAGAAAAAAGAAACTGGTGAACTACAAGTCCCAGAGATCCCACAATTGGTAGGCAGCAACAACGAATCCTCTCCTCCAAAGCACCATAAATCCTACCTGTATTTTAGGGGAGATCTGGAGCTGGATGTGCAGTACAGGATGCTTTGTTAATATGTAGAGCACCAAGTACACACAGTATATGATGCTGTGTTAGTACAGTAGCGCCAGGTACACTTCAAAATACAGTGTGCAGACAGTGTACACCGCTGAGCCAATCACGGCAGGCATTGTATTTTACTAATCTGTTGATGGATACAAAGCCTGCTCGGATTGGCAGAGGCTGTGACATCAGCCCGCGCCGCTCTGACTCATGTAGCCTGCTCGGATTGGCAGAGGTTGTTACCCAATCCGAGCAGGCTTAGCAGGCTCTGTATTCATCAGAGTGCATCGCCCGCAGCGATTGGCTGAGCGGCGCATACTGTATACATATTACAATTTTACAGAGTGACGGGCGGACTGATATCCATCTGGCGGCTTCTTCACCCAGCGTATAAGACGACCCCCGCTTTTTGGCTGTGCAATTTCCGTGTAAAAGGTAGTCTTATACGCCAGAAAATACAGTAATTTTTAAAGAGGAAGTAAAGCCTCCATTAAAAAAAAAAAAAAAAAAAAACGGAACCTGCAAGGCAAAGGCATAATAAGCTAGTATGCATAGCATACTAGCTTATTATGAATAACTTACCTGAGAACGAAGCCCCCGAAGCGACCCTCGTCCACGACCTCCGCCGCCGCCATCAATCCCGGAGTGACTTCCGGGTCTCGCCGCTCCAGCGCTGTCATTTGCTGGAGCGGCGATGACGTCACTCCCGCGCATGCGCACGAGAGTGGCATATCGCCGTGATCTCGGCATGCTCAGTGCGCCTGCTCGCCGCTGTCTACGGCGCATGCGCCGTAGACAGCGATGCCTCTTTTTTTTCTAAATATCTCCTAAACCATGTAGGTTTAGGAGATATTTATTGGACCTACAGGTAAGCCTTAATCTAGGCTTACCTGTAGGTCAAAGTGGTTTGTAAGGGTATACAACCACTTTAAATGAGAGCTTTGCACCAAGCTATTGACCCAAGGTCACAAACATCTCAGCACATATAAAGATTTCCAAAAGTAGTGATCATTGTTCAAGTCACTGGGAAAGAACTGCAGTTAAAAATATATCACGGTTAGGGCGAAGAATTGTATTTCTTGTAGAATATAAATCTATGAAGCATATACTTCTAATATTATACCGTCTGACAATGTGATACTGGCTATTTTGTCATCGTGGGGCACAAAGCCCGCTGGCGTATTAAGTAACTAGTTCTGTTAAATATCATTCAGCCCATAAAAATCTGATAGAACATTTCATTAAATATGAAAGAGAAAATTGTGCATTGTGTACTGGAGCAACATTTTTGTAATTCCATTGAATCTTAAGCTTGAAATTTGACACAGCTTCACAAACCCAACACTTAATGACTTTAGAACTGAATTAAATCACTGTCTACACAGCTATGCAATTTTACTTATTAAGTAGAGCTCTAGCAAAAATGTACTTTTGTTTTTCTTATTTATTTTTTCTTTTTTTTAATGGCAAAAAAAAATGAAGCAGACTTTGATCAGCTGCTGGATCTTTATTGTAATCTGTGACCCCCCAGCTCTCTGCATTACAACAATACTTTACGGCTTTCTCTTTCTCTGTTTTCTCTCTCTATGTATATTCTTATGAAGCTTTCCTTAAGGGAGTAGTGACATCTTAAAATGTTTGTCAGGGCAAAATAATAATATCCCTTTAGAGACCCTGCAAATACACAAAAATACCTGGTAATACCCAAAATGCACTCTGCTTCTAATTTCTTGTTTCCCAGCCGCCAGTTTGAAAGCGCCCTAAAAGTCTTGTATATATTTTAGGGGAGCGCCACTGCGTTTTTTTTCTGTTTTGTTGTTTTTTTTTTTTGCACAGCACTGTTGGTTGTTATAGTGCACAAAAAAACACACAATGACTGTGCATCTGCTAGCATCTTAGCAACTGACATTGTTTATCAGTTGCTAGGAGGCAAAGCCTGCTTGGTTGCTAGGAAGCAAGCAGCACTGCTGCAAGTTGATATTTAGTGGCAGTAGTAATACTTAAAAATATACAACAAAATGTTCCAAAAATGGAAAAACCTACTGTCTCTTTAATTTTTTTTAAGTTGCTATTTGGATTGTATTTTTTTCCCTTTTGTCTAAAAAAAAAACATCAACTACAATAGAATACATAAAACAAAAGTGGTGAAATAACAAAGAAGGAAGAGACAAACAACTTTTTTAGCATTTTTACTTTTACATACTTTTACATTTTTTGGCCCTCTTTCCCATCTCATAAATTTGGAAAGTATATTGCCATTTAAAATTCTGTATGTTCTTGTGTAGCGAGTGTCTCACTCTATAACCCGCGACCCTGCCAAGCTGTCCGGAAGGATTTACACAGGCTTTTCACACAGGGAGAAGTTGCTTCCCAGCTCCTGCGGATGATCACCCCCCTTCCTCTCCTCTTACACACACATAACTGTTCACTCTGTAACCCTCCCCTGTGCCCCTATTAGGCAGAAGAAAGCCAATTAAAGGCACAGTTACAGCAGCCAATCAGAGAGACTGTACTGAGCTGCAGGAAGCAGCTGCAATGGATTCTGGGACATGCAGTTACCTCACAAAACGACTCTAAAGCCTGGTATACAGGAAGGAACTACAAAGCCCATGATGCTCTGCTGACAGGAAAGTAAAAATCTCAATTTTGTGTCCTGAGGGAATGTTCAGTCAGCCATGAGGGAGTAAAGAGACCAGACCTGAGGGAGAGGTGCTGTCTCTCAGATGGTCTCCCTGCGTGATTTCGGCCTCCGCCACCAGTCAGGACATCCAGCCTGAGAGAGGGGGATCCCAGGTGCATATCGAGGTGCACCTGCACCGACGGTCAATAGTTCCAGTGTGAGGTGACTGCCTGTCTGGAGTCAAGCATAGTGATTGGGCTCCCAGGGGAGGCCTAGACTGAAGACTGAAGAACAGATCAGCCAAGAGATGAAGACATTAATTGCAGACCAGAAGACATGTTTGATGTCAGGCCAGACCAAAAGACCTCTCACACCTATGCACTACCAGAGTAGAAGCTAGGGATCCCTGACAGTTTCCGAGTAACTAGTGTGCAGTTGGCTGACAAGACTGAGTCTTGTCTAATTCAAGTAAGCACATCAGATATGCCTCCAGCAAGTTCTAGTCAAGCTGAGGCTATGAAAGAAGAAGTCCCTTCCACGACATCCCTGGCCATGATTGGACCAGAGTTCTTTACTGCTGTGGGAGACTTTGTGGCAAAGTACCAGAGGGATACTCCAACATACTCTGAAAGTGAATACCAGAAACTCAAGACCTTCTCTGGGAGACATCCAGTGCCTACAGGAGTAGACAACTTTGAAGAGTGACTGGACCAGGCCACGCAAGCCCTGGATGAATAGGACATTCCTGAGACTCACAAGAAGCAGAGAACTACAGATAGTCTAAGGAGCCCTTCGCAATCTGAAGCTCAGTAAGAAAGATTGCGCCGTTCAAGACTACCTGAACATTCTGCAGGATGTGTTTGGGTGCACTGAAAAAGCTTCCGACCTCATGTACCAGTTTGAGCATACTTACCAGAACGCAGGGGAAAATTTATCCGAATGTGAGGCGTTTGGATAAGATACTGCATAAAATCCTACTGAAGAAGGGTTTGAACCCCCGCAAAGTAGATGAGGTCCATGCACAACAAGTCTTGCGGTGTGCCAAACCTTTGGACCCCATCACTATCCTGCTGAGAACCCGGCAAGATGGTGGCATCTTGAAGTATCCAGATTGTGTGGGAAGAGGAGTCCATGCTGGAGAACAAGAAGAAGAGTCAAAAGTCTGAATCTGCTGTCGGAGTCAGAGTGGCCAGTAAAGCTGATATTGATCCAGAGATCAGGGTTCTGAAGACCCAGATGTCACAGCTAATAGAGATGATGACCGAACCATTGGATCTCAAGTTTGAGATAGCTGCACTGAAGATGCAGGTATCCCAGAAGAAGGAAGTGATGAACCAGTTAGCACCAAAACGTACTGAGTTGTCCGACAAGGGTGTGACTGGGCAGAATGTACCCCCCGGATTTGCCTACTGCGTCCGGCAAGAGGCCAACAAATCAAGATCTCTGTCTAAACTGTGGAGGTGTAGGTCACTACCAGCGAGTGTGTCCTAGTCCACCAAAAAGGAACACCAGAAGACTGGCGTGGACCTTTAGAGAAGTGACCCTAGGATGGAGAAAAGACCTGGGCCTTCAAGAAGAACTTTTACTGAATCTGCAAGGGACCAATGGAGAACACCTGCAGTTTATGCCATCTCAGTGAGAAATGCCTACCAGCCTTCAACGGAAACAGAATTCTCAATGCCGAGAAGAGAAGAGAAGAGAAGAGAAGTACAAGTCCAGTCAGGCAAGCCTGCTATTCCAAATGCTTCTACCAAACCTTTTGCCAAGTTAGTAGGCCCTTTGTCTGTAGTGCCTGTTTTGGTGGAAGGAATTTACACAAGAGCCATCCTTGATTCAGGGGCTCAGGTGACTTTGCTGACCAGACACTTTCGCAGGGCTATGTATAACAAATACCTCTTGTATTCCCCCGCTGCCTTCTGAGACCTGTGTGTCCCAGAAAACGTACTGGCCATTCATAAAGCGCCACGCGCCGCGTGACTCACGCATGCACAGTAGGAGACTAGCTGTGAAGCCTGAAGGCTACACTGCCGGTTTCTCTTAGTTGGAATGGCGGCACCTGCACCCGAGCCGGTGGACGAATCGACCTCGGAGGGGGCAACATCGCGGTCTCCCTGGACAGGTAAGCGGCCTTATTAAAAGTCAGAAGCTACAGTATTTGTTGCTGCTGACTTTAAAAAAATAAAATAAAATTGCGGCTGGAACTCTGCTTTAAATCATTTATTTTTTGACAAACGATTTACAGAGCAACTAATCTGGACACATAAACAACCGCCCTCTTTTTTGTGCTACCATAATTTAAAAAATATGTGCAAAACCACTCTACATTCCCTATTAATCCTCTTTTATGTAATTGAAAATTGCTGCTCATGCTTGGCCCTTTAATTTGATAAAATAGAAAAAAAAGATGCCTGCATACTATTCTACTGGTAAAAAAAATAAAAAATAATAATAAATGTAATTGCCTTTTGCTCCACTGGATCCGTCCATTTTCATAGTCTGGTTACAGGTGCTGCTGGGACATTTTGCAGGCAATTTTTGCAGCCTCAGATTTTACAATAATCCCACAAGAATTTCAAGCCTGGGGTCCAAGGAATGTCTGGTAAGTGTATGTATGCATGTATAAGAGCAGCCGTGGGACACTCGGGGGACCTGAAAGTAACAGTTTGGCTCGGATACAAATTTAAAAAGCTCTTTTGGCAGGCTATTTTTGGAACATGTAAGAAAATAAAAAAAAATTTCCATGGGACAAAAAAGCTATACATTATTGTACTGAGAACATGTACATTTGTGCTGCTTGATTCTGCACAGTACATTTTTAGGGATCTTTTATGTTATAAATCATGTATAATGTAAGGGATTTTTTTAAGCAATAAATAAAACTGATGATAAACCTTTAACCTAGAAAAAATTTCCATTTTATGAAAACACATGCATGTATGGGATTATGTTAAATAAACTTACTATGATCTACAATTACGGTGAAGATGTTGAGCTCTTTTTACTGTAACTATAAGTTTATTAACATAAAAAGTAAGTAATTGGGCAAATGTAAAGAAACACAAAGGAACATTTGGCAGACAAAAAATATAACTAGACATAGACACAGTCAGGCCATTTCTTCCTGCATGAGTGTTTTTTCTGCAGGAGTGTTTAGCAGAGTTTTTTTCAGAGGTAAATGCTGACTTCTTCAGAGCCTCTCTCATCCTCCGGAACTCCCTACCCTAATCTGTCTGGCTATCTCCTACTCTGTACACTTTTAGGCGATCCCTGAAAACTCATCTCTTCAGGGAAGCCTACCCTGCCTTCAGCTAATAACTGAATCTTCCATTTCTCCCAGATTATCCCTCACAGTTATTACCTTTTACCCCTCCCTCTTATGCCCCGTACACACAGACGGAAATTCCGACGGAAAATGTCCGATGGGACCATGTTGTCGGAAAATCCGACCATGTGTGGGCTCCATCGGATTTTTTCCGTTGGAATTTCCGACGGAAAAAATTTGAGATCCTGCTCTCAAATTTTCCGACAACAAAATCCGATCAGACTTTTTCCAATCGTGTGTAGAGAATTCCGACAGACAAAGTGCCATGAATGCTCAGATCAAATTAGGAGACCAAACCTATTGGCTACTAGCCTCTACGTAGTTCCGTCGTACACAACGAACGTCACCACGTTCAGAATGATCGGATTTTCCGACAACTTTGTCCGACCGTGTGTATGCAACACCAGTGTCCGACAAAATCCGTCGGAAGAAAATCTGACGGATTTTGTGGTCGGAATTTCCGACCGTGTGTACGGGGCATTAGATTGTTAGCTCCCAGGAGCAGGGCCCTTCCTAACCCTCTTGTATGGAATTGTACTGTTGCTGTATTGTCTCCCTTTATATTGTAAAGCGCTTTGTAAACTGTTGGCGCTATATAAATCCTGTATGATAATAATAATAATAACTGGGGGGATCTGGTACCCTCTACTGTCTGAATTTGTAAACGCGTGTAAACATAATATGTATGTACTGCCTGCCCCTGAGTTGTTGGCTTTAAAACCCTGGAAGGAGCAAGTGGAGGAAAAGTCTCAGCCACATGTCCCATCCATGCACCAAGCCAGAAGGGACTATTATAAACTACTAGGTAGGGACTCAAGTGCAGAGTAGATAGGCTGACTCTGAGTTCCAGAGCCACACTGCTGGTGAGAAGTTCCATTCCAGACTGGTTGGATAACAGATGGAGGATCTCTCCTGTGACCACTGATCCTGTCTTCAGGTCTCCAACACAGACAGACACTGCATCATACTCAGGGGCCCCTGAAACTGGACTTTGCTGCAACATTCATCTATAGGTATCTCTGTTAATAACTATATATACCCGGGTATATGAGCACAATTTTACCAAGAATTCTATTGGATCCTTTTGCTGATAATACATGTTTGTACATTGAATGTATGTGCTGTTAATAATCTCTTCTTATTTCTATACAGGTGTGCATCCATATGCTTATGCTGGTTGTAGTAGTTCCTCTGCTCCCAATTACTTTTATTTTATTTAGATTTTTCTCATAACCCCCCCCCCCCCCCCCAAAAAAAAGGGGCTACATAACTTTGCATTGTTCAGACTAATTATACAAGCATTTGCATAATGATTTCTTGTAAGGCAACATTACAGGACCACTCAAATTAAAGCTGGTAGCTATAAAAGATACAAATAAATGCAGTATTGTATACATTGATACGTTATGGAAATGTACTGGGTACACTAATGTAAAGGAGGACTCTGAATTAAGGGTGGCACATTGATGCAAAGAGGAGCACGGATGTTAGGGGGTTCTCTGATGTAGAGGAAAACACTGATGTAAGGGGGCACTTAGATATGTAGGGGGACACTGATTTAAGGAGGGCACTTTAATGTAAAGGGACACTGATGTTAGGGGTACTCTGATGTAAGTGACTGATATGAAAGGGAACTCTGATGTAAGGGGGACACTGATGTAATAGGAGACACTAATGTAAAGGACACACTGATGTAAGAGGGGACTCTAATGTAATGGGGGCACTGATGTTGGGGGAACACTGATGTAAGATGGGGCACTGAAGTAAGGGGGGAATCGGAAGTAAAAGGAGACACTGAAGTAAAGGGGGGCATTAATGTAACAGGGGACTTTGGTGTAAGGGGGGACACTGAATTAAGGGGGACTTTGATGTAAGAGGGCACTCTAATGTAAGGAGGGACTTTGATGTAAAGGGGGGCACTGATGTAAGCGGAGGAACTAATGCAAAGGGAGAACACTGCTGTAAGAGGGGGCACTTATATACAGTAACCGGGGACAATGATGTAAAGGGGGAGCCCCTAATGTAAAGGCAGCACTTCTGTGTAAAGGGGGAACTCTTATGTAAGAGTGGACTCCTTACATTATGTAAGGGGGAACAACTATTGATGGGAAGGGGGCACTTTTGATGTAAAAGGGGGCTCCTGAAGCAAACAGGGGTTTCTGATAGACATGTGCACAACAAAAAAATTTGTTTATTTGTTTATTTTTTTCGTTTCCGAAAAAAATTTGTTTATTTTCGTTTCGTTTTTTTTTTCGTTTCCGTTGATTCGTAACGATTCGTACATTCGTAAGTCGTCGGTGTTCGTATTCGTAACGATTCGTACATTCGTAAGTCGTCGGTGTTCGTATTCGTAACGATTCGTACATTCGTAAGTCGTCGGTGTTCGTATTCGTAACGATTCGTACATTCGTAAGTCGTCGGTGTTCGTATTCGTAACGATTCGTACATTCGTAAAAATTATTTTTTCGTTGATTCGTTTTTTCGTTAGTTTAATTTTCGGACGCATTCGTATTTATTCGTACATTCGTAACATTCGTAGATTCGTAATCGGAGCATAATTCATAATTTTATGTAATGTGTATGCTATTATTACATTTTAATAATTTACGAATCGAAAAAAAAAAGTTACGAATCGAAAAAAAAGTTACGAATGATTGTATGCTGTTCAGATTGTATGCTGTATGGCAGGTGTTAAAAAAAGCATGTGTAGGTGGCTGGAGTGTGGCATGGCTCCACCTTGTTGCAGGCTCACAGGGGGCCCAACTTATGATCTTGCATGGGCCCACTGTATTTAGAAAACTCCCCTGGAGGGATTTGACCTTCAACTATAGTAAAACCAGCCATACATGGATCGAAATTCAACTGGTACAGTACAGATCGGACAAATTTCGATCTATGTATGGACAAGCTGATTGTACCAAGTCGATCCATCGATCAATTTGGGTGCAACAAGCCTGTCTGATTTTTCAGCACACCATTACTGCCAGCAGCTGTAGCCGCTAGCATTATTGTAGTATTCTGCCGGCCGGGAAGGCTCCCCTGCAGACAGAATACAATAGCACTGTGGTAGGCATTCCTTCATCAACACTGACTGTATTTATAGGGGAATCAAGCAATTTTCTTTCCTTCCACTCGGGGCTGCTTGGTAAATTGCTGTGTTGTAAAGTAAAGCTTTAAACATAGATCACTTGTGGTGTCATGGACAATAAGTGTTCTTTGTGGTTTATAATTATATGAGATTTAGGAGATATTCACCCTCCATGCATGCGCACTGAAAGTCCGGCTCGTACCAGAACTTGCCGGAGCAGAGGACTCCCACTCGCATGGGTGGAGGACTCCCATCACGGCTTCGGCCACTCACAGTGTGGGAGTCCGCAAACCCGGAAGAAACGCAGAGGGAACATGCCAGTCCCCTCGTTGGTGACCGGGCGAGCTGCGGGTGCTTTGTTCTAAGGTAAGTATTTCATAATGTGCTAGTATGCGATGCATACTAGCACATTATGCCATTGTCTTGCAGGGGTTTTTTTGCGCGGAAGGGTTTTGGCGGTTTACTACCATTTTAAAAATATTTTTATGGAGCGCGTTTTTTTTTTTTTGTGTAGTGAATTTATTATTACCTAGTAAGACACACTAAGAGGCACAGTGGTGTTGCGCTATACTTTTTATTTGTATTTAAATAGTTCAAAGGTGCAAAAGAAAACTTCATTCAACGATCATCTTTTCCCCAAAGTGAAGAAATGGATCTCAATAGAGCAAATCTTATGTCCTGTCACCAATCCTTACCATCAATGTTATTTAAATCAAACCTTAAATACCATTTATTAATTTGAGTTATCACATTTGGTGCTGCAATTATATTTATTCGTTTTTTTGAGACTCACATATATCAGTCTTTTTTTGCTAACAACCAATTCAATTTACTTACATGGACAGCAATTGCTTCTTTTTTAAGGAACATTAAACTTGTTTAGTGGAGGAGGAGACTGCAATACCTCTGACAGCCACTGGAGGGACTTACCCAAAATGTAGCTGGCTGGGCATAGCCATTCAAGTCGTTTGGGGTACCATCCGATCTTCCTGTCATCAGGTCCTGTCTGTATTTGCCAAGAGATGCATTTTGACCGATAAGAAAAGCTTGTCTTTATGCTCATTTTGTGAGTAGTACTATTGCTTTTATAAATTTTTAATAAAACTTTTAAGTGGTAATGCACTTGGTCGGTGTGTCCTCCTTCTTTTCTTTTTTTTTTTTAGTTCTATGAACACCCATTGTTCTGAGGAGGGCTGCAAGATCGGAGACGTTACTATAAACTAAAGAGTGGATTACACCATTGGCACATAGTAAAAACACCATAGCGCAGGAGATTATTGTTTTGCTGGCTGGGCATACACAGGCAGATACAAATCTTGCATACAGGCGTCTCATGCACCTTAATGTGATTGAAAAGCTTTACCTCCTCTGTGCAAGGGTTTTGCACAGAATGGCCCTGATCCTCCTTTTCTGGGGTCCCCCCGTGGCGCTCCTGGCTCCTCCATTTCTCAAGTGCCCCCATGGAGAGCCGCTTTCCTGCTCCTGAAAAAAATGACGTTTTTAAAACTTTTTTTTGCATTGATACACGTCCCCTGGGGCAGGACCCAGGTGCCCAAACACTTTTTATGACAATAACTTGCATATAGGCTTTTAAAACTAGCAGTAAAGAAGTTATTGGAGATTTGGGACTGTCTATGGTACAAACGCAAAAGAAGCGATTTCATAAAGGTACGATAAAATTGCTTGTTTTATTAACATAAAAATAAAGAAAAAGAAAAAATACATTATTAGACTCCATGTACAGCGGTATATGAATCATAGGGTTCAAGGATACTACATACAATTCCTAGTGGAACACCTATATTATCATACATTCAAAATACACAGGTCGTGATACTTGTCCAATCGCTCGACATGTTTCGCCCAAATAGGCTTCATCAGGAGACAAGGATAAGCTTCAGCTCTCCATCCACAGGGACCCCATCATGCCCTATGGCTGACTGAACAGTATGGCTGCTGTCAGCAGGGCATGTTAGGGCAGTCCCAGCTGAACTGTGTACCGGAAGGAGTTCCTCACAGGAACACTCCGGTCACCTGGTCTGGGACGAGCGCCGGCCGACCTCCGTACTACGTCCGCGTGACGTCAGCGCGGCGTGACGTCACACGCCGTGCGCATTTGGCGCCACGGGGGGAGACCATTTAAACCCAGTCTGACGCTGAGTCAGACTGAGGTGGACGTGAGGCTCGGGACGCTCAGGGAACGACCTAAACAGGTAAACTGATCCAACCAAATCTCTCAAAAAGTGGACATTTTTGCCCACTGCAATTCTGAACATATGGAACTACTGCAATTATCTTCAATATTCTTTTCATAGGCATTGGATGACATACCTAGCCCCTGTTGAGGGGCAGTATATGGGCTGACCAGCCATCAAACCTGATACGCTCTGATGCCATATATACTCCATGATAAGGTAGGGGACCGCTACCCCTCTATCTTTTGGGGATCCATAAAATACATTGGATATGGTTCCTATGCACTCTTATTGGGGTCTCTTTTCTCTTGTTTTGCTATATTTCAGAAATTGCCTTGGTCTAGTGGACAAGTACTCAAAACAAAGATCTAACAGTTCCCGTTCTCTTCCCCCCATTTGTTTATTTCTTGGGGGGTTGTTTGACCCGAGCCTCTCACAAGTACAAATTTTTACAAGCTTCCGTAGAGGTAGGTAAAGCCTGACAACTGACATTGGGCATGGTCATACTACTTTCCTACTTTACGAATAATTATAGTCTATCTGAACATATTTGTGGTTAATAAGTACCTTTGTACTTCACAGGCCTTACAAATACTTTATTGGAAAAGGAATAGGACTTTTCTCTCCCCTTACAATTCCCCAGCCACAATTTCTGGTGGTGATCGCTGGGTACGGCCCTGTGCGGGTCCCTATCTGGGGGGTGTTCCAGTGTAACCATCGGCACCCTTCTTTGGAAGCCTGACCATGCTTATGACCCCTATGACATTGGAGGTAGGGAATCATGCATGTGCAAATTGACTTCACCAGACATTCCTGTCACCGCACATTCTATGCAGCATATATAATGTTTTAACGATTATCAACCATTTTGTACATACTAACCAATATATTGTTTTGTATACATACCATAGAATACGCAAATATTTCCAAAAATCTTCGTCCATCTACAAATATATCTTATCCTTGTCTCCTGATGAAGCCTATTTGGGCGAAACATGTCGAGCGATTGGACAAGTATCACGACCTGTGTATTTTGAATGTATGATAATATAGGTGTTCCACTAGGAATTGTATGTAGTATCCTTGAACCCTATGATTCATATACCGCTGTACATGGAGTCTAATAATGTATTTTTTCTTTTTCTTTATTTTTATGTTAATAAAACAAGCAATTTTATCGTACCTTTATGAAATCGCTTCTTTTGCGTTTGTACCATAGACAGTCCCAAATCTCCAATAACTTCTTTACTGTATATTAATCTGGGATGATAGTACAATATTCATGTAAAATCTTAGGAGAACATTCCAGTCTAACGAGCTCTGAAAATTTCTATACCCAGGGTGGTTTAAACACCCATGATACCTTTTTCGCTAGCTATGTTTGTTCTCCACATTTTTTATCAATTAACCTAAATTGACGTCACCACAGAACATATACCTAGACTGGAGTTTTCTCTTATGATTTAGTCGTATATGTTAGTAAGGATTTATGCTGTATGATATCTTGGTATGAATTTTAAATAATCATGTCTTTCTTGTAAATTTTTGTTTCCACGACAAGCACGTTTTAGACACATAGGTGAGGAGGGATCTGGGTGCGGCCCCCGCACCCCGTTGTGTGTGCCCCCCTTTCTACTCTTCACTCCTGGTGTGTAACATCTACAGAGAGAGGGAGAGCAGCTGGTGAGTCAAACCCACAGAGTGGTGAGAGGCAGCTGGTGAGTAAAGGACCATACATTTAACATGTCAGACTATTGTGGCCAAGCGTGGGCAGGCTTTGTAACGGACGTTAATCTTTACCGTTCTAAGGAAGATATCAATGAGGCAGATGTGAGTACATACTTTTCCAGCCTTCAACGGCTGATAGAAAAAAAGACCCGTTTATTTTGGCACAAAGAATTCTTTGAGAAATATAGATCCAATAGGATAGTACCTTGGGGACTTCGTATACAGATTTTCCCGAACATGAAAAAGGTAGAACCTAACATTAAAAATATGTGGGAGGAGAACCTGCAAACATGCTCTTTGCAAATGATGAAAATTCTAAGTGAACAATATGATAAAGACATTGCGGAATTAGACCTAGAGATTCTTAGGTGGCAGGAGGAACATGCCAACTTGGGATCTCATATCTGTTTTCCAGAGAAAGAAAAAAACCTTAGGGACCACCTAACAAAGTATGCAACAAATCTAATCAAAACGAAAGAAAATAAATATCAACGTGATAAAAAAGCATACACTTATGAACAGGCGTACAAATGGAACCAAACAAACAAATATCCCGTGAGAAGAGGTAACCTGAATCAGGACCTACAAATCCCTCGTTTGGATCTTGGAGAACTGGATACATCATCCACTTCTTCAACATCCTTTGCCCCCATAGTCCTGCGGAAGGACAAACTACAACATGAAGGAGCAATACGTAAAAGAAAAAAAGAGAGTGAAACTAGTCTACAGAGTCGATCACGGTCAGACAAAGTAAGTAGTAAGGACAAAAAATCACGTTCTCAACAGAACAAAAACAACACTACATTGAATACAACTCTATCAAATAGTACACTGAATCACTCTTTGGTATCACCCATCACCCCCACCAGGAATGTTGACTCAATTTCCCTGGTGGTGGGTCACCCATTACAGGGACAAGCATGTGGAGGGACAAACTTGGACCCCCATGTGGAGGTGAAAACAGCCCCAACTTTCTCTAGTAATACGAGTGATCGCAAACGGACCTTGCCATTAACCACTCCAATGAAAAAAACTAGTCAGCCTTTAAAATAACGGGTCCCA
Organism: Lithobates sylvaticus; assembly: GCA_028564925.1. NCBI lineage: Eukaryota > Metazoa > Chordata > Amphibia > Anura > Ranidae > Lithobates > Lithobates sylvaticus. The sequence goes on from CM053026.1 coordinate 84,337,846, forward strand.
GCTCCCCAGCTTTGGTGAGTCGGGACAAGTTTGACATCATTAATTTGTCTTCCTATCCTCTCTCAGACAATGAGACTAAGGTACTGCAGTTGGGTCTCACTTTTTGTCCAGATGAGAATGCAGACAAGTTTGAATTGGTCAAGGATCTTCACCTCTTCGCACGTCGCCTGATGTATAAAGTCATCTATGACAAAACATCACTTGATGCTCCCATTGGCGAACAGAATAACGCCAATATAGAAGGAGTTAGTTTTGAGGACTTAAGGGCACTACAGGACCTGATGGACCTGTGGGACGAGAGCAACCCGGAGGAGGAGGGCTGGACATTCACGAGTCCATCCGCTACCCCCATTATCCAACAGGGGGTGAACTTTCCTCCCTCTTGCCCTCGCCCTACGGATCCATCGGCTCCTGGTGCTCAAAACTTTGGTAACCCCAAAACGTACAAACCCAAATCAAAATCCTTCCCTGTCCTACAGGGGAACTCCAATATTTGGGCCTTTGTCATACAGGTCACAAAGGAAATAGAATCTACTAATTGGCAGACTGGACCTCAAACCAACCTGCCAAAGGAACTCAAAGAAGCATTGAAAACCCTAAAAACAAATAGCAATATTATAATCAAACCATCGGACAAGGGTGGGAACTTGGTTATCCTAGACGTAGAGAATTATGAAAAAATGTGTTTAGATATAATATCAAACAAAACTTGGTACAGATCGGTACCAGCCTCACATGTAAATTATTATATGAATAAATATAAAAATATAATAATGAAGGCCCGTATAAATGGCACCATAGATGCTAAAACTTATGATTTTCTGGACATGACTTCATTCACCACTCCTACGTTTTATGCCTTGCCCAAGGTACACAAGAGTCTGACATCGCCACCAGGCCGCCCCATAATCTCAGGGTGTGGGTCTCTGACAGAAAAAGCCAGCCAATTGGTTGATGAGTATCTGTATCCGCATGTAAAATGCTTATTCTCATATGTAAAAGACACCATAGAACTTTTGAAAAGCACAGATGGTTTACAGATCCCTACAAATGCATGGCTTGTAGCCATTGACATAGAGGCCCTCTATAATTCGATCCCACACAAAAAGGGTATCGAGGTGATAGGGGAATTCTTGACAGAAAGAGATATTGATTCATGGAAATATAATGAGTTTGTATTGGAGCTACTCAGCTTCGTGTTGATGCATAACATATTTGTATTTAAACGCTCCCATTACCTCCAGGTGCAGGGGGTCGCTATGGGGGCAAAATGCGCGCCCTCATATGCGAACTTGTACCTGGGGGGATGGGAGCGAGACTTATTCTCTGATGAGAGTAAAAGCCCGTCGATTGGTCAAATCTTATCATGGAGTCGTTACATCGATGACGTCCTCATGATATGGTCGGGATCGAGGGAGGACCTTATTGTATTTCTGGACGAATTACAAAATAATGAATATAACTTAAAATTTACTTTTAATTACGACCAGAAAAGGATCACCTTTTTGGACGTCGAACTTTTTGTTGATGAGAAAGGAACATTATGCTCTACCCTTTATAGAAAAGCCTCAGCAGGCAACAGCATGCTGCATGCCAGTAGTTCCCACCCTGAGAAACTAATCAAAAGCATCCCTTATAGCCAATTTCTAAGGATAAAGCGAAATTGTACGCACCTCGATGATTTTCAACGAGAGGCGAATCTCTTGCGTGAACGCCTCCTATTGCGAGGATACAGTAAAACATGCCTTAGGAAAGCCTTTAATCAGGTAGTGGATATGAACAGACAACTCCTACTATACAAACCTAGACGGGCTAAGACCCAGGAAAGTACACGAGTTGTTACTAAATACAACCGACAACATAGGAAGGTACGCAATATATATAAAAAATTTTGGTATTTACTGTCCACTGATGAAAAAATATCCAAATATATTAAACCATATCCAGAGATTACATACAAAAGGTCACGCTCATTACGTGACACTTTGGTAAGTAGTCACTATTCGAGCGATCAGAACAATAAAAAACTAGTTCCAGGCACATACAAATGTGGCAAATGTAGATTTTGCCGCTTCATTCTGGAGGGCAAAAATATAGATCTGCCAGATGGCAGAACATGGACTCCAAAACATCGCACTAATTGCCAATCAGTAGGATCAGTATACTTGATGAAATGCCTATGTGGAGCATTCTATGTGGGAAAAACAAAACGCCCCCTATTTTGCCGCATGAGAGATCATGTATCATTAATATGTAAACGCAAAATGGAGACACCAATTAGCCGTCATGTAGGCTTATATCACAATTTTGATCTTAAATTTATTGGTTTCTATAGCCTTGAGCACCTCCCCCAACAGGAACGGGGGGGTGATTTAGACAAGAAACTTTTACAGATCGAAACTAGATGGATTTATTTGCTGAGGGCTACCCGGCATCCGGGCCTCAACGAAGGAATCAGTTTTAAACCTTTTCTATAATGCATGGTTCCTTATGTCTCACCTTCAGCTTCTCATCTCCTCACCAGCTGCGGTCCCCTCTCCCTCCCCCGTTCCCCCCCTCCCCCTTTCCCTCCTCCCCGCCATATTCTTTTTCCCTTCCCCTTCCACCCTCCCTCCCTCCCTTTGTAAGCACCAGTAGTTGAGCACCGCTAGGTTTGATGCATGGGCCATATAGGGCCTGGACCAGGCCTTAATCTGTGTGTGCTGAAACGTGCTTGTTCATGTAATATTCCCCCCCCCCCCCCATGTGGGGGTGGAACTGTTCACTTAATATCTTTATTGATTTGTAAATATGCTCACTCTGAGTTGTAAAAATTATGTGTTCAATAACAATTTCACAATAAAAACAATAAGAATTATGTGCTGCAGTGAATGTGTGATTGCAGGGTGTCCTCCTTATTTCTTTACTCTTTTCCTTTTGTTCCTCTGTCATCTCCTCTTCTTCTTTTCCTTTTCTTCTTTTTTCTTTTTTTCTATAAGCTCTGATTGGTCCCGGTGGATCCTGCACTGGCGCGGGCCCCTGGGGATAATGCATGGGTAGTGCCCCCTTTAACGATCGCCCCAGGGTTTTGGGGAAATGTATGGACTGTTCCGGCTGCGTGGCGTGGTTGTTTGTGTCCACCCTAGGGTGGTCCTCTGCCCGCCACGCTTCCGGTTCGGGGATCGGCCGGAAGTCCCGATCCGGCCACCAAGCTTCAGCTCTCCATCCACAGGGACCCCATCATGCCCTATGGCTGACTGAACAGTATGGCTGCTGTCAGCAGGGCATGTTAGGGCAGTCCCAGCTGAACTGTGTACCGGAAGGAGTTCCTCACAGGAACACTCCGGTCACCTGGTCTGGGACGAGCGCCGGCCGACCTCCGTACTACGTCCGCGTGACGTCAGCACGGCGTGACGTCACACGCCGTGCGCATTTGGCGCCACGGGGGGAGACCATTTAAACCCAGTCTGACGCTGAGTCAGACTGAGGTGGACGTGAGGCTCGGGACGCTCAGGGAACGACCTAAACAGGTAAACTGATCCAACCAAATCTCTCAAAAAGTGGACATTTTTGCCCACTGCAATTCTGAACATATGGAACTACTGCAATTATCTTCAATATTCTTTTCATAGGCATTGGATGACATACCTAGCCCCTGTTGAGGGGCAGTATATGGGCTGACCAGCCATCAAACCTGATACGCTCTGATGCCATATATACTCCATGATAAGGTAGGGGACCGCTACCCCTCTATCTTTTGGGGATCCATAAAATACATTGGATATGGTTCCTATGCACTCTTATTGGGGTCTCTTTTCTCTTGTTTTGCTATATTTCAGAAATTGCCTTGGTCTAGTGGACAAGTACTCAAAACAAAGATCTAACAGTTCCCGTTCTCTTCCCCCCATTTGTTTATTTCTTGGGGGGTTGTTTGACCCGAGCCTCTCACAAGTACAAATTTTTACAAGCTTCCGTAGAGGTAGGTAAAGCCTGACAACTGACATTGGGCATGGTCATACTACTTTCCTACTTTACGAATAATTATAGTCTATCTGAACATATTTGTGGTTAATAAGTACCTTTGTACTTCACAGGCCTTACAAATACTTTATTGGAAAAGGAATAGGACTTTTCTCTCCCCTTACAATTCCCCAGCCACAATTTCTGGTGGTGATCGCTGGGTACGGCCCTGTGCGGGTCCCTATCTGGGGGGTGTTCCAGTGTAACCATCGGCACCCTTCTTTGGAAGCCTGACCATGCTTATGACCCCTATGACATTGGAGGTAGGGAATCATGCATGTGCAAATTGACTTCACCAGACATTCCTGTCACCGCACATTCTATGCAGCATATATAATGTTTTAACGATTATCAACCATTTTGTACATACTAACCAATATATTGTTTTGTATACATACCATAGAATACGCAAATATTTCCAAAAATCTTCGTCCATCTACAAATATATCTTATCCTTGTCTCCTGATGAAGCCTATTTGGGCGAAACATGTCGAGCGATTGGACAAGTATCACGACCTGTGTATTTTGAATGTATGATAATATAGGTGTTCCACTAGGAATTGTATGTAGTATCCTTGAACCCTATGATTCATATACCGCTGTACATGGAGTCTAATAATGTATTTTTTCTTTTTCTTTATTTTTATGTTAATAAAACAAGCAATTTTATCGAACCTTTATGAAATCGCTTCTTTTGCGTTTGTACCATAGACAGTCCCAAATCTCCAATAACTTCTTTACTGTATATTAATCTGGGATGATAGTACAATATTCATGTAAAATCTTAGGAGAACATTCCAGTCTAACGAGCTCTGAAAATTTTAAAACTCGCACTTTAGATTTCTCCCATAGACTTTTACAGGGTGCTCGCGGCTTTTCGAATTTGCCGCAAACACCCCAAATTGTTTGCTGTTCGATGAACAGGCGAACAGGCAATGTTCGAGTCGAACATGAGTTCGACTCGAACTCGAAGCTCATCCCTATCTATGTGGATGCCAGGATTTTCAGTGTTTGACAGCTTTTTTGACATTTTATCAGAAAATTCTGGGGTAAGTTTGGCATGCAATATTCACCAAGCTGGGCCCTAAGTATAAAGCAAAAAGCAAACAAAAATTTTGTTTTTGTGCACAGGGTTCCAGTAATGTGCAAATCCAGGCCACCAGACAATAGTAGACTGCCAGCTTTGCCAAGAATGTCTGAAACCAGACTACATGGGGACATTGTAAAACCGGCTGGTCTCTGCATGCCCCCTAATAGATGGCAGAGAACATCTAGGAAGGAAAACATTTCTTATTAAGACATAAACCATCCTGTGTGATGTATCCATGGAAAGCTTAGATCAAAAGAGAAACATTTAAAACATTTTTCATTTTATTATGTTACCTTAGAATCCAAATTTCTACCAAACAGACAGTTTTAGAAGCTGTTACGTATATTATTTATATACTACAAATCTTTAAACAGAAACAAGTTATCAGACGGAATCTTTTCATCGGATAGTCCGATCGTGTGTGGGCCTCATCAGACTTTTTTTTTTGAAAATTCTGACGGACCTAGAAATAGAACACGTTTTAAATATTTCCAACAGAATCAATTCCTATCGGGAAAACCGCTCGTCTGTACGCTGTTCCAATCGACCAAAAACGACGCATGCTCTGAAGCAAGTACGAAACGGCAGCTATTGGCTACTGGCTATTGAACTTTCTTTTTCTAGTCCCGTCGTACGTGTTGTACGTCACTGTGTTCTAGACGGTCGGACTTTGGTGTGATCGTGTGTAGGCAAGACAGTTTCAGCGGAATTCCGTCGGAAAAAACGTTAGAGTTTATTCCGACGGGAAAACCGGTCGTGTGTACGCTGCATTAGTTCTAACTGTGGGTTTAAACGTATTTCATACCTCAAGTGGATCTCCAGACAAAATCTCTTGTGCTTTTGGATAGACTGAGGAAGTGCTAGAGTCTCTCTCCCTCCTCGCTACCTCTCAACTCTATATCCACCAATCTCATAACACCTCCCAGCTTACTGCTTTCTATCACTTTACTCTTACTTCCTTTTGCTTTCTTAAAATTTTAAACCTAAACTACTACCACTAGCCTTGACAGAAAATGTTGATGAATAGATAAATCTACCTAAACTTTAGGCATACGGCCACAAAAGACAGATAGAATGCAAAGGTTTTGAATGAAGGTATTCGTCTCCTCAGTCTTCACCAAGCAAAAGGGGGGTATAGTAACCAAGACTTTAATGTTAATAACACATCACAGAAAGCACCCTTATGGCTAACAGAAGACAGTATTAGAAATAGAAAAAATACAGTAGACAGTTTTTGACAAGTATTTTATTAAAAATATCTTCTTCTTCCCCGATTCTTCCTCCTTATTCCTACAGTCTTCCTTCATGTTCTCCTTCCCCGCTTCTTCCTCCTCCGGGCTTCTCCTTCTCCTGCTCCTTCTTCCAGTCTTCTTCTTTCTCCTGTCTTCTTTGTCCAGTGTGCTTCTTCTTCTGCTGCTGTTCCCGCCGACGACCCTCCTCCAATGCTGTGTCCCGCTGATCTGTCCGTGCCGATGTCAAGCATTTCTTAGATAACGATGGGGCGTGGCCATCAGATGACGTCATCCAGAGGCCCCACCCCCTTGTGACATCACATCATGGAGCATGAATGGACGCGGCAGCTGGCTAAAGAAAACGCAAAACGCAGCAAAAACTTGGTAAAAATGCTGCTAAAAAAACGTGGAAAGCACAGCAAAAATAACTGCAGAAACGCTCAATAGCAACATGCATAGATGTGAATCGAGCCTTAATGTTGAAAGATGTACGGGCACCAAAACTACATCTGCATCATATTAGGAGGAGGCAGTGGAAGGATCTGCCGACCACTTGGACCATAGTTTAGCATATTTGCATACCTTCCAACTTTCTGAGATGGGAATGGGGAACACCTATTAGTAAAAGTATGTAGGCATAGGTCACACGCCCTGCCACGCCCCCTTAAAGAAAAATTATAGAAAAAAATTATTGGTTAAACTCACAAGTGCTTTTTTTTTTTTTACCACTACTATTCCTTTATATTGGCTATTAAAATTTACAAATGCAACAATTTAGAAATTGGATGAAAGGTTTAGCACTGGAAAACACTTTTTGAAAGCCAAATATTGCATTTTATATATAACTTTATAGATCAGACCAAAAATAGTGACAAATGAGGAGAAAGGAGGGACAAAGGGACTTTGTTCAAAATGAGGGACACTCCCTCCAGATCAGGGACAGTTGGGAGCTATGTATTTGGTTAGGCATCTATGATTAGTATAAGTATCCATGTAAAGTGGGAAATTGTTTATTAGTTATTTCCAAAAGGAAATAGAGGGGGGAGGCCTCTTCCTTCAATGTTTTAAGCGATAGCCTTCCTGGCATAGAAAAGAAGTAGGTTGACCAAAGCCTTGCCTGCCCTGCAAAGCTGTATCCTGGCCTAGGCCGACAAGACCCAGGACTAGGGCAGCACTTTGCAGGGGGGCAGCGCGGAAAGAGTCCCCGCCGGCTTGCGCCATACTGTTAGTGCAGCGCCCGTCTTATGGGGCGGACTGGGCTGAGAGGCGCTATTTACAGCTAAAAGATGAAATTGGGACAAAGATCCTATAACCTGAAAATTTTAAGAAATTGAATAGTGCCACTGCCAATGGATCCATGATCAATCCTTGTCCCCCCAAGATGGAATCCAGTCAAAAGGAGCTTGCAAGAAGCCACACTCTTGACACCTCCAGAGGAAGAAACAAATGGCACCTGCGGTATAATTCCCAATGATGATAATAAATGAATATATGTTATATGAACAAAACTTGAGGATACTGACAGAATGACAGAATGCCAGACTAACCATAAAATTTTTTTTTATACATGTTATTCATATTCATTATATTTGTTATTATATGAAGTAACCTTATGTAATATGTATATATATATATATATATATATATTAGAATGTGTATTTGAAGTATGTATATGTGTGTGTGTGTAAGACACTAACGTGAGTGTGTGTGTGTAGTGTGGAAAAAAAACATTTATCTTTTAGCAGGAAATATACCATTGCCGTGTACTTAGATGTGTGTGCACTATGAAATGCTTTGAATTTTGAGTTTCTTAATGATCATATATATATATTTTTTAGAGTAATTAACCCTCCCTGAGGAAGACCATAACAGTACAGGTCAAAACGTGTCGGAGTATCCATGTGGCTGGTATTCTGTAATGCAGGGGTCTTCAAACTATGGCCCTCTAGTTGTTCAGAAACTACAATTCCCATCATGCCTAGTTATGTCTGAGAATGTTAGAGTTTTACAATGCCTCATGGGACGCATAGTTCTGCAACAGCTGGAGGGCCGTAGTTTGAGGATCCCTGCTGTAATGTATTGTTTTGCTCCACTGTATCAACATCGCTATTTAGGATGAAATGTGTTTTGTATTGTATAACCAGAGCTCATATTTTAATTTATACATGCTATTGGAATCTCATATGGCAATAAATATAATTTTACAAACAGTTACCTCCTTTTTTTTTTGATCCATTCAATCCCTTTTTGCTGCTAAAAAAACGCTGGGAGGAACCTTTCCATATTTTAATTTTTTCGGGGTGTGCAGCCTCTTCTTTTTCAAATGTGTGCTTTCTCTATTTTAGAGAATAATGTGATTTCCCTTGTGCATTGCAGCATGACAGCAGACACAGGAGAAATTGTACTTGTTTAGAACGTAAACTCCCAGGCACATGTATGAAATGTAACTCAATCTAATAACAATGGTAAGTTCCCATGAAAGAGACCTGTTCCATATGTCCACTTCTGACCAGACTTTAGCCTAGTACACACTGCTAGTTTTTTTTTCATTCAAACCAGCAGGGCTAAATGGAGAAAAAATCAGAGCCGCTGTACTAACCCTGCAATGTTAGTACAGAAATCTCCCTTGCTGTTCTATTGTGGTCTAAGGGGGGGTCGCCCCCCTGTCAGAACACTCCAGTCAAGACTCTCAGCCATTGGTTGTGAATGTTGAATGGGAGCAAGGTCGGCAGACTTTTTTCGGTCATGCCCCTTCGACAGAAGTGGGTCCAAAGGCTGGCTTCTGTCAGACCGGCTGCAGTACACATGAACCAAATGTCAGCCAGTTTCTATTGAAAATGAGGAAAAATTTCCAATGGTGACAGATGACAAAAAAAGCTGATAAGGTTGTAACCCTCTCCTATTCTAATACAAAAACATTGTTTTGCCATGTGTGCCTGTTGGAGATTTCGTCTTACTTTCATGTCCAGTTGGCAACACGGTCAATAAGCCAGGAGGTGATGGACCATCCCCAGCAGAGCCACAGGCAGCAGTAATACCCCATGGTTGTAACTCTTAGGCCCCTTTCACACGAGGCGGACTCCGCTTGCATGGAGCCCGCCTCTGTCCGTCGGCTCAGCGGGAGATCTCTCTGTTGATCTCCGCTGAGCCGGCGGATGACAAGTCCCTCTCCGCTCACTGAGCGGGGAGGGGCTTGCGAGCACCGCTGGTCTCTATGGAGAGATCGGATGAAAACGGACAGTGTGTCCGTTTTCATCAGATCTCACCCGATCCGATCCTCCAGCAACGGATCTGGACGTGGGGCCATACATCTGCTTTTGGCGGATCGGACCGGGTCGGATGTCAGCGGACATGTCTCCGCTGACATCCGACACTCCATAGGCTTACATGGAGCGCCCGTTCAGATCCGCCGTCAAAACTGACAGGCGGATCTGAACGGTCCGTCCATGTGAAAGGGGCCTTACATATTCTGTTTAATACTAAAAATAAAATAAAAAGTTTTGCTCAGAGATACATTATGTTATAATTGCTTACATAGGATGGAATTGCTGCCTTTGCTTCTCTCTGGTCTGTTGTTCTGGGGCAGATCTGACTAGCATTAGAGCCAGTGGTAGTTTCATAACCAAGATAAAACTTGTAGTGGTGATGAAAAAAAAAAACCCTCAGTTTTAGGCTTTTTTTTTCCACCTGGTAATCCAGCCAGTAACACACTTCCTGTCTTAGGGTGTCTCCACTCTCGGTGGAGAAGCAACAGAGACACCTTTGGACAGTGGTATTGTCAATCCAGGGAGAGGGTAGTGTTAGATGCACTACCATCATCATGTAAAAACCCTTGTCAGTGTAAAGAGAAGTATGAGATTTTAGGTGGATGCAACATGGGTCCCCCCAAGAACTGAGCAATCAAACACCGCCGATCGCTCAGTTCTCCATGCTCCCTGAGCAGAGAGCTGGTAACTCTCGGTCACTGTGGTCTGCTCTGCCCTCCTGTGCTCACTGGAGCGCTGGGCTGTGAAGGGGGCGAGAGGCTGAGCCAGAGCCGGCCCAGGCATGTGGGCAGATCCCGATCATATGGTTGCGATCTTCCCCAAGCCTGGACAGTCTCTGATGTCAGCCGACAGCGGGCTTCAGCCTGAAAAGTTGAAAACGGGTCACAGGAGTATAGAATGATCTACACTCCTGTGATCCACAGGGGTGCAGCCAAATGAGCTTTGGCTGTACTGTTCTTTTTAAAACGGAACTAAACACATCAAATTGACTGTTTCCCAAAGCAGTCCTATTCAAGGCATGCTGTTAATAATTGGTATGGTTGATCGTGCTCTCAACTTAGTCCAGAAGGTAGTATTGGGGCATTAGTGATAGGTTGACTAAAGCACATAAACCCAAGTAAGTATAGTAACAAGTCCTAGTTGCAATCTCAGAACATCCAATAAGAGGATATAGTATGCGACCGGTCTAAACTACGTGGCATGTTCACCAATGTCCGGAGCCTGGCGGACAAGATGGGTGAACTAGAAATACTGTTGTAAGAGGAGGATTTGGATTTTGTGGGAATTTCAGAGACCCGGTTCAACAGCTCTCATGATTGGCTGGCAACCATTCAAGGGTATACCCTTTATCGCAGGAATAGAGAGGGTAAAAAAGGGTGAGGGGTTTGTCTATATATCAAGAATAATGTACAAGTGAATGTGAGAGATGACATCACTAAGGGAGCTAGGGAGGAGGTGGGATCCTTATGGGTAGAGATCCAAAGGGAATGTAGCTAAGGGGAAAATAATACTGGGAGTATGCTATAGGCCCCCTAACCTGAGGGAGGAGGGGAGATGGACCTCCTATCACAATTTGGATTAGCAGCAAGGATAGGAAGTGTTATCATAATGGGAGATTTTAATTATCCAGACATAGACTGGGCGGAGGGAACCACGCATTCGTCTAAGGCTCGCCAGTTCCTAAATGTCTTGAAGGACAATTTCATGGGTCAGATGGTAGATGCACCAACTAGAAAAACTTAGTTAGACTTACCGGTGACGGTATTTCTAAGAGCCTTTCAAGACAACCCTGGAAAGAGCGCAGCTCCGCCCCATTTTCAGGAAACACTTGCTGACCTTTAAATCCCTCTTCCACCATGGCTTCAGTTATTGTGGCCTCCGGCATACTGGAAAACAAAGCACAGAAAACCACAAACAACCATGATAGATACTTATACCAATTCTAAGCTAGAAAAGGGAGGGAAACTAGGGGTTGTCCTGAAAGGCTCTTAGAAGTACCGTCACTGGTAAGTCTAACTGAGTCTTTCTCAAATCACATTTTAGGACAACCCTGGAGAGGATAACCGAGAAGCTTACCCTAGGTTGGGACTACTGCCTGCCGTACCTTCCTGCCGAAGGCCTGATCCGCAGCTGACAGTAAGTCCAGCCTGTAGTGTCGGAGAAAAGTTAAATAACTTGACCACGTGGCCGCCTTGCAAATCTGATCAGGCGTAGCACCGACCCTTTCGGCCCAAGACACTGCTGTTAATCTCGTGGAAAGGGCAGTGATCCCCGAGGGAGGTGTTTCTCCTTTAGCTCTGTAGGCCTCTGTAATTGCCCCTTGGAGCCACCTACCCAGAGTGCTTTTAGAAGCTTTTTCCCCTTTACGAGGGCCTGAGAAGACTATGAAGAGTGCGTTTGACTTTCTGAATTCCTTAGTGACCGACAGGTATTGAAGAAGGCACCTCCTTACATCCAAAGTATGGAAAGCTTCCTCACCTGCATTAGCAGGAGCCGAGGAGAGCGTGGGCAACACTATTTGTTGAGAGCGATGAAAGTTTGAGGTAGGTTTGGGTAGGAAAGCTGGGTCTGTCTGGAGGACCCCCCGGTCTGGAAAGACTTTAAGAAAAGGCTCCGTTACTGCCAAGGCCTGAAGTTCACTGATTCGCCTTGCCGACGTAATGGCCACCAAAAAGATTGTCTTTAGAACTAAATTTTTCAAACAAGCTTCTTGAAAGAGTTCAAACGGTGACCCCGTTAGACCCTGTGAAACAATGGACAAATCCCAGCTGCGAAAACTTTTGAGGGCCACTGGCCTATTTCGTGCCAATGCTTTAAAAAATCTTGAAATTAAAGTTTCTCTGGATAGAGTTTTTTCAAAGTAAACTGAAAGAGCCGCTACCTGAGTCTTTAAGGTGCTGGCTGCCAATCCTTTCTCCATTCCGTCATTGAGAAATTCGAGGACTGAAACAACACTTTTTACCTGGAAGCCCTTGGAGGTACAATAGGAATTTAAACTTCTTCCATATCTTCAGGTATATAGCTCTAGTTACATCTTTCCTGCAGGAAAGTAGGGTCTTAACTAACTTGTCGGATAAACCCTTAGCCTTTAGGAGGTCTTCCTCAGAAGCCAGGCAGTTAGGTGTAGTCTGTCTGCCTCTGGATGGACCACTGGTCCTTGTGTTAGAAGGTCCTCCCTGGACGGTAATCTCCATGGAGGCTCTGCAGCCAGGTTTAGAAGTGTTGCAAACCAAGGCCTTTTTGGTCAGAAGGGCGTGATTAGGATCATGTTGGTCCCTTCTTCCCTGAACTTCCTTAAGACCATCCGAATTAGAGGGAAGGGGGAAAGGCATAACACAGGTGACGGATGTGCTAGAGCATCTAAACCTATGGCCTGGTCTTCTCGGTGAAGAGAAAAGAACCTGTGGACCTTGGCGTTCTGTTGATTGGCAAAAAGGTCTACCTGAGGGTACCCCCACTCTCTGGTAATCATCAGAAAAACTTCCTGATTTAGGCTCCACTCCACTTCTATCAAGTCTCTTTCTGCTGAGCAGATCTGCTAACAGATTTAGGGAGCCCTTTAGGTGAATTGCCAACAGGGAGGCTAAATTCTGTTCTGCCCAACAGAAAAGTTGATTGGCTAGATCCATAAGACCCCTTCTCCTGGTTCCCCCCTGCTTTAGGACATATTCTACCACAGTCATATTGCCCGAAAGGACCTGGACATGATGTCCCTTCACCGTATGGTGAAAGGCTAGAAGGGCTAAAAAGTTCTCGCCAGTTTGATGACCTCCGGGACTCTGTCTTGGACCAAGTCCCCTGGGCCGTTAGTCCATCCAGATGGGCTCCCCAACCCCAGGCACTCGTGTCCGTTGTTAGACGCTTGTCTAATGGAAAAACCCTGGGGAGGCCCCCCATTAGGTTGGCTGGATCCCTCCACCACCACAGAGCTCGTTTCACCTTTGAGGTAAGTTTGATCTTTTTCTCCATTGAAACCTGATGAGACCAAGTCTGTAAGATACCCGACTGAAGTGGTCTGGAGTGAAACCTGGCCCACTGTACCGCTGGGATCGAGGCTGTGAAAAGCCCTAACACTTTCATGGCTGAGCGGACTGAGACTGAATAATTTGTTTGAATTTGTTTCACTGCCGCCTGGACTTTTTCCAACTTCGCCTGCGGTAAGAAAACTTTCTGGAGGACTGAATTGATTATATAGCCCAGAAAAATTACTTCCTGACTTGGATCTAGGTTTGACTTCTCCAAATTGAGGAGCCACCCTAAGGTGTACCTGTGCTACCTGCAGATTTGTTAACACCTGCTTCCTGGAGTCCGCAAAAAACAGCAGGTCATCTAGATACGGAATTACAGAAATTCCTCTCAACCTCAGTGGCTCCAGGGCTTCTGCCATGATCTTTGTAAAGATTCTGGGGGAAGATGAGAGCCTGAAAGGCAGGGCCCTGAACTGAAGGTGCCAAATCGATGTCCCCAGATTGACTGCCAACCGGAGGAAACGTTGAGAGGCCTGGGCAATCGGGACATGTAGATAGGCATCCCTCAGGTCCAGGGATGCCATGAAGCAGTTTGGGGCTAACAGCTTTGTTATTGAATGGATTGTATTGTATCCATGCGAAAATGTTTGTAGCGGATTGACCTGTTTAAGATTTTTAGATTTAGAATCAACCGATATTTTCCTGAGGGCTTTTTCACCAGGAAGATGTGGGAGTAAAAGCCTTGCCCTTCCTGATGTTTCGGGACCTGGACAACTACCTCCTGCTGGATCAGATCCTGTAACAGGTTCGTCATTGCGGAGGCTTTGTCTCGGTCCTTTGGAAGGGCCGTAACATAAAACCTGTTTAGAGGGGGCTCCAGGAACTCTAGACTGTAGCCCTGAGCAATAATATTTCTCACAAACTGGCTCGAAGATGTTTCGCTCCACTGCAGGAGGAAGGCAGACAACCTTCCTCCTACTGGAACTGGACTGTCACTTGCTTTTGGGTGGCTGGTCGGAGGGGGATCTAAAGAGAACTCCTCCTCTACCTTTACCCTTTTGGGGGGCCCAACGGCTTTTGCTGCCCTCCCTACACTTTCGGGACTGCTGAACAGCACAAAAAATTTTCTAAGCTGCCTGCTTCTTTTTGGCAGGGAAAGCCTTATTTTTGTCCGCTGTTCTATCCAGAATGGTTTCTAGGTCTGGACCGAAAAGAAGATCCCCGAGAAGGGTAAGCCGCACAGCCTAATTTTGGAGGCCGTGTCGCCTGACCAAGTTTTTAGCCAGACGGCCATCTAGCAGAATTGACTAGGGCCGAGGACCTGGCTGCCATTTTAATAGATTCGGCTGATGTGTCGGCCATGTATTTTACAGCCTTCAGGATCAACGGAAAGGATTTCAACAGATCCTTTCGTGATGTTCCTGCCTCAATGTGACACTTTAGTTTTTCCACCCAGCACTCGAGATTTCTTGCCACCACTGTGGATGCCATAGCTGGTTTGAGGCTAGCTGACGCGGAATCCCACGCCTTTTTCTAGAGGGATTCCGCCCTTTTGTCCATTGTATCCTTGAGTACCCCCATGTCCTCAAAGGCTAAATCTGTACGGCGTGACACTTGCGAAAAAGCGGCATCGACCCGTGTCTTTTTGTTCCAAACTTCTGACTCTTTGTCATCAAAGGGAAAACGTCTTTTGAGGGTCTTGGAAAGGAAGGGTCTTTTTCCGGATCCTTCCACTCTCTCTTGACTGTATCTGACAGTACTCTATGGACTGGAAACACCCTAGACTTGGTGTCGTCCAGACCCTGGTACATCTTATCATGAATTGACAACTGGACCTTTTCTTCTTGAATGTCCAAAATTGTGTAAATTGCTTTTAGAAGGTCATCCACCTCCTCTAAGGACAGCTTATATCTCGAGCTAAGGCTCTCGTCCTCCTCTTCCACCTCGTCCTCAGAATCCCTGAGGGAAGGAAGAGTGCTTGCCCTTTCGTCCTCTGAGTCTATACCCTCCACATGTTTGGAGGTAGACGCCCTGGGACTTAGTGGTGGTTGCTGGCTACTGCCTTGACCTGCTGGGTACTGGACCAGCAGTGTCTTGACAGAGCTCAGAGAGCTTGCAAGCTCCCGGACTGAGGAAAAAAGATCCCTGTACTGTTGGGAGGATTCCTCCACAACCAGATCTTTGATACATAATTTGCACAAGGCTTTTTGCCATGATTCTCGCAGTGGATTCTTGCATGAGGGGCATTCCTTCTGGCCTGGCAGGTTTGAACGTTTTACTTTCCCCAAGACAGTTTCCCAAAAGACAGAAAGATAATGTCTTACTGCTACTGCAAAAGACAAACTAACGCTATCAGTGGTGCTCACACACAAGCACCACCAGGCAGAGGAAACCAAAACCCTCAGTGTCACCAGAAACTGCAACCACCAGCAGACTACAGGTCCAAGAGAAGTTACCTCAGACCCTGTAGCAGCAGGCTCCCCTTAGGGAGGAAACACAGACAAACAAAAGCATACAGCCCATAAAAAGAAGAATATAGAGCACCGCTGTGCCCCTCTTACCTGGGCCTGACTAGT
Organism: Lithobates sylvaticus; assembly: GCA_028564925.1. NCBI lineage: Eukaryota > Metazoa > Chordata > Amphibia > Anura > Ranidae > Lithobates > Lithobates sylvaticus. The sequence goes on from CM053026.1 coordinate 84,353,977, forward strand.
GCATGTGGTGCCTGCCTCCACCGATGCTGACGATCTCTCCTCCATCGTGCAGAGAGCGCAGTGGGGAACTGAACACAAACAGATGATTTTTCATACTTCCCAGGTCTGGCGTCACTACGCTGGCCGGAAACGGAAGCACCGGTCTATGGACCCGCCCCCTGGCCCCTGCGTTCCAGGTGACCGGAACCACTCGTCGCCCCGCCCGAACAGGAAGCCACGTCACTGGCCGCCTTGTCACCCGACTGCCAGAGGTGACCCGGAAGTCGTTTCAGCACCAGCGCACGAAAAACAAAACTCAGGCCTCCGGGTATCCAAACGCCTCGACCTCCTTCCCGCCACTGCTCCCCTGAGCTGGACAAGGCTGGGGGCTCCGGAACACATTCCGATCGTACCGGGAGGGAGCTGGGATGGTTGTACCTCTCAGAGGTAAGGCCTTTCTACTCCACCTGGAGAGAGCGCAGCCCCATGGTTCCCACAAGTGCTTCCACCATGGCGGAGGAAACACAATAACTGAAGCCATGGTGGAAGAGGAGGGATTTAAAGGTCAGCAAGTGTTTCCTGAAAATGGGGCGGAGCTGCGCTCTCTCCAGGGTTGTCCTGAAAGGTGATTTGAGAAATAAAGCGTTACTAGATCTACTGATTACCAACAATACAGACCTGATCACGGATGTGGAAATATGGGGCAATTTAGGAAACAGCGATCACAGGTCAATTGGCTTCAGTATAAATCACACAAATAGGAAACATAAGAGAAATATAAAGACACTGAATTTCAAAAGAGCCAACTTCCCTAAACTACGAACCTTGCTAGAAGGCATAAATTGGGATAAAATCTTAGGAACAAAGAACACGGAGGAGAGATGGGTTCGCTTTAAGAGCATATTAAATAAGGGCATTAGCCAGTGCATCCCATTGGGTAAAAAATTTAAAAGAGCGAACAAAAGTCCTGGATGGCTTAACTCCAATGTAAAAAGGCAAAAGAGAAGGCCTTCAAAAAATACAAGGTTGAGGGATCTTCATCAGCATTCAGACTTTATGAAGAATGCAACAAGAAATTCAATTAGGGCGGCTAAGATAGAAGACGAAAACACATAGCGGAGGAGAGCAAAAAAAATCCCAAGAAACTTTTTTAAGTACGTAAACAGTAAAAAAGGAGGACAGACCATATTGGCCCCCTAAAGAATGAGAAATTACATTTGGTTACAAAGGATGGGGAGATGGCGAAGGTATTGAATTTATTCTTCTCCTCAGTCTTCACAAGGGAATCGAGGGGCTTCAGTAACCAAAACTGCAATGTTTATCCTCGTGACACATCACAGGAAGCACCTTCATGGCTAACAGAGGACAGAATTAGAATTAGACTTGGGAAACTTAACATTAATAAATCACCAGGACCAGATGGCTTGCACCCGAGGGTACTTAGGGGACTCAGTCACGTAATTGCCAGACCATTGTTCCTAATTTTTACTGACAGTCTACTGACTGGAATGGTACCAGCGGATTAGAGAAAAGCTAATGTAGCACCAATATTTAAAAAGGGCCCAAAATACATCCCTGGGAATTACAGACCAGTTAGCCAACATCAAAAGTATGCAAGGTCTTGGAGGGGATGATAAGGCCCGTAGACATGGTATATCTGGATTTTGCAAAAGCATTTGACACAGTTCCCCATAAACGTTTACTGTACAAAATAGGGTCCATTGGCATGGACCATAGGGTGAGTACATGGATTAAAAACTGGCTACAAGGGCGAGTTCAGAGGGTGGTGATAAATGGGGAGTACTCGGAGTGGTCAGGGGTGGGTAGTGGGGTCCCCCAGGGTTCTGTGCTGGGACCAATCCTATTTAATTTGTTCATAAACTACCTGGAGGATGGGGTAAACTGTTCAATCTCTGTATTTGCGGACAATACTAAGCTAAGCAGAGCAATAACTTCTCCGCAGGATGTGGAAACCTTGCAAAAAGATCTGAACAAATTAATGGGGTGGGCAACTACATGGCAAATGAGGTTTAATGTAGAAACTGTAAAATAATGCATTTGACAAGCAAAAATGCAATCTACTCATTAGGGGGAGAACCTCTGGGGGAATCTAGGAAGGAAAAGGACCTGGGGGTCCTAGCAGATGATAGGCTCAACAATGGCATGTAATGCCAAGCTGCTGCAAGAAAAGCCAACATATTATTGGCATGCATTAAAAAAGGGATTAACTCCAGAGGTAAAACGATAATTCTCCCACTCTACAATACTCTGGTCCGGCTGCACCTGGAGTATGCTGTCCAGTTCTGGGCACCAGTCCTCAGGAAGGATGTACTTGAAATGGAGCGAGTACAAAGAAGGGCAACTAAGCTAATAAAGATTCTGGAGGATATTAGTTATGAGGAAAGGTTGCGAGCACTGAACCTATTGTCTCTGGAGAAGAGACGCTTGAGAGGGGATATGATTTCAATTTACAAATACCGTACTGGTGACCCAACAATAGGGATAAAACTTTTTCACGGAAGGGATTTTAACAAGACATGTGGCCACTCATTAAAATTAGAAGAAAATAGGTTTAACCTTAAACTACCTAGAGGGTTCTTTACTGTAAGAGCAGCAAGGATGTGGAATTCCCTTTCACAAATGGTGGTCTCAGCGGGGAGCATCGATAGTTTAAAAAAACTATTAGATAAGCACCTGAACAACCACAACATACAGGGATATAGAAGGTAGTACTGACATATAATCACACACATAGGTTGGACTTTATGGACTTGTGTCTTTTTTCAACCTCACCTACTATGTAAATATGTAACTGAACTGTCAAGCAAGTAAATGGTCAGTTCATGGAAAAGGGAAAAGTCCTGGAAGTTGCACATCTCTGCAAAACCCATGTTGTGCACCTTCTTGTAAGAAGGTGCACAACAGCCTCAGCCTGGGCTCCAATCAGGTCACGCCCCCAATGTGTATAACTCCACCCATGGAACTTAGTCATGGGGATATGGATCCCATGCATATTTTTGTTGAATGGCAGCAGATGATGCATCCCCCCCCCCCCCCCCCCCCCCCCCATGCATTGAATTCTTATCCCCTTAACTAAGCTCTGTGGGCGGAGTGAAATGCATTGGGGCCATGGCCTGGTTGGAGCCCAGCCTGTCGTGCACCTTCTTGACGCCTTCTGTTCCTTAGACAAAGTTGGCATCCCCACTGCAAGGGATCATTTTTTTAGTCGCCCGGAATTAGGCTTTTAGGAAGTTAAAAAATAACTTCTTGGCAGGATCACCAGGTGAAAAGAAGGGGGGGGGGCTTTAAAAAAAAAAAAAAAAAATAATGCAGCCACATCTATTAATTGGTAAGCTGCTATATTAAATTTTGTTTTTAAGTACCACTGTAAACATATTGCATTCCTGTGATTTAATTTTTTTTCTCTTTTACCACCAGGAGAATGTTGGCAGCATCTAGTGGTCAAAGTAGGGTATTACGCCTCAAATTTTATCCCTAATATTGTTTTACCTAGACTTTATCTGTTTTTCATAGAAGATAACAAACTTGTTTGCATGAATGCTGGAACTGCCACTTTGTTGAAATTATGTTTGGCGGAAGACTAGGAAAATGTCACCACAAGTTGAGTAACAAATTTGTTCACCCATCATCTATATTTGCCAACTGACTGTAAAACTGTCTGCTAAGTAGGAATGTTTTGTAAGAAAAGCTGCAGCCTCAGTGTCTTTTTCTGATCACTTTGCTTATGTGAGCTTTTCTCTGCATCTGAACACTTTTGGTGGTTTGAAGAGAGTTATTTCATGCATGTGTTTGTTCTGTATGTATTCAGTCCAATAAGTGGAGAACGTGGATGCCCTGAGATGACTGCCTGTGAGCTGAGTTTTTTCCCTTTATGCCCCTCATATCTGCCCATATCCGTCTGCCAGCTTACTCCAACTGTAGGAAAAGAGAGGAACAAACGTTTTAAAAAAAGTGACTACAGATTGCTACTGGATTTGCTGGGGGTACGAGCATGTTTATGTGGACGCAACAACAAAAATAGTAAGGAGGAATTAAAAAAAAAATCAAAATCAAAACAAACCCCCTACCCAAGTGCTAGAATTGTAGGAATAAATAAATGGTCATCCTATAAAGAATTATCTGAAATGTAGAAAAGCAGTCAAATCATACAGTGGGGGAAAATAATTAATTGATCCCCTGCAGATTCTGTAAATTTGCCCACTTATGAAGAAATGAAGGGTCTATAATTTTTATCATAGGTGTATTTTAAATGATAGAGACAGAATATCAACCAATAATCCAGAAAAAAAACCCACATAAAACAAATGGTATAAATTGAGTTGCAGTTCAGTGAGTAAAATAAGTATTTGATCCCCAAGCAAAACATTGGTCCACTCTTCTTTACAGATCTTCTCTAAATCCTTAAGGTTTCTTGACTGTTGCTTGGCAACTTGAAGTTTAAGCTCCCTCCATAAGTTTTCTAGGATTAAGGTCTAGAAACTGGCAAGGCCACTCCATGACCTTAATGTGCTTCTTCTTGAGCCACTCCTTTGTTGTCTTGGCGGTATGTTTTGGGTCATTGTCATGCTGGAAGACCCATCCTCGACCCATCTTCAGTGTTCTGGCTGAGGAAAGAAGGTTCTTATCCAAGATTTTACAATACATGGCCCCATCCATTGATACCTCAATGTGGCAAAGTTGGCCTTTACCTTTAGCAGAGAGACAGCCCCAAAGCATCATGTTTCCACCTCTGTGCGTGACTGTAGGGATGGTGTTCTTAGGGTCATAGTCAGCATTTTTCTTTCTCCAAACACAGCGAGTCGAGTTAATGCCAAAGAGCTCAATTTTGGTCTCCTCTGACCACAGCACTTTCTCCCAAACCTTCTCTAAATCATTTAGATGTTCATTGGCATGTACATGTGCCTTCTTGAGGAGGGGGACCTTGTGGGCACTGCAGGATTTCAATCCATGGCGGCGTATTGCGTTACTAATGGTTTGTTTGGTGACTGTGGTCTCAACTGCCTTGAGACCATTCACAAGCTCCTCCCGTGTAGTTCTGAGCTGATCCCTCACTTTTCTCATGATCATCCTTACCCCATGAGGCAAAATCTTGAATGGAGCTCCAGACCGAGGGCAATTGATGGTTATTTTGTATTTCTTCCATTTGCAAATAAAAGCTCCAACAGTTGTTTCCTTCTCATCAAGCTTCTTACTGATGGTCTTGTAGCCCATTCCAGCCTTGTGCAGGTCTACAATCTTGTCTCTGACATCCTTTGACAGATCTTTGGTCTTACTCATGATGGTGAGGTTTGAATGGAAGAAAGAGATTCAGTGGACAGGTGTCTTTTATACACATAACGAGTTAGCGTAAGATCACCTTCTTAAATTGACAGGACTTACCTGTGTACCACATGAGAACACTACTGTATGTAGCGAGTCTATAGGAGCCAGAATTATTGTTGGTTGGTAGGGGATAAAATACTTATTTAACTTACTGAACTGCAACTGAATTTATATTGTGTTTTTTCTGGATTTTTGGTTGATATTCTGTCATTTAACCCTTTTGCTGCCAGGTCCGTACGGCCTACGGCCCTACAGAAGTGCCTCCAGGTGGCCAAGACCTAATTTCTGCTTCTGCTATAAGCTTCAGTGATTTAATTTATAGCATAATTGTTCAGAAGACACTGCTGAACAAACTGAAGGCTCTGATCAGTGGCCAGTGATAAGAGCAATTTACCTAAAATGTGACACCCCCACCTCCTGCCGCAGCTGTCTCCTGCTCCACCACTCGCCTATGCTGACATGTAAAGTGCCCCCCACCTTCACTCTAACTCTCCCTTACCCTGCCTTACCCTTCCTGCTCTGAAATAAATACCCCCAGTGCTGATCGGACCCCTCCTCCAGTGCCCCCCCCCCCCTCTTCCCAAATGTATGGGTACCGCCTGCCCTGCAGCTGCTAGCCGGCTCTCCCACCTCCCACTTCCACCGGCTTTCCGTGCTCCAGGACAGCTACAGAGAGATCGTTAAAAAAAAAATAGTATTCAAAATAAAAAGTAATAAAACAGTAACAAAAAATAAATAAAAATAAAGCAAAATAGTAAGGGTAGATTTAGACATGTGTCTAAATCTCCCTTGTCTCTGAAGCCCAATCCACATTTGGATTAAGCTTCAGAAGCTACTGCCAACTTTAGCCCCATTTTACCAACAAATGCAACCGCATGCATTGCACAAGGTTGTGGGAAGTATGCGGCGCATCCCCTTGACATGAATGTGTAGTTTTCGGCGGAAGACATCGATACAAGTTGGGTCAACTTTTCCACGGGCGCAAAGCATCACGGCTTCAGCACCCTGTCCACTGCCTATTACAGCTTAAAGGGGAGCTCCACCCCTTTTGGGTGGGGAGGGGGGAGCGGGCACCTGTTTTTTGACAGGTTCCCACTTCCGGGTAACATCGCCACAGCAATCTACAAAGCTGTTTGGCCCCTCCTCATTCCCCCTGCAGACACACAGAAGCATGCAGGACCATTGACAAAGCACAGCACGACTCGCTCATGTGCAGAAGGAAAATTACTTTGAAGCTGAAAGGCTTCACTGCCCGGTTTCCCTTAGTTAAGATGCCGGCACCTGCACCCGAAGCTGATTGAAGAATCAGCTTGGGTGCCGACATCACAGGATCCCTGGCCAGGTAAGTGTCCTTAATTAAATGTCAGCAGCTACAGTATTTGTATAGCTGCTGACTTTTAATGTTTTGGGTGGAGACTGGGGCTCCTCTTTAGGGGCGGGGGGCTTTTGGCCGCCTAGCATCTAGCAAACAGTGACTTCACGGCCACAACTCTCCACCCTGTAGAGGGAGCCTGAAGCGGCCCCAGTGTTCAAAGCAGAGAATGATTTTACTTCCTCCTCCGCGCCAAGGGCTCTCTATTGTCCACCGCACCCACCTCCTCTATTATCTCCTCCAGGCCTCTGCTGCGGTATACTCTGAGGGAAGAAGGGAACTGTGTGAAGCCTGTAAGGTGAGGCAGCGCAGGCCAGTTTTATACATTGTGTATCAGCGTCATTATGTGCGTTCTGCAGAGCCAGAGACCCATACAAAGAGGAGGGGTTCATGCTGGGACCTGTAGTCCTTCACTTTTGGGGGATGTGACCCCCAAAAGTGAAGGACTACAGGTCCCAGCATGAGCCCCTTAGAGCTGAGGATGTGACCCCCCTGCCCCCCTTAACTAGTGAAGAACTACAGGTCCCAGGCATGAACCCATGAGATCTAAGGGGTTACATGCTCATGCTGGGACTTGTAGTCCTTCAGTTTTGCGGCAGGTCGGCTCTCCTGCGTGAACTGGCGTACCTGTATGTCGGTGCGTGCACGTGATTTAGCAGGTGCACGTGCGAGCCACGGGGGCATGCACACGGGTCCGCCGGATTTGATGTCCACCGGCCGTCTGCGATCGTTATGCACAGAGACAAAACGGGGATCTGCCTTTGTAAAAAAGGCGATTCCCAATTCTGACAGATGGCATGACAGATATCTACTGTTCCCAGTGATCGGGGCCAGTCATCTCTGTCATATACCAGTAAGCCTATCCCCCCTACAGTTAGAACACACCCAGGGAACACAGTTAACCCCTTGATCGCCCCCTAGTGTTAACCCCTTCCCTGCCAGTGTAATTTATACATTGATCAATGCATTTTTATTGCGAATGGCGCACGACCGCGCAATTGTCAGTTAAAGCGACGCAGTGCCGTACCACAAAAAATGGCCTGGGCTGAAGTGGTTAAACGTGCACTAACACACTGCAATATACTTCGGTAAACCTGCCATAAAGCACTGAAATATACTGCCTTAAACATGCACTAACGCACTGCAATATACTGCAGTAAACCTGCAATAACACACTGAAAAATACTGCATTAAACGCGCAGTAACACACTGTAATACACTGCGGTAAACGTGCACCAACGCAATAAAATATACTCTGTTAAATGTTCAGTAATGCACTGAAATATACTGCTTTAAATGTGCAGTAACATATTGAAAGAAACTGCTTTAAACGTGCAGTAACACACTGCAATATACTGCAGTAAACCTGCAATAACGCACTGAAATAAACTGCGTTAAACATGCAGTAACACACTGCAATACACTGCGGTAAACGTGCAATAACGCACTGAAACATACTGCGTTAAACGTACTGAAACCCACTGAAATAAACTGCCTTACAGTATTCAGTGGATTTTTTTAGCACTAATCGCCGTATAAATGTCAATGGTCCCATAAAAGTGTCTGACCTGTCCACCGCAATGTCGCAGTCCCGCTAAAAATCGCAGATTGCCACCATTACTAGTAAAAAAAAATATATAATAATAAAATTGCCATAAATCTATCCCCTATTTTGTAGACGCTATAACTTTTGTGCAAACCAATCAATATACACTTATTGTGATTTATGATATGTAGAAGAATACATATTGGCCTAAACTGATGAATACATTTGTTTTTTTACATTTTTTGGGGGGGGGGATATTTATTATAGCAAAAAGTAAAAAATATTGTTTTTTTTTCAAAATTTTTTGTTTATATGGCAAAAAATAAAAACCGCAGGAGGTGATCAAATACCACAAAAATAAAACTCTATTTGTGGGGAAAAAGGACATTAATTTTGTTTGGGTACATCGCAAAAAATGGCCTGGTCATTAAGGGGCAAATCCTTTCGGGGCTGAAGTGGTTAAACGTGCACTAATGCACTGCAATATTCTGCGGTAAACCTGCAATAACGCACTGCAATATACTGCGGTAAATGTGCACCGACGCACTGAAATATACTGCGTTAAACGTGCACTAACGCACTGCAATATACTGCGGTAAACCTGTAATAATGCACTGAAATATACTGCGTGAACGCGCAGTAACGCACTGAAACATACTTCGTAAACCTGCAATAATGCACTGCAATATACTGCGGTAAACATGCACCAATGCACTACAATATACTGCGGTAAACCTGCAGTAGTGCACTGAAATATACTGCATTAAACGTGCAGTAACGCACTGTAATATACTGCGGTAAACCTGCAATAATGCACTGAAATATACTGTGTTAAACGTGCACTAACACACTGCAACATACTGCGGTAAACCTGCAATAATGCATTTAAGTATATTGCGTTAAACGTGCAGTAATATACTGCAGTAAATGTGCACCAACGCACTGAAATATACTGCATTTAACGTGCACTAACACACTGCAATATACTGTGGTAAACCTGTAATAATGCACTGAAATATACTGCGTGAACGCGCAGTAACGCACTGAAATATACTGCATTAATCGTGCAATAATGCACTGCTATATACTGCGGTAAACATGCACCAATGCACTAAAATATACTGCTTTAAACTTGCACTAACACACTGCAATATACTTTGGTAAACCTGCCATAACGCACTGCAATATACTGCGGTAAACCTGCAATAGCAGTGTGCACCAACGCACTGAAACATACTGCATTTAATGTGCACTAACACACTGCAATATACTGTGGTAAACCTGTAATAATGCACTGAAATATATTGCGTGAAACGTGCAGTAACGCACTGAAATGTACTGCATTAATCGTGCAGTAATGCACTGCAATATACTGTGGTAAACATGCACCAATGCACTAAAGTATACTGCTTTAAACATGCACTAACACACTGCAATATACTTTGGTAAACCTGCCATAACGCACTGCAATATACTGTGGTAAACCTGCAATAGCGCACTGAAATATACTGTTAAACGTGCAGTAACGCACTGAAATATACTGCAGTAAACCTGCAATAATGTACTAAAATATACTGTGTTAAACGTGCACTAACGCACTGCAACATACTGCGGTAAACCTGCAATAACGCACTGAAATATACTGTATTGAACATGCAGTAAGCACTGCAATATTCTGTGGTATACCTGCAATAATGCACTGAAATATACTCCATTAAATGTGCAGTAATGCACTGCAATATACTACAGTAAACGTGCACTAACACACTGCAATATGCTGCGATAAACCTGCAATAATGCACTGAAATTCACTGTGTTAAACGTGCACTAACGCATTGTAACATACTGCGATAAACTTGCAATAATGCACTGAAATATACTGTGTTAAACGTGCAGTAACGCACTGCAATATACTGCAGTTAACATGTGGCGGTGCAGTGCATTGTTGTCATTCAGCGGGGCAAACAAAAGGTCAAACGCCTTGATATTGGGTGTTCATTGAATGGGCGAACAGCCAATGTTTGGCCTGAACGTATGCTCGGGCCAAACCATTCGCCCAACTCTATTTGCAAGTATGCTGTGCACATTATAGCAGGTGGCCTTGTGACCAAGGCCACCTCCCCCATGGACAAGCCTAATTTCTGGTTTATTTCTTTAAAGAGCTTTTTTTCTCATGGGGGTGCTGTCCTGGTTAGGAGGCACCTAATCCAGCATCTCTGCAGCAACAGGTCACTAAAAAAGACTCATACAACAGATGTAGGGGAAAAAAGGACAGAGCTGGATCAGTTCTTATTTAACAAGAAATCTACTGGACCTTCGAGGAGATGTCATTGCAGGAAATGTTGAAGCATTAGAGTTACCTTTTATTATTAAGTTCTTCCTGTCTTTGCCCTGGACCCCAGCTATCACTAATAACATTTCCATGGTTGGTACTTCAGTCCCTAAATCAGATGCCATTTTAAAAGGTGCTGAGAGTGACAACCGATAACTATTCATTGTTTTATAAGGACATCTGGGACTCAAGCGATTGAAGACTAAATTAAATATGTAATATTTTAGTAAGCATGAACTATCCTTCCTCGTCTAACCTCCGTAGCTGACATTAGCATATTTACAGTATCCCAAACTAAATTAATTTTTCACAATTGCTAGTTATTATCCTTTTGTTGAAGCATTTTATATTGTAAATGCTCTCTGTGGATCATTACCCCTTATTGACGGAAAGTATCCATTTCATATTACCACATCTTATTAGTTATACAGTAAATGTCACATTTTTCAATTACAAGAAGGAACATTAACAAGATCCCAGCATCTGCTGAGCACCAATAGACTTTAATTATAAATGACATTTTGTAGTTAGCATAGCTCAAACATTGCAGTGAGGGACTAATTATAAACTATAACAATCTTTTTTTGGATAATTGAAGATCTGCCTTTCATTTGCACTCTAAAAGCCACATTGGATACAGAACAATTCGTTTTTTAAGTGTAAAGCAACAGGTTTGCTTTAACCCCCCCATACCTCCCTAGAAAATGATTACCTTTCTTTCACTACTCTGCTGCTTCATTTGTTACTAGGGGTTGATTGAACAACTGGGTACATAGCGGCAGGGCCAGGACAAGGGGGGTCGGGAGGGACACTTGCCCGGGGCGCAGTCTTTTGAGGTTGGATGGGGGGGGGGGGCAGATTTCCAGCTGCATTTACATGTAGGAAACTCCACCACATCAGCTCGCTGTGACAGCATCCAGTGCCCGGAGATAATGGCTGGTAGGTAGGTATGTGGGGGTTCTCCGCCCCCCCTATGACCGGAGCGCCCCACTTCCTGTCATTACTAGTGGATGGTTGCAGGGACCATCAGCATCCTAGCAACCAATCACATGCTTGCCCGGCCCCCAGACTCTGACATTCAGAGGTGAATGGAACTTCCTCCTCTAGACCTATTGGGCCCCAGTGCCCCAGCTTCCACCTGTCCTGTAGCTGCCTGCTGCACTGATGTAAGTGGGATCTCTGGGGACCATGATCTAAGGGGGAGCTCTGGGGACCCTGATATAAGGGAGAGACTTTGGGGACAGTGATGTGAGGTGGGGAATCTAGGGACACTTATGTAAGGAGGGGGAATCTGGGGACCCTGATGTAAGGAGGGGAGACTCTGGAGACCCAGATGTCTAGAGGGAGGATTCTGGGGACCCTGATGTAAGGAGGGGGTACTCTGGGGACCCTGATGTAAGGAGGGGAACTCAGGGGACACCAATGTAAGGGGGGGACTTTGGGGACCCTGATGTGAGGTGGAGACTTTGATGGAAGGTGGGAACTCTGGGGACCCTGACGTAAGGGTGGAACATTGGGGTACTCTGAGGGCCCTGATATAAGAGGAGACTCTGATGTAAACAGAGAATTCTGGGAACCCTGATTTAACCACTTCCCGACCGGCTCACATACATATACGGCGGCAGGTTGGCTCTCCTGCGCGAATCGCCGTATATGTAGGGCGGCTCCTTTTAGAGCCATATCAGGCGCGAGCGCCGCCGGCCACCCGCGATCGCGGGCACGAGAGCCAGAACGGGGATTTGTGTATGTAAACACACAAATCCCTATTGTGACAGGGGAGGAGAGACAGATTGTGTGTTCCTACTAAGTAGGAACAGCGATCTGGCTCCTCCTCTAGTCGGTCCCATCCCTTCACAGTTAGAAACACACCTAGGGAACACACTTAACCCCTTGATCGCCCCGTAGTGTTAACCCCTTCCCTGCCAGTGACATCTATACAGTAATCAGTGCATTTTTATAGCAATAAATGTCAGTGGTCCCAAAAAAGTGTCAAAAGTGTACCATTTGTCTGCCGCAATGTCGCAGTCCTGCTAAAAATCGCTGCCATTACTAGTAAAAAAAAAAAAATGCCATAAATCTATTCCCTATTTTGTAGACGCTATAACTTTTGGGCAAACCAGTCAATATATGCTTATTGCGATTTTTTTTTAACCAAAAATATGTAAAAGAATACATATTGGCCTAAACTGATGAAGAAATTCGTTTTATTTTTTTATTTTTTTGCAAAAAGAAAAATATATATATATATATATATATATTTTTTTTCAAAATTGTTGCTCTTTTTTTGTTTTTGCAAAAAATAAAAACCGCAGAGATGAGTAAATACCACCAAAAGAAAGCTCTATTTGTGGGGAAAAAAGGACGTCAATTTTGTTTGGGTACAAGGTCGCACGACCGCGCAATTGTCAGTTAAAGCGACGCAGTGCCGTATCGCAAAAAATGGCCTGGTCATTAAGGGGGCAAATACTTCCGGGGGGCTGAAGTGGTTAAAGAGGGGGGACTCTTTAGGAGGAGGATCCTAATGAAAGGCGGGAATCTGATGTAAAGGGGAGCAGGGTGGATTTGATTTAAATCAAGTCGATTTAAATCACAATTTACTGTAAATCATGATTTAAATCACTAGTAAAAAGGCTTGATTTAAATCAACTCGATTTAAATCATAATTTTTAAAAAGCAACTGTCATCTCTGTCCCACAATGGCTCATCCTCTGACCTGTTTACTCACCGACAGTCCCATTCACTTTAATGGGGCGGCTGGTGATGCGGCAGTGACACAACAAGGTGAGGGATGTGGCGGCAGCAGGTGAGTGGATGCCATGATGGATCTGAAATTACATTTGCTCTTTAAATGTAAGGAATTATTCTTGCTGGTAGTTAGAATCTTTAATATTTGCAGATGTAGCACCCTGGAGTTTAGGCAGGGTTGCTCCTCACAAATTTACTTGCCAGGAATAATTATCCTGGTTGATTGTTAGAGATCTATTGATTTCTCCCTAACTTTGACCTTGTTGCACTTTTCTCTTTTACCACTAGGTGGCCGGGTGCTTGGTGGTACTAGATATGAGAAGGGGAACACAAGATCAGGTTATGGGTATATGGGTATCTCAGCCAATGGGCAAGGCCTTTCTTGGATCCCTTGGCCTGCTGTGAGAGTCTATATATTCAGGTGGAGCCAGGTGATCTATGTTCTGTGCCACCTGGATGGCTGTCTGGGTGGACGTGTGTTATGCTGCCCGGGCTGCTAGGCCGGAGATTGGGCCTATCCCGTGCACAACTGGCTGCTAAGCTGTCTAAGGGCCTATCCAGAAGCAAGAGAGCAGCGCAGGGTTGGGATTGCGGCTTGCAGTCCAACCAGAAGTGCTGGTTCTGCCGGCCAGAAGACCTGTCGTGGTCGGAGTTAGAGGGGAAGCTGTCGCCAGTACGGCACTATCCGCCTTATTACCAGGGACCACAGTGAGTGACTGAAGCAAGAACCGAAACAGCTTTCTCACCAACCGGGGACGGTGAAGAAACTTCAGTGGGTATCAAGCCAGGGACCCAGCCAGCGGAGGTGAAGCTTGCAGAGCAGCCTTGTGTGTCAAGCCAGGGACCGAGCAGGCTAGTGGGGTGAAGCTTGAGAGGTATCTTGAGTGCCAAGCTAGGGACCCAGCAGAGAGGTGGGGATGACGCTTGAGGAAGATACCACCGTGGAGATAAAAGGAACTGTTCAGGTTTGTGTTAGGAACTGTTAAAGATTGTTGTCATAGGAGACAGCATTCCTGCACATGTAGATGTGGCGTCTTGCTCGATGCCTTTCCCTGCATGGCTGTCCTCCTGTTGAAGTCTCAGAGTCTGCCAATTAATCTTGCAACTACCTAAGGGTGTCCTGGCCTTAACCCTCTCTTCCCCAAAAAGTTTGTTAAGAGAAATAAACTTTCTTTTGCATTCAAGAAGTGTCTGGCGCCCAATAAATTTAGCTACTCTGCACCCACCATGCCTCACAACCCACTACATACAGAAGGATGTCAGCTATCCCTGGTCCTGGAGGTCCTCATTAGATCAAGGGAGGCCTGGGACCTTGCTACACAAACAAAATGAAGGTTTCCTATTTAGAATAATAAGCTGTCAGGTTAGTAAAACAGCGATATCAGAACCGATTCAATCATACAGTTTGTAGTGTACATAGATTTCCAAAACAATAGGATAAAGGAATATTCCTAAACTCTGTTTTATCTCATGGTTACTGTAAAATTGTATGAATGCATCAATGCAGTGCATGTTTTCTCAACTTGCAGAGCTTGGATTAATTGAATGAGTTTATTCTGCAATATTTACATTTTTGGTATACAGCCTCATGCTACATAACTAAGCTCCATTTCATACTGAATAAACTAAATTATTAACCGCTTCCCGACCGCCTCATGCACATATACGTGTGCAGAATGGCACGGGCAGGCAAAATCCCGTACCTGTACGGGATCCTTTAAATGCCTGCCCGTGGGTCGCGTGCGCGCCGCCAGCGGCGCGCTCGCGACCCAGTCGGGAGCTCCGTGACCCCGGCCGCGGGACCAGCGGACCCGATTGCCGCTGGTGTCCCGCGATCGGGTCACGGAGCTGAAGAACGGGGAGAGGTCTGTGTAAACAAACCTCTCCCCGCGCTTCCTTCTCTGCCTGTCATTGATTGGCTGTTCCCGGTCATCGGAAAAGCCGATCAATGACGTCAGACGTCAGACGTCAGCCCCACCCCCTAATGTAAAAAAACACACACGTCACAGCCCATAACCCCTCCCCTCCCCCTAGTGGTTAACCCCTTCACTACAACTGTCATTTATACAGGAATCAATGCATTTAAATAGCATTGATTGCTGTATAAATGACAATGGTCCCAAAAATGTGTCAAAAATGTCCGATGTGTCCGCCATAATGTCGCAGTCACAATAAAAATCGCTGATCGCCGCCATTTCTAGTAAAAAAAAAAATATTAAAAAAAATGCTATAAAACTATCCCCTATTTTGTAAACGCTATAACTTTAGCGCAAACCAATCAATAATCGCTAATTGCGATTTTTTTTACCAAAAATGTGTAGAAGAATACGTATCGGACTAAACTGAGGAAAAAAAATGTTTTTTTATATATTTTTTGGGGATATTTATTATAGCAAAAAGCAAAAAATATTGCATTTTTTTCAAAATTGTCGCTCTATTTTTGTTTATAGCGCAAAAAATAAAAACCGCAGAGGTGATCAAATACCACCAAAAGAAAGCTCTATTTGTGGGAAAAAAGGACGCCAATTTTGTTTTGGAGCCACGTCGCACGACCGCGCAATTGTCAGTTAAAGCAACGCAGTGCCGAATCACAAAAAGGGGCCTGGTCCTTTGGCTGCCAATTGGTCCGGGGCTGAAGTGGTTAATGTATCTTGAATAGAAAAATATTTAGATATTTTTACTCTAAAGGCATTTTAAATTTGATAAAAATTGCAGAGTATTGCACAGTGTTGCAGAGTATTGGCAGAGTATTGCACAGTGTTGCAGAGTATTGGCAGAGTATTGCACATTATTGCAGAGTATTGCACAGTGTTGCAGAGTATTGGCAGAGTATTGCACATTATTGCAGAGTATTGCACAGTGTTGCAGAGTATTGGCAGAGTATTGCACATTATTGTCACAGAGCAGCGCTGTGGGCACTACACATCCAGCCCACAGCGCTGCTGCAATCTCTCCCCCTCTCCCCTCGCACTGTACCGATCGGTACAGAGAGGGGAGGGAGGAAGGAAGAAGCCGGTTTGTTTACAAGTGATCACATGGTAAACGGCCGCTATCAACGGCTATTTACCATGATCCGTGATGCGCCGGGTCCTCCACGGGGCGCGCGGGAGCAAGATTCTGGGAGTAAGCCGACCGCGCTGTAGTCTTTCGGCTATGGCCCGGTCGGCATGTGGTTAAATCCAAACAATCTGATTGAAATTTTAAAAAAATCTGATTTTTTTTTTATCATCGATTTTTATCCACCCTGAGGGGGAGGGACCCTAAGGACCCTGATGTAAGGGGGGAATGCTTGGGACCCTTAACCCCTATGTAAGACAGAGCGGGGACTCTGATGTAGGAGGGGGGACTTTGGGGACCCTGATGTGGGGGGGGGGGAACTCTGGAGGCCCTCATGTCAGGGGGTAACACTGGGTACCCTGATGTAAGGGGGGGCTTTGGGGACCCCAATTTAGGTTGGTACTCTGATGTAAGGGGGGAACATTTAGGACCCTGATGTAAAGAGGAGGTAACTTTGGGGACCCTGATGTAAGGGGGGTGGATCTGGTAACTCTGATATGGGGGGGACTCTGGGGACCCTGATTTAAGGAGAGGAGGTCTCTGGGGACCCTGATTTAAGGAGAGGAGGTCTCTGGGGACCCTGATTTAAGGAGAGGAGGTCTCTGGGGACCCTGATGTGAGGTGGGGAATCTGGGGACCCTGACATAAGGAGGGAGCTTTGGGGACCCTAATATAAGGGGGACTTTGATGTAAGGCAGGAATTCTGGGGACCCTTAAGTAAGGCGGAACCTGATTTAGGGGGACTCTGAGGGCCCTGATGTAAAAGGGGAATTTTGGGGACCCTAGAGAAAGACTCTAAGCAGGGGATCGGCATATAGAGTAAATTAGGAGGATCCTAATGATTTTTATATAAGGGGTAGGGACCCTAAGGACCCTGATGCAAAGGGGGATGCTTTAGGACCATTATGTAAGACAGAGGGGGACCCTGATGTGGGGGGAACTCCTGAGGCCCTCGTGTAAGGGGGTGACACTGGGTACCCTGATGTAAGGGGGAGCTTTGGGGCCCTAATTCAAGGAGGGACTCTGATGTAAGGGGGGGGGGGGATTTGGGGACCCTAGTGAAAGTGGGGACCCTGATGTAAGGGGGTGGCGGGTGGATCTGGCAACTGTGATGTATGGGGGGGACTCTGGGGACCCTGATTTAAGGAGGAGGGACTCTGAGAACTCTGATGTAAGGAATGTGACATTAGGGACCCTTCGGGATCCTGATTTAATGGGGGAGGACTCAAGGGACCCTGATGAAAGGGGAGAAATTTGGGGACCCTATGGACCCTATTGAAAGGAGGGGACTCTGCTGTAACTGAGGAACTCAGGTGACCCTAATGTAAGTGGGGGGGCTCTGGAGACCCTAATAAAAGGGGGGAAATTCATGCAAGTGCGAGTAACTATAAGAACCCTCATGTAAATGGGGGGCACTTGGGACCCTTATGTAAGACAGAAGGGGGATGCTAGACTCGCACCACTGATGAAGGAACATTTTTCCTACTAGTGACATAACAGCTGGGGGCTGGGCCTGACATGGCATGGAGTAGGACGCGATTGCACAGAGCTCCGCTTACTAATACTCCTGTCCTGCTGATCTTGTGACCCTACAATGTCTTGTTCGGGCTCAATCTCCTTTGGTGGGATCCCTAGTCCTGCCTCAATATGTCACCACCCAAAAAAAACATGGACACTGTGGCTAAATTGGATCAGTATTGTCGGCAAGACAAGGACAATCCTGGCAGCGCCGCAGCGGGATAATAATCCCATTATATTGGCAGACTAGGAGAGGAGGACATGACTAGTAAAAGGAGCGCTCTGACTGCAGGGAATGTGAGTAGGAGAAGAGCGCTCTGACTGCGGGGGACAAGACTAAGAGAGGAGGACATGACTAGAAGAGGAGCAGCCTGACTGTAGAGGAAATGACTACAAGAGGAGCAGCCTGATTTCAGAGATCATGACTACGAGAGGAGTGCTCTGACTGTGGGGGACACGTCTAGGAGAGGAGAGCTCTGATTCTGGGAGACATGACTAAAAGAGGAGCGCTCTGACTGTGGGGGCCACGACTAGAAGAGTAAAAGAGGAGCGCGCTTACTGCAGGGGACATGACTAGGAGAGGAGCGCGCTGACTGCAGGGGACATGACTAGGAGAGGAGTGCTCTGACTGCAAGGGAAACAACTAGGAGAGGAGCGCTCTGACTGCAGGGGACACAACTAGGAGAGGAGCGCTCTGACTGAAAGGGACACAACTAGGAGAGGAGCGCTCTGACTGCAGGGGACACAAGAAGACTCTCACTGCAGGGGACACGACTAAAAGAGGAGCGCTCTGACTGCAGGGGACACAACTAGAAGAGGAATGCTCTGACTGCAGGGGACACGACTAGAAGAGGAATGCTCTGACTGCAAGGGACACGACTAGGAGAGGAGCGCTCTGACTGTGGGGGCCACGACTAGAAGAGTAAAAGAGGAGCGCTCTGACTGCAGGGGACACGACTAGAAGAGGAATGCTCTGACTGCAGGGGACACAACTAGAAGAGGAATGCTCTGACTGCAGGGGACACAACTAGAAGAGGAATGCTCTGACTGCAGGGGACACGACTAGAAGAGGAATGTTCTGACTGCAGGGGACACGACTAGAAGAGGAATGTTCTGACTGCAGGGGACATGACTAGGAGAGGAGCGTTCTGACTGCAGGGGACATGACTAGGAGAGGAGGGCTCTGACTGCAGGGGACATGACTAGGAGAGGAGCGCTCTGACTGCAGGGGACACCACTAGGAGAGGAGCGCTCTGACTGCAGAGGACACGACTAGGAGAGGAGCGCTCTGACTGCAGGGGACACGACTAGGAGAGGAGCGCTCTGACTGCAGAGGACACGACTAGGAGAGGAGCGCTCTGACTGCAGGGGACATGACTAGGAGAGGAGCGCTCTGACTGCAGGGGACATGACTAGGAGAGGAGCGCTCTGACTGCAGGGGACATGACTAGGAGAGGAGCGCTCTGACTGCAGGGGACATGACTAGGAGAGGAGCGCTCTGACTGCAGGGGACATGACTAGGAGAGGAGCGCTCTGACTGCAGAGGACACGACTAGGAGAGGAGCGCTCTGACTGTAGGGGACACCACAAGAAGAGGAGTGCTCTGACTGCAAAGGACATGACTAGGAGAGGAGTGCTCTGACTGTAGGGGACACGACTAGAAGAGGAGCGCTCTGACTGCAAGGGACACGACTAGGAGAGGAGCACTCTGACTGTAGGGGACATGACTAGGAGAGGAGCGCTCTGACTGCAAGGGACACGACTAGGAGAGGAGCGCTCTGACTGCAGGAGACATGACTAGGAGAGGAGCGCTCTGACTGCAGGGGACATGACTAGGAGAGGAGCGCTCTGACTGCAGGGGACATGACTAGGAGAGGAGCGCTCTGACTGCAGGGGACATGACTAGGAGAGGAGCGCTCTGACTGCAGGGGACATGACTAGGAGAGGAGCGCTCTGACTGCAGGGGACATGACTAGGAGAGGAGCGCTCTGACTGCAGGGGACATGACTAGGAGAGGAGCGCTCTGACTGCAGGGGACATGACTAGGAGAGGAGCGCTCTGACTGCAGAGGACACGACTAGGAGAGGAGCGCTCTGACTGCAGGGGACACGACTAGAAGAGGAGCGCTCTGACTGCAAGGGACACGACTAGGAGAGGAGCACTCTGACTGTAGGGGACATGACTAGGAGAGGAGCGCTCTGACTGCAAGGGACACGACTAGGAGAGGAGCGCTCTGACTGCAGGTGACATGACTAGGAGAGGAGCGCTCTGACTGCAGGGGACATGACTAGGAGAGGAGCGCTCTGACTGCAGGGGACATGACTAGGAGAGGAGCGCTCTGACTGCAGGGGACACGACTAGTAGAGGAGCGCTCTGACTGCAGGGGACATGACTAGGAGAGGAGCGCTCTGACTGCAGGGGACATGACTAGGAGAGGAGCGCTCTGACTGCAGGGGACATGACTAGGAGAGGAGCGCTCTGACTGCAGGGGACATGACTAGGAGAGGAGCGCTCTGACTGCAGGGGACATGACTAGGAGAGGAGCGCTCTGACTGCAGGGGACATGACTAGGAGAGGAGCGCTCTGACTGCAGGGGACATGACTAGGAGAGGAGCGCTCTGACTGCAGGGGACATGACTAGGAGAGGAGCGCTCTGACTGCAGGGGACATGACTAGGAGAGGAGCGCTCTGACTGCAGGGGACATGACTAGGAGAGGAGCGCTCTGACTGCAGGGGACATGACTAGGAGAGGAGCGCTCTGACTGCAGGGGACATGACTAGGAGAGGAGCGCTCTGACTGCAGGGGACATGACTAGGAGAGGAGCGCTCTGACTGCAGGGGACATGACTAGGAGAGGAGCACTCTGACTTTGAAGGACTCGGCCAGAAGCGGAGAGGAATGCTCTGACTGGGGGCTACTTTGCTACATTTGTTGCATGTAGGGCAGCCCAATGAAATGAATGGACTACCATATGCATGTCGTGTGAAAAATGCACACAAAAGATGCTAGCTGGGAAGTGGGCCTTATAGGGAGCAGAAGCTTTGCAGCTACAGTGTAACAAACAGCAGGTTTTTTCTAAGCGCTACAAAGTGACTTTAGAGCCTTGAGGGTGCCACTCTCTGAAAAGTGAACAGGTGGTCACCTGCTTTGACCTGCACCACTGCGCTGCAACTCCTGAACTCTTTGCATTACTTACTTCTGACCCTGTGCTCTGGGTGTTACTCAATCTTGAGGTCTGACTAGTAGGGGGCATGTCAGGCCTCTACAGAGAGGTAGCTGCATCTACACAAAGTCCAAGGGTCCTTCTCTGTGGTATGCTGGCTGGGGACAGGCTTTTCTACTCAGGCTGTGGCTGCTTTCTGAAGAACATGAATCGTAAAGCTTTCTACATCTTTGGTTTTGATGGACCTGAATGTATAAAGCTGTTTTGAACTGAAAGTTGAATTTCTAAATGCTCCCTATATACACTCACCAGCCACTTTATTAGGTACACCCTGCTAGTACCGGGTTGGATCCCCTTTTGCCTTCGGAACTGCCTTCATTCTTTGTGGCATACTGTAGATTCAACAGGGTGTTGGAAACATTCCTCAGATCTTGGTTCAATCTTATTTTATTGAGATAGAAAATTGAGGTAGAAAACAATGACACAATAAACACATGTCTTTCAGTAACACATAAACAGATACAAATGAAATTTTTGGTACAGTGGTGTCAAACCTTCTAATGGTTTAGGTAATTGAGAGCTTCAGTTGAATTAATGTGATATACAAGCCTGTATACCTATGGCGTTTATTGTAGGTTATTATGGGTACGTGAGCACCACTATCTACTCAGTGAGTGGTGCCCACTCATTACAGGTAGGCTAGGGCTTTTGCGTCTATATTGGACACGCTCTTTCCGGGAGGGGAGCTCTGTGTGCGCCACCATTTCGGTCTGATGAGACTAGAGATTGTGGATTAAGTAATTGGGTAATACTGCGACTTTTAGAGGGGAAAGGAGAGAGGGAGAGAGAGGGTGGGGATAGAGGGGACAGGATAGCAAAGAATTTCAGGACTGAGGGGGGAGACATTCCACTCTGGTTACACAGGTGCGCCGGTGCAATCCTCCATGGCCCATGGAATAAATTCTGATGAGTATCGAAACATAGACCACGAGGTCCAGGTCTTGGAGAATTGTTCCTCTTTACCCGTTTCCTGCGACAACAGTCGTTCCAGACTGTTGATTCGGTCCACTTCAATCGCCCAATCCCCCAGGGAAGGCATGCTCGTAGATTTCCAATGTCTGGGCAATACCGTTCTAGCAGCCGCCAAAAAGTGACGCAGAACGTCTTTCTTGACTGACTTAAGCGGTCCCGGGAGCAGAGATAGCAGAGCTACCTCAGGAGAGGGTCCATCCATATTGACATGATAGCATCACGCAGTTGCTACAGATTTGTCGGCTGCACATCCATGATGCCAATCTTCCGTTCCACCTCATCCCATAGGTGCTCTATTGGATTGAGATCTGGTGACTGTGGAGGTCATTGGAGTACAGTGACCTCATTGTAATGTTCAAGAAACCAGTGGTGAGATGATTTGAGCTTTGTGACATGGTGCATTATCCTGCTGGAAGGAGCCATCAGAAGACGGGTACACTGTAGTCATAAAGGGATGGACATGGTCAGCAACAATACTCAGGTAGGGCGTGGCATTTAAATGATGCTCAATTGGGGCCCAAAGTGTGCCAATAAAATATCCCCCACACCATTACACCACCACCAGCCTGAACCGTTACCATACAAGGCAGGATGGATCCATGTTTTCATGTTATTTATGCCAAATTCTGACCCTTCCATCTGAATGTCGCAACTGAAATCGAGACTCATCACTAGACCAGGCAATGTTTTTTTTTAATCTTCTATTGTCCAATTTTGTTGAGCCTGTGTGAATTGTAGCCTCAATTTCCTGTTCTTAGCTGACAGGAGTGGCACCTGGTGTGGTCTTCTGCTGCTGTAGCCCATCTGGTTCAAGGTTCTATGTGTTGTGCATTCAGAGATGGTATTCTGCATACCTTGGTTGTAACGAGTGGTTATTTGAGTTACTGAGGTACTGACCTCTGACATCAAACAAGGCATTTTCTTGCACACAACAGCCGCTGGATATTTTCTCTTTTTCGGACCATTCTCTGTAAACCATAGAGATGGTTGTGTGTGGAAATCCCAATAGATCAGCAGTTTTTGAAATACTCAGACCAGCCCCTCTGGCACAAACAACCAGGCTATGTTCAAAGTCATTCAAATCCCCTTTCTTCCCCATTCTAATGCTCGGTTTGAACTTCAGCAAGTCGTCTTCACCACATCTAGATGCCTAAATGCACTGAGTTGTTGCCATGTGATTGGCTGATTAGCAATATGTGTTACCAAGCAAAGGAATAGGTGTACCTAATAAAGTGGACGGTGAGTGTATATTAATTCTTAATGGCACCCCAAATGCGCTAACAAAGCGCGTGTTTTGTCACGCCAAATTGCACAGTTCAAAAACATGCCAAAGTCACCTCCAAAAAAAGGAGCAGAAGGCTGCCCATTTGAACAGGGTCTTTGCAAAAATCGCACAAAAAAATCAGTGTGAAAGACAAGAAGCTCTCACATCGCATGGGAAATGGGCCCAAAACTTAAAGTATAACTAAAGGCTAGGGTTGCACCGATACCACTTTTTTAAGAGTACCGATACTTTTTTTTCAAGTACCGATACTCTTTTTTATGTCGTGCGACAGTGGCACTACTATGCAGCACTGATGGGCCCTGATAGGTGGCACTGATGAGGCGTGGACTGTGTCAGTCGTTTTTTATTTAATTTATTCTTTACAATTTATTCATTTTTTATAATTTTTACAATTTCACCTTTAAATATTTATTACAATTTTTTTTTTTTTTTTATCAGCCCTGTTTATCAGGACTTTGACGAGATATCAGGGGTCTAAACAGACCCCTGACATCTCCCCTTTGATACAGGGAAAGGGACTAAGGACACAGATTCCCCAGTCCCTTTCTCTGCAGCCTCAGCTGCACTGAAAATGAATGGAGAGGAGACAGAGGCTCCTCTTCATTCATAAACTGAAGCATCGTAAACACAGGTCACTGAGAGAGAGGAGAACACCAGAGAGAGGAAGGAGGACCCAGGGACCCGGAGAAAGGGAGGAGAACACCAGAGGGAGGAGTACTACTTCATATTCCCATCGCACACATTCCTGGATGAGCTTTCAAATGTGGGTGCTGCAGCAACAACCAGCTGGATACTGGTTCAAGTCACAATGAAGATATTTGCCAGCACACCATGGAAGGACATAAATAGCGTTCAGACTGATAGTTTATTGCATGATCACAACACAAGGAGAGTGCAATTTTCTGAGTCACGCAGGACCCCTTCGTCAGGCATGTGATGGGAGGAGGAGGACCCGGAGAGAGAGGAGAACACTAGAGAGAGGGAGGAAGACCCGGGGACCCAGAGAGGGAGGAGAACACCAGAGAGAGGGAGGAAGACCCGGGAGGGAGAACACCAGAGAGAGGGAGGAGGACCCGGGAGGGAGAACACCAGAGAGAGGGAGAAGGACCCGGGAGGGAGAACACCAGAGAGAGGGAGGAGGACCTGGAGACCCTGGAGAGGGAGGAAGACCCGTGGACCCAGAGAGGCAGAACACCAGAGAGAGGGAGGAAGACCCGGGGACCCGGAGAGGGAGAACACCAGAGAGAGGGAGGAAGACCCGGGGACCCGGAGAGGGAGGAGAACACCAGAGAGAGGGTGTAGGACACGGAGACCCGGAGAGGGAGAACACCAGAGAGAGGGAGGAGGACCCGGGGAGGGAGGCGAACACCAGAGAGAGGGAGGAGGACACAGAGAGAGGAAGAACACCAGAGAGAGGGAGGAGAACACCAGAGAGAGGGAGGAGAACACCAGAGAGAGGGAGGAGAACACCAGAGAGAGGGAGGAGAACACCAGAGAGAGGGAGGAGAACACCAGAGAGAGGGAGAACACCAGAGAGAGGGAGAACACCAGAGAGAGGGAGAAAACCAGAGAGAGTGAGGAAGACCTGGGGACCCGGAGAGGGAGGAGAACACCAGAGAGAGGGAGGAAGACCTGGGGAGGGAGAACACCAGAGAGAGGGAGGAGAATGCCAGAGGGAGGAGTACTACTTCATATTCCCATCGCACACATTCCTGGATGAGCTTTCAAATTTGGGTGCTGCAGCAACAACCAGCTGGATACTGGTTCAAGTCACAATGAAGATATTTGCCAGCACACCATGGAAGGACATAAATAGCGTTCAGACTGATAGTTTATTGCATGATCACAACACAAGGAGAGTGCAATTTTCTGAGTCACGCAGGACCCCTTCGTCAGGCATGTGATGGGAGGAGGAGGACCCGGAGAGAGAGGAGAACACTAGAGAGAGGGAGGAAGACCCGGGGACCCAGAGAGGGAGGAGAACACCAGAGAGAGGGAGGAAGACCCGGGAGGGAGAACACCAGAGAGAGGGAGGAGGACCCGGAGGGAGAACACCAGAGAGAGGGAGAAGGACCCGGGAGGGAGAACACCAGAGAGAGGGAGGAGGACCTGGGGACCCTGGAGAGGGAGGAAGACCCGTGGACCCAGAGAGGCAGAACACCAGAGAGAGGGAGGAAGACCCGGGGACCCGGAGAGGGAGAACACCAGAAAGAGGGAGGAAGACCCGGGGACCCGGAGAGGGAAAACACCAGAGAGAGGAAGACCCGGGGACCCGGAGAGGGAGGAGAACACCAGAGAGAGGGTGGAGGACACGGAGACCCGGAGAGGGAGAACACCAGAGAGAGGGAGGAGGACCCGGGGAGGGAGGCGAACACCAGAGAGAGGGAGGAGGACACAGAGAGAGGAAGAACACCAGAGAGAGGGAGGAGAACACCAGAGAGAGGGAGGAGAACACCAGAGAGAGGGAGAACACCAGAGAGAGGGAGAACAGCAGAGAGAGGGAGAAAACCAGAGAGAGTGAGGAAGACCTGGGGACCCGGAGAGGGAGGAGAACACCAGAGAGAGGGAGGAAGACCTGGGGAGGGAGAACACCAGAGAGAGGGAGGAGAATGCCAGAGGGAGGAGTACTACTTCATATTCCCATCGCACACATTCCTGGATGAGCTTTCAAATTTGGGTGCTGCAGCAACAACCAGCTGGATACTGGTTCAAGTCACAATGAAGATATTTGCCAGCACACCATGGAAGGACATAAATAGCGTTCAGACTGATAGTTTATTGCATGATCACAACACAAGGAGGGTGCAATTTTCTGAGTCACGCAGGACCCCTTTGTCAGGCATGTGATGGGAGGAGGAGGACCCGGAGAGAGAGGAGAACACTAGAGAGAGGGAGGAAGACCCGGGGACCCAGAGAGGGAGGAGAACACCAGAGAGAGGGAGGAAGACCCGGGAGGGAGAACACCAGAGAGAGGGAGGAGGACCCGGGAGGGAGAACACCAGAGAGAGGGAGAAGGACCCGGGAGGGAGAACACCAGAGAGAGGGAGGAGGACCTGGAGACCCTGGAGAGGGAGGAAGACCCGGGGACCCGGAGAGGGAGAACACCAGAAAGAGGGAGGAAGACCCGGGAGGGAGAACACCAGAGAGAGGGAGGAGGACCCGGGAGGGAGAACACCAGAGAGAGGGAGAAGGACCCGGGAGGGAGAACACCAGAGAGAGGGAGGAGGACCTGGAGACCCTGGAGAGGGAGGAAGACCCGTGGACCCAGAGAGGCAGAACACCAGAGAGAGGGAGGAAGACCCGGGGACCCGGAGAGGGAGAACACCAGAGAGAGGGAGGAAGACCCGGGGACCCGGAGAGGGAGGAGAACACCAGAGAGAGGGTGGAGGACACGGAGACCCCGAGAGGGAGAACACCAGAGAGAGGGAGGAGGACCCGGGGAGGGAGGCGAACACCAGAGAGAGGGAGGAGGACACAGAGAGAGGAAGAACACCAGAGAGAGGGAGGAGAACACCAGAGAGAGGGAGGAGAACACCAGAGAGAGGGAGAACACCAGAGAGAGGGAGAAAACCAGAGAGAGTGAGGAAGACCTGGGGACCCGGAGAGGGAGGAGAACACCAGAGAGAGGGAGGAAGACCTGGGGAGGGAGAACACCAGAGAGAGGGAGGAGAATGCCAGAGGGAGGAGTACTACTTCATATTCCCATCGCACACATTCCTGGATGAGCTTTCAAATTTGGGTGCTGCAGCAACAACCAGCTGGATACTGGTTCAAGTCACAATGAAGATATTTGCCAGCACACCATGGAAGGACATAAATAGCGTTCAGACTGATAGTTTATTGCATGATCACAACACAAGGAGAGTGCAATTTTCTGAGTCACGCAGGACCCCTTCGTCAGGCATGTGATGGGAGGAGGAGGACCCGGAGAGAGAGGAGAACACTAGAGAGAGGGAGGAAGACCCGGGGACCCAGAGAGGGAGGAGAACACCAGAGAGAGGGAGGAAGACCCGGGAGGGAGAACACCAGAGAGAGGGAGGAGGACCCGGGAGGGAGAACACCAGAGAGAGGGAGAAGGACCCGGGAGGGAGAACACCAGAGAGAGGGAGGAGGACCTGGAGACCCTGGAGAGGGAGGAAGACCCGTGGACCCAGAGAGGCAGAACACCAGAGAGAGGGAGGAAGACCCGGGGACCCGGAGAGGGAGAACACCAGAAAGAGGGAGGAAGACCCGGGGACCCGGAGAGGGAAAACACCAGAGAGAGGAAGACCCGGGGACCCGGAGAGGGAGGAGAACACCAGAGAGAGGGTGGAGGACAGGGAGACCCGGAGAGGGAGAACACCAGAGAGAGGGAGGAGGACCCGGGGAGGGAGGCGAACACCAGAGAGAGGGAGGAGGACACAGAGAGAGGAAGAACACCAGAGAGAGGGAGGAGAACACCAGAGAGAGGGAGGAGAACACCAGAGAGAGGGAGGAGAACACCAGAGAGAGGGAGAACACCAGAGAGAGGGAGAACACCAGAGAGAGGGAGAAAACCAGAGAGAGTGAGGAAGACCTGGGGACCCGGAGAGGGAGGAGAACACCAGAGAGAGGGAGGAAGACCTGGGGAGGGAGAACACCAGAGAGAGGGAGGAGAATGCCAGAGGGAGGAGTACTACTTCATATTCCCATCGCACACATTCCTGGATGAGCTTTCAAATTTGGGTGCTGCAGCAACAACCAGCTGGATACTGGTTCAAGTCACAATGAAGATATTTGCCAGCACACCATGGAAGGACATAAATAGCGTTCAGACTGATAGTTTATTGCATGATCACAACACAAGGAGAGTGCAATTTTCTGAGTCACGCAGGACCCCTTCGTCAGGCATGTGATGGGAGGAGGAGGACCCGGAGAGAGAGGAGAACACTAGAGAGAGGGAGGAAGACCCGGGGACCCAGAGAGGGAGGAGAACACCAGAGAGAGGGAGGAAGACCCGGGAGGGAGAACACCAGAGAGAGGGAGGAGGACCCGGGAGGGAGAACACCAGAGAGAGGGAGAAGGACCCGGGAGGGAGAACACCAGAGAGAGGGAGGAGGACCTGGAGACCCTGGAGAGGGAGGAAGACCCGGGGACCCGGAGAGGGAGAACACCAGAAAGAGGGAGGAAGACCCGGGGACCCAGAGAGGGAAAACACCAGAGAGAGGAAGACCCGGGGACCCGGAGAGGGAGGAGAACACCAGAGAGAGGGTGGAGGACACGGAGACCCGGAGAGGGAGAACACCAGAGAGAGGGAGGAGGACCCGGGGAGGGAGGCGAACACCAGAGAGAGGGAGGAGGACCCAGAGAGAGGAAGAACACCAGAGAGAGGGAGGAGAACACCAGAGAGAGGGAGAAAACCAGAGAGAGTGAGGAAAACCTGGGGACCCGGAGAGGGAGGAGAACACCAGAGAGAGGGAGGAAGACCTGGGGAGGGAGAACACCAGAGAGAGGGTGGAAGACCCAGGGAGGGAGAACACCAGAGAGAGGGAGGAGGACCCGGGGAGGGAGGCGAACACCAGAGAGAGGGAGGAGAACACCAGAGAGAGGGAGGAGAACACCAGAGAGAGGGAGAACAACACCAGAGAGAGGGAGAACACCGGAGAGAGGGAGAACACCGGATAGAGTGAGGAAGACCTGGGGACCCGGAGGAGAACACCAGAGAGAGGGAGGAAGACCTGGGGAGGGAGAACACCAGAGAGAGGGAGGAAGACCCGGGGAGGGAGGCGAACACCAGAGAGAGGGAGGAGGACCCAGAGAGAGGGAGGAGGACCCAGAGAGAGGGAGGAGAACACCAGAGAGAGGGAGGAGAACACCAGAGAGAGGGAGGAGAACACCAGAGAGAGGGAGAACAACACCAGAGAGAGGGAGAACACCGGAGAGAGTGAGGAAGACCTGGGGACCCGGAGAGGGAGGAGAACACCAGAGAGAGGGAGGAAGACCTGGGGAGGGAGAACACCAGAGAGAGGGAGGAAGACCCAGGGAGGGAGGCGAACACCAGAGAGAGGGAGGAGAACACCAGAGAGAGGGAGGATGACCCAGAGAAAGGGAGAACGCCAGAGAGAGGGAGAAAGACCCGGGGACCCGGAGAGGGAGGAGAACACCAGAGAGAGGGAGGAAGACCCGGGGAGGGAGGCGAACACCAGAGAGAGGGAGGATGACCCAGAGAAAGGGAGAACACCAGAGAGAGGGAGAACACCAGAGAGAGGGAGGAAGACCCGGGGACCCGGAGAGGGAGGAGAACACCAGAGAGAGGGAGGAGGACCCAGAGAAAGGGAGGAGAACATCAGAGAGATTCCTCCTCTCTATTGGTCCTGTTTACCATTATCGTTGAAAGTGAAAGTAAAAGAAAATCACAAATTTTGGACTGTCTCCAGAAAAGTAATAAATCTTTCAATGGTGACCCGGGGGTCCCCAAGGAATTCCCCTAATTTGCAGAGATTTCCTGTTTGGCTATAGGACAGGAAGTGAAGGGTAATTTCTGTACAGAGAGCAAACAAAAAAAAAATCTGTCAGGGGTTATAAGCCTCTGTTACTCTATCCAAAATGAAAAAAATAAGTTTTGCCTGTAGTTCTACCTCAAGTATGACCTTTGTGAATTCTAAACTTGGACAGGCTTGCAATGGGCCCCGCCCCTCTTATCATGTGACCTCTCTTCCTACACGTGCTTTACCATAACGCTGTGCGGCGGGGGGCGTGACTGTCAGCTAGACGGCCGTCCGTCCCAATTGGCCACTCTGCTGACAGCTGACTTCTACGCATCCAATCAGAGCCCTCCGGGAAAGGTCGCGTCCTTGGTTGCCGGGGTCACAAGATGGCGGGGCGCAGGATCTTCGGGAGGCTGCAGCACAATGTCGATTTACCGGCCGCCCTGCTACTCCCCCCGGAGCCCGCCGTCCCCCGCACCTCCCTCTACCCGCCGGTGGTGGCCTCTATGACCGCCAAGAGTAAGGCGTCCCGGCGGCGGCGGATAGAAGGACACTACAGCCGGGTACACGCTCAGACCGACATCGCCAGTAAACTGCAGCTCATCACCGGGCACCAGCGCCTGAAGTACGTGGTGTACCCGCAGAGCTTCGCCCTGAACGCCGACCGCTGGTACCAGCACTTCACCAAGACCGCCTACAGACCGGGACTACCGGGGACCGGGAGAGGACCGGAGGAGGGGGAGGAGCTAGACCGGATCCGATCTCTGCTGTGTGATCTCCTACTACATCATTACTACTACACCCGGAGAGGGCGGAGCATCCTGTATAAGGGACACCTCACCTCCTCCGCCCCCTTCATCACCGACCTCACCTCCCTCCTCACCTCCCACTCCAACCACCCAACACTCGGGGAGCTGGGTAAGGGGGATCTACTACTCATCACTATGGGGAGGGGATCTACTACTCATCACAGGGGAGGGGGGATCTACCACTCGTCACGATGGGGAGGGGGGGATCTACCACTCGTCACGATGGGGAGGGGGGGATCTACCACTCGTCACGATGGGGAGGGGGGGATCTACCACTCGTCACGATGGGGAGGGGGGGATCTACTACCACTCGTCACGATGGGGAGGGGGGGATCTACCACTCGTCACGATGGGGAGGGGGGGATCTACCACTCGTCACGATGGGGAGGGGGGGATCTACCACTCGTCACGATGGGGAGGGGGGGATCTACCACTCGTCACGATGGGGAGGGGGGGATCTACCACTCGTCACGATGGGGAGGGGGGGATCTACCACTCGTCACGATGGGGAGGGGGGGGGATCTACCACTCGTCACGATGGGGAGGGGGGGATCTACCACTCGTCACGATGGGGAGGGGGGGATCTACCACTCGTCACGATGGGGAGGGGGGGATCTACCACTCGTCACGATGGGGAGGGGGGGATCTACCACTCGTCACGATGGGGAGGGGGGGATCTACCACTCGTCACGATGGGGAGGGGGGGATCTACCACTCGTCACGATGGGGAGGGGGGGATCTACCACTCGTCACGATGGGGAGGGGGGGATCTACCACTCGTCACGATGGGGAGGGGGGGATCTACCACTCGTCACGATGGGGAGGGGGGGATCTACCACTCGTCACGATGGGGAGGGGGGGATCTACCACTCGTCACGATGGGGAGGGGGGGATCTACCACTCGTCACGATGGGGAGGGGGGGATCTACCACTCGTCACGATGGGGAGGGGGGGGATCTACCACTCGTCACGATGGGGAGGGGGGGGATCTACCACTCGTCACGATGGGGAGGGGGGGGATCTACCACTCGTCACGATGGGGAGGGGGGGGATCTACCACTCGTCACGATGGGGAGGGGGGGATCTACCACTCGTCACGATGGGGGGGATCTACCACTCGTCACGATGGGGGGGAT
Organism: Lithobates sylvaticus; assembly: GCA_028564925.1. Lineage (NCBI taxonomy): Eukaryota > Metazoa > Chordata > Amphibia > Anura > Ranidae > Lithobates > Lithobates sylvaticus. The sequence goes on from CM053026.1 coordinate 84,385,740, forward strand.
CTACCACTCGTCACGATGGGGAGGGGGGGATCTACCACTCGTCACGATGGGGGGGATCTACCACTCGTCACGATGGGGGGGATCTACCACTCGTCACGATGGGGGGGATCTACCACTCGTCACGATGGGGGGGATCTACCACTCGTCACGATGGGGGGGATCTACCACTCGTCACGATGGGGGGGATCTACCACTCGTCACGATGGGGGGGATCTACCACTCGTCACGATGGGGGGGATCTACCACTCGTCACGATGGGGGGGATCTACCACTCGTCACGATGGGGGGGATCTACCACTCGTCACGATGGGGGGGATCTACCACTCGTCACGATGGGGGGGGATCTACCACTCGTCACGATGGGGGGGATCTACCACTCATTTTGTGGGGAGATGAGGGTCTATGGATCACTAATGGGGGGGGGGGGGTGTACGGATCACTATATAGGGGGTGTGACTATCTTCTAATCACTATTGTGGTAGCGTGATCCTACTGATAACTATATGTGCATTGTACTGTGATTGGCTGTCACAGTGGTCACATGATCAGGAGTCAGTTTCACCAGCTCCTGATCATTTGATCATTACTAGAGCTCTGGTTTGTATTCTGAGTGCGCTTTCAGTGGAGAAACCTTTGTTGACCATGGACATTGAAGACCACCTTCTTTGCCACCACACACATGACATGCACTTGGTGGAGAAGAACAGGTTAAACAACTTCAGGCCACACGCTTAATGAAAGATCCGTCTGGAATTCAATCTGTGTATGGCCAGCTTGGGTAGGTTGTTGGGTGGACTTCATCAGAGGGGGAAAAAGTATGGAAGAATCTTTTGAAGGTTTCCTTAGTGTTTAATATGGGTGATGTGTTTAGGTATAGTCCACTTTTTGTGGACATGCAATAACCATACCAAAATAAAATGTGGTATTTTATTAAAGCAGGACTAAAGTCACATGTGCTGCAATGGTCCGGCACTCACTAAGAGCCTCACTGGCGCCAGCATCTCCTGGGTTCTTCTGGGTGCCGGTCTTCGGATGTTTTCATTGGCTGGTTCGAGATTGCATCAATCCCATGCATGTGCAGAAGTGCAGTCATCGTGGCATTTTGTCATTGTTTTAGAATGTAAATGGAGCTTGCATGTACAGCTCTGTGTATATTCTGCAGGGCACTGCGAACAGGCAGGTAAGTGTATTTTTTGTTGCACTTTTCTCTGCCATGTAAGTTCATCAGGTCACAGGCAATGAAGGTGATGAATTGTCTGGGGGTGGCACATTGATCTTTAGGAATTAATGACTTTTAGAAGTTGTCTTAAACTGTTCAAAATGTGGATCCTTAATCTTCAGTTTTTTTGTTTGTTTTTTTGTCTTTTTGTAGATGTAAATCCTCAGGTCAATTTCTATTGGTTGCGTGGAGAGACCAGGGTTCCTCAGGGCCGCAGGAAAGGACGCATTGATCCTGTCCGCTTTCAGATTGATGATAGTCCCCTGGTCCAGCTCAGGGTGGCCAAACCACTTCCATCGGTAAGTTCAGGCACAGCTATTGGGAGGGGGTTCTTGGTTGACCTGTGAGTCCATGAACACGCATACATGGCGGGAAAGCTGCTGCTGGACAACTTTGCTATTGTCACATATATGGGGGAAATATTGACCATAACCGATTTTTATTTTTTATTTTTTTTTGTATTTGCCAGGGCTCTCAGTCAGGGGTGTCTGCCAGCATGTGCTGCTGCCCATAGACATGAGATTGGAAGTTGGCTATTGTCATCTCATGTGTTTGGGTCATATGGGAGGCTGTCCCTTCTTACATTATTGAGTAATAAGAGAAATATGGAAGCTACTTTTGTTGCCTGTGTATGACGATTCGATGACTTCAGATATTTGAGGTTTCTCATTCAGAACAAGTAAGCGCAGTCTGACACAATGCGAGGGACTAAACATGACTGCGGTCATTGCTAACTCTCTAATCGATGTGCCGTCTCCAGGGGCCGCTGTTAGAAAGCCTTGAACAACCCCCTCTAAATTACCCTTCCCAGCACAAATTCTTACTCCCTACCTAAATTCTCCACCCCCTCCTAGCACAAACGCCCCCCCCCCCCCCCCCCCCCATTCTTCCTTCTAGCACATATCCCCCTTACACTTCCCAGCACTGATAGCCATCCGCCGCCCTCCCCCCAACTTGCAGGGGGAAGTCACTACAAAGCCAGGAGGAGGTGCGATGTGTTGTGCTCTCGCTTGGTGTCAGAAGAGCGCTTATCTATACAGCACATGAGACCGGATCTTACTGTAGATCGTATTGCACCGTACACACAGCGCCCCCTATCTCCTCCAAGAGCTGCTCATCTCCCGGCAGCAGGATATATGGGTAAGGGGCCGTAATCAAACTGTGTGTACAGTGCAATGTGATCTACAGTAAGAGCGATCCAGTCTCATGTGCTAGATGTGCACCTCCTCCTGACTCTATCCTCTCTGCCTTTTTTTTTTTCTTTAGGGCTCTTTCACTCGGACGTGTCCATGTACGGAGCCCGCTTTGCACAGCGGGGGATCGCTCCGTCGATCCCCCCCCCCCTGTGCAGGAAGATGACAGGTCTGTCTCTGCACTCTGTGCAGGGATGGACCTGTCAGAGCGCCGCTCTTGCCTATGGGGGTTCGGATGACGATGGACCGTAGAGTCCGTCGTCACCCAATCCGATCCGTAGACGGATGGAAAAGTGGGGTTTTCCACCGTCACACTTTTTCGGAGCGGGTCGGATGTCAGCGAACATGTCACCGCTGACATCCGTCCCTCCATAGGGGTCTATGGAGCGTCCGTTCAGGTCTGCCTAAAAAAAAAACGACGAACGGACCGTCCGTGTGAAAGAGCCCTTAGTGCTCCAGGCTGCTGTCTTTGTCCCAGTCCTAAATGCAGGTGGGGGAAGGAGCTCAGTAGCAGCCAGGTACAGCATCCACGGGAGGGCTGGCCTGGGGGGACAGAACTGAAATCTGGGTGGGCACAACCCACCCCAGCACCCCCTTAATCTGGCCATGTGTGTCTCTCACCCAGCAGCTGGAAGAGGGGGAGAAACCGCCTTTCAGTTGCTCAGGGCATTGTTTTGTCATCTTTCATTCTCTGCTCCACCGATCCTTTTTCTGTGTGGGCCCCCTACAGGAGGACTGGTGGTTCCCCCCTCTATCAGCGGCCCTGGTGTACCTTTTCATCATAGGCCTTGTTGACTCCCCTCCAAATGTAGTGTTTATGGTTGTGGCCAAAAAGCTAAATTTTTGGTCTCATCACTCCAAATGACTTTGTGCCAGAAGGTTTGAGGCTTGTCTCTGTTCTGGGTATTGTAAGTGGGATAATTTGTGGCATTTACGTAGTAGTGGATTTCTTCTGGTGACTCGACCATGCAGCCCATCTTTCTTCAAGTGCCTCCTTATTGTGTATCTTGAAACAGCCACACCACATGTTTTCAGAGTCCTGAAGTTTATATTGTGGGTTTTTCTTTGCATCTCAAACAATTTTCCTGGCAGTTGTGGCTGAAATTTTAGTTGGTCTACCTGACCGTGGTTTGGTTTCAACAGAACCCCTCATTTTCCACTTCTTGATTAGCGTTTGAACACTGCTGATTGGCATTCTCTATTCTTTGGATATCTTTTTATATCTCTTTCCTGTTTTATACAGTTCAACTACCTTTTCCCACAGATCCTTTTGACAATTCTTTTGCTTTCCCCTTGACTCCGAATCCTGAACTGTCAGTGTAGCACTGGATGGAAGATGCAAGGGTCTGTCTTGAAGATTTGAAGATGGACTGTTTACTCTCCAGGGATCTGAACGCCGCACGCCGATTTACATCGGATGTACCCATACGTCCCTTTGACATTCCGCAGGAGCGTCCCCATGGGTCCTGAGAACTCTATTCGCCAGCGGCCTGCAATTGCAGTGAGCAGAGGCAGAACAGGGAGATTTTTAAACAAGGCATATCCCTGTTCTGCCTAGCAACATGATGGGGATCTACTGCTCCCTGTCATTGGGAGCAGTGATCTGTCATGTTGTAGTGAGCCCATCCCCCCCTACAGTTAGAACACATCCAGGGAACACACTTAACACCTTGATTCCCCCTAGTGTTTAACCCCTTCCCCGCCAGTGAAATTTATAATGTAATCCGTGGCTATTTTTAGCTCTGATCGCTGTATAAATGTCAATGGTCCCAAAATAGTGTCAAAAGTGTTCGATCTGTCAGCCGCAAATGTCGCAGTCATGATGATAAAAATCGCAGATCGCCGCCATTACTAGTAAAAAAAAAAATAATAATAATTGAATAATAAAAATGCCATATATTATGTGTGTGTGTATATGTGTATGTATATGTATATGTATGTATATGTATATATATATATATATATATATATATATATATATATATATATATATATATATATATATATATATATATGTATGTATGTATGTATGTATGTATGTATGTATGTGTGTAGATAGATAGAGTGTACAGTATCTGAAAGGCCTACTATACACTGCTCAGCGCCTGATGTAAAATATACAGTTTCCAATGCAACTAGACAGAAATTGAGTCAATATACAAATAAATATATATAAAAAAAAAAGCAGCTGTTTAAAATGTAGAAATAATAGGAAATAGTATAAAAATCTAACTGTACTGTTTCGTGAGAAATAATATACTAAAATGTAGCATCAGAACTATTAAAAAATATATCAAAGTTTTTTTATATATATATATATATATATATATATATATATATATATATATATATATATTATATAAAAATAAGTCCTCAATCAAGAATAAGTGAACGAATAAATAGATGTTCCTTGAGTGCGGAAATAGTGGTGGGTGAACAGATCAGAGTGACTTCTTCTGTAATATATTCAGACACCGTATCATCCCGTGTGATTTTTCACCGCGTGAGGCTCACTCCCCTTAGGGGTTCAAACTCACTCGCCTGTCAAATATTTGTCGCCAAGGAATTTAGACTGCTTCCACTACTCCTCAGCTAAGACGGGGTTAAAACAAGCCTGGTATCCTTCTTAGACAATCAGCATAATGATTATTCGAACCACGAACGTCACTTCCTCCCTCATGGAACGCACGCCAAGCAGCGGCGAAGAGCTGTTTTTCTACACTGATGCCTGTTGCTTCCATTGTCTAGCGAGTTTGTTTGGAGATAAATTCCCCCTGGACCCCTGATGCTGTGTTTTCCTTGGTGATGCTGATTGTCTAAGAAGGATACCAGGCTGGTTTTAACCCCGTCTTAGCTGAGGAGTAGTGGAAGCAGTCTAAATTCCTTGGTGACAAATATTTGACAGGCCAGTGAGTTTGAACCCCTAAGGGGAGTGAGCCTCACGCGGTGAAAAATCACACGGGATGATACGGTGTCTGAATATATTACAGAAGAAGTCACTCTGATCTGTTCACCCACCACTATTTCCGCACTCAAGGAACATTTATTTATTCGTTCACTTATTCTTGATTGAGGACTTATTTTTAAATATATATAAACTTTGATATATTTTTTAATAGTTCTGATGCTACATTTTAGCGCTGTTTTAGTATATTATTTCTCACGAAACAGTACAGTTTGATTTTTTTTTTATACTATCTAATATTTATATATATATATATATATATATATATATATATATATATATATATATATATATATATATATATATATATATATATATATAAATTTTGTTTATAGCGCAAAAAAATAACCGCAGGGGTGATCAAATACCACCAAAAGAAAGCTCTATTTGGGGGGGGGGGGGGGGAGCACAATTTTGTTGGGGTACAACGTCGCACAATTGTCAAAGGGAAGCAGTGCCGAATCGCAAAAAATGCTCTGGTCAGGAAGGGGGGTAAATCCTTCCGTGGCTGAAGTAGTTAACTTTCTTTTATATTCTTAGGCGCTATAATTTCATAATTGTGTTAATTTTAGAACTGTATACATAATGAGCTCTTTGTCTATTTTCAGTTTGTTCCTCTGGATCATGTTGTACCTGAAGAGGTTCCATTCATCCCTTATGAGCCGAGCAAATTACCTCTCTTTACAAGACAGTATGAGAACAACATATTCATTGGTAAATACCATTTGTAGTCGGCATACATTAGTCAGCAGTAGCTGGAGTTAATTCTTAGCATATATGGGCACCCCGTGAGGGTTTTTATTTTTTTATTTTTCCCAATTAAGCTGGTGGGATAGAAGTGATTTAAAGTGTTAACTAAAGGCAAAACTGTGGGGAGGGATTTGTTTTTTTTTGTTGTTTTAGCCCTGTTAGTGAGATTCACCCTCTCCCTTTTTGTCCTGTTTACTATTATCATTAAAAGTGAAAGTAAAAGAAAATCACAAATTTTGGGTTGTCCCCAGAAAAGTAATAGAGGGGAAATCTTCCAATGGGGACACTAGTTCTGGTGACCTGGGGTCCCCAGGTATTACCTCTTACTTCCTGTTTGGCTATGGGACAGGAAATGAAGGGAAATCTCTATAATGGGACACAGTTGGTGGAAAAAGTCTGGCGGGTTATAACCTTCCCTTGCTTGCTATATCCAAAATGGAGGGGGGGGGGGTGGGGGGGCTGGAGTTTTGCCAATACTTCTACTTTAAATCTGAACTCCAGGTGTGATTGTATTGCATACTCGCATTGGTCCATCCAGCTTGACACAATATAAATATTTATTCGTACCTGTGGGATCGCTGAGGATGATGATGATCGCTGTACTATAGTGATTGCCATGAATTTCTGAGGCCTGTGCCGACTGGCTTCCTATCTGCACACTGATTTCAGAGGGTCCCTCGCTTGCACTGCTGCCGTTTACAAAAAAAAATGTTTTATTTTTATTTTTTTTCAGTGTACAGAAGCTGCTCTGGTCAATCGGAGAAAGCTCTGTATTCATTAACCACTTGCTGACCGCACTATAGCCAAATGACTGCTACGGCACAGTCATCCACTTCTGGGAGGGCGTCTATTGAAGTCCTCCCAAAACCGCACCCGGCGTGCACTGTGATCGCTATGTCTTATTAGGACAATCACAGTGGCCTTTTACCACATGATCAGCTGTGTCCAATCACAGCTGATCACAATGTAAACACACTTGCCGGTTATCGTCATTCTTTTCCGAACGCTGTGACAGCATGAGGAGAGCCGGTAACTGGATGTGACAGCGTTCGGAAAGGAATGCCGATAACCGGCAAGTGTGTTTACCTTGTGATCAGCTGTGATTGGGCACAGCTGATCATGTGGTAAAAGGCCACTGTGATTGTCCTAATAAGACATAGCGATCACAGTGCACGCCGGGTGCGGTTCTGGGAGGACATCTACAATAAGGGCACTGATCATCAGTGCAGTCTCATCAGCACACACCAGTGAAGGAGAGAACTTACCTGTTTGCCAAATTTTATAACAGAAATAAAAAAACGTATTTTTTTTTTTCAAAAATGTTGGCCTTTTTTTCCTTTTTTAAGGCCCCATTCACACTGCGGTGGTGTGGGCGCCGGCGGCAAAACACCTGCTAGCGGCTGAAGAAGGGTTAAAACCGCCAGCAAAGCGCCGCAGCGCTTTGCCGGTGGTATAGCCGCGCTGCCCCATTGATTTCAATGTGAAGGAGTGGTGTGTACACCGCTCCAAAGATGCTGCTTGCAGGAGTTCTTTTTTTAACATCCTGCAAGCGCACCATTCCAGTGAGAAAGCCCTAGGGCAGGGGTCTCAAACTGGCGGCCCTCCAGCTGTTGCAAAACTCCAAGTCCCCTCATGCCTCTGCCTGTGGGAGTCATGCTTGTAACTGTCAGCCTTGCAATGCCTCATGGGACTTGTAATTTCGCAACAGCTGGAGGGCCGCCAGTTTAAGACCCCTGCCCTAGGGGCTTTCTCACTGGAAACACAGCAGCGGCTGTTTCAGGGAGCTTTGCAGGCGCTATTTTTAGCTATGTAGCGCCTGCAAAGCGCTCCAGTGTGAAAGGGGTCTAACAAAAAAAAACCCAGTGATGATTAAATACCACCAAAACAAAGCTCAATTTGTGTGGGGGGAAAAAATTATAACCATTTCATATGGGTACACTGTTGTATGACCGCGCAATTGTCATTCTAAGTATAACAGTGCTGGAATCTGAAAATTGGCAAGGTGTTGAAAAAAATGGCAGCAGTGCTAACAAAGCACCCCCTTGTGATGAGTGTACAGAAGGAAAGCCGCTCACAGAATCTGAGCAGGACCTGGAAGACTGCAGTTGTCTCTTTTAGTAGCTCTGACTACCACTGCAGTCCCTCCGGTGTGAGATATAATAACTTACATTGTGCCAGGCTGGACCAATGCAAGTGTGCAATACATGTGCTTTATTATTTTTAATCTTTATGCTGCTAGCATTAGTAAATGGATGGGAAAGTATATCATATTTACTTGTTTTACATGGCCTTTTCTTTTCTTTTTATATTTTTACTTCCTGGTTTCCAGACCTAGGCAAATGATATCCTACATCCCAGGAGTTTTCAGGAGTGGGGGAGAGGAGGAGGGGTCTTCTCAGCTAAGCATCCTCTCAATGCATGCTTGAGCTAAGTGCAGATGGATTCCAGGAAGTAAATGCTACATAAATCATTTACTTAAGATGGCCATGGCCGCTAATGCTGGGACGGGATGGGGTGGTGTTAGTGATTTCTCAACAACAAAAAAAAGCACAGATACATTGATGGACAGGGGAGTTTGCTTTAAGTATTAAAAAATGAATTAAATGTTTTTATTTGGTTTGTGGCACTGAGATGCAGTAAAGATCCTCTTTAAAAGACAATGTGCTATGATACATATTCTAGTAGAAATTCTCATTTTATGTGAAGAAGCTGATGGCTTACCGTGAAATGGTAAACAAATTCAGCTGGTGTGTGTGGCTGTGACAGTCCTACAATACCCCTGTCCAAGTTCTGTGGCAGGTTGTCAATGTTTTACATCATTGTATTGTTCTGATTTGTCCTGATGGAGAATCTTGGCCTAATCAGTTTCCACCTTCCACGTAGGTGCCAAAGTAAACAGTCCCTGTAGCTTTGGCCATACACAGTTTCACCTGGTGCCCGATCGTTTCCAGAGGAACCGGATGGAGAGGTTGAATCTTGCAGACCAGATTGAAGTGTTTCTACGTGCCAATGCTATAGCAAGTCTCTTTGCTTGGACTGGAGCACAAGCTATGTATCAAGGTAACACTATTTTGTGTTTTGTCCTTTGTCGAATTTGCACACCATGTGAACATATTGAAGCGTGCGTTACCTGTTTTTTTTCTGCTCAGTTTGATCAGACAGGAGATGAGGGAGCGACTGACAACGGCTGGGAATTCTAGGAGCGGTGATGTTGCCCATGTCCCAGCTGTTGTCGGGGCTCCCTTCTCTCCCCTGCAGCAGCTGTTGACTGACACAGGGGGGAGCTGGAGCTGCGGATCATGTGACCAGAGTGGGCTAAAGATAGGTACCGTTTTTATCGGTGTATAACACGCACTTTTTTTCCCCCTTTAAAATCAGGGGAAAATCGGGGGTGCGTGTTATATGCCAATCCCCCGCCGTTTGTAACCTCTTCGGCCGTTCTTGGCTATCTTTGGCCATTCTCGGCCGTCCTCGGTGGCTTTCGGAAAGCCGAAGATAGCCGAGAACGGCCGAGTGCGACCGAAGATAGCCGAAAGCCGCCGAGAACTACCGAGCGCCGCCGAGATACACAGGACATCCGCTCTGTATCTCGGCGGCGCCATTTTTAAAACTGACAAGGCTGCAAATGACAGACAAGGCTGCAATGGAAGGCTGCAAATGACACTGACAAAGCTGCATTAACCGCTTAAGGACCGCCTCACGCCGAAATACGTCGGCAGAATGGCAAGGCTGGGCACAACCACGTACCTGTACGTGGCCCTTTAAGAGCCCAGTCGTGGGACCCAGTCCTGAGCTCCGTGACCGCGGGACCAGCGGACCCGATCGCCGCTGGTGTCCCGTGATCGGGTCACAGAGCTGAAGAACGGGGAGAGGTCTGTGTAAACAAACCTCTCCCCGTGCTTCCTAGCGCAACTGAAACTGATCGGCTGTTCCCTGTCATCGGGAAAGCCGATCAGTGATGTCAGACGCAAAGCCACGCCCCTACAGTAAAAAAAAAACACACACACACACACTTAACCCCTCCTCGCCCCCTAGTTGTTAACTCCTTCACTGCCAGTGTCATTTACACAGGAATCGGTGCATTTAAATAGCACTGATTTCTGTATAAATGACAATGGTCCCAAAAATAATAATGTTGCAGTCACAATAAAAATCGCTGATTGCCGCCATTACTAGTAAAAAAAAAATATGTATTAATAAAAATGCTATAAAACTATCCCCAATTTTGTAAACGCTATAACTTTTGCGCAAACCAATAATCGCTAATTGCGATTTTTTTTTTTTTTTTTTTTTTTTTTTTTTATTTTAATTTTTTTAACCAAAAATATGTAGAAGAATACGTATCGGCCTAAACTGAGGGAAACTTTTTTTTTTTTATATTTTTTTTTGGGATATTTATTATAGCAAAAAGTAAAAAATATTGCATTTTTTTTCAAAATTGTCGCTCTATTTTTGTTTATAGCGCAAAAAATAAAAACTGCAGGGGCGATCAAATACCACCAAAAGAAAACTCTATTTGTGGGAAAAAAAGGACGTCAATTCTGTTTGGGAGCCACGTTGCACGACCGCGCAATTGTCAGTTAAAGTGACGCAGTGCCGAATCGCAAAAAAGGGGCCTGGTTCTTCTTCTATAAAAAAAAAAAAAGACAACAGTAAAATTAGCCCAATTTTTTTTTTTTTTTTTTTTTTATATTCTGAAAGATAATGTTACGCCGAGTAAATTCATACCCAACATGTCATGCTTCAAAATTGCGCCCGCTCATGGAATGGCGTCAAACTTTTACCCTCAAAAATCTCCATAAGCAACATTTAAAAAATTCTCCAGGTTGCATGTTTTGAGTTAGAGGAGGTATATGGCTATATGCGGGCGCAGCTCACGCATGCGTTCGCTTCTGCGCACAAGCTCGTCGGGACGGGGTGTTTTTTTTCTTTATTTTACTTGATTTTATTTATTTTTACACTGTTTTAAAAAATAAATAAATGGATCACTTTTTTATTCATATTACAAGGAATGTAACCATCCCTTGTAATAGAAAAAAAGCACGACAGGTCCTCTTAAATATGAGATTAAATCCCCCCCTCAGTGTCTGACTGACTGATCTCTAGAGCTAGGGGTGGGTATGTTGCTTCCTAACATAAATTGCACTTTTTTTACTTGAAATAAAAATGATTATTTGATGCTTTTAGGTTAAGCCGTGTGTTTTTTTTTTTTTTTTTGATTTGCAGGCTTCTGGAGTCAGGCAGATGTGACACGACCATTCGTCTCGCAAGCAGTTATTTCCGACGGGAAGTATTTTTCATTTTTTTGCTACCAGCTCAATACAATCGCTCTGGCAGTGGACTCTGATAAGGATCCCAACCGCAAGAACATTTGTTGGGGAACACAGAGCGCTCCTCTCTATGAGGCTGTGGAAGATGGGGACATTAAAGGGTTTAATGAGGATGTTTTTAGGCAGCTTGTTGTCTTCTTTCAGAATCGTCCAGAATAGCAGTTATATAATATGTATATATTTACAGATCTCTGAATGCACTTAATTATTGTTCGATTAAAGTGTCAGCGGCTTTATTTCTAAATGGAGTGTTGTTTTTAATTTTAATTTTTTGTTTTTTGGAAAGATGCCCAAATGATCTAATCCTATTGTTACATTCAGTGGAGTTGATTTACTAAAGGTATTAGACTGTGCCCTCTGCAAGTGCAGTTGCTCCAGAGCTTGATAAATGAGGTAAAGCTTCACTTTGCAAAGAATACCCAATCATATGCAAGGAAAAAAGACAAAAAAAGGCATTTTTGCTTGCACATGCCTGGATGATGGGAGTCGTCAGAGCTTCCCCTCGCTTGCTAAGCTTCGAAGCAGCTGCACTTGTAAATTTGCCTTTAGTAAATGTACCCCATTGTATACTTTCTTTTGTAAGCTTAAATAACCCACAGTTCTGACAGTTGCTTTGGCTTTTTTTTTACCTTTTTGGACTAAGCTGACATTTTTTTTTAGTATTCCTGCTTTTTGGATTCATTTTAAAATAAACCTTTTTTGTTTACCCCATGTCTTGAAATGGTGCCAGCTGTTACAGGCATTTGACCCCCTGGGTGAGCAACATACATGAGCAGGAGCTTCTTTTCAGGCAAGAAGGCGTATAAGGAAGATTATTCAAGTGAATAAGCTGGCCCTTTGCGACACACAAAGTTGCATGCAAATCGCTCAACCCAAATCACAAGCAGGAACGCTTGTTCCCGTTATGTGAAAGTGTCAATGGAGTCGTGGTGTCCTTAAAAAATATTTTTAAATTTGGGGATATACAAACTAGTCATAGTATTATGGTTAACAGACACATGCTAATGCTGCTATATTTGGCACTGGCATCTAGGCATTATTGACCTCTGGTTACGAAAGGGGTAAAGTGTTAGTAAACTCACTTGTACCTACAGGTAAATTTTATAATAAGGCTTACCTGTAGGTACAGTGAATATTTCCTAAACTTGCTCTGTTTTTAGTAGATTTTCACAGTTTCTGCAGCCGGTGATGTCACTGGCACATACACATTGCGTTCTGCATTGAAGGCACACTAAACACGCCGTCAATTCAGAGCACCATGCCACAATCGTGATTTGCATGGGTGACGAGATCACAGCTTGACTATTCAAATGGATGGAGCATGCAGACCCCAAGGGAAAACCAGGCAAAGATGAAAGTTTCAGGAGCGGTGGCGGCGTGCCACTTGAAGTCTGTCATAAAGTGCTAGTGTGTGGCGCTTACTGGCGTTAACATGCAGGGGGGCACCTATTTCATTAACCGCTTGCCGACCAGCTGCCGTCGTAATACGGCGGCAAGTCTGCATGTTCCCGTGAGCCGTCGGAGCTATACGTCGGCTCCTTTAAGCTGGATTGCAGGTGCCCACTGCACTGCAGAGGTGCTGATGCTCGTGACCGGCGGTCACGGGCACGAGAGGCAGAACAGGGACGTGTGTGTGTGTGTGTGTGTGTGTGTGTTTACACAATCCCTGTTCTGTTCTGAGGAGATGCAGATTGTGAGTTCCTAATAGCTAGTAACCACGATCTATCATCTCCTATAGTCAGTCCCCTCCCCGCTACAGTTAGAACACAGGTAACGCAGTTAACCCCTTGATTGCCCCCTAGTGGTAACCCCTTCCCTGCCAGTGATATTTATACAGTAATCGGTGCATTTTTATAGCACTGATCGCTGTATAATTGTTGTTCATCCCAAATTTTTTTCAAAAGTGTCCGATGTGTCTGCCATAATGTCGCAGTCACAATAAAAATCGCAGATCACCGCCATTACTAGTAAAAAAAATAATAATAAAAATGCCAAATATATCCCCTATTTTGTAGACCCTATAACTTTGCGCAAACTAATCAATATACGTTTATTGTGATTATATATAATATATATATATAATTTATTTTTTTTTTTTTTTTTTTTTTTTTCAATCAAAAATATGTAGAAGAATGCATATCGGCCTAAACTGAGGACAAAAAAAAAATTTTTTGATAAAAAAAAATTGGGATATATATTATAGCAAAAAGTAAAAAACAGTGGGGGTTTATTTACTAAAGGCAAATCCACTTTGCACTACAAGTGCACTTGGAAGTAAAGTCGCTGTAGATCTGAGGGGGACATGCAAGAAAAATAAACAGCATTTTAGCTTGCACATGATTGGATGATAAAGCGCTTCCCCTCAGATTTACAGCGAGTGCACTTGTAGTGCAAAGTGGATTTGCCTTTAGTAAATAAACCCCACAGTTTTTTTTGTGTTTTTTTTCTCCAAATTATCGCTATTCTTTTGTTTATAGTGCATAAAATAAAAACTGCAGATGTGAGCAAATACCACCAAAAGAAAGCTCTATTTGTGGGGGGAAAAAGTGACGCAGTGCCGACTCGCAAAATTTTTTTTTCCGGTCATTGAGCAGCTAAATCTTCCGGGGGTGAGGTGGTCAATTAATAAATTTACCGCAGCTTTAAGGTGGCACAATTCTGATGTGACTGGTCAGATTAATGTTACAATGTGATATTCTTCACTCTGATTATATTGTGATGCTTTCTGCTATTATCAGATGTACTGTACACTGTCAGGTGGTTTTCGTCTCCCTCTTACCTGCCTGTGGCTTCCTGTCTATGCCATTAGTACAGTATGAGGGGCACCACTATATTACACAGATTGTTACACTCCTTCCCTGCCACCGACGGGCAGAGCCGAAGCAGCATGTCTACCTGACTGCAATATAATATACTCGGGTGTCGTCCTGTAATCCATCAGTAGGTCGACTCCGAGAAAGAGGCCGGCAGCAGCATATCTTCCCAATAGCACTATAATATTCAAAGGTTCATTCTGTATTGTATTTCATAGACATGCCGCTGCCAACCTTCTGTTTCTCTGGCCCTGCCTGCTGATGGATTGCAGAGGGCACCGTTAGATATAAAGCATTTTCCCCTCCAACACAAATCTTTCTCCCTGTCGGTATACAATTATTTCTGATTTATCGGACAGTAACGCTGCTTTCACACTCATCAGTTTTTGTTCAGTTAATTTTTTTATTTTTTTTTATTTTTAAAGCAGAAGAAAAATGTAATCCCTTTAAATGGAACTCTTCACTTCTGAACAAAAGCGCATGAAAAACTGCCCAGTGTGACAGGACCAGTAGTCCTCTCCTTCCACCTTTCATTCATCACCAATAACATAACCATCAATTTAAGTGTCACTTTTGCCCCACAGGTCCACAACGCCTTTCCTTCACTGGTATTATATCGTTCTCTCCCTCCCTTTTTCCAGCCAGGTCCTGTCCTGCACAGAGTGCCATTTCTCCAAGTCCCAAGAAGGCAGAGTAAAGGGTCATTTAAAAAAAAAAAAAAAAATTTAATCCCCCCCATACACAGCATAAAGTGCCATCTGTGCAAAAAGGTTGTATAACATGCCAATGCCTGGAATTCTTTAAAGGGTAAGTTCACCTTTTACAGAAAAATCTGTAAGGTGAACTTACACAGGACCCCCTCCCCACCCCCCTGGTCCCGCTGACCTGCAGCGTGGTAATCTCCCGTTCTGAGCCCCGCGTCAGGAGCCTGGGACTTAGAAATCCCCTCGGCATCCACGCGTCTTCTTCCCAGCTGACAGGACGGGCTATGCGGCTTCTGATTGGTTGGCGCCACCTATGTGACAGCGCTGACCAATTAGAATTAGACATGTGCAATTCGTTTCGTTTTTCGTTCGTTCGTTTTCGTACGAATGAACGAGTCGTTCGAATCGAACGAATCCGAAAAACGACAATCCGAAAAAAAATAATTAGAAACGACGAATGTACGAATGAAGAAAATCCGAAAAACAAAAACAGGAACAACGAAAATGAACGAAAAAAAATTTGTACATTTTTTTTTTTTTTTTCGATTCGTAACTTCTTTTTTTTGTTGAATTGGTAATTTTCTGTGTCCCTTACAATGGTGCTGCTTAACATGCTTCGAATAGATTGAACGAAAAAATTCGTACATTCGTAACTTTTTTTTTTTCGATTCGTAACTTTTTTCTTTTGATTCGTAAATTATTAAAATGTAATAATAGCACACATTACATAAAATTATGAATTATGCTCCGATTACGAATCTACGAATGTTACGAATAAATACGAATGCGTCTGAATTTCGAATAAACGAAAATTAAACTAAACGAAAAAACTAATCATCGAAAAAATAACTCTTACGGATGTGCGAATCGTTACGAATACGAACACCGAGGACTTACGAATGTAAGAATCGTTACGTATCAACGGAAACGAAAAAAACGAAACGAAAATAAACAAATTTTTTTGTTGTGCACATGTCTAATTAGAATGCTCCAAAATGTCACTCCTGATGACGTACATTTTGGACATTCAGCCGAGGGGATTTCTAAGCCCTGTGCTCCTGACGTGGATATACCAGGGCACAGAACGGGGGATATTGCTGCAGTCCAGGTCGGTGGGCGGGGTGGCCGTTTTTTCAGCGTAGGGGGTTCCCCTTAAAATCCATACCAGACCGAAGGGCCCGGTATGCTCTTGGAGGGGGAACCAATGCCGTTTTTTTATTTAAAATTTGGCATGGAATTCCCCCTCAAGATTCATACCAAACACAGTGCCTGGTATTGGTGGGGATACAAATCGGATTCCTGTTCATTGAAGTCGGACGCGTCTCTGACTTCAAGTCGCAGGGCAAAGTCGGATCCAAAGTAGGACAAGTGTCGTGTCGCACCAGTGTGAACCCAGCCTTAATGCATTCCCCCCCCCCCTTTTTTTTTTTTTTCTTACCTGAGCTTGATCTGATCCAGCGATGTGCATGAGTAACTGTTACTCTCCTTATTGGACAGGTTGATAGCAGTGGGAGCCATTGGCTCCTGCTGTCGATCAAATCCAGTGACATGGGAGTAGGGGGATGGGGCCAAGCCTCACTGTCTGTCAATGAACGCAGCAGTGGGACTCGGGAGCAAGCCCACTCCTGCAAAAAATTAAAAATAAATGCACTTTTTTTTTTTTACTTGCAAAGAAAATAGTGCATTTATTTTTCATAATTATGTTTTTATTAGAAAGCATTCAGAACAGAGAGAAGATTTCCATATTTTTTTTTTCCCCACATGAATAAAAAATGCCAACAAAACAATTACGGTAAGTATAATCAATATGATGGAGAAAACCGTAAGACTACAAGCAATTTAGAAGCTGTACACAGCTCCTGCCTGACAAAGCCAACAGGCTTGGAAAAATATTGTGGTACCCGGATCTACCGCTCTATAAGTATCCAGTTTACTTAATTGTAGGTTATATAATAATTACTTCAGCCTTTCACCATGCAGTATCAGCTGCATGGCGCAGTCCATGCGACCACAGAAAATTGCATATGAGAAAAAAAAGGAAGGAAAAAAGGGCTTGTCAGATTTACACGCTACAGCGGCTGGAATTGTAGGGTCTATTTACTAAAACTGGAAAGTGCAACATCTGGTGCAGCTCTGCATAGTAACCAATCAGCTTCCAGGTTTTATTGGCAAAGCTTCATTGAACAAGCTGAGGTTAGAAGCTGATTGGCTGCCATGCAGAGCTGCACATGATTCTGAGTGCTCCAGGTTTAACACACACCCCTCCATGAAGAAAATGAAATGTAGCAGCATACCATAAATTTGATGTTTTTTTTCAGTCCCCTCTTTCTGTTATTCCTGTGTTTGCGGCATAATTAGCTTTTGCAGTGAATGGTAATTTTCTGCCTTTAAGGGTGGCTCCATTGCATAGCAGATCTCCCCGGAGTCACACTGATGTGCGCACTTCCAGCTGGGCTTTTCTCAATCTGTTCCTGCTTGTGTGCCTTGCTTAGGACAGGCATGTGTAGTGTGGCTGGGGTCCTCGTGGAGCTTAGAGCACGCACGTTACCTTTCAAAAGAGAAATGCATGGGGGCTATTTATAAAGCATTTGTTGTAAGAACGTAAGAAACATTTGTGCACGCTGAACGAAATTTAACCATATATTTTTGAATAGAACAACTTCTGAATCATCAGCTCCATCCAGTTGCCAAAATATGGTATTTTTTTCTCATTGAGGTATTTTGGAAATCTGTACCGCATTTTGGCCACTAGATGGCACTAATGAAACAAAAATTAATGAAATCAAAGAAAAAAATCTTTCAGCTTGCACAAATGTTTATGACATTCACCTGTGGTGCAGCTGTATGCGGCGTGGCCCTATTCACTTGAATGGATGGTGGTTCGAATGCGTTACGCCGTTTCATTTTTGCAGCTGTTTGCGTACAGCCCTGAGTGTCTACATTTTTGTTTTTGGGTGGGAAGCCAGGCAGAGTGATAAAACCACAGCTCAAGTCAGAGATTGTGACATCATCGGTCTGCTTCTCTGACTCAGCCAATCAGAGTAAGCTTTGGATTGATTGATAGAATACAAAGCTGCCTAGGAATGGCTGAGTGCTGCTAAGAACGGTGCTTTTTAGTTCTAGATTTCTAGATGTGAGACAGGAAGGTCTCCTCCCACACCTGGAACACAGTGATGTATACTATATATGTAGCCTCAGCTACATATAGGGTTGCCACCTGTCCGGGATTCCCCCGGACAGTTCGGAATCATGTCTCTGGGTTTCAAACTGAAAACCTGGACACATTATTCAGACTGGACTATGGCTTCCCAGCAGGTTTGCTGGTTGTAGTTGCCTAAGCCAAGAGTGTCTGTTACACTCTCTTTCACACTGCCCAAATCCTGCGCTAATAGTCCCCCCCTCCCACACACACACACACACACACACACACACCGATGGGAGAGGAGAGATGGCTCGATATGCAGCCCTCCCCCCCAACCCTCTGTGTCTGCCCACACTCTAATCCCCAGCACTGTGCCTAAGGAAAGGAAAGTGGGGGCTGGAAATTTGAAGTCAAGCAGCCTCAGATACATCTGGATGAGAGGTGCTGACTGCCAAGGGGTGAGTGAGCTCACCATCCTTCTCCCTCCCACCTGTAGTGAGTACACTAAGGTATCTCAGGTCCCCAGAGTTCTCCCTTACATCAGAGTCTGCAGTGTCCCACCTTACAGTGTATGGGAACTATTCGAGTTCAGATGTAAAAGGGGGACTCTTTTGATTAACTTCATATGATTAGAAATTGTATTTAATTGCAAATATATGTATAGTTTATACATTTATACTATATAAAAAAAAAAGAATTGCTGTGCGCCGCTAAGGTGTTCAGGTTTGACTTGAAGAAAAGGTGGCAACCCTAGCTACATATAGTTTATATAGCACAGCATCACTGCACATGTTAGTGAGGGAAAGTTAGTTTGGGCCAGCTTGGACTGAACAAACTATTTAAAGTGGCAGTAAACGCCCATGTATGAATTCCACTGCCCATTTTAGAGTGCCCTTTTATTGTGGCCAGCCTAAGGCCCACCTGTGCAATAATCATGCTGTCTAATCAGCATCTGGATATGCCACACCTGTGAGGTGGATGGATTATCTCGGCAAAGGAGAAGTGCTCACTAACACAGATTTAGACAGATTTGTGAACAATATTTGAGAGAAATAGGCCTTTTGTGTACATAGAAAAAGTCGTAGATCTTTAAGTTCAGCTCATGATAAATAGGGGCAAACACAAAAGCGTTGCGTTTACAATTTTGCTCAGTGTACATAAGACCAATACAAAAATAAAAAAAGGATATTTAATATAAAGAAATGGTGGCTTACTGAAAAGTATGTCCATGTACAGTATAGTATGCACTCAATACTTGGTTGGGGCTCCTTTTGCATGAATTACTGCATCAATGTGACATGGCATGGAGGTGATCAGCCTGTGGAACTGCTGAGGTGTTATGGAAGCCCATGTTTCTTTTATAGAGGCCTTCAGCTTATCTGCATTGTTGGGTCTGGTGTCTCTCATCTTCCTCTTGACAATACCCCACAGATTCTCTATGGGGTTTAGGTCAGGCGAGTTTGCTGGCCAATCAAGCACAGTGATACCATGATCATTAAACCAGGTATTGGTACTTCTGGCAGTGTGGGAAGGTGCCAAGTCCTGCTGGAAAATGAAATCAGCATCTCCATAAAGCTGGTCAGCAGAAGGAAGCATGACATGCTCTAGAATTTCCTGGTAGAGGGCTGTGCTGACTTTGGACTTGATAAAACACAGTGGACCAACACCAGCAGATGACATGGCTCCCCAAATCATCACTGGCATTTCAATTGGAAATCAAGGTCCCAGAGTCTGGAGGAAGAGTGGAGAGGCACAGAATACAAGTTGCATGAGGTCCAGTGTGAAGTTTCCACAGTCCATGATGATTTTGGGAGCCATGTCATCTGCTGGTGTTGGTCCACTGTGCTTTACCAAGTCCAAAGTCAGCACAGCCCTCTACCAGGAAATTCTAGAGAACTAGTTACTGACATAAATTAACTTTTTGATGATATTCTAATGTTATGATATGCACCTGTATAGATAAATAGTAGTAAATAATAATAGTAAATAATAGATAGTAAATATCTCCTAAACATGCACCATTATGGACAGGGGTAGGCAACCTCGGCCCTCCAGCTCTGGTGAAACTACAAGTCCCATGAGACATTGCAAGACCCTGACAATCACAGGCATGACTCCTAGAGGCAGAGGCATGATGGGATTTGTCGTTTCACCACAGCTGGAGTGCCGAGGTTGCCTACCCCTGATTTAGGAGATATTTACTGTAGATACATCCGGTGACATCACCTTCACATGCGCTCTAAAGGAACGGCATACCTGTGCCGTTCCTTCAGAGTCCTGTGCCTTAAGCGGCGGCTCGAACGCGCATGCGATGCACATCATGACATTGCCTTTCAGGTTAAGAAAAAAAAAAGCCAGCCGTTTACTAGCGCTTTAAACTGAAACTAAAGCTGAAGAACAACTAATCTCATTCCAGGAGTTCTTCAAAGTATATCTAAATTCTAAACATTTTTCTATTTTTGAATAGACAGTAGAGGAGTTAAAAGGCCTGCCTGTGGTTTATTTTTTATTTTTAATACATTGTGTCATCTGTGTCCCATTGGGGAGATTTGCGCTTCGCCTCCTGTCGTGTTTACAGGACAGGAAGTTAAGGAAAAGCTTTCCAAGTCAAGGAAGTGAAGGAAAACTTCCTCAGTCCCAATGGGGAGACTTTCCTTCACCTTCTGTCCTGTAGACCCAACAGGAAATTTCCCCAAAGTTTTAGACAGGGGTCACCATTGGAAGATTTTTTTTTTTTTTTCTTTGTTTGATTTTTTTTGATAAACAAGGCTTCCCTTTGTAATTTTTTTGGAATATGTGTTTTCTATGCAATCTATAAGTGAAAAAAGTCTTATGAGTATATAGATGATAACAAAATGATACATTCTAAGTTAAAATTTGGCCCATTTTGTTTCTGGTACAAAGCATAGCTTTTTTTTATTTTATTTTTTATTATAAAGAAAGGGGTTGGTTTGGGACTTGGGACGTTGAATGAGACATATGATAAAATGAGCATACGCCTCCACTCCTATTGATTAATAAGAAAAAGAAGGGTTGGGACTTTAAATCCGATGTGTGAGCTTTTTTTATTTTTTTTTACATGTTTGTGCAACCAGGGCCGGTGCTACCACTAGGCAAACTAGGCAGCCGCCTAGGGCAACCTGCTGCCCAGGGCGCCCAGCCACTGTTTTTCCTACTCTCTTCTCTCTGCTGCAAGCAACCATATCTCAGCATCAGCAGGCAGCCGCTGCTCCGTTCGCACATAGTGTCAGAGGCGCAGCAGTGGCAGAGGACTGTGTCCCGACTCCCGAATGAATGGAAGCAAGAAAACATTCATTGATGGGCACTGGTAGGCTGCATTTGATGGGCGCTGGTGTGGCAGCATTTTTGATGGGCACTGGTGAGGCAGCATTTGATGGGCGCTGGTGAGGCAGCATTTGATGGGCGCTGGTTAGGCAGCATTTGATGGGCGCTGGTGAGGCTGCATTGATGGGCGCTGGTGAGTCAGCATTTGATGGGTGCTGGTGAGGCAGCATTTGATGGGTGCTGGTGAGGCTGCTTTGATGGGTGCTGGTGAGGCTGCTTTGATGGGTGCTGATGAGGCTGCATTTGATGGGTGCTGGTGAGGCTGCATTGATGGGCGCTGGTGAGGCAGCATTTGATGGGTGCTGGTGAGGCTGCTTTGATGGGTGCTGGTGAGGCTGCTTTGATGGGTGCTGGTGAGGCTGCATTTGATGGGTGCTGGTGAGGCTGCATTGATGGGCGCTGGTGAGGCAGCATTTGATGGGTGCTGGTGAGGCTGCTTTGATGGGTGCTGGTGAGGCTGCTTTGATGGGTGCTGGTGAGGCTGCATTTGATGGGTGCTGGTGAGGCTGCATTGATGGGCGCTGGTGAGGCAGCATTTGATGGGTGCTGGTGAGGCTGCTTTGATGGGTGCTGGTGAGGCTGCTTTGATGGGCGCTGGTGAGGCTGCTTTGATGGGTGCTGGTGAGGCTGCATTTGATGGGCGCTGGTGAGGCTGCATTTGATGGGCGCTGGTGAGGCTGCATTGATGGGCGCTGGTGAGGCTGCATTGATGGGCGCTGGTGAGGCTGCCTTGATGGGTGCCTCATTAAAAAGGTGGGGTATACATGGGCAGGGGGAAGGGGTGGGGTCAGGGGTGGAGCCAAGGGGGGTGGCAAAATGAGGTTTCGCCTATGGTGTCAAAAATCCTTGCACCAGCCCTGTGTGCAACACTAAAAAAGTAACAAACACAATAAACGAAAAGAAGAAAAAAAATATTAATGGTAAATATATTAAATACAAATTTAAAAAAATATATATAATACATTGATGTAAATATAAATAATACAATGTACAAATAATAAGAAGAAATATCAGCAGAAAAATAATAGCTAAGTGGTGGAATAAATTAATTTATCAAACAAATACTAGGAGATTTCCAAGCTCAAACTTACCAACCAGTCAGCGACCAACTGCATATACCTGTCTGACAATATGTATTTAGACCAGGGGTTTAGTCTCCACATTTACAAATACATGCGTAAGCTACAGGCCCCGTCAAGGCACCCTGTTTTCTGTAGTCCCTGACCCTGACTTCTGGGTCTCTATAATGGGAGCACATGCATTTTTATGGATAAGTGAGGACACTCAGAAGTCAGGGTCAGGGATTACAGAAAACAGGGTGTCCTGATGGGGCCTGTAGTTTACACATGTATTTGCAAATGTGTGCAGAGTAAACACCTGTTCTTTATTTATTATTATTATTATTTTTTTTTAAAGACATTTTTTATTCGGATTTACCATAGTTACATAGTAGGTGAAGTTGAAAAAAGACACAAGTCCATCAAGTCCAACCTATGTGTGTGATTATATGTCAGTATTACATTGTATATCCCGCAACATACAGGGATATACAAGGTAATACTGACATATAATCACACACACAGGTTGGACTTGATGGACTTGTGTCTTTTTTCAACCTCACCTACTATGTAACTATGTAGAAAATATATAAAGCTGCGCCAAATGCATTAAACTAAATTAGACCTAGGTGCTAATAATAATGTAATTTATGGCCGCAGAGGATGTATAAGTATGCTGACAAAATCTCATGAGTCCAAATAATGATATTAAATCAAGTCCCTTATAAAATTAAACATGCTTGGAAGAAACAGATGTAGGCATTCAAATCCAAACGTAGCAGAAAGAAGATGCACCACGGTGACTTCACTTAGGAGATATGGTGAAAGATAAGTGCCCGACCACCAAATGAATATTTTCGCTTACCAGATGGTCAAGCAAGTTAGGCCCCTATGATATCCTTCAGCGGAGTCAAATGCCTGGATCTCCTAGCCCCCTGGATGGATAGATGGCACTCGTCCAACAGAGTAATCCCCAATCTCCACGCACTTCAATAGGTCAATCCCAATGGTGCTCAAACATAAAAGAAGCCACCCATAGCGTAATACCGATACAGCAATTTTATTTCATAAAAAGATTAAAAAAACGTACAAGCATTAGCCTTGTATGGATCGCGTGTAAACAAACTGCCGGCAGGCCAGTTTAGAGAGCCCGTCCTCCCTTCGTACGACGTGGTGGCGTCACTGCGTGCCTTACCCAGACGCGTTTCGTCATATGTGACGTTGTCAATGGGGCGATATAACTATGTAACTGTGGTAAATCCACAGTACATCATTGTTCCGAACAAATAGAATAACAGGCTAACATGTATCCAAACCAAATAGAATAAAGTACAGACTTAGGGGGTAGGGGTAACTCAAATCAAATATCGCTGTATGTTGGCGCTGAATATAACTATAAAAACCTTATAAGGGCTCATAACTAGTAAATACAGTACTAAAGTTTCAGAAAAAGAGTAAGGAATGATGGCAAGTCCATTAGAAGGTGGGTGTAGACAGCTCTCCGCAAGGGCGAGGGGATTCACTGCCCAGGTTGGGTTTAGAGTCAGGTAGCTTTAGTTTGCCCAAGGAATTGGTAAGGTTTGCCTTGACATACCAGGTGGTGTATTGAAAGGTGACCATGAGTTGTTGGATTTTTTTCCAAAAAAAATTCGTTTTTTTTTTTTTTTTCGGATTCGTAACGATTCGTAATTCGTAAGTCGTCGTTGTTCGTATATATATTATATATATATATTTAATATATAAATATATATAAATATATAGAGTATTCTATAAAGACTTTCCAGCGGGTGAAGAAGCGATTGGTGGTTCCAAGGTTCGGTAGCATAGCATCCAGCTTTTCCAGGTACAGGAGTGCTTTCAGATCTTTCTTCACCATGTAGAGCCATGGACTGTGTGTACAGGTCCAGGACCTGCAGGAGGACCCTCTTGGCTGTTAAAAGGCAGTGATGCATCAATGGGATCAGGGATATTGGTTTCCCATTGTTTTGGATGTTGAAAACGGTAGGAGAAGAGCAAACCCCTGTTCTTAATGCATATTGTTAGACGGGACAATTTGGTTGGTCGCTGGCTGGTTGGTAAGTTTGAGCTTGGAAATCTCTTTGTATTTGTCTGACATATGTTGCCCTTCCAGTGCTCCTTGCTGCAATAGACCAGTTATAGTTGGGGGCAGTGGCCACTTGTTTGTATTTTGAAGAAATTAATATGGACTGATTAGGGTTACCTAAGTGTTAGGAAGGGTGTAAATAGGAATATATTGTATTCTTAAAATGTTTAGCAACAAAGTACAACACAATGAATGAATGGTACCACAGTGCACCAACACTGGTTCATTGGTTGAACTAGATGGACTTGTGCCTTTTTTAAACCTGACTATGTAATGCACATAATGCAATAACAATTATATTGTCATGCCAAATATAAAGAGCAGAATGAGCAGGGGGATGACCTAATCAGTCCTCTGTTGGTCCTAGGATTGCCATCTGTCCAGGATTCACCCGGACAGTCTAGGTTTTGAACCATGTGTCTGGGTTTCAGACTGCATGAAACCCAGACACATTTATTCACACTGTGGCCAACTGAACTGTGGCCAACTGTCCCAGGCAGGAGGAACACTCTATTACCCCCCCCCCCCCCCCCCCCCCAGTCAGTGAGATCTCTTCCCCCTTCACAGAGTTGGGCGATCTGTTGATTCGCCACACAGTGCACTAATCAGAAATGGCCAGATTCTCTGAATACCTCCATCCACCTAATTTGTGTAGATAGTGGAATACGTTTTTTTAATTCAGTCCACAAATCATATGTATTGGAAGAGTTTTATTTTCATTTTATTTTTAGTATTGTGCTGAGGTTTATACATGTCTGTGAGAGTCTTACTTGTGGCACAGCATATTTGGCTAAGCATATTTTATGGGTACAAGAATATTCAGGTTTGGCTTGCAGAAAAGGTGGCACCCCTAGCTGGTCCCCACTTTTAATTCAGCATCTTTTGGGTTGGAGAGATGACACGGCTGTATCCTTTCTACACTATAACTGTAACAGTAACTAATGTCATCCACCTGGTTGTGCAGTGTAAGGCCCGCTTCACACCTATGCATTTTTTAGTACGTTTTCAGTTTTGCAGAAACACAATACAGTCCATTTAAAATGGTTTCCTATGGATGTAGTTCACATTTGTGCATTTTATGGAAAGGGCCAGGGGTTTTTTTTTTTCTGGTTTTTGGTTCCATAGACTTCAATGGTTTAAAGATGTGTATTGAAAAATGCAAAATGCACCTGGAATATGCAAACTGCAACCTGCACAAGTGTGAATCAGGCCTAAGGCTCGATTCACATCTATGCATTTTGCTTTTGAGCGTTTTTGCAGTGCTTTTTGCGGTGCTTGCCGCGTTTTTGGACCCGCGTTTTTACCGCGATTTTGCCGCGATTTGCGTTTTTGTATTTTTTTTTTTTTACACTGTGGTTGCTTAGCAACCAGCTACATACAGTGTAAAAAAAAAAAAAACGCAAATCGCGGCAAAATCGCTGTAAAAACACGGTACTTGCGTTTTGGATGCGGGTCCATTGACTTCTATTACATGCAAAACGCTGAATTTTGCATGAAAAAAAGTCCCCGACCCTTTCCAAAAACGCAGAGGCACAAAAATGCATTGATGTGAACATGTTCCATAGGAACGCATTTTAAAAAATTTCCCTGAATTTCTGCAAAATGCATCAAAAAACGCGCTAGTGTGAATGGAGCCTAAATCTGTATAAAGCATTTTCAATTCCCATGTGTTTGAAGACTTCTGGGGAAATAAATGAATAAGAGATTAGAGTCGTTTTAAAAAACAAAATGCAGAAACTATCCAATACTAGAAAATTACTGTTGTAGTTGATCTTAATTTAAAGGTTGGTAGCCTGCAGTACAAATCCATTACCAGTGTGATTTATAGTAGGATAGGTTATGCAGTATAGTTGTGCTTCAAGTTTGGCCTGTAGAGGGCGCACTGGGTATTCATACATATTTCCTATGATGCTGCACACTGAGACTGGTTACATCATGTTGAATAGAATTAGATGGATTCCTGAGAAGAGACTAAAAGGAAAAAAGGACTGAATAGAACATGTCGGCAGCATTTTCTGACCTGTTCTGAAAATGCTATCTGCTTGGCTGTCATCCTGTCCCACTGGCCATCCTTCTGCGGTAACGGAATCATGCATTCCATTCTTCCTTCCTATGTGCTAAGTGAGAGGGTCTGCCAGTCCGAATCACATGATCAGCCCCAGAGTTATAATAAGATAAAAATAAACAGCAGTTGGGCTTGGGTCTGCGCAAAATATACAGATTGATCCCAGAATCGACATGGATAAAAGTGAGATATTATTATTTTAATTTTTTTTAACGGTTTTGGATTAAAAGGTACATTCCAAATGACTGCAAAGTGAAGCCAAAGTTATTTTTTAACCACTTCAGCTGCAGAAGGTTTTACCCCCCTTTATGGCCAGGCCATTTTTTGCGTTTACTGCGTTACTTTAACTGACAATTGTGCAATTTGCAACACCAAATTAAATTTATATCATTTTTTTTCCCCACAAATAATTTCTTTTGGTGCTGTTTGATCACCTCCTGTTTTGTTTTTATTTTTTATTATATAAACAAAAAAAGACCGAAAATTTTGAAAAAAAAAAAAAAAAAAATATGTTTTGCTTTCTGCTATAAAACATATCCCATAAAAAAAAAATATATAAACAAAAATAAATCACTTAATAAATATTGGTCAACATGTATTCTGCTACATGTCTTTGTAAAAAAAAAATCCCAATTAAGCCTCGTACACGCGGCGGATTTTCGAGTTTTTTTAATTTAGCGATTTTCAGTTTGCACTTCTCATTTCGCGCTTTTCAGTTCATTTCTGAGCGGCCATTCGTCAACCAGCCATGTTGTGGAATCGGAGGAGATAACGTGTTATTTATTATTGGCCTTGGAGTTATTGCTTTGACATTATTTTTTTGGTTGAATAATGATTTGATTTGGTAAATTTTCTATATTTTTGGATGCATAGAATGAACTTTTTGGTTAAGTTCTATTGGCAGATAGCATGTCTAATTTTATTTGTTTTCTTTTTTTAATGCACAATAAAAAAAATTGTGGAGAACAATACTTGGCTATGTGTTTTACTTCAAATGACAGTTTGGGAGTCGGCAGTTACATTTTTATAAAATACAATGTAAAATTGACAAGGGACACCAACATAGTTGTATCTTTGTTCTTAAAAACTACGGGATAATGGTGTTGTGGTAACTTAGCCAAATAATAAAAAAAAAAAAGCATATTAATATTATTCTTGATATCACTAGAAAAAAAAAGCCTTTGAAATGTCGTTTGCAATAACTCCATCAGTATCACCAGCAAAGCAGCTTCGTTATTATCCCATTAAATAAGAAGAAAATGTGCGCTGCATTTCGAGATTTCATAATTTGCCGCGCCACGAATGTTAATTCTCCATTACGAACGCTAGTTTACAAGACCGACCGCTTCCGGCTCATCCTTGCTTCCGAGCATGCGTGTTTGTACTTTGGACTTTTGTCTGACGGACTTATGTACACACGATCGGAAAATCCGACAACAGACATTTGACCGTGGAAAATGTGAAAACCTGCCATCCAACATTTGTCCGCGGAAAATCCGACAACAATTGTCCGATGGAGCGTACACACGGACGGATTTACCGCCAATAGCCTGTCATCGAACATTTCCCATCGGAAAGTCCGATCGTGTGTAAGCGTCTTAAGTGTACAGTGGAACCTTGGTTTACGAGTAACACGGTTAACAAGCGTTTTGAAAGACGAGCAACTTTTAAAAAAAAATCCTGACTTGGTTTGCGAGTGTTGTCTCGCAAAACGAGCAGGATTCAAGCCAATGGGGTGTGCAGTACCGCATTTGGTCAGAGGTGCAGGGGCGCCGGTGACACTCGGAAAGGTTCGGAGCCATTCAGAAATACTCAGAATCACTCAGAAATACTCAAAAACACTTGGAAATACTTTGTTCCCGAGCCTTTCCGAGGGTTACCGAGTTCAGCCGAGCTGTCCCCGAGTATTTCCGAGGCTCTCCGGGCCCCCCCCCCCACATGGCCACATACGGTAATGCATGCAATAGAAGTCAATGCGGAACAAATTATCTTGGTTTCTATGGGGAAACTCGCTTTGATATGCGAGTGCTTTCGATTACAAGCATTCTCCTGGAACGGATTATGCTTGTAATCCAAGGCTCCACTGTATATTGATTGATTTGTGTGAAGGTTATAGCGCCTACAAACTATGGGATATATACTGTAATTTTTTTTTTTTTATACTAGTAATGGCGGTGATCAGCAACTCATAATGGAAGTGCGGTGAGAAATCTGACACTAACTGATACTGGGGGAAACTAACTAACTGACAATGACATCACCAGTGACATAACTACAGTGATCAGTGATAATACTATACACTGTCACTGTACTAATGACTCTAGGCAGGAAGGGGTTAATATCTAGGGCGATCAAGGAGCTAAATATGTGCCTAACCAGTGTTTATGTCTGTGCTGATTTTACTGGGGATCTAGTTGTTCTCATTCCCTGCTTAGTAGCTCTGTGCTGTTGTGTTCGGTGAAGCTCAGAGCTGATTACCGGCGGTCAATCATTGCCCGGGACCCGGAGATCGGCAGGTGCTGTGACGAATCACAGCACAGCCAGGCAGGCACGTGCGTACCCCCTACTCAGAAATGCAGAATCACGTGATTCTGCACAGCTGGCCCGCACTGTAGCAGTAAAACAATACTTTCAGTTTTTTTGGAGGGGACTGAAGGTCCTCTTCAATTTTTTAACTAAAGGCAAAACCTTTTTCTTCCATTTTGGATAGAGTGGGGGAGGGTTATAACCCCATCAATTTGTTTTTCATTTTGTCCCATAGGGGAGATTACCCTTTACTTCCTGATCAATAGCCAAAACAGGAAGTGAAAGGAAATCCCTTAAAGATGAAGGAATCCCAGGGTGTCACTGGGGTCACCAGATTTCTCCTCTATTACTATTCAATCCAAAATGTAAGATTTTCTTTTACTTTCGATAATAACAGTAAACAGGACAAACGGAGAGGGGGAATCTCCCTAATGGGGTCACAGACAGCAATACAAACTGACAGGTGTTCTAATCCCTCTCCACTCCATCCAAAACTACAGTGCAGTAGTGAAAGAGAAACATACAGTACATTACACTTCAATACAGGGCACTTATAAAGTGAAAAAGTGTGGGTGAATAGCTGCGCTTCCAGAAGTTCAAGCTGCCAACACAACAATATGACCAATTGTAAACTATAAATAAGAAAGGGAAAGTGTGGCGCTAAATAAAACGTGTTAGAACAATCGTTGTGGGCGAAAATGGAAAAATCTCGGCCACTAAAAGAGTGTTCAAATTTAATGTGAAAGTGAAATGGACGTCAGTCTGTAAGCACAACATGAAAAGGTATACTAATCAAAAACAACTATCATCATGTGCATGTGATATATAAAAACTAATAAAATTCTTATTTAAATCAATAAAAAAGAACTTATCCTCAATTAGAGAAACAGCTTGGTGACAAGAGTTGGTGACAAGAAAAAATGATAATATGACCACTATAAATTGACACAGTATACCAACCATTAAAGGTAAGTAATAACACATAAGTTTCAAACACTCAAAAAAAACAGTGATAAATGACTAAAGATAGTGGTCTCAATGAAGGTTATAAGCTCTTGACGAGCAACAGCATCAATAACAGCCAACTGAATATATGGGACCACCCCTAAGGACAAAAGTGAATAAACAATATATACCCAATATAGTGAAATATGGTTCTAGCGACATGGAATGTGCTGGAAAAGAGTTAGGTGCCCCTATGTGTTATTTAAACACATTCACAGCCACATCCAAGGAAGTGGAGAGATATTCTGGGTTGCAAATGGAGAAAATTACTTATGTTAACTCGTATCATGTATAAAACAACGGCAACAGGGCACTTATACACCTTCCTGCCCAGACCAATTTTCAGCTTTTAGCACTGTCGCACTTTGAATGACAATTGCGCGGTCATGCTACACTGTACCCAAACTACATTTTTAATCATTTTGTTCCCACAAATAGAGCGTTCTTTTGGTGGTATTTGATCACCTCTGTGGTTTTTATTTTCTGCTAAACAAATAAAAAAAAAAGACCAACATTTTTGAAAAAAAACATGTTTTTTTTTTGTTTCTGTAACAAAACTTTGTAAATAAGTACATTTTCTCCTTCACTGACGGGCACTGATAAGGTGGCACTGATGGGCACCGATGAGGTGGCACTGATGATGGGCATTAATATGTGGCACTGATAGACGGCACCGATAGATGGTACACATAGGTGGCACTGATGGGCACTGATAGGCTGCACGGATGGGCACTGATAGGCGGCACGGATGGGCACTGATAGGCGGCACAGATGGGCACTGATAGGTGTCACGGATAAGCATGGCTGGGCACTGATAGAGTCACTGATGTACACTTATTGATGGTACGGATGGATGCCAATCAGTGCCAAACAATAATTCCTGACAATCAGTGATGCCCATTGTGGGCACTGATTGGCATCCATTGTGGGCACTGATTGGCATCCATTGTGGGCACTGATTGGCATCCCTGGTGGTCTAGGGTGGCATACCTGATGGTGGCGTTCCTGGTGGTCCAGTGTGGGCATCCTTGGGGGGGGGCTCCGCTGATAATCAACAGCACTGTCAGAGGAGCAGCCGATCAGCCCTCCTCTACTCGCGTATGACAGACGCGAGTGAGCGAGTGAGGAAAAGCCGATCACCGGCTCTTCCTGTTTACATCGTGATCAGCCGTGGTAGCTTTGGGCTCTATTCATCATTGCACATTGTGCTCCTTTATTATATAAAATATGCCATCCAGCAATCTTTTTCCCACTGTTTGAACACAACTTTTTCACACAACTCATACATGAATGGTTAAAGCAGTATTGAACTCAAAAGCAAATATTTATTATATTGCAGCTTACCAATTCTTAGATGTGATGGCGGCATTCGTTTTTTTTTTTTTTGACTTTCTCCTATTTTCATCTGGTGATCCAGCCAGTAAATCTGCTGTTTTTCTACAGAACAAACTCTACCGCAGAATGTATCAGTTACAGAGAGGAGGCAAACCATTTACCACTGGCAGGGGTGCTTACAATGATTACCTTTTATTTATTTACCTTTTCCTTTATCCCAAAAGGAAAAAATAACTTTTTGCTGATTATAAAGTATTACCTGGAATTCAGCTTTAATTTGCTAGTGTATCTACAGTAAATCTGCCAGTACATCTCACACTGCCCTCTCCCCAGATTAACAATGCTGTTGTCCAAAGGTGCCCCCTGTGCTCCTTCTCCCAGAGTGGGGCCGGCCCACCTCTAGTTTAATCTATCTCAACTCTCTTTCAATTTTCTTTCTGGTTAAGGTCAGGACTCTGTGCAGGAGGCCAGTCAAGTTCCTCCCCCCCAAAAAGACATACTCCTAAACCTTGTGGACAGCCTTTCCAAAAGAGTCTACATGTGCACTGACAAAAAATTTGTTCATTTTCGTTTTAGCTTCATTCATTTTTTTGCTTTTTTCGGAAATTCGGATATTTGGAAATTCGGAAATTCGAAAATTCGGAAATTCGAAAATTCGGAATTTTGATATTTCGGGAATTTTCACAATTCTATTTTTCGGATTTCCGAATTTCCAAATTTTTGAATTTTCGAATTTTGAATTTTTGGATTTCCGAAATTCTGAATTTTTGGATTTCCGAAATTCTGAATTTTCAAATTTCCGGACTTCCGAATTATTGAATTTACGAATTTTGGATTTTCGTTTTTTCGGAATTTCGAATTTTCGGATTTTCGGAACTCCAAATTTTCGGACTTTCGGATCAGTTTAATTAACAACTAACTATTAAATTAACGAGTACAAATTTATCCAAAGTTACGAATTATCTGAAATAACGAATGCCGCATCTAAACAAATGGAACGGAACAAATTAATAATAAATAATTAATAATAATAAAATAGGTTTTATTATTATTGTTATTTATTATTATTAGATCGTTACGTTCCATTTGGTTAGATGCGGCATTCGTTATTTCAGATAATTCGTAACTTCGGATAAATTGTACTTGTTACGTTCACTAACAGACAAATTTGAAAGGGAATTCCAATACCTATAATTTAATAGTTAGTTATTATTTAGAATTAAACAGATTTTATTTCTTTTTTTCTGATTTTCGAATTTTCTCATTTTTGAATTTCCGAATTCCGAAAGTTCCGAAAATTCCGAATAGTATTTGTGGAAGTGGCAAGCTATATATACTCTAGTTTCCCAGTTCTGGAGCGGATACCCAATATAGTTTGGCTGGATTTAGTAGCTTGTAGGGCTCTTGCGAGGAACCTACCCATTTTGTCGCCATGTTCATAGTAAATTTTCTTTTTAAAAATAAAAAACGTTTAGTCTTGGCGTCAATTATCTGCTGAAGAGCCCTTCTGGCATCCAAGAGCTTCCCAGCTGATTGTTCAGTCAGTGATTGTTTGTGTTTAGATTCCAACCGCCTAATTTTTTCGGCTAAGTGTCTGAGTTCCCTTTCCTGCTCCTAAACTAATAAGGACCCCCCTAACCAAGCACTTGTGGGCTTCCCATAAGGTCATAGGGTCTATTCCTGGTGTTGTGTTAATTGTGAAATATTCTTAAAGGTGAAGCAGCTATTTGAGGTAAAAGTACCGGGTCAGTAAGTAATGAAGAATTAAGTCTCCAGGTCTTGG
The DNA here is from genome assembly GCA_028564925.1 of Lithobates sylvaticus. NCBI lineage: Eukaryota > Metazoa > Chordata > Amphibia > Anura > Ranidae > Lithobates > Lithobates sylvaticus. Next base: position 84,419,077 of record CM053026.1, read on the forward strand.
ATCTAGGTGGTGGGGCTGTCAGGTCTATGGTCAGGGATGTCGGGACGTGGTCTGAAATTGTTTGAATCCCAATGTGGGCTTCCGAAATCAGGTCTAGATCTCTCTGAGTAATGAAAATATAGTCTATCCGAGAGTAGCGCCCATGTGGGATGGAATAAAAGGTATAGTCCTTATCGACAGGGTGGAGAAATCTCCAAGTGTCTATGAGTTGTAGTGAGCCAATTAGTAATTTAAGTTTTTTAAGGATCTTGTACGTGATGTAGTTCTTGCCAGTGGAAGTGTCTGTGAGGGGATTCAGAGGTAGGTTGAAGTCACCCCCTAAAATCAGGCGCCCTGAACAGAAACCTTTCAATGCTTCAATTACCCGACTGCAGAAGGTCAAGTGAGAGGTATTAGGGAAGTAAACATTGGCCAAAGTGATGGGACCCCCCCCCCCCCCGCACTTTCCAGTTAAAAAAATGTATCTGCCGTCAGGGTCAACTAGTTTATTTGTAAGTTCGAAGGAGGCTTCCCTACTAATAAGTATGGACACTCCCTTAGATTTGGCTAGATCGTTGGTCGCGTGATAAGCCTGTGTAAAGAAGGTATCCGTCAGTCCATCAGTCTGGGAATTTGGTTGGTTTTGAAGTGGGTCTCTTGTAAAAAGAAAAAGCGTGGCCTACCTTTCCTGAGCTCTCTTAGGAGTGCAGTGCGCTTTTCAGGAATGTTTAAACCTTTAACATTGTGCGAGACTATTGTGGGGTTGTGGGGTTCCGGCCCAGAGATGAATATGCCATGGTGTGACCTCAGACAGCGATGATGAACCAGTACCTGAGAAATAAAAGAAAAAACTTGAAAGGATAATTTGTCAATCAATAACGATGCGTTATATAATAAGAATGCAAGCTATAACTCTCCAGATATGGCAAGAGGCAGAAGAGGAAAAGGGAGAAAAAAGAGAGAAAGAAGAGAAATAAGTGAGATGTGATGACTTCACAGTAGGGTCCCAAGACCTCCAGGTATACAAAATAGTGGTCTCTATAGGGACTAACTGTCTCCGATAGGGATCACTCTGGGGGGTAGTGAGCTCTGGCTTTCCTAGGTAAGCTCACTAAGCTATGGTATATAAGTATAAAAGAGCTAATCAGGTTATCAGCCTAGACAGGACGCAGCCTATGAGGCATATATGAGGTTGAATTTACCTTTTCTGCACCAGTTAGGCCCAAAAGGGGCCTAACCATTCAATAACAGGAAAACCATAAAATTATGAACAGTCACAATTATAAATTCTAAAGTTGCGGTAACCTAGCTTTAGGCAGGAGAAGGAGAGCCCTACTTCTAATGTGCAAAGTTTCTGTGACTCCCTAAACCAACACGGGTACCCCACGGTAACGTTGCATGTGAGAGATCCCCTTCTGAAGGGGAAGACCCAGATACCACCTCCCGTCCTGTTAATAAAGTGGAGTATATTAATTAGAACCTGAACCATCTGAAAGACACTTCTCGAGTATCTATGGCATTGAGTCCATACGTGCTTAAAAGCATAAGTAGAACCTGTAAAATTAAAAGGGGTTACAGCCCTAGCAATACAGGTTTGCACTTTGGATGCACTTATCAGGATGAGAGCATTTTTCTGTGGTGGAATACAGTTCGCTGTGGGAGATCCTCTGTTATACATGGAAGGAAGTGATTTGATGGAAAGTCCTCCTCACGTTGTAGTTTATTAAAGGTCGTGTGGAGGGATCGGAGCGGTAGTGGTCCGCTTTTGGTGGGGTGTCAATCCCTAGATGTGGCAACAACGTCCATTCATGCAACTTGTTCTATCGTCCAATAGTGAAACGTTAACTGGCACTTTAACCGTGCATGTCCGCAACTTAGGTGAAGTCCGTGTCAGGGTCACTTCAGTGAGCTAGCTTGTGATCCGCAAGTTCCATTGTGACAAAGAACAGGTATAGAGGGTTTGATGAGTAACACCTTGGAATGTTGTCTCTGTGGTTAAGCCTCCTCGAGCCCTCTTGAGGAGTGAGACCTGCTGCTAGGGGTGCCTGCTTGCGAGTTGCCGGGGTTTTCTTTGCATGGCGATTATCCGGAGAGATATATGGGGAGGCAGGTTGTGGTCTGTCCAGTGGTGGTACAATGAATTCCTGATGCCAATCAGGCACTTCCACTGGGCCTAGCTGTAATGCGTGGCAGAAATCTGGGAGATCATCTGGGGATCGCAGAGAGTATTATTTCCCATTATGGCTGACTAGTAAATCAAATGGGAATCGCCAGGTGTAGCGTAGGACCTTTTCCCTCAGTCTGTCTAATAAAGGTCTCAAAGCTCTCCGGTTCTTAAGGGTGATTTGAGAGAGGTCATGAAAAAGCATGATCGTTTCTCCGTTAAAGATGATCTGATCATTCCTGCGGGCCTTTCTCATTATGCTTTCTTTCAAGGGAAAACTTTGTAGGCAACATATTATATCTCTAGGAGGCATATTATCCGGACCTCTGGCTCTAAGGGCTCTATGAGCTCTGACGAATTCAATGGCTGTGTCCTCAGGCCTTTCCAGCAGGCTGTTGAATACCCTTTCCAGGGCCAGTGTGATCTGATCTGCTTCTACAGATTCAGGGATCCCCCTGACCCTGATATTGTTTCTCCTTCCTCTATTGTCTAAATCCTCAAGATGTCTATTAATTTCAATAAAATGTTGGGTTTGCAAGCATGTCACTCTTTCCAGTCTGTGGATTGCTTTGTCTCTATGTCTCCCTGCCGTTTCCGCCGTGGCCATTTTATCAGTGAGGACTAGCATGCTGGATTTAAGATCAGTTTTTGTGGCCGAAAAGGTCGCTTTGATGTCGGCTGCAAAGCCTGACATCCCAGCATATGTGAGGGGGAGATCCGAGTGAGGGGTGCCCCTACCGTCATCCTCGATCGCTGACTGCGAGTCCTCACTGTAGTCATCCTCCACGTGTGGCGTCGTCATCTTGCCTCCGGGCATGTTGTTTCTGGCTGCTGGGGGATTTCTGAAGAGATCTGAGATGTTTCTCCCCAGGTACTCCGCTGCTAGTCTTCGGGATCTTGTGCGGGGTGTCCCATGGCTTTTCCTGCTCATGTTAGAGCGAGCTGGGTGCAGAAAGGCTAGCTAAGGCTGCAATGCTGTCGGAGCTGTTGTATCAGGCGTCCATCTCTTTTGCGCACCAAGCCACGCCCCCGAATTGCATTTTAATGACTGAAATAAGTATTTGACCCCTTCGCAAAACATGACTTAGTACTTGGTGGAAAAATTTTTTGTTGGCGATCACAGAGGTCAGACGTTTCTTGTAGTTGGCCACCAGGTTTGCACACATTTCAGGAGGGATTTTGTCCCACTCCACTTTGCTGATCCTCTCCAAGTCTTTAAGGTTTTGAGGCTGACATTTAGCTCCCTCCACATATTTTCTATGGGATTAAGGTCTGGAGACTGGCTAGGCCACTCCAGGACCTTAAAGTTCTTCTTCTTGAGCCACTCCTTTGTTGCCTTGGCCGTGTGTTTTGGGTCATTGTCATGCTGGAATACCCATCTATGACCCATTTTCAATGCCCTGGCTGGGGTAGGAAGTTCTCACCCAAGATTTGATGGTACAGGGCCCCATCCATCATCCCTTTGAAGTTGTCCTGTCCCCTTAGCAGAAAAACACCTCCAAAGAATAATGTTTCCACCTCCATGTTTGACAGTGGGGATGGTGTTCTTGGGGTCATAGGCAGCATTCCTCCTCCTCCAAACATGGCAAGTTGAGGTGATGCCAAAGAGATAGATTTTGGTCTCATCTGACCACAACACTTTTACCCAGTTCTCCTCTAAATCATTCAGATGTTCATTAGCAAATTAGATGGCCTGTACATGTGTTTTCTTGAGCAGGGGGACCTTGCGGGCGCTGCAGGATTTTAGTTCTTCACGGCATAGTGTGCTACCAATTGTTTTCTTGGGGACTATGGTCCCAGCTGCCTTGAGATCATTGACAAGATTCTCCCATGTAGTTCAGGGCTGATTCCTCACCATTCTCATGATCATTGAAACTCCACGAGGTGAGATATTGCATGGAGCCCCAGACAGAGAGATTGGCATGTATTTTGTGTTTCGTCCATTTGAAAATAATTGCACCAACTGTCACCAAGCTGCTTGGCGATAGTCTTGTAGCCCATTCCAGTCTTGTGTAAGTCTACAATCTTGTCCCTGATGTCCTTGGACAGCTCTTTGATCTTGGCCATGGTAGAGAGATTAGAATCCGATTGATCAATTGTTTCTGTGGACAGGTGTCTTTTATACAGGTAAAAAACTGAGATTAGGAGCACTCCCTTTAAGAGAGTGATCCTAATCTCAGCTCGTTACCTGTATAGAAGACACCTGGGAGCCAGAAATCTTGCTGATTGATAGGAGATCAAATACTTATTTCACCCATTAAAATGCAAATCAATTTATAACTTTTTTGAAATGCAATATTTTTGTTGTTATTGTGTCTCTTACTGTTAAAATAAACCTACCATTAAAGTTATAGACTGATCATTTCTCTGTCAGTGGGAAAACGCACAAAATCAGCAGGGGATCAAATACTTTTTTTCCCTTACTGTAGATAAAAACAAACTGTATAGCTCTGACTAAAGTGGAATAAAGTGGAATAAGGCCCTTGCTGTAGTATTTCAGTAGTGCTCGTATGCTTGACACCCTCGGAAAGAAAGTGATTGGAAAGAAGGGAAGGGTCCTCCACCAAGTAAAAAACACTGCCGCTTACCAGCTGCTTTGATCTCTGTGTCAGAGAGATCAAAAAGGCCTGTGGCTTTTCCCCCTGCCAGGGTCTCTATCCGGGATCCTCCAAGTATCGCTTACAGAGTGCAGGCATACATAAAGGTCCTGCCTAGATCCTCCTTGCTCTCCTCCAAAAGCGTTTACATGGAAAACAAACGGATATCCATAGCGCAATATTGCTTTGATCCTTTATTTATAAAAAACTGTATCACACTTACATTTTATATGCAGTCAATAGGCATGTGTAAATCAAACTGTCGAGCCGGCCGGCTCTCTCTATCTCGCTGCCCGTCACTTCCTGGATGGACGGGGAATGGAGGTGACATCAGCACGCCGCTCACCCTACGTCGTTTCCTCAAAAGATGACTTCTTCCTGGGGCGTGCAGAAAAGGTCAGACGAAATCATTCTGTCGGATATTCTGATCATGTGTGGGCTTCATTTGACTTTTTTCTTCAAAAGTTCAGACGGACCTAGAAATAGAACATGCTTAATATCTTTCCGACGGAATCAATTTCTATCTGGAAAACCATTCGTCTGTATGCTGGTCCGAAGGACCAAATACAACGCAAGGGCAGCTATTGGCTACTGGCTATTGAACTTGCTTTTCTAGCCCCGTCGTACGTCATCGCATTCGAAACGAACAGACTTTGGTGTGATCGTGTGTGGGCAAGTCTGTTTGGTCGGAACTCCGTCGGGAAGACCGTCTGAGTTTATTCTGATGGAAAGTCCGGTCGTGTGTACACGGCATAAGAGTTAAAATATAGAATAGCGCAAAATCATATATATATATATTTACAAACATATATACAGTACATATATATTTATATGTATTAAGTTTGTAGATCTCCTGTTAAAAAAAAAGCTTCCTTATACTCAATGGCAATCCAGTTACCCTCTGCAAAAAACATTTTTACAGTCACAGAAAAAAACTTTGATTTTGACTATGGATCAGAGTATATGCACTGCTTCGTAACCTTTTTAATACCACAATAAAGAGGGATCCTTTTGAAGCCCTATTATGCAAGCCCATCCCAGTACTTCTTCGTCCTGAACGCCAACTGGCTGCACACATCTTTACTGCAACTAAACTGACCATAGCACGGGCTTGGAAAACCCCGGCCCTCAGCTTTGAAGCGGTTAAAAATAGAGTAAATGACATTATGGTGAACGAGAAACTTACTGCCGTGCTAGCAGATACCCATGCCAAATTCCTTCGGGTGTGGCAGCCTTGGGTGACCCATATCCGCCCATCGCGATTTGACTCATCGCTTCTTACCCTTTAAGAAGTTTCTGTTCCCCCCCACCCCGGGGTCCCCCTATCCCTTTTTTCCCTTTTTCCCCACATTTCCCCTCTTTCCTTGACTTTCCTCCTTACTTCATCCTCTACTTGGTCTTTACACTAAAGACCTACGTCACCCCTTTTCTCTCTCTCCATCTTCTGGATTCACCTCCTGTATTCCCCCCTCCGGGGGCTCAACATCAACTTTCTTCTTATTCTCTCTTTCGATCTCCCCATCCTACGGGGCTGATCCTACTGGTGCTGGATACCTAACAAGACATACTATCTCTTCTCTGAGTTTTATCACCATTCCACCTTCCTTCTCCATTTTCCTCTTTTTCCTTTCTTTCTTTTCCCCAGGACTCTACAAATTTTAGATACAATCTGCTCAAGTGGTCTTCCCTCGGGAATCTCACTTGAGATGGTTCCTAAGTCTAATGTCCCTATGGGATAAGGTTTGCTATACTGTTTCTCTGCCTCAGATACCAGAACCAATCCAGAATACGGTCTTACGTCCCAGTTTACCCTAGGTCAACTTTACTCCATCAAGTCGCAAGACCTACTGGTTTCTTTACAATGTCTTGCTGCCCTCACTTGTGATATTTTACAGTCTGTTCTATGGTTCATGTCCGTACTCCGGACTCAACTGCATGCACTGTTCTGTTGTAAGAATTTGCACACTGTTACTGTGTCCAGTTCCATTTTTTTTTTTTCTGTTTTTTCAGTTGTTTTGTATTCTTTTGTATTGATGTCTCTCTTCAATAAAAACCTTTGTACAAGAAAAACTTTGATTTTATAACCTCAGCATTGTAATAAAAATACAAATCCCTCAGCCTGTGGTTTGAAGCTGCAAATATTTATAACTAATTAATTTGTAACTCTACCAGAAAATTTACAACAAGCAACAAAAAAAAGTGATTATGGTAATAAGATGTATTGGGCTGCGCTGTTTTAATTAAAATTCCTTTTTTACAGCTCTTTTAAAAGTGGAAATGAAGACATAGGATGTAACACATCCATCATTATTCTCTGATCCTTGCACTGTGCTTTCACTTGTCTAATATGAGACTTCTATGTGTGAAGTAAATGATGTTTCTTATAGTAATGAATAAAGGCATATTTATTTTTATTAATTATGCTTTAGGATAGTGAAAAGAATAGTCGGTCCATTAGTTGCAGGAAGTTTTTTAACCTGATGATACTTTAAATATTAGCAACCAATACCTTTGTAGTCATTCGTGATGTTTATTTTTTTTGTTGTTTAGATGTTTTTTAGTCATTATATTTAAAGTGATACCAAACAATATCCTTATTCTCCATAAATAATCCATACACATCCAGTACTTAATCCCACTATGTAATCTAATGAAGTTTCTGACTGTGTTTTTCGGTCTCCTTGAAATGTCCTCCATGAGCTCCCAAACGTTTTATCCCCAAACTAACAAATCCCTTAGTCCACAGCTCATCTCAAGAGTGAGGTGGATAGGGTGGCTACACCTCTACATACAGTAGGACCATGGAAAACAAATGTAGTCAACCTCTAAAAGCAAGTTAGATCACAACACAAAAAAGAATTTGGGATATTGGAGGAGGCTGAAAGCAACAGAAGGCCCTTTTTTCAGTTATAACTACGTATGTAAATAGATTTTTTAAACTAGAGTCTAGTATCACTTTAAGGCCCATTCACATTTGAATTACAGCCTAAAACCTCTTGCCAGTGAACCTTAAAGTGGGAGTAAACTCCCTTTGTTGATTTTTACCTATAAGTAATGCTATAATAAGGCTTACCTGTAGGTACAGTAAATATCTCCAGCAGTTTTTTCATAAATATGTTTAATAATAATTCCTCAGACACTGATGAAGTAATAAACAAATTCTCCTTGACACACCTTTATAGCACTGTGTCCACCAGAATCATCATTCTGCAATTCAGCCCCAGTCTTTTTCTCAGGGTTTAGTGATGCCCAGCATAATTTAACCCATATCCTGTGGGCCCAAAGTGTCAAGGGCTTGCCCTATGGGGGCTACACATCACCAAAGGAGGAAGACAATCTATAACATCCAGGGCTGGTGCAAGGATTTTTGACACTCTAGGCGAAACATAATTTTGCCGCACCCCCCTTGGCTCCACCCTGACTCCACCCCCTTTGTTCTGCCCATGTATACCTCACTTTTCTAATGAAGCGCCCATCAAATGCAGCCCACCAGCGCCAATCAAATTCAGCCTCACCAGCGCCCATCAAATGCAGCCTCATCAGCGCCCATCAAATGCAGCCTCAACAGCACCCATCAAATGCAGCCTCACCAGCGCGCATCAAATGCAGCCTCACCAGCGCCAATCAAATTCAGCCTCACCAGCGCCCATCAAATGCAGCCTCAACAGCGCCCATCAATGTAGCCTACTAGTGGCCATCAATAAATGTTTGTTTGCTTCCATTCATTCGGGAGTCGGGACACAGTCCTGCCTGCTGATGCTGAGACTAATGCCGCATACACATAACCAGTTTTACCATCGGAATAAACTCTGAAGTTTTTTCTGACGGAGTTCCTGACGGAGTTCCTGACGGAGTTCCGCTGAAACTGTGTTGTCTATGGGGAATTCTGAAGAGACAAGTTGAGCATCACTCTACATCCAGCATCCAGGCTCTAAAAGAGGTCGTTCTTGAAGAATTGAAAAAGATACTGTAGATGTTGCAGTATGTTGCCAACTTGTTCATTCCATGCCTAGAAGACTTGATGATGTCCTTAAAAATCATTGAGGTCATACAAAATACTAGATGTAGTAGTTTTTGTTGTGGGGTGTATTGATTTTTGCATCAACCAATTTGAGTAAAACTGAAGATTTTGTAAAGTTATATTATTGTGCCTGCGTGGGTTTCCTCCAGGTACTCTGGTTTCCTCCCACACTCCAAAGACCTCCTGGGAGGTTAATTGGATCCTGTCTAAATTGGCCCTAGTCTGTATATGTATGATGTGAATATTTAAGGCCCCTTTCATACGGACGCAGTCAGTTTAGGCACGTCAAAAACGTATCAGTTCTTATCCGTTGTCTCATCCGTCTTCATCCGTCATCCGTTCCGTTAATGTCCGTTTTCATCTGTTTTTTGTCCGCTTACATCCGTAAATGCACACGTTTACGTCCGTTTTTTCATCCGTTTTTGTATACGTTTTGTTCCGTTTATATGTGTGCCTGTGCCTTTAAGAGGTTGAGTTCACAGATAAACACAAAACGGATCTTAGCGGATCTTAATGGATCGGACGTTGACGGACGATGTCCGTCAACGTCAGTTAATATCCGATTTGACGGATCTGAACGTAGCCTTGTACGTTTAAAAAAACGGATAAAAACGCAAGCGGAGGTTAACTGATGGTGACGGATGTTCATCCGTCTGCCCATAGGAATGCATTGTCGTCCATCGACGGATGGAAGAAAAACGGATAGACGGTCCGTCCGTGTGAAAGGGGCCTAATATATATGTAAAGTGCTGTGTAAATTGACTGCGCTATATAAGTACCTGAAATAATAACATTATTACCCTTACTTTCATGTAATGAGCTGAACAAATGTTCTAGAAAACTCAGTTTTGTCAAAATTTTGGAAATTGTTCTTGTGCTCATTGAGATATTGATTAAAATTTTACTTTACAAAGGGGGTTTACTCATTTATGCTGAGAATGTATTTCCAAATAGGATTCACCTAGAAAAATTTTTGAATCTCGAGTGAAAGTTTGGTAAATCGGGTGAAGCCATTGATAATAGATTGCAAAAGGCCCCTTATAAATCACTTTGAAACCACTGATAAAATGCCCCTTATGCTGTGTACACACGACCAGATTTCTGGCCAACTAGGTCCGACGGACTTTCGGCGGAGTTCCGACGGACTTTCAAAACGAACGGACTTGGCCACACACGAAGGGACTGGGACCCTTACTTTTTAATATCTTTATAAATGTAAAGTAACATTTCTGTCTTTGCAGATTACTCCAAGCTATGCAGTGGAATAACGTCCTTACAGGAGGTCTCCAATTTACAAGCTGACCTCAATGCTCTGTCTAATTGGGCGACTATGTGGCAGATGAGGTTTAATGTTGATAAATGTAAAGTTATGCACTTGGGGGCTAAGAACATGCATGCATCATACATGCTAGGGGGAGTACAACTGGGGGAATCCGTAGTGGAGAAGGATCTGGGGGTTTTGGTAGATCATAAGCTCAATAATAGCATGCAATGCCAAGCTGCGGTTTCCAAAGCAAGCAAAGTCCTTTCTTGTATTAAGAGAGGTATGGACTCCAGAGAGAGAGAGATATAATTTTGCCCCTGTTCAAATCATTAGTAAGACCTCATCTGTAATATGCAGTTCAGTTTTGGGCACCAGTTCTCAAAAAGGATATCGGGGAACTGGAGAAAGTGCAGAAAAGGGCAACCAAACTGATAAGAGGCATGGAGGAGCTCAGCTATGAGGAAAGATTAGAGGAACTGAATTTATTCTCTCTTGAGAAGAGGAGAATAAGGGGGGATATGATCAACATGTACAAATATGTAAGGGGTCCATATAGTGAACTTGGTGTTGAGTTATTCACTTTACAGTCAACACAGAGGACAAGGGGGCACTCTTTACGTCTAGAGAAAAAGAGATTTCATCTCCAAATACGGAAACGTTTCTTCACAGTAAGAGCTGTGAAAATATGGAATAGACTCCCTCCAGAGGTGGTTCTGGCTAACTCAGTAGATTTCTTTAAGAAAGGCCTGGATACTTTCCTAAATGTACATAATATAACTAGGTACTGACATTTATAGGTAAAGTTGATCCAGGGAAATTCCGATTGCCTCTAGGGGGATCAGGAAGTGATTTTTTCCCCTGCTGTAGCAGTTTGGAGCATGCTCTTTTGTTTTTTGTTTTTGCCTTCCTCTGGATCAACTGTGGGTATAGAATGGAGTTTATTGGATTGTACAATATATTTTATTTTTATTTATTATTTCTTTTTTTTATGGTTGAACTGGATGGACTTGTGTCTTTTTTTGGCCTAGCTAACTATGTAACTATGTAACTAAGTCCGTTCATTAGTCCGTTCATTTTGAACGTGATGACGTAAACGGGACTAAACAAGGAAGTTCAATAGCCAGTAGTCAATAGCTTCCCTTGCGTCGTATTTGGTCCGTCGGACCAGCACACAGAGGAACGGATTTCCCGATTTAAGTACATCGGAGTTGAGTCCGTCAGATAGATTTGAAACAATTTCATTTCTATTTCTAGGTCCGCCAGAGTTTTTTTCCCTAAAAACGAACGGATTAGCCCACATACGATCAAGTTGTCCGACGGTCTAATCCCGTCCGACCTAGTCTGCCGGAAAGTTCGGTCGTGTGTACGCGGCATTAGATGTGCAGTGTAGAACTGCATTATTATGACTGTCTTCTTTAATAAAAATTTTTTTTTTATATTTTTTTTTATACCGTCTCTAGTCTTTAACGGTGTCTGTTTCAATTCCATTGATAGCATCTTTTAAAATCAGTTACATATTTATTTCTATTTCTAAATGTGCAATTAATTAATATTAAATGACTGCAAACCATCCAATCTGGCAACACTACTGTCCAGAGAAAACACATGGTCTATTTTTATTCTTAATAAATAAAAAAAGTATTTTCTCTTAGAACACATTTGTAAAAGGTTTATGCACCTAGTCATTTTGTAAAAGGATAACTGAGCAGTGGGGTCATAAGCAATGCAAATGGATAAAGTTGATATAAAGATGAACTTACCCTTTAAGTGTTACTAATTTGTGATGCATCAGTGACGGCTGAGTGAACGTGTTCTTTTTGCTCCTGCTAGTATACACAGCAGAATTGATCAAACTTGTTACAACCAGCGGTAGTTGGCAGGACTCCCGGTCGTCAGTTGCTATGGCAACAACTAATCTCTCAGTAACACAGGATGCAAACCGTAATAAAATGTGAAATAACATTACATAACCACTTTTCACAATTTTGCACGAGCTGTGGGAGAAATGTTTATTCACACAAAGCAATCTCTTAGTATAGTTCTAACAAGTTCTGTATTTTTTCCCAGTTTGTGACTTCTATATTTACTTTATGTCCACAGAGAAGCGTGACTGTTAAAATGTGGACTTGCTGAACTCCAGACAGATATAAAAAGCAGAAATGAATGCATCTCCGTGATCGTAGGTGAAATACACGGGCTGCAGTTAGTGACCTACTTTAAAAATATTAAATACCTCTGGCGTTAAAATTTTGTATGATACTTACCCAGGGCAAGCATAGACCTAGCGAATTCAGGGCACCTGATAAACATATTTTAACCACTTTCAGACCGGACCATTTTGCTGGCCAAAGACCAGACCACTTTTTGGGATTCGGCACTGCGTCGCTTTAACTCACAATTGCGCAGTCGTGCGACGTGGCTCCCAAACAAAATTGATGTCCTTTTTTTCCCCACAAATAGAGCTTTCTTTTGGTGGTATTTGATCACCTCTGCGGTTTTTATTTATTGCGCTATAAACAAAAAAGAGCGTCAATTTTGAAAAAAAAAATAAATAATTTTTACGATTTTTTAAAATGTATAAAAAAAGTTTTTGGTAAAAAAAATCACAATAAGCGATTAATATTTTTTTTTTACTAGTAATGGCGGCGATCAGTGATTTTTATTGTGACTGCAACATTATGGTGGACACATCGGCCATTTTTGACACATTTTTGGGACCATTGTCATTTATACACCAATCAGTGCTATACAAATGCACTGATTCCTGTGTAAATGACACTGGTAGTGAAGGTGTTAACCACTAGGTGGCAGTGTAGGGGTTAAGTGTGTCCTAGGGGTGTGCTGCTAACTGTGGGGGGCGTGGTTGTGTTTTACACATCACTGATCTCTGCTCCAATCACAGAGAGCAGAGATCAGTGACACTGTTGCTAGGCAGAACGGGGAGATGCTTGTTTACTTTAGCATCTCCCCATTCTTCCTTCCCGTGAGACAATCGCGGGTATCCCCGCGGCGATCAAGTCCGCGGGACCCGTGATCAGACTCGTGGAGGTCCCGACCGACGTGTGGCAAATTTAAAGGGACGTACCTGTATGCCCATTTGCCTGTCTGTGCCATTCTGCCGACATACATCTGAGTGCACCAGTCGGGAAGTGGTTAACTAAGTCAGTATTTCTGAAAATTTTCGGAAAATGCTGAAGCCATCGGATCAGGATGACAGCTAGGCAACTGACATTTTCAGTGAGCGGCCAGCAATGGTAGCCTACAAATTTACCTCAATACAGTTTAACTGTATTATGCGCTCCTCCTCCTTTAAAAAAAACTTCCTATGCAGATAAGGGGGGTCTGTAGATAAAAATAAACTGTGCAGCTTCATGGCAGCACACACTGGGTTGTGACTCCGCCCCCACAACCTGACAGGATTGGATAGCTATAAAGTTGAAGGGGAGATCCCCCGCTGTATTCTCCTTTTTTTCCTCACCTGAACAGGTTGGACGGACGAATTTTCCTATGACAGATGAATAAGCCTCTTACCGCAATCGCCCCAGCAGGTTCAAGCCTCTCCTGTTTGGAAGTCCCTCCTGTACAGTCTCTAAAGGAGCTTCTACGGAGGGAACCCCCATTCTGGTGGTCTCAGGGGGCGTCGAGAATTCCGGCAAGTAACAAGCTTTAAAGAAGCTTTCATTTTGCAGTGGGCTCCCTTATCTTTACATTTTCTCCCCTCTGCGTCTGACTGCATGTATATGTATGCCTCCCAAATAACAAAAGCAAACTTTTCCTGTGGTGTGCGCTACATAGAGGTGTGTGGCCGTTTATTTCAGGGGTCGGAATGTAAATAGGTTTACTCACAGTGCCTAGGCATGCTGGCCCTTGTTGTCCGTTGGTGAGAGCGTCAGCATGGTAGCTGGCGCGTCCCCGCATCGCCCATGCGCAGTACAGGGCCGGGAAGACACCGCTGTATCTTCAGTGTGTTATGCCCTGATCCAAGATGGCGCGGGGACACTCGGGCGCATCTGCGCATGCGCGGAAACGTCATTTGGGCGCCATAATGGCGCCATAATTTAAAAAGCAAACTTTTCCTGTGAAACTCCCTGTGCAACTCTGCAGTGATACTGGAAAGAAGCTAGAGAGGATACTGCTCTGCAACTCTCAAGGTAAGCCCCTATAAGGGTTCATCATCCAAGTAATAGAGAAATCTTTGAATAAATTAAATAATTATTTAAAAAAAAAAAAAAAAAAAAATAAAAATTGTATAAATAAATTAATAAGGAAAGGGGCAGTAAGCGTAAAAAAAAAAAAAAAAAAATATAATAAAACTGTATGTATATGTGTATATATATAAGTGTATATATGTGTGCATAGGGGTGTGTGTGTGTAAAAAAAAAAAAAAAAAAAAATATATATATATATGTACGTTTATTTTTGTCTTTTCCCAGACTGCCCTGTCTCCTTTTTTTCTCCCTATGGAGCCCACTGCCCACGCAGACCACCACCAGCAAACTAGGTAAGAGGCTGGACCAAGAGTAGGTAAGTATTGAAGGGGAGAAAAAAGAGTGCCAGACCGCTAAAATGCTGCATTTCTCTTGGCAGCCCGGCGAGATCAAGAACCACCAGTTCCCGGCACGGGAAAAGGTCAAGCCATACCTCAAGCAGGAGGTCCCGCAGGAGCCGTTCAAGATCACCTTCACGCCATCGGCACAGCCGCTCACGGCGAAGTTACTCGCGGCACAGTCGCTCCCGCCGCAGCAGGTCAAATCGCAGGAGGTCCCCCTCCTCGCATCACCAAAGCCGCCACACCCGTCCCGCAGCCAATGCCTGCTGGGTATGCGGCGCCCCGGCACTACCGGAAAAACTTGCTTGCCGCTCTTGCTTCAACGAAGCCACTACAGAGAAGGAAGCAGATGCAAGGATAGCGACAGAGCTCATAAGGGAGTCAGTGCGGGAGTCTCTACTGGAAACCACAGCACCACCATTGGACAAAGCTGTTCCCAGTACATCATCGGCGGAACCAGTGCCTCACCTCCAGACCTCGGATTCCCCCAGTTCTGAGGACGAGATTCAAGACGTCTCAGCAGGTTTTGATTTTTCTCTGGTGGAGCCTTTCGCCAAATCAGTCAAAGAGGCGATCGGCTGGGAAGATGACAAGGCAGAACCTCAAAAGGTTCGGAAATATTTTCCAAACTTAAAGAGGGATCCGGAAACTTTCCCTTTTATAGAGGAGCTCGAAGATCTCATAAAGGACGAATGGGAAAGGTCGGACAAACGATCTAGTCTGACCAACAGGTTGGCCAAGATGTATCCCTTGAAGGAGTCAAAAATAAACCCCCTGACCAACGCTCCTACCGTTGACGCCTCTTTGATGCGTCTCGCCCGCCACGTCACTTTACCGATTGAGGATGCGGTATCCTTTCGAGATGTGCTCGATCGGAAGATGGACCTGGAGTTGAAAAAGGCCTACTCCACAGCTGGGGGGGCCTGCAGACCTGCAATAGCTACAGCAGCAGTAGGCAGAGCCATCTCGGGATGGACATCTAAAGTAGAAAAAGACCTGCAGGATGGCGTCGAGATGGAAAAAATAATTTCCTCCCTACAGGAAATCAGATTGGCAGGGGATTTTGTAGCAGAGGCATCTGTAGACGTCCTAAGATCGTCAGCCAGGACCATGCTGGCATCAGTGACAGCAAGGAGAGCCCTATGGCTCAAACCATGGGTGGCCGATACGGCATCCAAACTGAACTGGTGCAGGATCCCGTATGACGGCACAAATCTGTTTGGCACCAAATTGGACTCTGCTATCTCCAAAGTAACGGGGGGAAAGTCAGGGTTAATTCCCTCCGATAGGAGACCCAAGGCACAGAAAGGACCAGCATTCAGGCGTAACCTTCCGAATAAGTACAGAGAGGCCAGATCCTACCGCCCTGGTAGGGAATTTAGGAGGGACTGGAAGAACACAAAGCCGGCTTTTCTTAGAATGCAGAAAATCAAGTCCACCCCGGCAGGGGATCAACAGAAGTCGTTTTGAAGTCTTGCCTGCCCATTCGGCTCCGGGGAGCAGTCAGGTGGGCGCCAGGCTAAGAAACTTCTCCCAAATCTGGTCAAGTCACATAGAAGATTCATGGACATTGTCCACAATAAAGTTCGGACACAAGTGGAGGTTCATAAACAGACCTCCGGGGAATCACTTCCAGGCAACCAGACAACCATCCTCACTACTCAGAAGGAGCCTGTTAATAAAGTATGTGGCAGAACTGAAGCAGAAGGGGGCAATACTGGAGGTCCCAGCATGTCAAAGGGGGAGAGGTTTCTACTCCCCCCTATTCTTGGTAAAGAAGAAGACAGGGGACCTACGCCCTGTGTTGGACCTCAAGAGGCTCAACAAAGGAATACAGGTCGAGGCCTTCAAGATGGAAAGCCTCCAGTCCATACTACTGGCAGTGAATCTGGGAGATTGGATGCTTTCAATCGATTTATCAGACGCTTATCTTCACATACCAATCCATCCAGCTTTTCAAAAATTCCTCCGGTTTGCCATAAACCAAGGCCATTTTCAGTTCCAGTGCCTCCCATTCGGCATCTCCTCAGCACCCAGAACATTTACAAAGGTTCTATTACCCTTGGTAGCACTCCTCAGACAAAAGGGGTTACGCATTCACCATTACCTGGACGACATCCTACTGTTAGCAGAGGATCAAGAGACGCTGATTCACCACCGAGAAGTTCTACTCGCAACTCTCCGAAAATTTGGTTGGATAATCAACTGGAAGAAGAGCAGTCTACAACCCACCCAAAATATGGTTTTCCTGGGAGCAGATCTAAACACCAATACAAACAGGATACAGCTCCCACAGGAGAAAATACAGCCTCTAATTCGGAAAATGCAGAGGCTACTTTCCACCAATCACCTACCTGCCAGAGCCTGTCTGAGCATTCTGGGATCCATGTCCGCAACCATACCAATGGTACAGTGGGCGCAGTGGCATATGAGAACCCTGCAGAACTCATTTCTCAGGCAGTGGGATGGAGTATCGATGCATCAGACCATCTCTGTATCCGAAGCAGTGAAACGATCAGTATGGTGGTGGACGCGTCAAGGCAACCTCAGGAGATACAAGCCCATAATCCCTCCAGATCCCAAAGTCATCACCTCGGATGCTTGCCAGAGCGGTTGGGGAGCCCACTTCCGAGATCGGGCAGCCCAAGGTCAATGGCCCTTTCAGGCTCAAGGGATAGTCTCGAATATCTTGGAACTCAGGGCAGCCTTCCACGCATTAAAGGCATTCACACCGCTACTAGAGGGGGAGGATGTGCTGATCAGGATGGACAACAAGGTAGCAGTGTCCTACATTCAGAAGCAAGGAGGTACCAGGAGTACCACTCTGATGGAAGAAGTCCGACCCATTCTAGAATGGGCTCAAATACACCTGGCAAGTCTAAAGGCAATTTACGTTCCAGCGGCTCAGAATATGCTAGCCGACTACCTAAGTCGGGAAACGTTGTCCAACAACGAGTGGTCCTTGAGTCCGCAGGCATTTTCTCTCCTGACAGAAGCATGGGGGATGCCAGAAATAGACCTGGCGGCCACTCCAATGAACACCAAGTGCCACAGGTTCCTGACGAGGGGCTCATTTCCATCAGCAGAAGGAATAGACTGCCTGATCCACCCGTGGGATTTCAAGTTGGGGTACATATTTCCTCCAACCCCGTTGATTGCGAGGTTCCTGTCCAGACTTCGGAGATCGTCGGTAACAGTAATAGCAGTAATCCCGATGTGGCCGAGAAGACCGTGGTTCACGACCCTCCTACAACTCAGCCTTCAACCTCCAATTCCCCTTCCAATGACCCCGGACCTTCTATCTCAGGGGCAGTTCCTTCACCCAGCACCAGAGAGATTACATCTGATGGCCTGGAGATTGAGAGGGTTAGGCTAAGGGCGCAAGGCTGTTCACAGGAGGTTATATCAACTCTGATGCAAGCCCGGAAAGTATCTACTAATACCATCTATATGAGGGTTTGGGAAAGATTCTGCTTCTTGGCACAACAGAAAGGGTGGAACCACCTCTCTCCAGAACCTTACCAAATTCTAGAGTTTCTTCAATTAGGGGTAAGCAAAGGCCTAAGCTCAAGCACCCTGAAAGTGCAAGTGTCGGCTCTGTCAGCAAAGACGGGAACTAGGTGGGCATTCCATCCACTGGTAATACAATTCCTAAAGGCCTGCCTAAAGATAAAACCCCCCAGAAAACCAGTTTTTCCGTCATGGGACCTATCAGTAGTTCTCCACGCTCTTTCCAACCCTCCGTTTACTCCATTCGAAACCATATCTCTTTGGGATCTGACCTTGAAGCTATCATTCCTCATAGCAATAACATCAGCTAAGAGAGTGTCAGAGATACAAGCACTAATGATCTCGGAACCCCACTTAGTCTTTCTACCCGACGGAGTAGTTCTAAGACCATCAGAGCGCTTCACACCTAAAGTGGTAACTTCTTTTCACTACAACCAAGACATCATTCTGCCATCCTTCACCAACGATCAGGGTGAACCGCATCCGTTGGATATCAAGACAACAATCTCTAACTACTTGGCAGCTACCACCTCCTTTAGGAAGACGGATTCCCTCATGATCATTCCCTATGGAACCAGACGCGGGCAAGCAGCCTCTTCACGTACTATCGCGTCCTGGCTAGTCAAAGCCATTAAGAAGGCATATTCCACTCAGCACCTGACGATCCCTGAAGATGTCAAGGCTCATTCTACTAGGGCAGTGGCTACCTCCTGGGCAGCATATTGCAGGGTATCACCAGAGACAATATGCAGAGCAGCAACGTGGTCTTCCAGACATACTTTCATTTCTCACTACAAAGTGGATTCTGCCCATTTGTCCATGTCAGACTTCGGAAGATCCGTTGTTAGAGCCAATTCTTCCGCATTATAGGAATAAACATTATTTTACTTGCACCCACCCGACTGGCGAGTTATTTCCCAGTGTGTGCTGCCATGAAGGCGTCAGGAAAACGGAAAATTGTATACTTACCTTTCCGTAATTTTCCTTTCCTGACGCATCTTCATGGCAGCACACAATTTCCCACCCCGTTTTTGTGATGATATATACAGAGAATACAGCGGGGGATCTCCCCTTCAACTTTATAGCTATCCAATCCTGTCAGGTTGTGGGGGCGGAGTCACAACCCAGTGTGTGCTGCCATGAAGATGCGTCAGGAAAGGAAAATTACGGAAAGGTAAGTATACAATTTTCCGTTTTTTTGCTGCTAAAGTTGCCCCCCCAACCTTCCCGGATTCACCGTGACAGTCCCGTAATTTCAAGTAAATCCCGGTGTCCCACGAATCCAGGCTGAGTCCCGCGTAGTGGACTACACTAATACTTCTCTATCTGATGCGTGCCGCTCTGTGCTGCAGCTGGTACGGCTGGGGCTCGCTCACTACACAGCCCGTCCACTCACCTGCCCCGCCGGTTCTCAGGGTTGGTGCAAGGATTTTTGACACCCTAGGCAAAACCTAATTTTGCCGCCCCCATTGGCTCTACCCCTGACTCCACCCCCTTTGTCCTGCCCCATGTGACAGAAGGCCCCACTATACAGGAAGCATCGCTTTGCTTCCTCTAGCGCTGGCTCCAGTGCTGCGCTGCACCTCTAATTACACTACCGGTCGGACTGAGTTAGTTACATGCTGCAGCCTGCATAGCATGCAGACGTGGAGGGAAACCAGCGGCCGGGCGCCCCTAGGCAGCAGTGCGC
Organism: Lithobates sylvaticus; assembly: GCA_028564925.1. NCBI lineage: Eukaryota > Metazoa > Chordata > Amphibia > Anura > Ranidae > Lithobates > Lithobates sylvaticus. The sequence goes on from CM053026.1 coordinate 84,438,851, forward strand.
CCTAGGCAGCTGCCTAGTTTGCCTAGTGGTAGCACCAGCCCTGCCGGTTCTAGATCTAGTATGGGTACGAGGAGAGAAGAGGAAGTAGGCTAGTTCTCCACCTCCTCCCCGTGTGCCCCTGTGCCCGCCCTCAACCCCCGGCGTGCAGCCAATGCTGTGCTGTGAAGGGGTTGTGTGGGTGGGCACCGAACAGCCAGTGTACAGGATGTCTGCCTGAGCCTGGGGTGAGTGAACTCTCCGATCTCTCTCTTCTTTCCATGCCCTTTAATGATCCATCCATGCCCTGTAGTGATCCATCCATGCCCTGTAGTGATCCATCCATACAGGGGTCAAGTCCTGGGGAAAAAAGTGTGGGAACTCCCACCCAAGATCCACTCGCCCACGAAAAAAAAAATGATACGCTCATATGCACGGACGCTTCAAAAGTGGTATTTTTCATCCAATTTTCATATTGTGTGTATGAAGCTTAACTGTTAGTACATAAAAAAAAAACAATCCTCAATAAACATAAATACGGTAATTCTCTGAATAATCAGCATTCATTCAATTGTGCTTCCATGCAAATGTGAACATCATGTTCTGATCTTTATTGGGGAATTTTATTTTGTATATAGAGTGTTTATGTGGTGAGTTTACACTTTTAATTAATCAGTTTTTTTATAACACAGGGTTAAATGGAAAGGTCATAAATGAACTACACATTATATGGACAGAATGCTTGGGGAGATAATAATGTGTTCCTGCTTAGGAGATGTATGTTAGCTTGGGGGGCTGCAAACTCTGCAGGGCTCCAACACACACTCGCTGCTATTCCAACCCTTCACATATTTCCACATAAACTTCCCTCCTGGCATTAAACTTTGCCAGGTATTGTGCTCAGCTTACCACCCCAAACTGATGTTCCTCCCTCAGCTCACCTCTCTCCCTGCATGTCCTGTAAGCAGAATAGCTGTGCTCCTCCTCTGGGTTCTCTCATCGTATGGCACTGAAGATAGAGGAGGGAGGGATTCAGCGGGACACACAGAGCAAGTATGCAGGAGACTGGGGGGGGGGGGAGATGAGGAGACAGAAAATCAGGAGGGGCCGGCGGGGAGGAGTGCATAATGAGAGGTCTGACTAAATACAATCATACAATCTCTTAGCAGCAGGGACCTGATCTAACTGTCAGCTAGCTGTGATTGACAGGTAGATCGAAGCGGAAGCTGTCATGGGGCCCCCTACTGGCAATACCTGAATGGTCAGGTGTGCGGCACTTACTATTGCGAGCTGTGTTGGCGGCTGCTGGTGTAGCACCTGCCACATAGCTCGCATACTTCAAAGTCTTGCAGGACACGGCTGCTAATGGGAACTGAGTTCCTGCTGTGGAAAAAGTACAGGAACTCCGTTCCCATGCGTTCCCGCAGGACTTGAGCCCTGCATCCATCCATGCCCTGCAGTGATCCATCCATCCATTCCCTGCAGTGATCCATTCATCCATGCCCTGTAATGATCCATCCATGCCCTGTAGTAATCCTTCCATGCCCTGTAGTGATCCATCCTTCCATGCACTGTAGTGATCCATCCATCCATGCTTTGTAGTGATCCATCCTTCCATGCCCTGTAGTGATCCATCCTTCCATGCCCTGTAGTGATCCATCCTTCCATGCCCTATAGTGATCCATCCTTCCATGCACAGTAGTGATCCATCCTTCCATGCCCTGTAGTGATCCATCCTTCCATGCACAGTAGTGATCCATCTTTCCATGCCCTGTAGTGATCCATCCTTCCATGCCCTGTAGTGATCCATCCTTCCATGCTCTGTAGTGATCCATCCTTCCATGTCCTGTAGTGATCCATCCTTCCATGCCCTGTAGTGATTCATCCTTCCTGCCTTCCATGCCCTGTAGTGAACCATCCTTCTTGCCTTCCATGTACCGTAGTGATCCATCCTTCCTGGCTTCCATGTACCATAGTGATCCTTCCTTCCTTTCCTCCATGTACCATAGTGATCCTTCCTTCCTTTCCTCCATGTACCATAGTGATCCTTCCTTCCTTTCTTTCATGTACTATAGTGATCCTTGCTGTCTTCCTTGTACCATAGTGTATATGTATCCCTGAGACTCCAGCTTGTGGCACAGAAATCAAAGCATATTTTATAGGTACAAGGAAGCCCAGGTTTTGTTTAACCATGGCCCTTTAGCCCCTCCCACTACCATGTTTGGTCACACTTACTTTTTGCCATGGTGCGCATAGCATGCCGCTGGTCACTTTATCGCTAAAATTCTTATTTAATGTAAAAGAGCACTTGTAAAAATGCACTTACAACTGAAGCACTATAGCCACTGCTAGCCATATATCGCTTGTGTATAACAGTCGCTGGCACACAGCCTAGTGCAGAGATGACTGTGGGATGACGTCACGTACGGGACTCCACCTCCTATATGTGTTGCGTCCTATAAGTGACTCCCTTAGTACCTTCTCTTTTACATTATATAAGAGTTTTAAACGGTGAACACTAGGGTCTATGTGCTCCTTCTATCTGTACATGCATATTGGTCATACCTGAGACCCATCCATCCGGATAGGAAGTAGTGAGGAGTAAGAAGTGGCAACTGTTATCTCTATCACCCTAGAGGGAAAACTGCATGTTGTGACCTACTGGTAATGCAGGGGTCATCATAGTGAGGCGAGAGGCCATACTGCAAGGGTGGTGGAGTCACTAATTTCAGTTTGGACACAGCTGTGATTTTTTGTAAGCTGGATTATCTTCATTGATTTATGTCCCTTTCTCACATTGGGAAATTTTTCATTATTTGGACACTTGTTGGACAGTATTACTCACTATTGTATATATATATATATATATATATATATATCAAGTATTCATTTGAGATATTTTGGCATGAATTTGATAAGTTTTTATTTTTGTTAGTTAGTGTGGGGGGTGCTTTAACTGTGGAAAGACAGAGATCCGTGTTCCTGCTTAGCAGTCTTACCTTGTCAAAGAACAGCGATCTGCCTTGTTTACATAGGCAGATCGTCATTCTGTCGGGAATGATCGACGGGCCCCGGTGGACATCAGGTCTTCCGGACCCGCTAATTGGCTCGCGCTGAATCCAATCACAGCGAGTGCGGGTCACTGGCGGCTTGCGTGCGTGCCGCAGACCCGGAAGTGCGGAATCACGTACCTGTACGTGATCCTGCGCACATGAGCCAACACTCTGGAGTAAATATATGATGAGCAGATGGTAAGCAGTTAAAGTAGAGATTTCAGATGCAGAACAATGTGGAACTCTAGACTGCTGCGGTCCATAGGTCAATGATGTTGGCATCTTCAATAGCCAAAGCGTGTAGTGTCAAAGGAGGATTTTAGATTGAGTAATTAGGTGGGTGTTTTTTCCTATATATAGTATTTAAATCCCAACAGGGATGATGATACTTTCCTACTTTAAAAAAAAATCATATGGAACTTTGTTTTAATTTTGGTTTATCATAGGGGTGCACAGAAAATATTTAAACATTACCTATTATATACTGCATGTATCTTATGCCTGGAACAGTTGTTCCCTTTTCTGTTGCAATGACTCCAATGTTTAGGGGTTGGGAAACCTTGTCTTTGGACACTAATCCCCTAATAAAAGGATATGGAAAATAAACCTTTTTTTTTTTTTTTTTTTTTTTTTACAGAAAAGCTTCTAGTGCCGTTGAATGCTTTCCAAAGTGTCTTTAAAGCTCACCATAATTTAAGCACACAGTCCAAGCATTACTAACAGATGGCCATTGTGTGATTAATCAGATTTACAGAACTGCATGTGTGATGAACCAGTTTGACACAATGTTCACAACAGGATTATTTGGCAAAGAAGCCAAGAGGTCAGGGACATCAGTAAAATGTCTTTATAGTATCTATTTAGCTGTGGATGTAACTGCATTCACTTACAAGGCAGGAGGCTAGAAACCTGAGCAGTAACAATGTACAATGGGGCTCAACAAGCCCACCCCTAACTCTTTTGTCTGAATTCTGGGGATCCTGGAACACACATGTGGGTGATGCCACCACACTTACTCCTGATTTAAAAAACAGACTAGTTCTAATAGGCTTTTAACAGTCACTTATAAGATTTAAACCTGCTTTTAAAGTTTAGTGGTACTAGAGATACAAAAAGCAGAGAGATAGGAAGTTATGTAGCACAGGAAACACTCTTCTACTGCCGTCTTACCAATCCTGTATAGAGGTCAGGGAGCTTATTCTGCAGGTGATTCAAGTAAAGCTGGAGGCAAAACTTATTTTTAGGTTTGGATAGAGTGGTGGTGGGTTAGAACAGATTTGCAGTGCAGTATGTGTCCCTGTTAGGGGGGTTCACCCTCTCTACCTGACCTGATGATCATAGTCGCCGGAAGTAAAGGTGAGGGTAAATTCAAAAATTTGAGTTGCCCCCAGAACAGGAATACAAAGGATATCTTCTAATGGGAATACTTGTTCTTGTGATAACTGCCTAATGCGGCGTACACACGGTCGGAATTTCCGATGGAAACAGTCCGATGGGAGCTTTTCATCGGATTTTCCGACCGCGTGTATGCCCAACGGTCTTTTTCTGTCGGAATTTCCGACGGACTTTGAATTTTTCTCAATTTTTCCGATGGAAAACCTTTCTATCGGATTTTCCGATCGTGTGTATGCAATTCCGACACGCAAAATTCCGACGCATGCTCGGAAACAATTCGACGCATTAAACTTCCCTTTTATAGTGCTTTCGAACTTGTTTTATGCCGCTGTGTTATTGACTGTCGGAATTTGGTGTGACCGTGTGTAGGCAACACAGCTGAGCGGAATTCCGTCGGAAAAAACGGAAACTGAGTTTTTTCCGACGAGAATTCCGATAGCGTGTACGCGGCATAAGAGGAATTTTTATTCACAATCGCATCTATAATGTCCAACTTTTTTGTAGAGTCTGTAGGACAGGATGTAAAAGGGAAATTTCTTTAATAAGTCATAGAGAACAAAAGGAACTGGCAGGGTTTTTGAGTTATGACTAAGGCCTCAAAGGGTGAAATGCGTCAACTGATCTTATCTGTGTTTGTACACTGTTTTTTTTTTTAATAAAAATGAAGATTTCTTAAGAGCAAGAACTAGTGTGCGGATCATCTCTCTGCATGGTTCACCCTCTCTGCCTGACCTGATGACCATAGTCACCGGAAGTATAGGTGAAGGTAAATTCAAAATGTTGAGTTGCCCCCAGAACAGGAATATGAAGGATATCTTCTAATGGGAACATTTGTTCTTGTGATAACTGCCTAAGAGGAATTTTTCTTCACAATGGCATCTATAATTCCTAACTTTTACTTTTTGTCCTACTGTTTGTCTGTCTGGCTTTAGATATACTTTGGGGTAAACCGAATGACGTTTCTGACTTTTACATAGCTGCTGTACTGCTGTATGCTGAAAATAGTTAGTAACTAAATGCTTCCTCTTTTTCTTTAGAACCCTTTCACACTGGAGCAGTTTTCAGGCGCTTTAGCGCTGGATATAGCCTCTGCTAAGCACCTGAAAACCACCTCCCATTCATTCTAGTGTACATTTTCACACTGGGGTGGTGTGCTTGCTGGACGTTCTGAAAAGTCCTGCAAGCAGCATCTTTGGGGTGGTTTGGAAGCGCTCCCAAAATGCCCTGCCCATTGGAATGAATGGCCAGTGCTTCCTAAGCGCCTGAAAAGCACTTTCCGAAGCGCAGCAACACAGGAGGTTTTAACCCCTTCTTTGGGGTTAAAAGTGCCCTGCTAGCGGTCGAAAAGGAGCAGCCCCAGTGGTAAAAGGGTCTCATAACACACCTTTTAATATCAAGAGAGCCTAATGTAGCTAGGGATGCCTGCACACCAAATCTTATCTTCTACTGTACTGCTGGAGCCCCAAAACCAGGGCCAATGATTTTTTAATGGCATCTTTAAACTCTGCTATACCCTATCCTTCTATGACCAATAGAAATGTGACAGTCATTTGAATTAATGATGCAACTATGACTTAAAATAGAACAACATTTTTATTTTTTTTTCATTTTGGATAGAATAAGGGAGGGTTATAACCTCTGTAAGGTTTACTTTTGCCATCTGTGTCCTATGGTGGAGATGTATTTTCACTTCCTGTCCCATAGCCAAAACAAGAAGTGAGAGTAAATCCCTGCAAAGCCCCAGGTCACCAAAACTAGTGTCCCCATTGGAAGATTTCCCCTCTATTATTTTTTCTGGGGACAACCCAAAATTTGGGATTTTCTTTTACTTTCACTTTCAGTAATAATGGTAAACATGACAAATAGAGTGGGGGAATCCCGACATAGACAGCAATAAAAACGTACAAGTGTTCTAATCCCTCTACACTCTATCCAGAACTAAAAAAATGTTTTACCTTTAGTTATACTTTAAAGTGCATGTAAACTCACTCTTAAATTTTAAATAAAATGTCAAAGAGTTAGTACCTCTGCTGTGGGAATTTTTCGTGCTGTCTGTGCCCCCTCTAAGGAGATTCACCCTCTATTGGTTCTGGTGACAATTCTCTCTGGTACTGAAAGTTATCGGAAATCCAAAATGTTTTAGGTGTTTCGGGAACAGGAGGGAACATCTTTCTAGGGGGACACCTGGTTCTGGTGACACCTATCTCTACCCTTTTTAGAGATCGGCTCTTACTTTCTGATGTATCTTTGTGACACGAAGTGTAAGGAAATCTCCCAGATGGAGCAAGGACCTAAAACTATTTAAAGGTGGATCTTAGCCATTTGTGTGCAAGGAAAAGAAGGGTAAATCTTCCTATGGGAAGACCTACTGTGGAGGCAAATGTCTAGGGGGATATCTCTACCACTTTTAGAGATCTCATCTTACCTCTTGTTATGTACAGAGTTTTGCCAGGAAGCAAAGAAAAATCTCATAGGTTAAGCATAGACATAAAATCTAACAGGGGATGTTACAGGTGGGGGCTACAGCAATATGGAGATGGAGACATTGCCCTTTACTTCTCTCTCCCTCTACTGAGACAGTGATGTTATACTGCGCCATTCTCCTCAGCAGTCAACAGGGGGAGAGCTAATGCCAAGCAAGTCCATAGACAGAGCTCTAAGAATCCTGGGAGTGGTTGTTTGAGACACGCAGCCATATAATGGGACAAATGGAAACCTTTCAATACAAATGCCAATAGGCACTGTGCAGTAGGAGGAGTGGAGATAATTGTTATTAAACTGCCTGGGAAAGTTCTTCCTCTTGGCACTGAGGGAGTTGGAGGGAGAGCACCTCTGTCTGGATATTCACCTGCTAGCGGGATACCATACCAGCAGAGATCCTAGCCTGAGACTGGGGGTGAGGATACCTGGGGGCAGTGCAGCACCTTCCACATCACAGCGCCTGCACTGCTGCTGCAGGGAGACTGTAGTGTCCACTGACCTTCTGTTGATCACCAGAGACTTTCAGGGAGAGACTGAGGGGACCCCCTCTCTTCTATAGTTATAGGTCACCACAGCATCCTGGGGACTGGTGAGAGGGACATTCACCCATTGCTTATACTGTTAGCAGGAACTGAGCCACTGAGAGCAGGGCACCAAGTGTACCCAATCCATACTGCACCCATACTGCACTCTATACTGTACTTATTCCAAATCTAGACTACACCTACAGTATACCAACCCTTTAACACATTATAATGAACCTTTACCGCATCTGAACAACATCTACCTTGTACCTGTGCCAAGGATATACCATACCTATACTGCATGCGATTATATGTTAAGTGCAAAGATGCTCTAAAAGGGACTGCCCCTTTCGTAAAAATTATTCAGCAAGCTCCCTTGGTTTTCCCTTTCCCCTCCACTACCATCGTCATTTTTTTTTGGCAGTGCATACCCAATCGGTCTAGGACTTGCATTGCCACCATAAACGCTCTCTGGCAGTATAGTTCCAGCACTCGGTAGATTAAACTTTACTACTGCCCACTTCTGCACTTGAGGTGGCCTTGCTACTGTTTATGCTGATCTAGACGCAAAGTATCATCTTATGCCTAGTTCTTACTGTTAATCACTTTGTATGCTAAATTGTGTTAATAACATTGTTAATCGATTTTATGCTTGTCTAGTTACCAACCATATTGGGTGACAATATATTAAGTTTGTCCTTACTACCTGGTTTGGTGCCTGTTTTCTTTGATATAGCACTACTATTGCATACTAAGTATTACTTTCAGTGATTTCCTGTGATATTGTATGTTTGTACACTCAACCTGGTGTGTTAGAGGGGCTGAGGTTCTTGAGAAGGTCAAGGCTAAGAACAGAGGACATATCCTATCCAGCGGCTCCTAAGGGGGTAGCTCTACACATGGGGTTGCTTAAACATTTTTGACTTTACATACACTTTAAAATGTAGTGTGTTGGAGGAGCAGAGATGCCTTGGTTGCTTACCCAAATTGGATTACAGAACTCCCTCACTCCTCCTTTTAACATAAGGGGGAGGTGTTCTGTAGGTCACAGAGGAACACTGGGAACGGCTAATAACATCGCTTGGAATTTCAGTGCAGCTCAGTCAAAAAACACAGGATGTTATTAGCTCAATGGATCAAAAGGTCTTATCAAACACGTATAACAAAACATTTTTGATGGTATATTCAAAATACTGAAAGGAAACAAAAAGTGGAAAAACGGAAAATTGTATCATACGTTACCGTAATTTTCCTTTCCTGGTGCCAATCCATGGCAGCATACATGTGATAGAGCTCCGCCTCTACTCCGCCTTCAGGACTAGTGAATATCATAAATTAAAGGGCATAGCCCCTCCCCCAACATTCTTCGTAATATAGAATACCGAGGGTGGGAGTTTATGCTGCCATGGATTGGCACCAGGAAAGGAAAATTACGGTAAGTATGATACAATTTTCCGTTTTCCTGGTGCCTCCATGGCAGCATACATGTGATAAATAACTAGCTCACATGGGTGGGTTTAATGCTTTAACAAAAAATAAACTTTAATCAAAACACAGACATAGCAGCATGAAGCGCTTTTCTCCCGAACTCTACGGTTGTAAGAGCCCCGGGATCAATACGATAATGTTTGAGGAACGTGTGTCGGGAAGACCAAGCCTAATGTTTCAAGAGAAACATTTGCCCTCGCTGCCCAAGATGACGATACTGCTCTTGTTGAAGGAGCATTCACCTGAGCCGAAACTTGCTGTGGCTTCCAAGTAGGCCCTGAGAACTTTGGATATGTCTAACTCATAACAGGAGTTTGATTCTGAGTCCATGAAAACTGGTAACGCCCATGGTTCTGATAGGTTTGCCGTTGAGGTGACCTTGGGTGTGAAACCTCTGAGAGGGCGAAGTTCTACCCTATCTGGAAAAAAAAAGGATACGTGATCATCCCCAATGCCCAGGGAGTGGATTTCCGAAATCCTCTTGTCGGATGTAATAGCCAACAGAAAAGTTGTTTTTAAAGTCAAGTTACAAATTGAGACCTCTTCAACCGGTACAAACGGATGAGTGGATAGGACTTCCAATATTAGAGTAGGATCCCACTTTGGAAAGGAACGTCTGGATGGGGGACACATCTTCAATACTCCCCTGAGGAACGTAACCACTAGAGGGTCTTCTGCCCCCCTGGTGTTAGTTGCTGCAGAAGTTGCGGAAACTTGTACCTTGAGGGAACTCTGGCTGAGCCCCAAATCAAGACCAGTTTGCAGAAAACTCAGAACATCAGCAGTGGAAAGAGAGAGATAGGATCAAATCCTTTTCCTGGGGCATAGGATAAGAACTTGTCCCAAATTCTTGCATAGATTGTGTTGGTTGTAGGCTTCCTAGCTTTTAACAGGGTGGATATGACCTCTTGGGAACAGCCTAACGATTCAAACCTCCTCCTTTCCACTTCCATACACAAAGATCCAGCTTCTGTGGGTCTGGATGGTCCAGCCTGCCCTGGGTCAACAACTGCAGAAAGGGAGGAATTCTGATCGGATGATCCACACTGAGGTGCATGGCTAGTGGAAACCACGGTCTCTTCGACCAATAGGGTAGCACTGCTAGCACTTTGACTGGTTCGTTCAGGAGTCTGAGGAGAAACCTCGAAATGAGTGGGCGAGGAGGAGAGGTGTAAGCTGTCTTGAAGGTCCAAGGACAAGACAGCGCATCTACTCCTTCCGCCTGTGGATGTGGAAGGTGAGAGAAGAATCTCCTGATTTTGCAATTCTCATGCGTAGCAAAAAGATCCACCAGTGGGGTCTGCCCTAGATTGGAGATTTGGATGAACACATGGGGATGTAGAGACCACTCGTTGTCCCCAAACCTCCTCGATAAGACATCTGCCTCTGTGTTCATCTTGCCTGGGAGATACATTGCCCTGAGGTCTACCAGGTTCCTCTCTGCCCAGAGCATTACAGGTTCCACTTCCCTCAGAAGTGTCTTGCTGTGGGTGCCCCCTTGTTTCTGAAGGTACGAGACCGCCACCTTGGTGTCCAAACATAGAAGTACTCTCTGTCCCTTGACCTGAGATGCAAAACAGGTTAAGGCTAGAAATGCTGCCCTCATTTCTAGGACGTTGGACACTGTCCCTCTGGTGGGAAAGGACCATCTTCCCTGAATTCTCTGCAATGGGCACCCCACCCTTGGCCACTCGCATCTGACGTAATTGTGGACCATGAGTGGGAACCCAAATAATAGAGCCGGGAGAGATTCTCTGGATTCATCAACCAGTGTAATGACCACTGCTCATTAGCGTTGTTAAACGGATTGTCTGAGACAGATGTTGTCGTCTCCATTGTATTAAGAATCCCGTCTGGAAGTGTCTCAGATGCTAGTGAGACCATGGAACTAGAGGTATGCACGAGGACATCATGCCAATAAGGCTCAGACACTGCAAGGCTGATAGATGGGATCTCTATGACCTTGGATACCTTCTGAATGATGCCCTCCATCTTCATCTGGGGTAAAGAGACTGTGCCTAGGAGCGTACCGAACATTGCTCCTAAGTAAACCATCTGCTGTGTTGAAACTAATTGGCTCTTCCGATGGTTCACCAGCCACCCGAACTCCGACCACTACTGGAGAAGAATCTCCCTGTGGACTAAAAGGTGGCTCGGGTTTTTTTGACAGCAAGAGGATATCGTCCAGGTAGTGATAAATTCTTAACCCCCTCTCTCTTTCATAGGGGCCAAGACAGATATCAACACTTTTGTGAACACAAGAGGGTAGGTGCATAGCCCGAAGGGCAGAGCTTGAAATTGCAGGTGGACATGACCCACTGCAAACCTTAAGTATTTTTGGAAGGATGGTAGAATAGGGATGTGGAGGTACGCATCCTGCAGGTCTATCGAGATTAATCAATCTCCTGGTTGTATGGTTTGTATGATCGTTTGGAGTGACTCCATCTTGAAGCTTTCGAGATGGATGTATTGATTTAGCTTTTTCAGATCTATTACAGGTCTCCAGTCGCCTGTTTTTTTCTGCACCAGGAAAAGGGTGGAAGAAAAACCTGTAAAATCGATCTGATGGGGGGACAGGTTTTGCTGCCCCTTGACGCTGCAGGGACTCCAAAAAAAAAAATTGGTTTAAGGCCAGTGCCTTCTGTGGGGAGGCTGGTAACTGTCTCTTTGAAGGACGTGTGAGGAGGCTGCTGAGAGAAAGTCCAGAAGTGACCGTACCGGATCGTTGCTAGGACCCATGGGTCTTGACATTTGGAGGCACAGATGGGGAAAACGTTTTTTTTTTTTGTTGCTAGGACCCATGGGTCTTGACATTTGGAGGCACAGATGGGGAAAACGTTTTTTTTTAACCGGGCTCCCACTGGGGGCGTTTCCTCCCCGCTGACGTCAAAAGGACTTTGTCCCCTCCTGGGGAGCAGTGAGGGACTTGTACTTTCTGGCTCCCAGAAAAGAAGTCTGGGTGCCTCTCCACGATTTCTTGTTGTCCCTAAAGGGGCGAGACTGCCTGAAGTCTCTAGAATTTGATTGCAGGAATCGTGATAAATAGGCCTTTGTTCTCCGGACCTTCCTGTCCTGATGAAGTAAGCCAGATTTGCCCCCTGTTACTCTGGAGATTACTTTGTCGAGTTTCTCAACAAACAAAGATTTTCCATCAAAGGAAATCTTGCACCAATTCTGCTTTGATGCTAGATCGGCTGTCCAAGGCTTTAGCCATAAGGCCCGCTTTGCCATAACAGAGTTGCAGCATTGAATTGGCTGAACACCGGATTGTGTCAATTGCAGCTTCTCCCACGAAATCCTCCAACTTAAGCTCCTCCAGAGCTTTGATTATGTCATCTTTGCGTCTTGGTGCAGGGATGTCTCAATATTTTCCGTCCAAGACCTGATGGCATTGGAAACAGATGTCAGCGCAATGGCTGGTCTGCAAGCCACCCCTGCTTCTAGATAGATGTATTGATCTAGACCTCAAATGGAGCTATCTAGGGGATCCTTGAAAGACGTTGAATCCTCCATTGGCATTGTTACATTTTTGCCAGACGCACTACAGCCGCATCCATAAACGTGCTACAGAAAACTCTATCAGTTTTGTTCCACTCATCCTCTATGATCTCCCCCATTAATGGGAAGAAGATTTGGTTTCTCTTGAGGAATGAGAAATAGTTTTTTGATTTTTGAGGAGGCCCTTCCGGGTCTTCCCAGGCAATGTCGCTCCTCACCGCTTGTACAAAGGGTTGAACCAGGGAGAAATTGAAACCAGACGGTTCTGTATCATCTGAGGACTCCTCGGATGAATCTACCGGTGGGATTTGTTTAGCTGTTTTTCCTGATGGAGGCAAAGGAGTACTAACAGCTGATGGGCCCGAAATGTCGGGGTCCAAATCCAACACCTGGGCAGCTTGTGAAACTGGGTGAGCTGGAATCATGGCCGTCAGTTCAGAAAGAGAGTCTCTCATGGTTTGCTTAAGCAGGTCAACCACCTGCTGGCCTTCTAATTCCCGGTTAGCTGCGTAGTCCCTGAGACAGTCTCTGCAGACGAGCTTATCAGGGAGTGGAACCGCGCCACAGGCCCAACATTTTTCCCTTGACGCCCGCGGTGGAGGCGAAGGCGAATGACGACGTCTATAAGATCCTGGTCTTCTGGAAGATTTATGATGAGAAGAGCGCGGTCTTCGCTCAGGACTATCGTCATTGTCATAGCGCCTTGAGGACTTTCTGGACCGCTTTGAAGGAACAGGGCTGAAACAAACAAAGTTTGTCAGTGGCGCACTCTTTTTTTTTTTTTTTTTAAATACTCACGTACAGGTGCTCCACATACCTATTGGATATGAGAGGATCTTGGCTTTGTGACGAATGGCTCATGGTAAATAATGGGCAGGAGGATCAGCTGTAGTAAGGCGAAGTAAGAAAGCAAAAAGAAATAGAGTCTATTTGCACACCAAATTTTTAAACGAAGTCAACGCAATAGGAGTGAGATAAAAGTATAAGGCTGGCCATACACTACCCAACCCCCCTCTATAGATCTCCCTCAGATCTATAAAAAAAACATACAATATGTGGTCAAATCTAATCACCCCCAATTTGCATGCAATCAGGCAGGCCCCTGTACCACACAGTTGAAGGCAAACCTAATGGAAATTGAACAAGAAAATTGCATGGTGAATGGCCAGCTCCACACATACCTGTAATGCTGAAGTAATTTGGACTGCAGGGCATACACCTGATATGCAGAGCAGCCCTGAGTCCAATTTAGAGCCAACATTTTAAAGCTAAAAAGGGAGAGCAGCTTAATTAAAAAGGACCTACCCTATTACTGGCAAAAAAAAAAAAGAAACAAAACCAAGGCCACGGCAAAAGAGTGAGAACCCTGAAGGGTAGTACAAAAAAGCTAGAGAAAAAACCTCAGAAATAGCAAGGAAACGCCCGTTCTGCACATGTGCAGACCAGGAATAAATGTCTTAAAGGGGACATTTTTTTTTTTTTTTTTTTTAAACCTATAAACTTTAACCACCAGGGCTCAAAAACAGTGCAGACATGGAAGCAAAAAGAAAACCTAACCTGACCAAGAAGGAAGAGAATCTGATCCTCCCGCCGTCATCACCAGCATTCGTTTTTCTGGAAATTCAGCAGACTGCGTTCCTATGAGGAAACTCTGCAAGACCCCAAAAGATCCTCAGAAGGGGTTCCCAGTCTTATCAGTGCATTGAGCGGACCCAAGAACAGGGACTGCGCACGGGAGAGGCTTAACCCGGCGGACGCTGCCGACTGCAGAGGTATGGACATACTGCTTCTCTTCACCAGTCAAGAGGAATGAGGAAAAAAAGGAGAATGTTGGGGGAGGGGCTGTGCCCTTTAATTTATGCTATTCACTAGTCCTGAAGGCGGAGTAGAGGCGGAGCTCTATCACATGTATGCTGCCATGGAGGCACCAGGAAACTTTTTTGCTTTACTCACAAAAGCAAAGTCCATGTATATTGCATTAGCCACAAAGTTTCAGAACTATGGAGAGCTCCAGTCACCACATTCATTTGCTGGAGTTTTTTTTTCCTAGATTCATACTTACCCAGGTGAATGCAGCATCAGATACTGCATCTGTCCCGCGCTGCCTCTGCACTGAGAACTGAGCCATTGAACATTGCAGGTGACTTTGTGCCCTCGCCTCCCTGAGAGGAGAGCTGCTGAAAGTCAGTCAGCGTCTCTCCTGCTCTGCTCCTCCACGCTCATTGGAGCGCTGAGCTGTGGAGGGGGCGGGGAGCAGGCCATCTCAGCAGCACGCTGGGAGGCTGAGACTGCCATCAATCAAGGCAGCTGGAGGAGCCAGACTTCCTAAGTCGGGATGACGCGCTGCCTTGACTGATTCCTGTGACTTCAGCAGAGGACGAACTTCAGACTGCTCTCTGCTGAAAGTGGCTCACAGGCGTGCAAAACTAATTGCACTCCTGTGACCCATAGGAGAAGCCCAGCCAAACAAGCTTAGGCTGGACTTCTCCTTTAAAAGCATGAGAATAGCGGCAAATGCAGTAATAAAAAAAAACAAAACAAAACAAACCTTCACTTTTAAATGGTTAGAGTACAATAAAATCATAGGCTAAGATCAGGTCATATGATTTCACTGTCTTGTGTAGCACCCCTCCTCCTTTTGCCTGGCTATTGTCCTGATCATCTAGCTTTATGCTTTCTGACAAGGCTGAGTATTCAGGTCTGGCTTCCATCTGACATATAGTGGATGGTTGGATTTAAGAGACACTTTTTTATTAAATAAACCTTTTTATGATATACTTCACCATGGGAGATTGTTCTTTGTTTCATGTCTAACCCGGATAAGTGTGGCCATCTCCCCTTAAATGATCGATCGGAGGCACTACCGGGCTTGCTGAAATGGATCTTCAGAAATATCTAATTTTCCAAAGCTGTTATGGTCTCTGTAATAGGGATCATCTCCATCTGGTGAGTCGGCTTGGTGTTGGTGGAGGATTCCTACAGTCACCCATTCATTGGATTAATGAAATTACCTCTTCACTGGAAAATGTCTAATGAGATTCTTTGGACTTAAAACATTTTCTTTCCTTGGTTATTTGAACATTATTGTTTTGTGATTCTTATCAAGTTGATGGAATTTTTATGCTTGATCACAGTTTATGTACACTTGTGTTTACCATTAATGCCGCGTGCACATGACCGGACTTTCTGGCAGACTAGGTCCGGCGGTCTTCCCGACGGACTTTCGGCGGAGTTCCGACGGACTTTCCGAACGAACGGACTTGGCCACACACGAACGGACTAAGTCCGTTCGTTTTGAACATGATGACGTAAATGGGACTAAAAAGGGAAGTTCAATAGCCAGTAGCCAATAGCTTCCCTTGCGTCGTATTTAGTCCGTCGGACCAGCATACAGATGAACAGTTTTCCCGATTTGAGTCCATCGGAATTGAGTCCATCGGATAGATTTGAAACATGTTTTATTTCTTGGTCCACCGGATTTGTTTCCCGAAAAGTGAACGGATTAGCCCACACACGATCGGATTGTCCGACGGACTAATTCCGTCGGACCTAGTCTGCCGGAAAGTCCAGTCGTGTGTACGCGGCATTAGTGTTTGATTAAATTTTCCCATTGGAGTGAATCCAGTGGTTGTACATTTTTATTTAGCACTGTATGCCCTTTAAATGAAGGTATTAACCAAAAGGGAGTGCAGTTCATCACACACATACTTTCACTTACTAGTTTATCACAACTTTAGAACGGGCAGCTCCATTAGACTATATATTTTTATTACATATTTTACATTTCTTTATCCAACTGCGCAGGTAGGGACTAATGCTAATTGTTCCCCTACTAAACATGTATTCCTCTACAAAGCCCCTTGGCTCCAGGACCCAGAACAGGACTTATGAAGAGCTGCAAAAACAAAAAGCTTGTTTACTCCATAACAGACACAAATCCTGGAGCCCCTCGCCATGTGCAGGTGAGAAACTTAGGTGACGAATATATACCAGTCTGTGTCTCAAAGTTTTTAGTTTTTTTTTTCTGCCATTAATTAGTTAAACTAAGTGGGCAACACAAAGAGTAGTTTTAAGCCTAATGATCAACATGAGAGCCAGGCAACCTGTATTTGTCTCAGGGCAGTTTTTATTTAAAGCATGTAAACCCAAACAATGAACTTTAATTTGCTGTGTCTGTTAAATGTATAGAACCCCCTTGTGTACATACCGTGAATAGGTTAGGTTTAAGTAGCTTAGGTAAATTTAGTTTGGCTCACAAGTAGCTAAAATGAGCATGTTTGTGGGGTTCATGCTCAGATCAGGCTGGATGGCTCAGCAGGTCAGGCCCCTGTCGCCTCCCCCTGGTTCTGGAAGTTTCCAGAAACTTCTAGAAGCTAGTGGGTGAAGGTGCAGGGATCTAAATGTTTATGAGAGTCTGACCAATCCCCAGGCAGGAGGCCTGGCAGGGTGGTAAGATGTGCCCATAAATAATGAAGAGCCTGGCTAGTTGGGAGATGTTGCTAGTTGGAGTATGGAGTGCTGAGTCAAGGATTGTTAGGCCTGGAGGGGGCCCCAGATCTGGGAGCTCTGCTTCCAGGCAGGAGTTGGGCAAAGAAGGAAAAAAAGCAGTTTGACCAGAGGGATCTTCACCACCTTTCAGCCTCCCCAAGATGATACCCTGTATTGCCAGGGAGGACCCGTACAGCAGGAGGCTTGAACAGCAGCAGGATTTCAGGGGAGAGTGTGAGTACCTCTACCTACCACCCCCAGAGCCAACAAAGGGAGAAGGCAGCCAGATGCAATATTTAGCTAGCCTTTAAGAGGGACAGTGCCACAGCTTACCTTAACCCCTAATTTGACATCTATTCCATAAAGCCAGATGCATTTTGCTATTTTCTACTAAGGGGACTTTGCTATTTTCCACTAGGAGGACATAGAGCTCCTGCATAAACTGGGACTTTGCTATTTCCCACTAGGAAGACATAGAGCTCCTGCATAAACTGGGACTTTGCTATTTTCTACTAAGGGGACATAGAGCTCCTAAAAGCAGATGGATTATTTGCTATTGATCCATTAAGGACTGACATTATGCCAGAGGGAGTACAGTCTAGGATCTACAACTAAGTTGTACAAATATAAGTTTTCTTCCAAGTTGTTGCTGAACTCAGTTTGGGCATCCCAAACCCCCTTATCCCCATCTAAATTCATATTCCCTCAATAAAACATGAAAACCAGCCCAATGACTGGTTATTGACTGGGAAATGTGTGTTGCCTTGCTGTGCAGAATTAGGAGGACCCAAAACCTAGCAGCCCTCTAGGGGGTAGCACTACAAATATATCATTGTAAGCATTGTTTGATATGTGTTCAGCAAGTGCACAAAAATACCAGTTGATCCTGACAGAAATCCAGCCTGACTGTTATCAGTTAGTATTATTTCCAACTCTCTCCATGGACTATAAAACACTCCCTCTCTTTGAATACAGTACAGTGAGTGAGCATTTTCACCCTAGGACATTTAGGTTGGGTTCACACTGGAGAAAGCAGCGTCTCACAGCAGGAGTCCGGTGCGTCTCTATTCACCGTTTCAGGTCAGTTTTCAGCCCAAATTTCTGGCTGAATTCGGACCTGAAACAGATCAAAAGACACAAAGAACCCCTATGTGAATTCGCACCGGAGCCACTACGGAGGTGTGTGAACCGGCTCCATAGAGACCCAGGTCACAATCTCCTGCTATGCAAATTGAATGTGGGCTAACCCTCATCCAAGGCTCAATAGAACCCAGCCTAAGTGTATTACTGACAATAAAAGAGAAAGAAATAAGAACACTAATGTACCCATCACAAATAAGGACTGGTAAGCTGCAAAAGACTACAGTGCATTTGTTCTTGGATTTAGATATACTTTAAGTTAACATCAGAGTATGGGACTGCTTTGAACTTGCCTGTGGCAGCGTATTGCAGAAGACATCTAATAAATGGTTCTGTCTACTGAATTGTAACACTTTGCTATGGTGTCTCAATGCCGTTCGGAAATTAGTGAGGTAAACTGAGGACAGCTTTAAAAATTACATTCTGCTAGGACTCTTCGGTTATATGACCTGGTTTATAGGTAGTGAAAAGATGGAGACAAAAAAAAAAAAAGTAAATAAAAATAATGCCAGACAGATGTTCATGCTTAAAATGGGGCTTTAAATAAAAATTCTAAATATGTTGTGGCCAGGCAAGCTTGTCTGCAATGCTATTTTGTGTCTGCAATTAAAGCATTTTTATTTATTTTATTTCTTTAAATCAGCACAAGACACCATAATTACATTGACAGAATCTTCTATTCCCCCTTCCATAACCCCACAGCGGTAATTTTCAGGTGCGGCAGCAGTTAATATGAGCTGCTGAACATGTCATAGGCACTGGTCAAGAGTGCCTACTATGCTTGCCCTTTTCTCCCCCCTTTCCCCTTTCTCCTACCCCCTGGAGGAAGAAAAATGCTGATTATGACCCTAAGTACATCATCCCTACAGTCAAGCACAGAGGGGGAAACATGATGCTTCGAGGCTGTTTCTCTGCTAAAGGTACAGACCCACTTTGCCGCATTAAGGGGCCAATAGACAGGCCATGTATTGTAAAATCTTGGATGAGAACCTTCTTACCTCAGCCAGAACACTGAAGATGGGTCATGGATGGGTCTTTCAGCATGACAATGACCCAAAACATACCCCCAAGGCAACAAAGGAGTGGCTCAAGAATAAGCACATTAAGGTCAAGGAGTGGCCTAGTCAGTCTTCAGACCTTAATCCTATAGAAAATGTATGGCGGGAGCTGAAACTTCGAGTTGCCAAGCGGCAGCCAAGAAACCTTAAGGATTTAGAGAAGATCTGTAAAGAAGAGTGGACCTAAATCCCTCCTGAGATCTGTGCAAACCTGGTCACCAACTACAAGAAACATCTGACCTCTGTGCTGTTGCCAACAAGGGTTTCTCCACCAAGTACTAAGCCATGTTTTGCTTGGGGATCAAATACTTTCTACTCACTGAACTGCAACGATATTTATAACATTTGTATCCATGTGTATGCATGTGTTTTTTCTGGATTTTTTGGTTGATATTCTGTCTCTATCATTTAAAATACACCTATGATAAAAATGATACACCCTTCAAGTCTTTGTAAGTGGCCAAACTTAAAAAAAATGTGTAGGGGATCAAATAATTATTTTACCCACTGTAAACTGATAACAAGTCCAGGAAACCACAGAAGGAAGGTTGGTTTTATGGGGGGGGGGGGGGGGGGTGGTGGGAAGCGGCACCCCCATAAAAGTGCCAGCTGCCCAGCTTTTACAAAAAAAGCTGGAATTGTGCTGTACAAGACAGGAACAAGTTCACCAGCTTGTTTTGATCCCTAATGACTTTGGGTATAGGCAGAGGCGTAACATGCAGGGGGTCCAGAGCTGTTGGGGGGGTGTCTGTGTAACATACAGGTGTACAGAGATGTGGAGGGGCCGTGTAATGTAAAGGGGTCTAGAGGTGCAGGGTGCTGTGTAATGTAAAGGGGTCTAGAGGTGCAGGGTGCTGTGTAATGTAAAGGGATCCAGAGGTGCAAGGGCTGTGTAATGTAAAGGGGACCAGAAGTGCAAAGGCTGTGTAATGTAAAGGGGTCCAGAGGTGCAGGGTGCTGTGTAATGTAAAGTGGTGCAGGGTGCTGTGTAATGTAAAGGGGTCCAGAGGTGCAGGGTGCTGTGTAATGTAAAGGGGTCCAGAGGTGCAAGGGCTGTGAAATGTAAAGGGGTCCAGAGGTGCAAGGGCTGTGTAATGTAAAGGGGTCCAGAGGTGCAAGGGCTGTGTAATGTAAAGGGGTCCAGAGGTGCAAGGGCTATGTAATGTAAAGGGGTCTAGAGATGCAGGGTGCTGTGTAATGTAAAGGGGTCCAGAGGTACAGGGTGCTGTGTAATGTAAAGGGGTCCAGAGGTGATGTGTAATTTACACAGTAGTGACAAAGAGATATTTAAGGATGCAGGGGGCACAGTGGGGTGTTTTTACTTTTTAAGGTGGGGGGGGTGCCATATATAGGATCCGCCCTGGGTGCCAAATGCACTAGGTACGCCCCTGGGTATAGGGTATCCTGACAATGAATTATATCTTAAGACAATGAGATGTGGGGAAATGCCGGTTCTTACCTGAATCGCACCTGATTCCTGCGTATTCCTGTATTTTGCAGCCCATTCTTTTGAATTGGCTGTAAATCATACCAAATAGCATATGCACTACTTTTCAAAAATGTGCAGAACCAAATCGCATAGTACTGCTGTACCATGCCATCTGCATTAACATTATATTGGCACCAGCAGCAGATCACAAAGGCAGTGCAATGTGGGAAACGCACACAGAATGTGCCTTTCCTGCACCGCATTCTGGTGCCAACCAGCCCTTAACCTGATTAATGGCAATAAAAATATTTCACACATAAGAGATTGTCATATATCCAAAGAGGTTAATTTACTACAGGAGTAAAGTATGTTCACTTTACAAAATTAGGATTCACATAGCTTCATGAATACAGTAAAGCTTTGTTTATTATCAATACCCAATCATGTGCAGGGGAATTACAAAAAAATAATATTTCTTCAGACATGATTGGGTCATTGGAATGAACACAGATACCCTTTACTCCCTTCAATAAGCTAATATTATCTGCTCTATCAGTAAATCAACCCCTATGTATTTGAACGAATGTCCAGGCTTTCTTGAATCCATATTTTTCAAGATCTCGGTAGTGCCGTAATGTTTTGCATCAATCTGTTTCCTAATCAAAGTGTTTTTTTTTTTTTTTTCATAAGTGGAAATTCCCCTGTTTTCCATTTACCAGAAATGTGCATTTTAGCTGCCATACTAAATGTATAAAATGTATCATCTTATTACTAAACTAAAGAGAAGGAATTTCCCAAAAGAGAAATTCAAACCAAAGCATAAACATTCTTTTGCAATCAGTAAAAAGAAAATATTTTATATCATTGAATTTTTTTACAGACAGAATCCTGGAACTAAATTTCGTATATCATAAAGCACTCGTTTACATGAGCCCATGTGTGGTATGCTCCGTATGACATTGGTGTGTGCTGTGATGGAGGTGTGATGTGTTGTCATAACAAATTACACTGGTTATCTTTTTGTTTCTATCTTTTTTTTTTATGTCACAAAATTACATTTTATTCAATTCTTTGCACCCCAGTGTGCTGTAATTCATTGAAGTGTGCTGCGCTTCATAAAAATGCTGATATGCTGGGGTTTTAGGCAACAAACCTGTATGGAGTAAACAGGGCACAAACAGTCCCCTCTCTGGCACCAACATCTTGGCCTCCTTAATTGGTCAGGGAGGGAACTATGTAGCTAGTAGGCATGAGCAATTCATTCTAGTGTGGAAGGAATTTTAACCACTTGCCTTCTGGGCACTTTTACCCCCTTCCTGCCCCGGACAATTTTCAGCGCTGTCACACTTCAAATGACAATTGCTCATGCAACACTGTACCCATATGAATTTTTATTTTCACACAAATAGAGCTTCCTTTTGGTGGTATTTAATCACTACTGGGGTTTTCTTTTTTTTTTTTTTTTTGCTAAATAAATGAAAAGAAAAAAGAAAAATTTTGAAAAAAAAAATGGTTTCATAGTTTGTTATAAAATGAAGCAAACAGGTAATTTTTCTCCTTCACTGGTGTGCGCTGATGAGGCTGCACTGATGGGCACTTATGAGGCAGCACTGATGGGCACTTATGAGGCAGCACTGGTGGGCACTGATGAGGCAGCACTGGTGGGCACTGATGAGGCAGCACTGGTGGGCACTGATGAGGCAGCACTGGTGGGCACTGATGAGGCGGCACTGATGAGGAGGCACTGATGGATACTGATTGGCAGCACTGGTGGGACTGCACTGATAATCAGGACACTGATAAAATCAGTGTCCTGATTATCAGTGTACATGTCCCATTTACACAAGCCAGTTATCCGCTCTCCTCACGCTATCAGCGTGAGGAACGGAATGCCGATAACCCAATTCTGTTTACATCGTGACCAACTGTGATTGGACACAGCTGATTATGTGGTAAAGAGCTGTTGATTGGCTCTTTACCTCAATCTGTGATCAGAAGTGTCCGAAGGACAAAGCAATTACAGAGCGTGCCGACCAGCAGGCGGCATCGAGTTCGATCACGGGAGGGCGTCATATGAATGCCTCCCAGAACTGGATGACCGGGCTGTAGCCATCATTTGGCTATAGCGTGGTCAGCAAGTTGTTAAACTATCTGTATACTGTATACCTGTATTTCCTTTTGTATTTCCTTTTGTATGCTTTGTCTACAGCAGCCAACATCCCTGGCATTATACTAACTAAACCATACTGATGTGATACCTACATAATCATGGTTACAAAAAAAAACTCTAATGTACTGAATAAACAAAACTGTTATTTGGAAAGATACTGGGTGTTTCTTTGTGTCTGTTCCCTATTGCAGTAGTTATTATTAATTTGAAATCTCTGTTAAATATTAGAATAAGAGTTGTCTATCTGTCCAGGTTCTTTTCCCAGTGGATTGCCCTGAAGCCAGGCACACATTCACAGTCACTCTTTGCCTCAACTATGCCTCAACTATGTATAGGTCGGGGACAGTAAACTCCTTTCTGAAAAGCTGAAGCAGAAGTCTTTGCAATTGCAATTGTGGACTTGGCTTGTAGAAAAAGCAGTGAAGAGCAAGCATATTTCTGTAGAGCACTAAGAGCATAGTCCCTTCACAAAGAACTGGATAGACTAAGCTCCTCAGGACACCAGACAATGTCCCCTTTGGTCAAACACACACAGCTGACTCTCTAGCACAAGAGGGGTGGCAGCAGCCTAAAAAAATCCTAAGATCTCTCACAGCAGTTTGTACTCACAACATGTCCAGGGACAGTTGGTTGCCTCCTTCCAACTTCCAAGTGAAACCTTTCTCCAGTGATACCAGACTAGATCTTCAGCAGACAGCACTTCAGTCAGTTCTCTTTAGCTTTCTGCTCCAGCCCCTCAGGTCGCCCACCTGAGGCAAACACATGGCAGCGTAGCCCTGGAGGGCAGCAAGCCCTCTAGGCTGAACCTTTCCTCTGCAGGCAAAGACCCCAAAGCTCTGTTCCTCAAAGTATTTGTATAGACTCCCAGCAGTCTCCAGGGCTACCCCCCTAAGGTAATGGCCAGGGCTGTATAAATATTCATTCTGCTGTTTATATTTCTTCACAACTATGTTTCAGAGAGTTTTCCAGTTTTCTAGAAAGCAGAGGACAGTGAAAACTAGCAGCAGCTGAAACACTGAGCAGACCTACAGTAAATAAATCACATGCATCTGCACTGATAACAGCGAGCACAACCAAATTTACCAAACACAACAATTACAGCCGCATTGGTTACAGTGAGACAAGCTAAATTTACCCAGCAAACAAAAATACAGCTCCACTGACCACAGTGAGCCAGCACTAAATATAACTAACTATTCCTACATATAACATTTCCAAGACAACAGCACTGTGGTTTGCTAAGAATGTATGCTTGTCTATGCATGGGCAGCTCAGTGTATGTTCCAAAGAAGATTGTGAATAAGCAGGTAAGTTTGTTTCAGGAAAGGAGAGCTATGCCCAGGCACATAGTTATGGGCAGAAGGAGAATTTCTGGAAGGAAAATCCATAGATTAGAGAAATCCTGCTAGCCAAATCCTAGATGGAGAAATCCTATTAGCCAAAACCATGCACAAAAAATCTAGGCTTGCCGTACATGCACGCATGTGCATACGCGAATGAGTGTGTGTGCCGGCGTGCACGCTCGCCACCAGAGTGGCGCCAAGTGGACTATATAAACACCTCTGCTGCACTAGGACTTTGCCTTATTGTCTACAGCGTTTTGCTACCTGCTACCTGCTACCTGTTCCTTGTGTTTGATCTCCTGTTGCCGTTCTAATCCGCCTGACCTCACTTGTACTATAGCTGAACTGACTCCTGGCTTGCTCTTTGACCACATCTCTGCTTGATCCCTCTGTCTGCCTGTTTTCCGTTGCCAACTCCAGCCAACTCCAGCCTGAACCTGACTACTCTGTTGCCTACTGCTCTGTTCCTGACATGCCTGCTAGTGACCGACCAGGCTTGCCTGACCTTGCTCTGTGTCCAGCAATCCTTATATCTGCTGGCTGCTATTTGCCAGCCTGCCAAGTACTTGTTGTCTGCTACCTGCCAGCCTGCCAAGTACCTGCTGTCTGCTACCTGGCAGTCTGCCAAGCACCTGCTGCCTGTGACCTGCCAGCCTGCCAAGTACCTGCTGTCTGCCACCTGCCAGCCTGCCAAGTACCCACTGCCCTGTGTCACAATTCAGCCTGCATCTGTGTGCATACAGACCTCTCATCTACAGCCTTAACCACCTGAACTGCTAGGCACTCTTGCCACTCCAGGCTTCCATGCCTCCAGTTTACTTCATCAGGGGTACCAGACCAGAGGTGTAAGAGATCACCTTCCTCTCCATGCTAGGCCCCATCTTCAGGTATGTGACAGTTTGCTTTATTGCAGAAGAGGCGTAGCATGGGATTTCTGCAATTAATTAAAAATGTAATTTGTTCATTTTTTAGTTCCACTTTAACATACAGTAGCTCAATGGACATGGTGTAAATGAGCCCCAATTATTTTACAACCCTTGAGGCAGCAGCTTGTGAACTATAGATATAACGTGTGTAAAGGACATGTCAACAGGCTTTTGTTTGCTTTGAGAAGGTTTTGTGTTCCCTAACAAGTTTACAGAATGGAAATGCAAAACCAGCTTCTAAAGGCACCTTTAGAAATGTGCAACTCGGATGTTCGTAAGTTGGGGACCCCCTGAACCCTGTCGTGGCCGCGGCCTTGTCCGGCCTAGTGAAGCCTCCATGATCCCCGGTCTTTCCTGAACCGCTGCCCCGCGGAGGTGCACCGTGGCCGGCCTGCCTGGACTTGGATCGCAGGCACTGCTGCTTTCAACATCCATCCCTGCTGTGCCATCAGTCACGCTATGAATCCATCCCTTCCCCATACTTTTTTCATCTGAGCACACCGGACAGTAGAGGAACGAGGATCCAGCTGGCACGAACCCCCCCTAGAGAAGGAGGACACCCCTGACCCGGACGGGAGAAACCCACGTGGATCAACACTTCTATGCCCATTACCCCTGCAGGGGTTGGGCATTCCGGTGAGTGCAATCACATTAGGGGCACAGTCGGAAGGAGGGGAGTACGGGACCCCCGCAGCTGCTTGTTACTCATCATACTGCCAAGAATAGTTACACAATTCACTGAAAGTGTGCAGATTGCATCCATCTATTGACTTTTTGCCTACAATTTTGCTGCACTCAGTATATGGCGGAGTGCTTACTGCTTGGTTACTGCTGATTGGAACATATATAATCAACCACCATTTATTGATATTAATTAACCTTCTAGTTTTTATCAGCATATAACACTACTGGATTTTACTGGACTTTTACGTCACATATTTATTTAATTGTATATTCACATATTTATATGCTATTGGAATTCATTGGACTATTCACATATTTATACACTACTACCTCAATTTAGCTATATTAGGCTTTTTTCGTTTAGCATGTATAGAATACCTGCATTTAATTTATGATTTACTACGCTGAGTTTTGCAGCAACATTCATTATATAATACTGCTATACAATATCTGTATATATTTATGCACGTGCGCTTTTTCTATTTATATTGTTCTTTTATTCATCGCTGCTCATGTTCACTGAACACTTTGGTTTATTTTGGACACTTTTAAGCAGTGTGATTTTATTGCAATATTTTTGCTGACTCACTTATCCAGCCTTTGCCTTCTTGTACTTGCTTTTACAATTTTATAGAATTCTCAATACCTACACTTCTCCCACTTTAAATAATTTAACCCCTTATATACTTTTAACTTTTGAACAGCGCCAATACCCCTTCCCTTTTATTTTCATTTATCCCTGCTACATTTAGGTGTAGTTTTTTAGGGGGGCAGCAGTTCCTAAATTCCTAAGCGCGGATATTTCTACTTTTATAAGTTTATGGTCAGTGTTAACCCTTTTGATATACCGCTTGCATGACCACCTGTTTGCACAGGGGTCCATGCCATAAGGTGAGAGTGATTTCTAGGAAAAAGTATATGATGTTCCCCGTGGGGTTTTAAGGCATCAAAGAAAAACACTATCTTGAAAAAATCAAAAGGTTTTATTTAATATAGTATCCAAAAAAACATACATATGGATTTATATTGTTAAAATACGAGCTCTGGTTTACATATTGCAATCTATCTCGCCAAAGAGAGGTACATGCAAAGGTCTGTACAACAATGTATTATATTCATAAAACAGTTGTAGTAAAGTAGATTTCAAGAAAATAATTTTATCTGACGAGGGTGCGCCCCACTGCCCCAATGCATTTCGACCATATTTTATGTCTTCTTCAGGGTGGAGAAAAGAGGGGGGGTCACTTTATTGCATTTCTGCGAAACATCAGAAAAAATTATTAAAAATTATTATTAATAATTTATACATGGTTATATTATTTTCTTTTACCGTACAGTTACATGCATGTCATAGTTACCCCTTTGTCAGGATGTGTTGCATAGACCAGAGACTTGTTTAAAAAAAGAACCCAAGAATTTTCCTTTTCATCTCTTGGAGATTTACACCGACTTCGCCATCATGGAGTGTCCCCTCACTTCCCAGAATGTGGGAAGAGAAAAAGGAAACCACCCAGTAGAAAAGAGGGGGAGGTTGTAGATCACGGGCTAACAGGGGACGGCGCTGGAATAGCACTATACACCTAAGAGGGAGAAAGCGCAAAGGAGACACACACCTGGAAGCAATAATAATTATTTAGTAATTTAATAAAGAATTTTTAAGAAAGTATTTCTTTTATGACATATTATCAGAATTAAACTGACTGCATCTCATGAGAGGAAGGGGCCATAGCTGACACATAAAAAATGTTTGATTTATTTGCTAAATAACTACAATTAGTTAATTATATTGTATATAATACTGTATTAAAGATATATGCTAGGGTTATAGTAGTGTCAAATGATATATGCAGTAAAAGTAATGTGGAGATAGAGAATTACATCAATATGAACTATAAAAGTATAAATGTAAAGATAATGTAAAGATAAATATATAGGTAAATAAATAAATAAATAAATAAATAAGGATAAAAAGAAAGAGGGGAAAGAGAAAGAGAAAGAAAAGAAAGGAAAGAAAGAGAAAAAGAGACAGAAAAAAAAGGGAAAAGGAAGAAAAGAAAAGAAAGGGGGGGGGGGGGGGAGGAAAGAAAGGAGAAAAATTTAAAAAATGACAATAAATGTCAGTGTGTAATTAGCATAATGTGAGTGAGCAATAGTGTGCAGTGATTGACTAATTTGAGCGCAGTAATCTACAGTGAAGAGAAAAAGTGATGGAAGAGATTAGTTAGATCGGAGGTGGAGGGATTGTCACGCAACCGTGGAAAAAAAAATTACTTACGTCAGTGCTACTGTTTGAATTTAAAAAGTATTTGTGTGAACTATGAAGTCATGGATTGTGGAAACTAACTAGTGTCGGGTGATTGTATATAGTGTATACCACATTTACCACTGACTAAAGCAGAGTTGCAATGCAAGGACATCAGCTAAAAGTAGTTGGATCTGTATGTGCGTTATAATTAATCGAAATTAGTCGATTAATCGATAAAAAAAAATCGATTAATCGAACACGAAAATTTTAATCAGTAACAGCCCTAAAATAAATAAAAGGTTAGGGGTTTTTTGTTGGTCTTTTTTCAGTTATATAGCAAAAAAAAAAACTGGGGTATTTAAATAGCACAAATAGAAAGCTCTATCTGTCTCCAAAAAAATAAATAATATTTATGTGTGTACAGTGTTGCATAACCAAGTAACTGTCAGTCCAACGATCACAGCAGTGAAAACTGAAAAATGCCTGGTAGTGAAGGGGTTTATACAGGTTGATACTCAAGTGGTTAAGAACGCTTTTTTCCCATTAGATGTTAAATGGCTACATACCCTTTAAAAATAATTTGATATGATTGATTTTTCCTATACAAATATCAACAATAAACTGTATCAATAAAACCTGTTTTCCTTTGATCATTTTCCTTTGAAGGTATAATCTTTGTGCGTGTCTATTTTTCCATGTACAGGATCTGCCTGACTCAAAACAGCAGACTGTCTGCAATTTGTAATCCCATGAAATGCACAGGCCTGTTGTGTTCAATATTACGATTCATTCAGGTGACATTTTTAGTAAAGTAAATTGTTATTGTCTATCGAACACTTTTTTGTACAAAGGGTCGATCACCCATGGAATCAACCACAAATCTAGATCACATGGTCTATAGCTGGCTAATACACATTATAAACTGATTTTATAATCTCTGGACCATCTCCTTAAGTTTACCAGCTACTGTGAAGTAAAATGGCCTACCTAAAAAATCAATTATGATGAATCAGTTATGTTCCACAATTCAAAATTGTAGATTGTAGAATGCGCAGCCAACTTTATACCTTTTGATACCTTTTGATCATAACTCTGCTTTACAAAATGCAGCTTTTACTACAATATTCAACTCCTCCCTGATACTGGAAACCAAAGACTCTCAGCTCCATCCTCCACCTACTGGACCTCTTCTAGGTTCAATGACACTCAGAATCATTCAGCCCACTTTCTGTTAGTCCAGGGAGTCATGGACACACCCTCCCCGCTTAACACTTATTCTAACACTGTTCTGTACAGGGTTAAGGACCTCCGACTGATGGACAGAAGAGGGGGTGGAAGAGGAAGAGTCATGTGACTGGAGGGACAGTGCCTTGATATAGGGTAAGGTGTGTATATATATATATATATATATATATATATACACATATATATATATACACACATATATATATATATATATACATATATATATAAAAATGTTAAAACAAATATGAGATGAACGAATGTGTGTGAAATCATCAAAAAATGTACTGATGTTGATCGTGGGAATGACTCAGCTGCCTTCCTCCTTCACCACTTGCTTGTCTTCTTCAGGAACAGATGTAAGTGTTCCCTTGATGTCCCCCCCCCCCCCTACATTTGCTTTGTGGTTCTCCAAAATAAATTATATCAGCCATATGCAAAACCTCACAGCCTCTTGAAAGCGGACCTTCACTTAAAAATGAAAGTAGCACTTATCCCCTTTTTGTGACAGGTACCCACCTCCACTTCTGCAATACACAGCTAGGCAATAATTACATCAGCTTGGATCCCCCTACCCGTAATCTTCTGGGACACGTCACACAATGCCTCAGGGGGCTGTGGAAGTCACAGCCAGCTCCCATACTCAAGATGGTTGCCCAGAGAGCTAAAGCCCGTTGAAGAATCAACCCCGAAGGAGACATAGCTGGATTCTGAGGGTTGGTAAGTGTACATTTCCTAAAAGTGAGCAACTACAGAATTTGTTGCTGCTACTGACTCTTAATTTTTTAAGGTCCCACTCTGAGAAACCTAAAAATTATCCTCACACTACAGGGATTAATTGCTTGTTTAGGTCTAGGGGACACACCTGATTTTTCCCTTGTCTGTGCTGTTAGACCAATCTCTGCAGCATCTTCTCACCCATGCTCTGGCGGTCTAAGGTCCTGGACATGTTGCACTGGACATAATGGGGCTGAGGGACAGTCCGCCACTGGAGCATTGGGGAGCACAATTTGCCAGGGGAACAGGGGTCAGCTAAATTACAGTGCTTTTTTTAAGTTTACTGGAGTTGGCCTTTAAAGACCAAGAATATCCTGTTTTGGTATTGAAAAGAAAAATATAGGCACTCCTTGTTTGACTGGCTAGAATATACTTGTTCTCCAGAATACTGGTCTATTCTCAAGTAGTGAGGCTAACTGAAAGAACCCCCTCCTCCTTTGCCCTGACCCTTGCAGGGTGCAGGCATCCCTTTCCCTGTCCACCCACTCCTAGGTCCACCCAACCCTGAGATTCCCCCACCCTTTATTTAATTTTCCCTTCCCCTGCCCAATACTCTATTCCTTTCTTTTTCTTGTTTCTCCTCTGTCTTTACCTATATGACTTCTGGCTACTTGGTTGGTAGTCCTTAAAGCGGAGCGACACCTGAAAAAAAAAATTTAAAAGTCAGCAGCTACAAATACTGCAGCTGCTGACTTTTAATAAACGGACACTTACCTGTTCCAGGTTCCAGCGGTGTCGGCAGAAGATGACGAGCGATCGCTCGTCTCTCGCTGCCCCGCCGCCATCCTCTGTCAGGGAATCAGGAAGTGAAGACGCAAAGTCTTCACTGCCCGGTTCCCTACTGCGCATGCACGAGTCGCGCCTCTATTGGTCCCCGCTGTGTCCTGGGAACTGTGTTTCCCAAGACACAACGGGGCATTCTCGGATAGGGGCGGGACAGCTCAGATAATGCGTCCCGGAAGTGGGTGCAGATACCTGTATTATACAGGTATCTGCACCCCCCTCCGCCCTGAAAGGTGCCAATTGTGGCACCGGAGGGGGGGAGGAATCCGATAAGCGGAAGTTCCACTTTAGGGTGGAACTCAGCTTTAATGTACCCTTGATTATCTGATGAAGGACTGCAAAGTCAAATATCTTTCTGTTCAGTTGTATAACTTTTAATGGTTGGTGCCCTTTACTAATAGTCTACCCCCAGATTAATGCTCTTCAGAGATGTTGTACACTACCTCTAAAATTCAGTTTTTATGGTCTTTCTGTTTTTGACCTTATGATAAGCTGTCTCTGAACATGTACATTTTGATATGTATATGCATTATGTTACATAGTTACTTTGACTATGCATACTTTGATTTCAGCAATGTCCTTCTATCAAAATAAGGAACATTAAAAAAATAAACATGGGGCCCAACCCAGAGCTGGGTTTTAAGACCCAACTCTAGGAAAATTTTAAATTATCCCCTGCAGTACTGCCGGGTTTAATAGCTTGTTTTGTCTAAAGGAGGAGGGGAGAAACCATTTTACTCACCTGATCCTCCGCTTCCCGGGCAGATGGTGCTCCCCATTCTCCGTCCCTTTGCATTATTGCGCCCAATGCAGGGCTATAGACCAGGACCTTAGATTACTGGAGCATGGGGTAGAAGAAGTTGCAGGAACCAGTCTAGCTGCAGGGAGGAGTGGAGGATAGGGTAAGTAAATCTTCTCTTTTGGTTCCCCTAGACCAGGGGTAGGCAACCTAGGGCCCTACAGCTGTTGTGGAACTACATTTCCCATTCATTGCCAGGCTGGCAGTTCCAATTACTCCCAGAGGCATGATGGGACTTGTAGTTCTGCAACAGCTGGAGAGCCCCAGGTTGCCTACCCCTGCCCTAGACCAAAACAAGAAATTGTCTCTTGCAGTACAGGCACAGTCTCAATGCAAGGGATATTTTTTTAGTTGCCTGAAGTGTAATGTAAATTTCTTGCATATGTTTTCTTTTTATATTACTCATATATTCATTTTTTTTCAGGCAAATGTAAAGTACAACTGCTCTGACATCTTTGTATATGACGACAGTACTTCTTTGCACGCAATAAATGGAGAAGGTCACAAGATTTGTGCAGTGACATAAATCTAACATTTGCTGTGTGATGAGATTAATTATTATTCCACGCTGCCACTGGCCATTTTTCTTGTGCACCTGCGGTACAAGTGAACAGTCAGCACTGCCTAAAAAAGAAAATAATTAGGCAGCTACAGAATTTAGCACAACACTAATGGCAAACAAAAGATTTGTCTCCTTGGACTAAAATGATCGCCTTGGCTGCCATCTATCAGCATTTCTGCCTTCTCCATATTGTGTTTAGGAGAATGAAAGCATCAGTGGCATCAGAGAAGATCGTTTTCTAAAGGAGGGAAGTAATGGCATCTTTGCTGGTTCATTTGTAAGGAGTATAATACATTTTTATTTTCAGCAAATTAGTTCACAATTCTTTGATTAAAGGAGTTGCAAAGGCAGAAGGTTTTTTATCTTAATGCATTCTATGCATTAAGATAAAAAACCTTCTGTGTGTAGCAGCCTCCCCAGCACCCCCCAATTACCTACCTGAGCTCCCTCTCTCCAGCGATGACCACGATCTCCTCAGCCATCCAGAACACTCCTCCTGATTGGCTGAGACAGATCAGCGGTGCCATTGGCTCCCACGTCTGTCAATCAAAGTCAGTCAGCCAATCGGGGCGAGAGGGGAAGGGGCCAGGTCGGGGCTCCGTGTCTGATTGGATACACGGAGCTCTGACTCGGCTTGGGTGCCCCCTGTAGAAAGCTGCTGGCTGAGGTGGCACTCAAAGGATGGAGGGGCTAGGAGCAGCAAAGAGGGACCAGAGAAGAGGAGGATCCAGGCTGCTCTGTGCAAAACTAACTGCACAGAGGAGGTAAGTATAACATGTTTGTTATTTATTTTTATTTTTTTATAAGCCTTTACAATCACTTTAACGTTTTGAACAGGCTTCAATTTAAAGGCAAACTTTGGGAACATAAAATACCTGTAAAAGGGACTCCTTTTTTTACAAATTTAAAGTGTATCTAAAGTTAAAACTTTTATTTTTTTGGATACTGAATGGAAAGGCTTAACAAAGGACACAATTGTTTGAAACGATGATATACTGTAGTTTTAGTGGTTGCTGTTGCTTTTAAAGAAGAATTACAGGTATGGATATTTAATACATGGTAACATTCTTCCAGCTTGTAATGTAATTATGTATATACCATACCTGGCTGATTCCCCTAGAAGCTGGAAATCACTGGATACCACTACTCCAGTCATCTCTACTTGCTTCTAGGGCATGTGCCGAGTGGCTTCCCTACTGCATTCTGAGCATAGGGGGTTGGCTGCTTGGCATGGGCACCATTCAGAGAATGCTTTGCATTTTCTGAATGAATGCAAAACGTTCTCTGATTGGATGAGGTGGAGTAGAAGAGTAGTGACATCATGCTCTCCACCTTGTCTAATCAGAGAATGCTTTGCATTTATTTAGAAAATGCACAGCATTCTCTAAATGTGTTTGTGGATGGGGACTTCTGTGCCCATGCACATAGGGGTAACTCTTCAGGCGGAGACTGCTGTCATGTAAAGAATCTAACATTAAGGCAGTTCAATGACTTAGAGATGAGCACTGTGTGCAGTAATAATGTGCAGAGTTCCTCTGAAAAGCGACATATCCCGTATCACTACACTCTGTAACTTGATGTTACACACTGCAAACTGTAGCGTGTATGTTGCATTAGGGGGGATGTGCTGAGCCTGTGCCCACTCCACCAGTCTAGGGTACCTCTGTTAACTCACTCCCCGTAACAGAATGGAGTCCCACCAAGCACCTAACTTTCCATGCGTTCCCTCACTTAACGCTTCCCTTCTCGTACCTCTTGACCAGGCTACAGATCTCCATAACTGGAGTTTGGATCGGGATGCTATTGGATACCAATACCAATACTCTGAAAAGTAATAAAAGGTTCTTCTCAATATATAAATCTTTGCAAAATCTGAATGCTCACAGAGCGCTTACCTCCATTAGGAGTATAAAAGCCTTGAGAGTATCCTGTAGTAAAGGTGGGTACACCGCGGTAGATCTCCAGTTGATGGCTGTACTGGAAGATGTTTTCAGGGTAGTAGTAGTATCCAATCAGGTTATAGTCCTGCTGTACTTGATGGTCCGCCACTCTTTCAGCACCTACAGTGACTGGGTGCCACTCAGATAAAAGAGAGCCTCCCATAGTGTAGCATGTAAAACAAATCAATTTTATTCAAATGCCAAGTGAATCCTTACATACAAGCAAAAAATAGGAAGCGATTGCAATAAAACACAATATTTACATCACTTCCGGTTTGTTCAATATCTGGCCACTCCCTACGCGTTACGTTACATCACATGGCTTCATCAGGGGGACTGATGAAGTAGAGACTACTCCAATAAATTATTAAGGAAGGCAGCTTTGGAGAAATTGCTAGAGTTGGTGTAAGGGAAGTTTGGCTGACAGACGTGCACAAGCACGGACACACCAGTGTGTATTGCCACATGCGCGCGCCGACGCGCGCGCACAGATGCGCACCAACGCGCGCACACAGATTGCGCGCCAGTGCGCGCACACACATGTTCGCCAATGCGTGCACACAGATGCGCGCCAATGTGCCAATGCACACACATGCGCACACCCGCGTGCGTCTGGGCGCCAAGTAAGTTTATTTAAACAAACCACTGACACATGAGCCTTGCTGAGTGGTCTTTCAGCTAGTACCTGTTACCTGTATCTGATCTGTTCCAGTGTTTGACCCGTTGACTTCTGCCTGCCTTCCTGTGACCTCGGCTTGTGTTTGACCTCGTTCCTGCTTCATGCTCCTGTACTGCGCTGCCCGACTGTGTATCGAACTCGGCCTGTATCCTGTCTTTGATTCTGTCTCACGTTCCGGTACCTGCTCTGCTCGGCTGTTGATGACCTCCTGGCTTATGTTCCGACCACGACTCTGCCTGCTGATCCAGCAACACAGAGTTCCAGTCCTCGGTGCCCATCCGGTGATCTGCAGCTATCAAGTTCCTGCCAAGACCTGTCCTGAGCCACCTGCTACATCGGCCCTCGTGACACTCTGTGTCTTTCACTCTCTGTCATCTCTACCAGGGGTGCTAGACAGGAGTAGCAAGAGAAGCCCTCTCTACACCTCAGTCTCCACCAGGTACGTGACAGTTGGTGAAACCAACTCTACACCAGGGCAGACATCAGTGTACCCCAGGGCAGACATCAACTATGTCAAGACAAAAATATCAAACCTGATTAGTACTCTTAAAAGGGAGCTCAACAACGTTGTGGACTCAGAGAGATCTGGAGCAGCAGCAGCCTGTGGTTTTTGACTGACCAGACAGAACCCAGGCCATCGCTGTCTATACTCTCTTTGACATCTGCTGAGGCCACAGCTACTGAGATACGCCCAGGTCCTGCTGCACAGGAAGAAGATGTGGAGGAGCGCAGCTTGACCCAGGTATAGCATTGTTGAACATATTTGTATCCAAAAATACAATGATGATAACTAGAAGTTATTGTTAAAATATTTCGGCCTTAACAAAGTAGTGATCAAAAATGATTTGAACAAGAATTAAAAATGCTTGGGTCAGAATCATAGTCTTTTATATTTTTCCACATTCAATTTGCAACAGTGAGGAGATCAAAATCGTGTTTGTTTAATGAACAAACCCAAAAAAAGATTCTAATTATTTCCCATTTTCATACACAGGAAAGTGTCAGTCTGGAGGCCCAAGCGGTCAGCAGCCAGACAGAGTCCCAGATCCCTCCCCTACGCCCTCCTGCTAAAAGGAATCTGGAGGAGGCAACAGCTGACTTCCTCAGCCAGGCCACTACTGCCATCCGGACAGACCCAGATGAAGCTGAGGGATTTGCTGTGGTGACGGCCAATAAAATAAGGGAGATGACCGGTGAGTAAAGGAGCAAGTGTGAGGAACTCATCCTGCAGCTCCTCAACAAGGGGGTGAGGGGCCAAATCTTTGAAAACACACACCTGTGTGATTTTGTGGCCCAACATCCACCACCCACCACAGCAGCATGGCGGGCAGTGGCAATACCACCACAAGACTCCCAATAAGCCCGCTGGACTGGGGATATTCACCCCTTCATCACTTACAATTTTTTTTTTTTATTTGGGTTGAATAATTATTTTATTTGTTATATTTTCTATATTTTTGTTTGCATAGAATGCACTTTTGGTTAAGTTCTTTGTATATGGATGGCAGATAGCATCTCTAATTTAATTTGTTTTATTTTTTTTCTGCACAATAAAAAAAATTGTGGAGGATAATATTTGGCTATGTGTTTTACTTCAAATGACAGTTTGGGAGTCGGCAGTTACATTTTAAAAAATACAATGTAAAATTAACAAGGGACACCAACATAGTTGTATCTTTGATCTTAAAAACTACAGGATCATGCTGTTGTGGGAACTTCCCCAAAAAATAAAACAACAAGCATAATAATATTATTCTTGATCACTAGAAAAAAAAAATCCTTTTAAAATATGTTTGCCATAACTACATCAGTATCACCAGCAAAACAGCTTCATTATTATCCTGGTAAAGAATAAGAGAATTTGAGCTGAATTTCGACATTTCAAAATTTGCCGGGCCATGAATGTTAATTCTCCATTACAAACGCTAGATTACAAGACCGACAGCTTCCAGGACGTCCTTGCTTCCGATCATGCGTGTTTGTACTTTTGACTTTTGTGTGACAGACTTGTGTACAGACAATACGAAAATCAGACAACAGACCGTGGTCTGCTGAAAATTTACTAGCCTGCCAACCAACATTTGTTGGCCGAAAGTTGGACAACAATTGTCCGAAGGAGCGTACTAACGGTCAGACTTTAGGACAATAGTCTGTCAACAGACAATCCCCTGCTAAAAATTGGATTGTGTGTACAAGGCTTTAAGCTCTCTCCTAGCTTACTCCTGATCAGCGCCTTGCTGCTCTGTCACCAAGTACATCTGCCTCCTGCAGACATGCATGCTTTGGCTGCCCCATGCAGCCTCTGACTCCTCTCAGAGAAACGGGATTCCACCTGACTCCCATGAACAGACTTCTTGTCTGTTGGGTGGGGCCCTGAGCCATAGCAAGGTCACAACTAAATAGCCCAGCACACAGCTGTGCAATCAGCGTGCCTTTCTCTCCAAAATCTTGCGTAAACCAGCAATCTTCCAGGTAGCACAGAGTCCCAATGCCACATCACATATACATACAGTGCATAATATCTATCTATCTATCTATCTATCTATACACAGGGGATATAAAAAGTCTACAGACCCCTGTTAAAATCTCTGGTTTCTGTGATGTAAAAAAATGAGACAAAGATAAAACATTTCAGAACTTTTTCCATATTTAATGTGACCTATAAACTGTACAACTCAGTTGAACAACAAACTGAAATCTTTTAGGTGGAGGGAAGTAAAACTAAAAAACTAAAATAATATGGTTGCATAAGTGTGCACACCCTTAAACTAATACTTTGTTGAAACACCTTTTTATTTTATTACAGCACTCAGTCTTTTTGGGTATGAGTCTATCAGCATGGCACATCTTGACTTGGCAATATTTGCCCAATATTCTTTGCAAAAACACTCCAAATCTGTCAGATTGCGAGGGCATCTCCTGTGCACAGCTCTCTTCAGATCACCCCACAGATTTCCAATCAGACTCAGGTCTGGGCTCTGGCTGGGCCATACCAAAACTTTAATCTTCTTCTAATGAAGCCATTCCTTTGTTCAATTGGATGTATGCTTTGGGTCGTTGTCATGCTGAAGTTCCTCTTCACATTCAGATTTCTAGCAGAAGCCTGAAGGTTTTGTGCCAATATTGACTGGTATTTGGAACTGTTCATAATTACCTCTACCTTGACTAAGGCCCCTGTTCCAGCTGAAGAGAAACATCCCTAAAGCATGATGCTGCCACCACCATGCTTCACAGTGGGTATGGTGTTCTTTTGGTGATGTGCAGTGTTGTTTTTGCGCCAAACATGTCTTTTGAAATTATGGCTTAAAAGTTCAACCTTGGTTTCATCAGACCATAACACATTTCCCCACATGCTTTTGGGAGACTTCAGATGTGTTTTTGCAAAATGTAGCCGGACTTGGATGTTTTTCTTCATAAAAAAAGGCTTCCGCCTTGCCACTCTACCCCATAGCCCAGACATATGAAGAATACGGGAGATTGTTGTCATATGTACCACACAGCTAGTACTTGCCAGATATTTCTGCAGCTCCTTTAATGTTGCTGTAGGCCTCTTGGCAGCCTCCCTGACCAGTTTTCTTCTCGTCTTTTCATAAATTTTGGAGGGACGTACAGTTTTTGGTAATGTCATTGTTGTGCCATATTTTCTCCACTTGATGGTGACTATATTCACTGTGTTCCATAGTACTGTATAGCTAATGCCTTGGTAATTCTTGTGTACCCTTCTCCTGACTGATATTTACATAGTTACATAGTAGGTGAGGTTGAAAAAAGACACAAGTCTATCAAATCCAACCTATGTGTGTGATTATATGTCAGTATTACATTGTATATCCCTGTATGTTGTGGCCGTTCAGGTGCTTATCTAATAGCTTTTTTAAACTATCGATGCTCCCCGCTGAAACCACCACCTGTGGAAGGGAATTCCACATCCTTGCCGCTCTTACAGTAAAGAACTGTCTACGCAGTTTAAGGTTAAACCTATTTTCTTCTAATTTTAATGAGTGGCCACGTGTCTTATTAAACTCCCTTCTGCAAAAAAAGCTTTATCCCTATTGTGGGTACCACCAGTATGGTATTTGTAAATTGAAATCATATCCCCTCTCAAGTGTCTCTTCTCCGGAGAGAATAAGTTCAGTGCTCGCAACCTTTCCTCATAACTAATATCCTCCAGACCCTTTATTAGCTTTGTTGCCCTTCTTTGTATTCGATCCATTTCCAGTACATCCTTCCCGAGGACTGGTGCTCAGAACTGGACAACATAATCCAGATGAGGCCGGACCAAAGAGTAGGAGAATTATCGCCTTATTCCTGGAGTTAATCCCCCTTTTCATGCATGCAAATATTCTGTTTGCTTTGTTAGCAGCAGCTTGGCATTGCATGCCATTGCTGAGCCTATCATCTACTAGGACCACAAGGTCCTTTTCCATCCTAGATTCCCGCAGAGGTTCACCCCCTAGTGAGTAGATTGCATTCATATTTTTGCCACCCAAATGCATTATTTTATATTTTCCTACATTAAACCTCATTTGCCATGTAGTTGCCCACCACAATCTTCTTGCAAGGTTTCCTCATCCTATGGAGAAGTTATTGCCCTGCTTAGCTTAGTGTTGTCCGCAAATACAGAGATTGAACTGTTTACCCCATCCTCCACGTCGTTTATGAACAAATTGAACAGGATTGTTCGCAGCACAGAACCCTGGGGGACCCCACTACCCACCCCTGACTATTCCGAGTACTCTCCATTTATCACCACCCTCTGAATTTGCCCTTGTAGCCAGTTTTCAATCCATGTACTCACCCTATGGTCCATGCCAACAGACCTTACTTTGTACAGTAAACCTTTATGGGGAACTGTGTTAAATGCTTTTGCAAAATCCAGATACACCACATCTGCGGGCCTTCCTTTAGATGGCAGCTCACCTCCTCATAGAATGTTAATAGATTGGTTTGGCAAGAACGATTCTTTATGAATCCATGCTGATTACGGCTAATGATACAGTTTTCATTACTAAAATCTTGTATATAGTCCTTTATCATCCCCTCCAAGAGCATGCATACTATTGGTAAAAATGGAGTATGGCTGAAAATCCTCAATATAGACAGCACCTCATCCCAATTCATTTTAATAAAAATTGGTGTGGGAATAAAGAAAGGGGATTATAGCGGTGCCAGAAACTGATAGATCTTAGAAAAAATACATTAAAAATGTGCTTATTTATTATTTTATACAGGAATAAAAATATTAACATCAATTCCATAGACAAACATAGTTGTGCAGTCAAAAACAAAACACAAGAGTATGCTAAGGACAACGGCCTAGTTGTATAGAAGGCCAATATGTAATTACATATTGGCACCGCTATAATCCCCTTTCTCTATTCCCACACAAATTTTTATATACATACTATTGGTGTTAGGCTAACTGGTCTGTAATTCCCAGGGATGTATTTTGGCCCTTTTTTAAATATTGGAGCTACACTGGCTTTTCTACAATCAGCTGGTACCATTCCAGTCAGTAGACTGTCAGTAAAAATTAGGAACAATGGTCTGGCAATTACTTGACTAAGTTCCCTAAGGACCCTTAGGTGCAAGCCATCTGGTCCCGGTGACATAGGGCTCTTTCACACGGACGGTCCGTATGTCCGTTTTTCATCCATCCGTTTTCGGATGAAAAACGGACATACATGTATCCCTATGGGATGAGCATCCGCTGACACCCGATCTCGTCCGTGCCCGCTATGGTCCGTTTCTGCAGACGGAGGAAAACCCTATTTTTTCATCCGTCTGCAGAGCGGATCCGATGACAACGGACTCTACGGTCCGTGGTCACCCGATCCCCCATAGGGGAGAGCGGCGCTGTGACAGGTCCGTCCCTGCACAGAGTGCAGAGACGGACCTGTCATCTTCCTGCTCAGCGGAGATCGCTCCGGCGACCCCTGCTGAGCAAGCGGATATCCACGGGGCGGATCTGCACTGATCCGCCCCATGTGAAAGAGCCCTTATTAATGTTAAGTTTTCCAAGTCTATTTCTAATTCTGTCCTCTGTTAGCCATGAGGGTGCTACCTGTGATAAGTCATGAGGATAAACACTGCAGTTTTGGTTACTGAAGCCCCCCCGATTCCCTTGTGAAGACTGAGAAGAATAAATTCAATACCTTCGCCATCTGTGTCTGAACTGTAAACAGTAGACTGTCAGTAAAAATTAGGAACAATGGTCTGGCAAACCTTTTAACAATGAGATCCCTCTGATTTACTTTAAAAGTACTCTGCAGCTTTTGCTGTAGGATTCAACTGAGAAAATGTCAGGAAAGACCTACTAGAACAGCTGAACTTTATTTGGCGTTAATCAGAGGCACTTTAAATGATGGCAGGTGTGTAACAACTTCTATTTAACATGAGTTTGAATGTTCTTGCTTAATTCTGAACACAGCTACATCCCCAGTTATAAGAGGGTGTGCACACTTATGAAACCACATTATTTTAGATTTCTATTTTTGCTTCCCCCCCTAAAAGAGTTCAGTTTGTTTTTCAATTGAATTGTACAGTTTATAGGTCACATTAAAGGTGGAAAAGTTCTGAAATGATTTATCTTTCTCCCATATTTTTACATCACAGAAACCTGACATTTTAACAGGGGTGTGTAGACTTTTTCTATCCAATGTATGTGTGTATGTATGTATATATATGTATGTATATATATATATATATATATATATATATATTCATATATATATATATAAAATCTCTAATGATCAAGGCCCTCCGATTCCTCCTGTATTAAATTGTATTTGTATCTATACTGTCTGCGCTCATGTTGTAAAGAGTTGTGCAAACTGTTGACCCTATATAAATCCTGTATAATAATTATAATATATATATATATATATATTACAGATTTTACTGTATAGTGCACATTTATGATAATAATAGTGATTCTAGGGAAAATAAATTTGCAGTCATAGCTGCTGCTTCCTTTTCTGAGCTATCTCCTTCTCTAATATGTTGAAGCGTTCAGCTCGGCTGCACACTTGCTGCTTTTCTTTCTCTTCTCCTGTTGAACTGCAACCTGCTTAAATTTCAGTGCAATTACCAGTGGCCGGGGCCATTTGTGGGGCCATTTACTTGAAGTAATGGTGGCTGAAAGGGATAATTATACTGATGATGGCGCTCCTGTGTGCTGTTTATTATCCGGTGACAGCTGTCTGTGTGGGGGGATTGCACGGCCTTTCTACCTACATTGTTCACCTGGTGTCTGTCAGAAAAGCTGAAACTTTCACCTCCTCGTGAGTCATTCATTTGCTCTATCTTCGCGTTTCATCTACTCCCCTGCGACTGTATAAGTCCAGGAGGGTTTTCTTTTCTTTTTTTTTCTATAAAGAAAAACACGTTTGGACAATTTGAACTTTTAATAAATAAAGTTAGCTAGCCATAAGGTGATAGATCCACCTCCTGTGCAAAACCATGTTTAAGATGGCACTATGGGCAAAATAAAAAATGACATACTGTATATGATGTGTTAAGGCTTCATGTACACCCTGCCTACCCTGTGAGAAAAAGCAAAACACGGCAAAATTTGCGATTGCCCATGGCCGGTGTTCTGCTGAAAAGTGTCCCCCTATCGGATAGTGTCCGCCCTGTACTGCGCAGGCGCAGACAAGGAGGACAAGGAGACGCCGAAAGTCTCCGAAGATGAACGGCGCCTGCGCACTTAATGGTACCTTCTGCCCTGAGGCCAGGTATAAGCCCCACCATGCAAGAAGACATATGGTAGATGATGTAAAACAGCACTTAGTAACAGGGCCCCACGCGGGTTTGCTTCACTCTGCAAATTTTTATTCTAACTTTATGTCCACTTGGATGGTGGGGCTTGAACCTGGACTCAGTGCGTAGGTGCCGTTCATCTTCGGAGACCTTCGGCATCTCCTTGTCCTCCGTATTGCGCAAGCGCAGTACGGGGCGGACACTATCTGATGGGGGACAGTATTCGACAGGACACCGGCAGTCAAAACTTTCCTATCCTGAACGTGATTCTTCCATGTTCAGGAGCAGGAGGTTGATCCTCATCTACCCGGTGGCTCCTAAACTCTATTAAAAGCCTTGTGTTCATTGACACATAGGGGTTGATTTACTAAAGGCAAAAAGGCTGTGCACTTTGCAAAGTGCAGTTGTACTCTGCAAGTGCAGTTGCTCCAGAGCTTAGTAAATGAGCAAAAGCTCTGCTGACTTCAACTATTCAATTATGTGAAAGCAAAATGCTTTTTTTTTTTTTTCCTTGCATGTGATTGGGTACTTTTTGCAAAGTGAAGCCTTACCTCTTTTACTAAGCTCTGGAGCAACTGCAGTCAGTCAGTCAATTTGCCTTTAGTAAATCAACCCCATAGGCTTTTAAGGAGTTGAGTTTAGGAGCATTGACAAAAAAAATGCCAAAAGCTCCTAAACCCATGTTTAGGAGCTGCTAATGTACATGAAGCTTTACAGCAGTTTTTGCTTTCCTGGGTTACCACTGTAACATGCTGATCCTGCTAATCTATTATTTTTCTACAACCTTTTACAGGGTGACAACACTGTTTGTACTGAAGTGAAATTGTGCAGGAGTGTTGTCACCCAGTGGAACAAAGGGACATATAGTTTTAAAATGAAGTAAGAAACAAATAATTTCATCATTTTAACCAAAATGTCCCAAGCAGACAAGGGGCCCCAGTATGTATAAATGCACTGCACCATTTT
This sequence comes from Lithobates sylvaticus, assembly GCA_028564925.1. Taxonomy (NCBI): domain Eukaryota; kingdom Metazoa; phylum Chordata; class Amphibia; order Anura; family Ranidae; genus Lithobates; species Lithobates sylvaticus. The sequence continues at coordinate 84,482,258 of CM053026.1, forward strand.
TCATAACATAGGTTAATGTGCTTGGCTTTCCTGTAGGCCTGTGGTGGCACCCCCGAAGCCTTTCCAATAAGAAGACGTTTTGACTGGATTTGGTGACCAGATGATTAAAATGGTCTGTACAGCTGTCCGGAGTCTGCAAAGAGAAACTGACCTTTAGAAGCTCTTAACTTTTTGATTTCAGGTATACTTTAACCGCTTCCCGACCGCCTAACGCCGATATACGTCGGCAAAATGGCACGGGCAGGCAAAATCACGTACCTGTACGTGATCATACATGTGCCTGCCTGTGGGTCGTGTGCGCGCCGCCAGCGGCGCGCTCGCGACCCGGTCGGGAGCTCCGTGACCCCGGCCGCGGGACCAGCGGACCCAATCGCCGCTGGTGTCCCGCGATCGGGTTACGGAGCTGAAGAACGGGAAGAGGTTTGTGTAAACAAACCTCTCCCCGCGCTTCCTACTCTGCCTGTCATTGATCGGCTGTTCCCTGTCATCGGGAAAGCCGATCAATGACGTCAGACGTCAGCCCCGCCCCCTAATGTAAAAAAAAACACACACGTCACAGCCCATAACCCCTCCCCTCCCCCTAGTGGTTAACCCCTTCACTACAACTGTCATTTATACAGGAACCAATGCATTTAAATAGCATTGATTGCTGTATAAATGACAATGGTCCCAAAAATGTGTCAAAAATGTCCGATGTGTCCGCCATAATGTCGCAGTCACAATAAAAATCGCTGATCGCCGCCATTACTAGTAAAAAAAAAAATATTAATAAAAATGCTATAATACTATCCCCACTTTGGTAAACGCTATAACTTTTGCGCAAACCAATCAATAATCGCTAATTGCGATTTTTTTTTTTACCAAAAATATGTAGAAGAATACGTATTGGCCTAAACTGAGGAAAAAAAATGTTTTTTTATATATTTTTTGGGGATATTTATTATAGCAAAAAGCAAAAAATATTGCATTGTTTTCAAAATTGTCGCTCTATTTTTGTTTATAGCGCAAAAAATAAAAACCGCAGGGGCGATCAAATACCACCAAAAGAAAGCTCTATTTGTGGGAAAAAAAGGACGCCAATTTTGTTTTGGAGTCACGTCGCACGACCGCGCAATTGTCAGTTAAAGCGACGCAGTGCCGAATCGCAAAAAGGGGCCTGGTCCTTTGGCTGCCAATTGGTCCGGGGCTGAAGTGGTTAAGAGGCAGGCAGTGAGCCAAAGCAAAATGGCCCTGGTGGATCTATTTGAGAAAGTGTAAGGGCACTCACAGTTACTTGCCAAGACTAAAGATACATAGCACATCTAGCTAACTTTACTCCTCTCACTTTCTGAGTACTGGTGACACCACATATTCAGACATAGGTAAAATACAAAAGGAACACAGAAAATGCTAAATTAAAAATAATCTGTAAACCATATGAAGAAATAAACAGTTTATTTTGTTATAAGTGTCTTAGACAAGCATTCATATGCTGAAGGGTCTGGAACCCAGAATCTTTGACTCTCTGGGGGTGATCACGGTCGATTGACAGCTGTAGCTGTATGATGAAATAGATTTGCCTACAACTAATCTGGTCTTAAATGTATGTCTCTCTGCTCCTTATGACCAAGAACTAGAGCATAATGGAAGTACAGTATATAACTATGTGTATGTTCTGTAAGCTTACTAAATAAGGAGAATACCCAATCCAAAGCCTTAAAGGGCCGCTGGGTTTTGGGTCCTCCTTCACCTGCACAGCCAGGCAACACAAATTTTCAGCAAGCACTCCACAGTCAATGAGCTTGGTTTTGATAATTTATTAGGGGAATGTAACTTGGACAGGGTTAGGGTAGTATGAAATGCCCAGAACTGAATTCAAAGCACAAATTGTGAGGACAAACTGGATAACGATTGCAGACTCCTGGCACAAAATCCCAAACAGTACTCCTTTAAGAGAAACTTCCAGACTGACTGTAGGGATCCTGAACTTTTCCACAAGAAGAAATCTAATGCAGGCAGCTCAATACTTGAAATGTCCCCAGCAAGGATAAAGGTAGGCTCAACACTATCCCTCGTGAATACAAGCTACTTCTTGCAGTCGGTTGCTTTCTCCCTTGAAGGCTTTGGGGGGCTGAACAAAATCAGCCCCTGATGATTCCTGGAACAAAGATGGCAACTTCTGTTTATGCCTTCTGCTGTACAGGTCACTCTTGCTAGCAGGGTGTCACAGCCAGGGCTCACTGAGACTGCAGGGGGTGAGGAAGTCTCTGGCTCCTTTTCATCTCCCTCTGTCTCTCTCTCTTTCTCTCAGCAGCATCACTTCTACCTGGAGGCAGAGCCCCCCAGAACAGGGGTCTCCTCCAGGCCTCTCCAGGATTCTGCTCCCCACATGGCCAGGCTCCTGAATACTTCTGGGCCACTCTCCACCTACTGGACAGTTCTTCTTTCTGGGATTGGCAGAGTCCTCAAGAATATTCGGGCTGAGGTCTCTACCCATCTACCCACTTAGTTCTGGAACCTTCTAGAAGCTTCCGGAAGCCGAGGAGAGGGGCTGCGACCCAGCCCTCAGAGCCTGCCAGCTAACTTTTACAATGACCCCAAATAACCTGGCTTCATATGCTATAGTGTAGCTCAACTAAATGTGCACTTTCTAAAGAATATAGAAAGCTGAAGACAGCTGATATGCATGTAAAACTTATGTAGGAGGATTTGTTTCATCTCTGTGCAGGGCTGTTCACTTCACTGGGTATATGTGAGGGTTTACATCCACTATAATGTTGGCAATATATTCAGGTAATATGTGAAATGGTTTTACAGCCAATAGAGTTTACAGTTTTTGTTTTATATGTTTTCAAGTTGTACTTTTGCTTGTCATAAAGCAATAATTTAGTTTGTTTATGAAACTTGGTTTTATTTATAAAGACATAATATATCAACGGCTAAATTCGATTAGATTTTTACTCTAGGAGTATATAATGTTTGGCAATTCTAAAGATATAATGCATTAAAATATTTGAAATGTCCCCAGCTAGGATGAAGGTAGGCTCAAAACTGTCCCTCGTGAATACAAGCTACTTTCGTCAAGATTTTCGTAGACTAAAATGTACTGGAGATTTTAGTCGACTAAAATACTACTAAAACTAAAACAACTCAAATGACTAAAATACAATTAACCACTTTCCGACCAGCGCACAACGATATATGTCCTGATTTTGAAGAGGGATATCTCGGTAACGGTAGCAGCTGCTGCCACAACCGAGATATCCATCTCTTCAGGCGCCGGTCGGCTGTCCGATAATGGTGGTCATCGCGGCGGATTCGCCGCGAGATCACAGTTATCGGCGGCCGGAGAGGTGCCCCCCCTCCCGCCGCTCTCCTGCGCCTTCCGCCGCTTACCGGAACCGTCGGCAGCGGCGGAGGCGATCGGGTCCTTTCTCCTGCTGGGCATAGAGATGAGTGACGCTAAGATGGCCGCCACTCATCTCTATACCATAGGAGGGCGGAAGCGACGTCAAAAATGTCACTTCCGTCCATACCTCTTAAAGAGGAATTTTCAAATGTCATTTTTTTAAATGACATTTCTTTTTTTTTTTTTTTTATTGAAGTCCAAATATGAGATCTGAGGACTTTTTGACCCCAGATCTCATATTTAAGAGGACCTGTCATGCTTTTTTCTATTACAAGGAATGTTTACATTCCTTGTAATAGGAATAAAAGTGAGCCAATTAATTTTTTTTTAAAAAACAGTGTAAAAATAAATAAAATCAAGAAAAAAGAATAAGAAAAACAAAAAAAATTTTTTTTAAAGCGCCCCGTCTCGACGAGCTCGTGCGCAGAAGCGAACGCATACGTGAGTAGCGCCCGCATATGAAAACGGTGGTCAAACCACACATGTGAGGTATCGCCGCGATCGGTAGAGCGAGAGCAATAATTATAGCCATAGACCTCCTCTGTAACGCAAAATATGCAACCTGTAGAATTTTTTAAACGTCGCCTATGGAGATTTTTGAGGGTAAAAGTTTGATGCCATTCCACGAGCGGGCGCAATTTTGAAGCATGACATGTTAGGTATCAATTTACTCGGCGTAACATTATCTTTCACAATATATAAAAAAATTGGACTAACTTTACTGTTGTCTTATTTTTTTATTCAAAAAAGTGAATTTTTTCCAAAAAAAGTGCGCTTGCAAGACCGCTGCGCAAATACGGTGTGAAAAAAAGTATTGCAACGACCGCCATTTTATTCTCTAGGGTGTTAGAAAAAAAAACAATATATAATGTTTGGGGGTTCTAAGTTTTTTTCTAGCAAAAAAAACTTTTTTAAACATGTAAACACCTAAAATTCAAAACGAGGCTGGTCTTAAAGTGGTTAAAACTAAAATTTTCAGATGGATAGTGCTTTTAAAATACGAGTTGAGCCACACTGGAGAAAAAAAAACAACTCTGGCATGTGCCTTTTTTCCTATTATAGTTAATAATGCTTTATTACTAGTTACTGCAGCCAGGACTACTCACATTGGTTATGAAATTGTCAGAAACAAGGACTTTTCCCGATGACCCAGTGCCTCCTGTCATATTCAAACCTGCACTGGAAAATAACATTTTAAGAATTCCAGAAGCATGAATTCCAGAAAGCCAAGGAATGTCCGCATTAAGTCTAGGTTCACATCTATGCAGCTGCATTTCATACGTTTTTCAGGCACGTTTTGCAGTGCATTTAGCGTTTTTTTTGCATGCAGTCTTCATGCATTTTACGTTTTTTTCTCTTTAAACGAACTGTAAATACACTGTATATAGCTGGTTGCTAAGGAAGGGACGGGGAAGCCGTCTATCACATCCTTATCAACCATCTAGTCATCAGCTGTCAGCAGGCTTCCCCACTGAAAGCTGAATGTAAAAAAAAAAAAAAAACACTGGAAATCCCTCCAGGTCTATACCAGGCCCTTCGAGTCTAGTATGGATTCTGAGAGGACCTCCCAAGCCAAAAAATGTTTTTAAATGGAGTGGGGTCCCCCCAAAATCCATACCAAACCCTTATCTGAGCATGCCGCCCGGCAGGTCAGGAAAGGGAGGGGACGAGCGTGCACCCCTCACCCCAAAGCACCTTGCCCCCATGTTGATGAGGACAATGGACTCTTCCTGACAACCCTGGCTGGTGGTTGTCGGGGTCTGCGGGTGGGCAGCTTATCGGAATCTGGAAGCCCCTCTTTAAGAAGGGGGTCCCCATATCCCTGCCCCCCCATGTGAATGGGTATCATTTACACCGTACCCCTACCCATTCACCTGAAAAAGCAGTGAAATGTAAAATAAAAATGGTCTTTGACAAGTCCTTTATTAATAAAATAATAAAAGTGACCTGCTATCGACCAAAAAGCGCAGCTAAAACGACGGTAAAGCTGCGCTAAAACTAGCGGCGCTTTACTGCTAACGCAGAGCGGTGCCAGTATGAAAGGGGTCTAAAAGAAATCAGCTGCTGTATAACTCCCCAGCAAGACCCCTGAGAAGGGGATATCAAAATAACACTGAGGTTTTCATTATAGTATATCAACAAAGACTTCCAGGAGGAAGGAAACTTTGGAAGGGGTTGGAGAGAACCAAGGAGTCCACAGAGACTGAACAAAGAAGAAATGAAGGGTAACAGATGGGAATAGTCAGACAAAAAAGTAAAAAAAAAATCAAAAACACAAAAAAAAAAGAAACAAAATAAAATGGGCAGACTCAATGGACTCCTCCATCTTTTTCTGCCATCACTTTTCTATGAATAACAACAGAGAATTTTTAGAAACAAAGGAGAAGAACAAAGAGAGGATATAGGGGGATCAGAATAAAAAGAAGAGGAGAATCTTAGAGGAGGGGGTGTTTAATCAAATTATTTTATATTTTGTTTATTTGCACAGAAGATAGAGCATTATTGAAATACATTTTATTGTAAGTTTAACTGCTTGTCGACCGCCCACAGTAGGTATACTGCAGGCATGCGACACAACCCTGCCGGATCACGTACCACGCTTTTTGTCAGCAGGTCCTGAGACCTGCTGATTGGCTGTGTCCAATCACAGCACAGAGCCCTGTGTTTACAAATAAACAGGCTCTGTACACTAGTTAGTGATCTGGCTGTTTCTTTCCCTGCAAAGAGAGAAAAAACAGCCAGATAGAAAAGTACAAGCACACATTTCACATTGTGTGGCACATATTTAACCCCTTGATTGCGCCTAGATGTTAACCCCTTCCCAGCCATTGTGTCATTAGTACAGTGTCAGTGTACAATATTATCACTGATCACTATATTAGTGTCACTAGCGATGTTAGTGACACTCCCAGATAGTGTCAGTTAGTGGCAGATTGCTCATCAACCTATTACAGTCACACTATAAATCGCTGATCACCACCATCATATTATAGCGCCTATAGCTGCCTAAATTCCAGTAAACCCCCGCTATATCGCGGTTCAGTTTTTACGGTCCCGGTATATCGCGGTATTTTAATTAGGACCTGTTATTCTGATATTGTGGTAATATTTTGCCATTTTCGCAGTTATGTACTCTATTTTTTTACTGTACTGTACTGTATACTGTACTGTTAAGACAATATTTTTGTCCTCTTGATCTCTCTCTCTATCTTTAATGTGTTTCTATTGCATAAAAGTGTGTTTAAAGACCTTTAAATGCTATTAAAAAATTAACAAAACATGCCTAGGGTGTATTTAAATAGGATCTTTCTATTTTGCGGTTTTTCACTTTTCGCGGGTGGGTCCGGAACATAACCCCAGCGATGGAGGGGGGTTTACTGTATATGTACCATAGTTTGCAGATGCTATTACTTTCACACAAACCAATTCATTTACACTTATTTGAATTATTATTATTTTTTTTTTTTTTTTTTTTACCAAAGAAGTAGCAGAATGCATTTTGGCCTACATTTAAGAAAAATTACATAAAAAAAAATGTATTTGATATGTTTTATAACAGAAAGTAGAAAATATGTGCATGGTTTACATAGTTTAGCACAGAAATTAAAGACACAGTAAAGATTGAAGTGTATTTTTATTTTTTTACTTCATTGTTTTTTAAGAGTGAAATAATTACACAAACAAATCAAAGGATTTCTAAAAAGTTTTACTCAGTTTTACCCATGGTTTATGCATAGCTTTTATGGTATAGTCCTACATCAATTTGTATGTGACATGGCATTACTGTAAAATGGTGGTGCTTCAAAGTAAGGGGTAGGTCCTTATAGTTTCAGGACACATTTTTTAAATGTTTTTCAACACTTCAGATGTGCCAGGAAGCATACCTCCCAACTTTATGACATGGGATTGGGAACGAGGGACACCTATAAACAAAAGTATGTAGGCATAGGACACACCCCCTGCCACTCCCCATAAAGGAGAATTATACCAAAAAAATATTATTTAAACCGACAAGTGATTTTTTTTTCACCCTACTATTCCTTTATATTGGCTTCTGCAATTTACAAATATATAAAACGAAAGCTTAGTCCCCAACCAAGCTACCTTAGAGAATAAAGGCGATTGGACTATTGCGGTACAAATGAAATCTGTATTGATATGAACAATTGTATAGAGAATTACCGTATTTATCGGCGTATAACACGCACTTTTTCCCCCTTAAAATCGTGGGTGCGTGTTATACGCCGATACCCCAAAGAAAAAGTGGCTAAAAAAAAAAAAAACGGCGCAGAAAAACAGCGGGCGCCGCCGAAAAAAACTGAGCACCGCCGGAAAAAACCGAGCGCCGCCGGAAAAAAACGAGCGCCGCCGAAAAAGACCGATCTGTCTGTTCCGCTCTGCTCGCAGTCCCGCCTCCCTGCGCTCGCTTCCGAAACAGCAGGAAGGCGGGACTGAGAGCAGGAGCCGAACAGACGGCTCGGGCTTTTCCGGCTCCACACGCAGTCCCGCCTCCCTGCGTTCGCTTCCGAAACAGCAGGGAGGCGGGACTGAGAGCTGGAGCCGAACAGACGGCTCGGGCTTTTCCGGCCGCGCAGTCTTCTAGGCGGCAATTTTAAATGTGGAAAATGACGCTGGCACCTGCAACTGACACTGACAAGCTGCAGATCACACTGGCAAGCTGCAGATCACACTGGGCAAGCTGCAGATCACACTGGGCAAGCTGCAGATCACACTGGGCAAGCTGCAGATCACACTGGGCAAGCTGCAAATGACGCTGACAAGCTGCAAATCACACTGGGCAAGCTGCAAATCACACTGGGCAAGCTGCAAATGACGCTGGGCAAAGCTGCAAATGACGCTGGGCAAAGCTGCAAATGACGCTGGGCAAGCTGCAAATGACGCTTAAATGTAAGTGTTTTTTTTCCCTAAACTTCCCTCCTAAAACTTTTTTTCCTAAAAATGCCCTCCTAAACTTGGGGTGCGTGTTATACGCCAATAAATACGGTATATAAAAGTTTATTAATACATATTTAATACAAGGCAAATAACCAAAGACAGATTTAAAGCATGGTAAATATCCATGAGTATCACCAAGATAATAGTCCCCAATATGGGAAGATCACAATGGGATAGTTGATCACGGATAGTGTCTCAAACTATTTTGCAGACTATGGCCGCTTCGCCAGGAGAATATCTGCAATTTGATTAACAAATTATCAAAAACATAACAATTGACAAAATAATAACAACAGTACATAAAATCAATACAACATATACATGGAGAAATAGCTGAGTTGCTTACCAGGACCAGAGGGTCCCCTGCGGCGACTAGGGGGGGATTTGCAAGTCAATGGACTGGTATCTAAATTAATGGATTAAGCCTGTTGAAGTGAAGAGCTTCGAAAAAACATATGAGGAAAATTGTAACTGTAGTGAGAGGTGAGAAGAGAAGGGATGGAAAAAGGGGAAAAAAAGGGTGGGGGAAGGGGGGGGGGGTTACGTGCCAGAAAAGTGGACAATTGTGAAAATCCAGTGAAAAAATATTGTGTAAGCAAACTTGGTAATACAAACAAAAAAAGGAGTGGAGACAAGGGTGATAATAAAAGGGGGGGGGGGGTAAAGTGGGGGGATGTAGGGGATAGGGAGAAAAAAGGGGGGAGGGGGGGAAAGAGGATAGGAAGAGGGAGAAAAAAAAAGAAAGGGTGGAGAAGGGGGTGGAAAAAGTGAGGGGGAGAGAAGGAGTAGGGGAACAAGGGAGAGATGGGGTAAAGACTGAGAGGGAAAGAAAAAGAGATAAGATGGGATAGGGGAAAAAGGAGCGGATGGAACAGAGAAGGGAAAAGACAGGGAGAGGGGGGGGGGAGCAATGGGAACAAGAAAAGTTAAAGGGGGAAGAGGGAGGGGGAAGGGAACGAAAGAAGGGAGGGAGGGAAAGGAAGGGAGGGGGGAATGGAAAGGGGAAAAGAGAATAGGAAGGGATTGGGGAGGGAGAAATGGGAAAAAAGGAGAAGAAGGGGGAAGAGAAGGGACAGAAAGGGGTGGCGTGAGTGTGGACTAAGGGGGAGAGGAAGAGATTGGTTGTGTGGGGAGCTGGGGGGGTGAAAAAAAGGGGTGACAGGCAAGTCTGGAATTTACAAATGCTGAAATTTAGAAATTGGAGATAAGGTTTAGCACTTGGAAACACCTTTTGAAAGAAAAAAAGATAAAGATAAAATTTTTATATACAACTATATAGATCAGAAGACAGTTATAGACCAAAATGAGGGACAATTAATGAGGAAGGAGGGACAGAGGGACATTGTTCCAAATCAGGGACAGATGGGAGCTGTTTACGGTAGCTATTGCTGGGGTTGCTGGAAGCATTCCCACTCAAAAGATAAAGACCAAAGATCTCCAATTCATGTAAGGATGGTGAAGTTGCAGGGCACCATTCTACCAACACATGATGTAAAGATATAATATTTTACAGTTCCATTGACACTGGCTATGTTGGTTTGTAAAATAAAGTACAACTGAAAATCATTTTGGGGTATATAGAAACTCTCCCAGTACAGAAATCAGATGCAGAATACAACAAAAAAGAGCAAGAGACAATTAGGTAGGGTTCATCGGGTCCGTGTTATCGCAGTGCTGATAGCATATCATGATGGAGCTGATTGGATCCCTGGTGTGACATCTAGTCTACGCTTTAGGCCTCATTAGTCCACCTCCTGGCGCTGCTTGTATGATGTTGCCTGATATGGGGCATAATGATGACAAAAATATCAAGCTATAGTTTGGAACATGAGAAATATAGCTGTAAAAATAAGAGAAAGACTGTCTAATACTCTTGTATATGTTTAATTCACACATCAAAACCAAAGTTTGTATACTGTACATGTGACTGTTCAAGATAACATCAGGAACCTGGTCTGAAACTGCATACAAGGATTTTCTTATTTGTAGGAGCTAATATCTATAATGCTTTTTTTAATATGCAAAATAGATACCAGTGCTTTTCTATTCCATAGTATTACAATATTCTTTGATTTAGTTGGTATATTAAATAATTTATGGGTGTTTAGAAAGTGATAGTCTACCCTGAAAATGAACAGTATGAGCTCAAAAAAAATAGACATATTTCTTTTCAGTGCAATTATATAGCCTGCAGGGGTTTAATATGTCTAGAACATGGGTTCTTATAGAGTATGTCAAAGCGAAATAATAATAATTAAAAAAGAAATAAATATATATACAGTATATATATATATATATATATATATATATATATATATATATATATACACACACACACACACTATATTACCAAAAGTATTGGGACACCTGCCTTTAAACACACATGAACTTTAAAGGGGTTGTAAAGGTGCCTTTTTTAAAAACAAAAACAAACAAACATGTCATACTTACCTCCACTGTGCAGCTCGTTTTACACAGAGTGGCCACGATCGTCATCTTCTGGGGTCCCCTGGCAGCTGTCTCGGCTCCTCCCTGCATCAGCTAACCCCCGTTCTGGGGAGCGCTCTCCCAAGGGGGTCTCCCAAGCTTGCGGGCGTACTCCCGTGATACAGTGATACAGTCGTCAGCTATAGTAGCCACAGACTGTATCACTCGGCCCCGCCCTCCGGCACGCCGCGTCATTGATTTGATTGACAGCAGCGGGAGCCAATGGCTGCGCTGCTATCAATCATCCAATGAATGACCCGAGAAGCCTGGTCGAGAAGCCAGCGCGTTCACGACGTGAGACTTTCAAGGGCTCAGGTAAGTAAACGGGGGCTAAATATAGCGCTGCTTTACCGCCGACGCTGTTCCCGCCCCAGTGTGAAAGGGACCTTAAAGAGGGCCCCATCCAGGTAAATCTGCCCTTAATTATTCACTACTATATGAATCTCACATTTAGGCTGCATTCACACCTGAGCGTTTTGTCGCCCTAAGCCGCCCTAAGCCTGAAGCTACAAAACGCTCGAGGGGAAAAAATACATTATTCTCTATGGAGATGGTTCACATCTCCACTCCATGTCGCCTGAAGCCGAACGCCTGAAGCTCAAACAAGTTCCGGACCCTTTTTTGTCGCGCAAATCGGGCAGATTTGGGCGTTTGTATCCCCATAGAAACTAATGGAAACGCTCGATTCAAGCGACTAGCGCGACAACGAGCGTTTCTACGGGTGTTTTGTCACTGCAACTGCTCCCAGGAAGCAGTTGAACAAAATCTAAAAACATAGCAACAAATGATGACAGTGATGATCATTTTTCCTATTGGCTATCAAGAAAAACGCCGAAGTTGAAAAACGCCTGACAACGCCGTATGCAAATGTGCAAAAACGACCGTATTCGCGCGACAAAACACCGGTAAAACCGCTGGTAAAAATGCTCGTTCCGCTACGCTCAGGTGTGAATGCAGCCTTAGAGTTAAGACCACAGTATACAGAGGAGCCTTGGTGAGGCACTGCCGCTTCCACCTATATTTTCACGTGTGTTTAATGGGAATTGTTAGATGGGTCTCAATTTTTTATCCTTTTTTTTCTGCAGGCTAACTGATAAAAACACTTTTTACTTTGAGGAGTTGTGAGTGCTATTACTTTTTATTTAATAAATCACCTTTATACAGAGTACGCTATGTGAGGTCTCTCTGTTTCTTATACATGCATTGTGGAGCATCCAGTTACCGGGGTATGCAGTGATATTGCCCATGATGCTTTACCATCATTGAGGACCAGAAGTCACACTACGTGCCCATATTGACCATCTGTAGTGGATGGTCAATATTATCTGGTAAGCCTTGTGTTGATCACTGGGTGGAGGTCTGGACACAGCACATCGTTTTATTGGAAGTTGTCATTGCACCTTTGACTTCCATCACTTTTCACAGGTTCAGATTGGATCACTGGGATTGTTGTGGATTAACATTTTTCATAATTTTTTATTACCTATCATTGTTATGTGATAGGTGGTCACATGTGTTTAACTGGTAAGTGTGCTGGGAAATTTTTTATTTGTTTAAAAAAAAAAAAGAGAAAAGCCTACAAAAAGATAACTAATGCGGCCACCACACCTAATGCCCCGTACACACGATCAGACATTCCGTCAAAACCGTGGAATTTTGTTCGAAGGTTGTTGTCTCCAACTTGTCTTGCATACACACGGTCACACAAATGTTGGCCAACAATTACGAACGTAGTGACGTACAAGACATACGGCGAGCCGATAAAAAGGAAGTTCAATAGTTATGCGCCACCCTGCTAATGTTGTGTTTGGTGAGCATTGATTCCGAGCATGCGTGTTTGTACTTTGGACTTTTGTCCGACGGACTTGTGTACACACGGTCGGAAAGTCCGACAACACACATTTGTTGGCGGAAAATTTGAGAACATGCTAGCCAACATTTGTTGGCGGAAAGGCCGACAACAAATGTCCGATGGAGCATACACACGGTCGCACTTTCCGCCAACAAGCTCACATCCAACATTTGTTGTCGGAAAACCCGATTGTGTGTACGCGGCATAAGGCTGGTAATAAACAATAAATTCATTTTTTGTTTTGGGGTTTAGATACGCTCTGGGGTGGCTTGTTATATGGCAGTGAAGTTAGATATGACAGCTATCTACACCAAGTAAAGCTCACTCTATAGTTTACAAGGGTTTCCAAAGTACACCTAAAAAAGGATTTTGGGGAATACTAAAGCTATTTACAGTGCATGCATCTACCTATGGGGTTATAATGTTAACCATAACCTTTTTGACAAGACAGGTTCACTTTAACCCAAAGATTGCTGTAGCAAAACTGGGACTGTTTCTTTGAAGAGGAATAAAATCAGCGTATTAAGAAAGTGGCACTCAATGACCTAGAACTCAATATTTTTGTTTTCTTTCTAGTGAAGCATTCCCCCAGCTGCATATGAAATCAACAAATTATACAATAATAACCCAGACGGTCTTGTTACGCGTTTTATGAGAGGGGATATTTTAAGCATATATGTGGAATAAAATATTACCCTGGAGAAAGCTCATGACAGCGATTCATGTGGAGAGTTCTTGAGATATCATGATCGGGGAGGAAGCAGCTGCAGATCTCTGCCATCAAGTGTCTGGGAAATGAAAAATACATAATAGTCAGACGTTATATATTGCTTTCATTTCTGCTCATTATAAAGCAACTAAAATGTTCCTGTTTGATAGGGGCTGCTTATATCATGCACTAAAACTACTTGCCTGAGGCACTCCCTTGCTATAGATACCAATTCAGTTCTCCAGCAACCTCTTTCCTAACACAACTCATATCTGATAAGGATTTCAAACAACCCTCAGCTTTCCTGTGGGTACAAATAATATAAAGAAAGGCTGCAAAACACTTTAAAGTGTAACTCCACTTCTGCAGCCATATTGGGATAACACCTGTTTTATATGCTGCATGTTCCTATTTACATAGCATAATTAAAAAAAAAAATAAAAAAAAAAATTGTTGCTTAACTTTTTACTTGCTCTTTTCTGAAAAGTACAAACCTGAAGTTTCCCCTACTATGTAAAATTCAAGAGGGGCTGGTGAGTAAATTCTTTCATTCACACCTGAGCGTTTTCAGCTCGTAAAGTTCAAAAGTTCAAAAATGCCCAACAAGCAAAATCCCATTCATTTAAAGGACCCTGCTCACATCTGAGCGTTCTATCGCCTGAAGCAAAACGCCCAGGGCCATCTTTACGGCAGGGCAAAAAGAGCAGCTGCCCTGGGCCCCATCATAGTTGTGGGGCCCTTAGCAGCTACCTCCTACTTGCCAACTATCCCAGTTTAAGTTCTCTTGTCCCTTGCAGTTTTAGTCCTGTGCTGTGTCCTGATATCTCAGTGTGAAGTTCTGTTACTAATGCTGCCCAGCTCTGCCCTATTGCCATGTACAGGTGACTCACCTGCAGACCCTGTGTTTACATGTAAATACTCTCACAATGAAATATCACAAAGCTATCTTCAAAGCAAAAAAAGAACACTTCTCAAACACCATCACAAAAGCCCTAAACCGCCCTCGTGAACTATTCAAGATTTCTTTATCGACAAAATCGACAGCATTCGGGAAAATATCCAACAGAAAAATACAATCAACTGCATCCAAAAAGAGGAAGCCGTTTCAAACATCGCACAACCACCGAATTTTTCGCTGACCCCGATCGCCATAGAGACCACAAGAAACATCATCAGAAGCCTCCGGGACAGCACTTCCCCCAACGATATCATCCCCACAAAACTTCTGAAAGAATGCTCTGACATCTTGGCACCTACTATAACACTACTCATAAATCAGTCATTCAAAGAAGGAATTGTTCCGAACTCCCTCAAGCAAGGCATAATCAAACCCCTCCTAAAGAAACCCAACTTGGATCCAAGAAACCCCAACCACCGAAGAACGATAACTAGCTTGAACACCATCTCCAAGATTATGGAGAAAGTAGTGGTACAACAGCTACAACTCCATCTGGACACACACAATCTCCTGGACCCTCTGCAATCAGGCTTCCGCCCGGGCCATGGCACAGAAACAGCTCTCCTCAACATATGGGATGATGCCTTGGAAGCAGCAGATGATGGAGAATCATGTCTCCTGGTACTCCTGGACCTTAGTGCAGCATTTGACACACTGGATCACAACACTTTACTCACCCGCCTCAAAGAAGTAGCAGGAGTCACAGATTCAGACTTACCATGGTTCACTTCCTTCTTAGGAAATCGGTCACAGACAGTGAAACTTGGAGCCTTCACCTCTGAATCCCGTGCAGTCTCCTATGGAGTCCCTCAAGGATCACCTTTGTCACCCGTGCTCTTCAACATTTACATCCGTCCACTCCTAAAAATCATCAGCAAATCAGACCTATGCTTCCACTCATACGCAGATGATACTCAACTCTACCTTCGGATCCCCGGACAAAAAGACCAATATCAGGAATTAGAAAAATGCCTCACATCGATAGACGACTGGATGTCCACAAGCTCACTCAAACTTAACGGAACCAAAACAGAACTCCTTCTCCTAAATGCAAACCGGAAAACTAAATCTACGACACCATGGACTCCGCCCACCATCCTTGGACAGACCATCCCCCTAAGCATAAAAGCCAAAAGTCTCGGTGTCATCTTCGATTCAGAAATGTCAATGAATGCACAAATAGGATCAGTAGTCAGCGGATCCTACCACCTTCTACGCCTGCTACGTAGACTCATCCCCTTCATTCCAGAAAAGGACAAAGCCATAGTGGTAGGAACAATCATCAACTCTCGACTCGACTACGCAAACTCCCTCTACATAGGACTACCTAAATTCCAGATTGCACGACTACAAGTCGTTCAAAACACGGCAGCAAGACTAGTCACAGGAAAAAAAACCATGGGAATCCATCTCCCCATCCCTGAGGACCCTTCATTGGCTAACCGTAAAGAATCGGATCACATTCAAGACCCTCTGCTTGACCCACAAATGCACACAAGGAGATGCTCCTCAATACTTATGCGAAAAAATACAACACTACACCCCCAATCGCAACCTCCGATCTAACGACCAAAACCTCCTCCTTGTCCCCAAATCCTGGTACAAGTCAAGGGGAGAACGAAGATTTGCAGTCCAAGGACCACGGCTATGGAACGCTCTACCTACGAACATCCGCTTGGAAAAAGACCATCGGGCCTTCAGGAAAAAACTCAAGACCTACCTCTTCTAAGAAGGAATCAACGCAGGTCGGATCAAGCGCCTCGAGGCGATTCAGTTCGCAGTTGCAGCGCTATACAAATCATTCATTCATTCATATGTAAATAGAGGCAGCATTCATATGTAAATCATGCCCACCCTGAGGTCCTATCCACCATCACTTCTGCTGAATGCTGCCCACTGGGGAGGTAAAGGGGCATGCTTGCAAGTCTTGTCTACAACTGTGGTCATTAAGCCTAACATCAGCCTGTTCTGCAAAAGTAAGCAAATTGGAGGTGGAACCCTTTTTCAAAATAACATGGTGCCACAGTGGCGTGAATTTTGGTACATGTGAATACGCACATCTCAGCAGATGCGTAAGGGTGTCATTAACAGTTAATGGAACTGCTGTGTATCTGCTAAAGGGCAGCATGTTTCTGTGGTGCCAGGAAAGTGATTTTGCATGCGTTCCTGACACACACAAATGTGAATGCAGGCTAAATGTCTCAGTTACATTAGCGGGAAGTGTAAATCTTCTCATTACATTGGGGTTGGTGTACAATCCTTTCATTAACACTAGTGGCCAGTGTGAAGGTCCCCCTTACATTAGTGGTCAGTGTAAATCCCAATTACATTGGTGGCCAGTGTAGAAACTCCTCTTTATATTGCTAATCAGTAAAAAAAAAAAAAAACTTGCATTTGTGGTCAGTTTTGAATCCTTACTTACATTAGTGGTCCATGTAGAAGCCCCCTTTAAATTGGTGGTGAGTGTAAATCCCCCCTTACATTGGAGGCCAGTGTAGAAATCCCCCTTTATTCATTGTTGATGTAAAATCCCCCATTATGTTGGTTGTCAGTGTAAATTCTTCATTACATTGGTAATAAGTGTTAATCCCCCTTTACATTGGTGGTCATTGTAAATCCCCCTAACATTGGCGGTCGGTGTAGAAGTGTCACCTTACATTGGTGGTCAGTACAAATCTCCTTGACTATGGTTGTCAGTGTAAATTTCCCCTTACAGGGAGATCATTGTATATTCCCCCTTACACTGGTGGTTGGTATAAATGCTCTTATTATATCAGTGTCAGTGTAGAAATCCCTCTTTATATTGGTGGGTGGCATAAAATCCCCCCTCACATTGGTGGTCTGTGTAAATCCCCCCTCACATTGGTGGTCATTGCAAATTCCACAAAGATTTCCAGCTTTGCTCTACATGATTCAGAATTTGCCACAATGTACTGCCTCCTAACTAATCCCCCACCATTGCCACTGATCCCATCAACTCCCCAGCATTGCCATTGATCACAACCCCCCTCCCCCAGCACCGCCACTGATTCCAGGAGTCCTAGGACCTCTAGGAGTTTTCTGTTTATTGATGGGTCCCCTTACCTCCCCAGTCCATGGTGTGCAGGCAGTGAGGAGATGATGTGCACTAACCTTTTGCAGCCAATAATTGAGCAGTAAGGATATGCAGTAACCTCTAGCAACCAATCAGTGAGCAGTAATAATGTGCAGTAACCTCTAGCAACCAATTAGTGAGTGGTAAGGATGTCCCGAAACCTCTAGTAACCAATCAGTGAACATTATTGATGTACAGTAACCTCTAGCAACCAATAAACAAGCAGAAGTCATGTGCTGTAACCTCTATCAAATAATAAATGAGCCATAATGTGTGCTGTAACCTCTAGCAGCCAGTCAGTGAGCAGTAATAATACTTTGTAACCTCTGGCAACCAACCGCAATTGCTGCCTAATTTGATTCAGTAAACTGCTATTTTTTGTATGTATCAGAGCAGGTGGAAAATGAAATTGCATGGGGGGGGGGGGGGGGGTGGCAAGAAAATGTTTGCCCAGGGTCCAAAAGTACATGAGCTTCTTTTTGGGCAGATTACAAGCGTATTTCTGCTTTTTACGTTGGAGCATTAATTATAGAAGCAGCCAAGAGGCCCATGGTAACTCTGGAGGAGCTGCAGAGATCCACAGTTCAGGTGGGAGAATTTGTCTACAGGACAAGTATTAGTCGTGCACTCCACAAATCTAGCCTTTATGGAAGAGTGGCAAAAAGTGAGCCGTTGTTGAAAGAAAGCCATAAGAAGTCCGGTTTGCAGTTTGTGAGAAGACATGTGGGGGACACAGCAAACATGTGGAGAAAGGTGCTCTGGTCAGATGAGACCAAAATTGAACTCTTTGGCCTAAAAGCAAAACGCTATGTGTGGTAGAACTGTCAGAGGCAGCTCTAGGCTTTGTGAGGCCTTAGGCAAATCTTAGACATGAGGCCCCACTCATGCCCAAAATGGGAAAAATTATTAAAGCAAAAGAAATTAACTGTATAAATTGCATGATATTCCCTTCAACTGTAACACACACATCAGGAGAATTAGGCGGCCGTGAGGCCCCTAGGAGTGCGAGGCCTTAGGCGACCACCTAATTTGCCTAATTAGAGAGCCGCCTCTGAGAACTGTATATCACCCTGAGCACACCATCCCCACCATGAAACATGGTGGTGGCAGCATCATGTTGTGGGGATTCTTTTCTTCGGCAGGGAAAGGGAAGCTGTTCAGAGGTGAATACAAATGCACGCCACACTTTTCACATATTTATTTGTAAAAAGAATTTAAAAACCATTTATCATTTTCATTTCACTTTACAATTATGTGTCACTTTGTGTTGGTCTATCACATAAAATCCCAATAAAACACATTTACGTTTTTGGTTGTGACAAAATGTGTACAATTTCAAGGGGCATGAATACTGTTTCAAGGCACTCTATTTTTTTATTTGCTATATTTTTTCACAAAAGTGGAGTCACCCTTTGGGCAGAAAAATAGCAAAACACACAAAGACTTTCAAAAACAAAAACAACCCTCAGCTACCAGTAAAGTCCCCTGCGCCCTTAAAGCGGAAGTCCACACAACAAGTTAACCTTAATCCCATCCTCGCATATCCTACATTGTCAAATGACAAAGAAAAAAATTTCGTAGTGGGTACCTGTCTAGCTCTGTTTTAGATGTCGTTTCCTGTTTCTGACCCCCACGGGTATGGGTGGGTATCATCGTCATCTCCGGCGGCGCACTGTCTCCTGGGAGCTAAATATCATTATTCCCAGGAGTCAGTGCGGATGGCCGCCGCTAATTCTCGCAAGATCCCGAAACTTTTATCTTTGTTGCCATCACAACGGGGCGGGAACTTCCAACGTCGCCGCCTGTTGTGATGGCAAAGTGGAAGTCTACAGCGCTCCGCGCCATACAAACTGAGCATGCGCGGCTAGTTTCACATGCCCACAAGCAAGATGAAACCTGCTATCAACAGATTTTAAAAGTACGTTTTTCGTACGAAACCGGACATCGGGGGATATATGTTACCAAACAAGTGAGTGTAACATTGACCATATGTAAGGGTCTGAATGGATTTTAAAATAAAAAAATGTAATTGCCAGTGGACCTCCGCTTTAAGGACAGCTTTAATCCCACCTTGCTCAATAACTCTAATGCCACGTACACACGAGTGGAATTTCCGTTGCAAAAATCTTGGATGTTTTTTCCGACGGAATTGCATACACACACGGTCACACAAAAGTTTGCTGAACTTTCGACCGTCAACAACACTACGACAAGCCAAGAAAATTAAGTTTAAGGCTTCCGAGCATGCGTTGAATTGTTTCCGAACATGCGTAGGAATTTTTGCACGTAGGAATTGCTACAGACGATCAGAATTTCCAATCGGAACTTTTTCCGACCGAAAAATTGAGAACCTGCTCTCAATCTTTTGCTGCCTGAAATTCGGCCAGCAAAAGTCCGATGGAGCATACACACGGCATTTTCCGACCAAAAGCTCTCATCTGTCTTTTTCTGGCCGAATTTCCGATCGTGTGTACGCGGCATTATACATTTTATTGGTATGATAACATTTCACTGTTATGTCCACAATTTATAAAAAAAACAAACAAAACATGAACACAAACTAAAATTCGTTTTTAAAGCTAAAGCCTCATACACACGCTCGGATTATCTGAGGACCAGGTCCGTCGGATCATGTCCGTCGTACTTTGTCAGATGTTGGTGTTGCGTACACACGGTCGGACTTTGTTGTCGAAAAATCTGATCATTCTGAACGTGGTGACGTTTGTTGCGTACGACGGGACTACGTAGAGGCTAGTAGCCAATAGCTTTGGTCTTGTAATGTGATCTGAGCATGCGTGGCACTTTGTCCGTCGGAATTCGATACACACGATCGGAATTGGTGTGATCGGACTTTGTTGTCGAAAAATCTATCCAGCAGGAGATAGAACTTTGTCCTTCGGACAATCCGATGGAAACTGTCCGATGGTGCCTACACACGGTCGGAATTTCCGACAACATTGTCCGATAGGACAGAATCCATCGGAAAATCCGACCGTGTGTATGGGGCTTAATAGGTGACAAGCGGCATACTATGTAAGAGACAAAAATACATCTTAATTGACTATTCTATCTCTGAAATCTCAGTAAAAGTAAAAGTTGCACTTCTAACAGTGAGGAAAATGTTCTTGGCACTTAATAATAGATTTAACATTTTTTTATAAGGTGAAGCCATGGTGATATTATTGAACAGATGGCAATATGAACAATTTAACATGACATAATGTTCCCCAAGTTTCAAATGTCATCTCTAGGAAGTGTTTTCTTCATTACGATGGAGTCTCACAAACCACATTCTTCATGCTTGAAGTCTTGCAGTGTTCTCATGACGTTCTGTACGTAAATAAAAAACCCCGGTAATGAGTTTCTAGCCAAAGAACATAAAATGTATCTGCAAATTAATCACATTGAAATGCTCGGTAAATCAAATTAAGGGCAGGTGTTTTTATAAACATTTTTATTGGTAAGCCAGATGTTCTTTTCATTGCTAGTCACCCGTTTTTTATGAGTGTAGCAGCAGTCTAAAAGCCACCGACAGTATGCAGAACTAAACCCTTATTCACCTACACTAATTTATTAAAACTGTAATGCCGCGTACACACGATCAGACAATCCACCAGACTTTCCAGCGGAGGTCCGCTGGACTTTCCGAATGAGCGGACTTGCACACACACACCCACACACAACCAGACTTTTCTGGCGGACGATCCGCCGGACTTTTGGCGGAGGTCCGCCGGACTTTTCAAATGAACGGACTTGCCCACACACGGAGTAAAGTCTGTTCATTTTGAACGTGACTCCAGGTAGACGGGACTAGCGAAGGAAGTCAATGTCGCCGCTTCCATTGACGAGATTGACACCTTGCTAGCCCGTCGCCTGGTATGGATTTAAAGGGGAACCCCCTACGCCGAAAAAATGGCGTGGGTGTCCCCCAAAGACCATAACAGACCCTTATCCGAGCACGCAGCCCGGCCGGTCAGGAAAGGGGGTGGGGACGAGCGAGCGCACTCCCCTCCTGAACCGTACCAGGCCGCGTGCCCTCAACATGGAGGGGGGGGGTGCTTTGGGGAAGGGGGGCTCTGCAGCCCGCTCGTCCCCACCCCCTTTCCTGACCGGCCGGGCTGCGTGCTCGGATAAGGGTCTGGTATGGACTGTGGGTGGACCCCCATGGCGTAGGGGTTCCCCTTTAAATCCATACCAGGCGACGGGGCTAGCAAGGTGTCAATCTCGCCGATGGAGGCGGCGACATTGACTTCCTTTGCTAGTCCCATCTACCTGGAGTCACGTTCAAAATGAACAGACTTTACTCTGTGTGTGGGCAAGTCCATTCATTTGAAAAGTCTGGCGGACCTCCGCTGGAAAGTATGGCGGATTGTCCGGCGGACTAACACCACCGCATAGTCTGATCTTGTGTACACGGCATTACGCAGCTTCTTGTGATGGGGTGGCAATGATGCTGCCCTGCTCCTGAATTCAGACTGAGCATACAGTGCCTTGCGAAAGTATTCGGCCCCCTTGAACTTTTCAACCTTTTGCCACATTTCAGGCTTCAAACATAAAGATATAAAATTTGAATTTTTTGTGAAGAATCACCAACAAGTGGGACCCAATTATGAAGTGGAACGAAATCTATTGGATGTTTTAAACTTTTTTAGCAAATAAAAAACTGAAAAGTGGTGCGTGCAAAATTATTCGGCCCCTTTACTTTCAGTGCAGCAAACTCACTCTAGAAGTTCAGCGAGGATCTCTGAAAGATCCAATGTTGTCCTAAATGACTGATGGTGATAAATAGAATCCACCTGTGGGTAATCAAGTCTCTGTATAAATGCACCTGCTCTGTGATAGTCTCAGGGTTCTGTTGAAAGCGCAGAGAGCATCATGAAGACCAAGGAACACACTAGGCAGGTCCGTAATACTGTTGTGGAGAAGTTTAAAGTCGGATTTGGATACAAAAAGATTTCCCAAGCTTTAAACATCCCAAGGAGCACTGTGCAAGCGATCATTTTGAAATGGAAGGAGTGTCAGACCACTGCAAATCTACCAAGACCTGGCTGTCCCTCTAAACTTTCAGCTCAGACAAGGAGAAGACTGATCAGAGATGCAGCCAAGAGGCCCATGATCACTCTGGATGAACTGCAGAGAACTACAGCTGAGGTGGGAGAGTCTGTCCATAGGACAACAATCAGTCGTACACTGCACAAATCTGGCCTTTATGGAAGAGTGGCAAAAAGAAAGCCATTTCTCAAAGATATCCATAAAAAGTCTCGT
This sequence comes from Lithobates sylvaticus, assembly GCA_028564925.1. Taxonomy (NCBI): domain Eukaryota; kingdom Metazoa; phylum Chordata; class Amphibia; order Anura; family Ranidae; genus Lithobates; species Lithobates sylvaticus. Next base: position 84,504,967 of record CM053026.1, read on the forward strand.
CTAAAGTTTGCCACAAGCCACCTGGGAGACACACCAAACATGTGGAAGAAGGTGCTCTGGTCCGATGAAACCAAAATCGAACTTTTTGGCCACAATGCAAAATGATATGTTTGGCGTAAAAGCAACACAGCTCATCACCCTCAACACACCATCCCCACTGTCAAACATGGTGGTGGCAGCATCATGGTTTGGGCCTGCTTTTCTTCAGCAGGGACAGGGAAGATGGTTAAAATGGAGGGGAAGATGGATGCAGCCAAATACAGGACCATTCTGGATGAAAACCTGTTGGAGTCTGCAAAAGACCTGAGACTGGGACGGAGATTTATCTTCCAACAAGACAATGATCCCAAACATACAGCAAAATCTACAAAGGAATGGTTCACAAATAAACGTATCCAGGTGTTAGAATGGCCAAGTCAAAGTCCAGACCTGAATCCAATCGAGAATCTGTGGAAAGAGCTGAAAACTGCTGTTCACAAACGCTCTCCATCCAACCTCACTGAGCTTGAGCTGTTTTGCAAGGAAGAATGGGCAAGAATTTCAGTCTCTCGATGTGCAAAACTGATAGAGACATACCCCAAGCGACTTGCAGCTGTAATCGCAGCAAAAGGTGGCTCTACAAAGTATTAACGCAAGGGGGCCGAATAATTTTGCACGCCCCACTTTTCATTTTTTTATTAGTCAAAAAAGTTTCAAAAATCCAATAGATTTCGTTCCACTTCACAATTGTGTCCCACTTGTTGGTGATTCTTCACAAAAAATTAAAAGTTTATATCTTTATGTCTGAAGCCTGAAATGTGGCAAAAGGTTGAAAAGTTCAAGGGGGCCGAATACTTTCGCAAGCCACTGTAGTTGCCTCTCTCATGACTGTGCCTGCTTGCACACAGTGGGATGGAAGGATGTTGCACGGGGTGTAGCTATCAGCATTGTTACTGCTGATTTACAAGTAGAGATGGGCTCAGGTGTGTTCGGGATCCCACCTACATGATCCTGCCAGGAAGCCAACACTGCACATGGCTAATCACAGGCAGTGAGACATTTCCTGATATGTGTGTAGGTCTCTTGTAATCCCATTGTAGCGCTACCCCCCCCCCCCCCCCCCCCCCTTCCCGCAGGAGCAGCTTGAATATTTGTGCCCAGTTCTCCCACTGATTAATCTGCAGCCAGTAACAGGGTGTTTGTACACACACCCAGGTGCACTCTTCTGCGCGTTGTCTCCAATAACCAGTCTAGGGGATGTGTTTTTATTTGGAGAACTTAGATAGGAGAAGGGATTTAGTAGGATACTCCAAATTAACTATTCATATATATGAGGACAGCTTTCTTAGTAGCAGACTGTCAATAGAACTCTGCAGCAGGCTGTACAGAATAGAACAAGTCCTTTTGTAGCAGAAGGAATTTAGTGGACTTTGCTTCTTCAAGACACCAGCCAGTGTCCCATTTAGCTTACACCCAGTATGCTGACTTGTAGCACCTAGAGGGAGATTTAACAACACCAGTCTCTAGGATTCCTTTATGGGGTCTGTACTCACAAGGCCCTGGCCACAGGTCACATTCCTCCATGATACCAAACAGAATCCGTGGGCATCCCCCCTCAGTCTGCTCTTAGGAGAACCATGGCTTGCAGCTTCAATGTTTCAGGCCCTCAGGTCGCCCACCTGAGGCAGTATGGTAGTCTGTGCTGAGGAGGGGTGGCAGGCCCTCTGCCCACCTGGATCCAGGCCTGGACTGGGACAAAAAATAGGCCCGGGCATTTTAGACTGAGCAGCCAATTTTTCCAGGGACCCAGGGGGTGTGTGTGTCGGTCCTCCACGCTGTAATGTGCAGGGACACTGTGCTATAAATATAAAGGGGACTGCACTGTAAAGTGCAGTCCCCTTTCTATTACAGTGTCCCTGCAATCATGACCCCCCCCCCTTTTACTCTCTGCTCACTGTGCAGATCTCCAGCTCCTCCCGCCCCCTGCTTCCTTACATCAGAGTCCACACAGACCTCCCTTACATCAAAATCCACACAGACCTCCCCTACATCAGAGTCCACACAGTCCCCCCTTACACCATAGTCCGCACAGACCCCCCTTACATCAGAGTCCGCACAGACCCCCCTTACTTCAGAGTCCGCACAGACCTCCCTTACATCAGAGTCCGCACAGACCTCCCTTACATCAGAGTCCGCACAGACCCCCCTTACTTCAGAGTCCGCACAGACCTCCCTTACATCAGAGTCCGCACAGACCTCCCTTACATCAGAGTCCGCACAGACCCCCCCTTAGTGTCTGCAAAATTTCCACTTTATGTAAGGGGGAGCTCTGTGGACTCTGTAAGGCCCCTTTCACACTGGGGCGTTTTTCAGGCGGTACAGCGCTAAAAATAGCGCCTGTACACCGCCTGAAAAAATCCGGCCCCATTCACTCCAGTGTGAAAGCCGGCTGGCTTTCACACTGGAGCGGTGCGCTAGCAGGACGGCAAAAAAAGTCCTGCTAGCTGCATCTTTGGAGCGGTGAAGGAGCGGTGTGTTCACCGCTCCTATACCGCTCCTACCCATTGAAATCAATGGGAGACCGCGGGGATACCGCCCGCAAAGCGCCGCTGCAGCGGCGCTTTGCGGAGGTTTTTAACCCTTTTTCGGCCGCTAGCGGAGGTTAAAACCACCCCGCTAGCGGCCGCATACCGCGGGTAAAACGATGGTAAAGCAGCGCTAAATATAGCGCTGCTTTACCGTCGCCGCCCCGCACCGCCCCAGTGTGAAAGCAGCCTAAAGGGGAACCCTTATTTAAAGGGGATCTGATATAAAGTGGTGTTCTGAGAACCCTGATTTAAGGGGGAATGCTGTAGACTCTGGTGTAAAGGGGAACTCTGATGTAAGGGGGTTTCTGCTCACCAAAAGTCCCCTCTTGCATCAGAGTCCACAGAGCACCCCTTAAATTTGTTTTATATATACACTGGGAGGCAGGAGAGAGGGTGAGCTTACAGACGCAGGGGGTGTGGGCGGGGCAGACAGGAATAGAGAGGTGGGAGGAGGAGGAGCAGTGTCTGAGCAGAGAGCGGAACTGTCAGCATCGGTCCATCAGCCGCTAGCATCACAGGCACTGCCGCATGGCAGTAGGTAAGTGGCGGCCACGGCCTGTGTTGACTCTGTCCAGGCCACGGGCTGCCCTATGGCCAGTCCGGGCCTGGAACCCTCTCTTTAGAGGAAGACCCAGAGCCCATGTGCTCATCTAATATAAATACAGACACTGCATTGGGCCACCTCCCCACCTGATTGGCCGGGGCTATATCAGTATTCATGCTCTCATCTGCATGGTTTCAACCCACTGTCCAGTACATTCCATAGCTAATAGACCAGTGTGAACTTTAAGACAGTATAAGCAGCACCAGAGCACACTGAGCAGACCCTGCTAAACAACCACAGCCTCTGTTAACCAGACAGCAAATTAATTTACCTATTGTCTCTCTGTTAGGCAGAGAAACCAACAACTATGATACACTCACTATAGAGCCTACCTAGGAGGATGCTACATCATGTACAGAAGCACTCAGAGAACATTCTGATATAGGCAGATCGAGCAGAAAGACAATCTCATCCATCTACTGACATTCCTTTACTGTTAAATAAAAGGCTGGGTGGAGGAAGGTTACATAACTGTATAACTTATCTGCAGTAGAGAAAGGTCAGGTCACCACTAGACATGTGCAATTCGTTTAGTTTTTTTTCGTTTTTCTTTTTTTTTCGTTATTTTCGTTCGTTCGTTTTCGTACGAATGAACGAATCGTTCGAATCGTACGAATCCGAATAACGAATCCGATTAACAAATCATTCGAATCGAACGAATCCGAAAAACAACGAAAATCCGAAAAAAATTAATTAGAAACAACGAATGTACTAATGAAGAAAATCCGAAAAACGAAAACGAACAAAAAAATTTGTACATTCGTAACTTTTTTTTTTTTGTTGAATTGGTAATTTTCTGTGTCCCTTACAATGGTGCTGCTAAACGTGCTTTGAATGGATTGAACAAAAAAATTTGTACATTCGTAACTTTTTTTTTCGATTCGTAACTCTTTTTTTTTTTCGACTTGTAATTTTCCGTGTCTCTATTGAACAAAAAAAATCGTACATTCGTAACTTTTTTTTTGATTCGTAACTTTTTTTTTTTCGATTCGTAACTTTTTTTTTCGATTCGTAAATTATTAAAATGTAATAATAGCATGCACATTACATAAAATTATGAATTATGCTCCGATTACGAATATACGAATGTTACGAATGTACGAATAAATACGAATGCATCCGAAAATTAAACTAACGAAAAAAAAACGAATCAACGAAAAAATAACTCTTACGAATGTACGAATCGTTACGAATACGAACACCGACGACTTACGAATGTACGAATCGTTACGAATCAACGGAAACGAAAAAAACGAAACGGGAAAAAACGATTTTTTTTCGGAAAGGAAGAAAACGAAACTAAAATAAACAAATTTTTTTGTTGTGCACATGTCTAGTCACCACCTGGCTGTGCTGTGTGGCACAACTGCGAAAACTTAAGACTGGATGGACAGAAATACAAATCCTTTGGCAGGTAAAGCAGATTACATTTATTTATTGGTGTAAACAGGGCACATAGAAAACAATTGTCTTCTTTGAGCCCTTTCAGAGATCCACAGTATGTCCCTGCACGCCTCTGCACATGGTGTAAAGAAGCCCAAAAGTCAAAGTTTTTCCCATGAGTTTTTATGCACATATGGTGTGAACAAGGTCTTTACCAATCATAGCATGTGTTGCTTAGGTTAGGTGAATGAATGGAAGGGTGAATGGATGGATAGATGTGTGGATGGGTGGGTGGGGGTATGGGTTCAGATGGATGAATAGGTGGAAAGATGGATGAACAGATGAATGGATTATTGGATGGGAAGGTAAAGTAAGTCCTGCTGAAATCACTGACCTCTTAATGGTTGTGCCACTGCCATTGGCCCATAAACTGCACAGTGTGAACCTGCCAGAAGTGAAGGACAGAAAAAAATTCAACCATTGGCGATAGACCTGGAAGGGGATACAAAGACAGAAAACTACTTCTGAGGTTAACTAGAACAAGGTGATTTTATTAAATAAAGTAAAGTGATCTAGCGCATAAATACAAACACCCTCTTACAAATATAAAAAATGTGTCACCACTGGTGATAGTGGATCTCTATAGAGATAAAGTACAATTGATGTGATAAAAAATATAAATGAATATACAAATCAATCAATCAACACAAAAGTTCAGATATTGCTGGAACAACAAGTGAATGGCGAATAGTTCAGGAAAAAAAGGCTCTAATAAATTATAGAGCTAGATAAACGGTAAAGTCAATGGGTCACCCTGAAAATAACCATGAGGAGATGCACCAAGTGTAGGTTCTATAAAGGGTGATTTTATTACCCCCAGCCATACACTGAGGCATCTGCTGCTCACCTTATCCTTTCTCTAGAGATTCCATCTGTGCTATGTGCCCAGCAAATGATTTCAGAAATTGAGCAGATTTACTGTCAGGCCACTTGACAGCTGCTGTAAGAAATATATTGGAGGAAACTGAAGAGTGCAGCTTGTTATGATCCAAGTGACAAGAGCCTGAAACAAGTGACATAACAGGAATGCAGAGAGAACTGGAACATGATGACACAAACTGGGACCGAAGCAAAATCTTACTAAAAAAGTGAAGATTTCATAGAAAATTGAAAGGAAAGGTATAGCGTGGCAAATACAGGGGCTCCCAATGCTTAATTTCTTCCAGGAATGGTAGTTACCTGGCTAACTGCGGCTTCCAATACATTCTGACTCGGCAAATGCATATTTGATCTCTATTCTTGTTCCAGATCAGTGACTTAATAATACTGACGCCACTTGGAGAATATTGGACTGCCAGGCAACTGGAATTTTTATAGAATAATTCATTAATGAAAGCCTTTAAATTCTATTTCTCTGTAGGTTTCATTTGAAAAAACACCTTTGTAAAATTAATCTTTGCTGAAACATAGGAGCTGTCATTGCAAACCTTCGTATGGAAATGTTGATCCTCTAGCTTCTGTGCTTTCTGAACCACTGACCCATAACAAGTATGCAGATAAGGACAGTCAGAATTAATATCATAAAGTCAGTATGATGTCTAGGAAATTGTCACTAGCAAAATAAGTGTAGAACCCTCCAAGCATAGGATTCTAGGAAAATTTGTTTTTGGCTCTTTCTGCAATCAGGGGAGCAGTGATCATTTGTCCTGGTCTGCTCAGGGTTGTATAGGCTGGGAGTTTGATTGTTTCCCTCTGCCTCTGGATGAAGCTTCCAGAGCTTAGGGAGGGGGATGAAAATATTTATCATACTTCGGCCAATCTCTAGAGAGGAGGAGTGTCCAGAAGGGGGCTGGAAAGGTGATAAATAGTCTTAGGCACTGAAGAACTGGTTTCCTCTCCCCAGGAGGGTTACAAAGCCTGAGGGGCTGCTGCTCTCAGGCAGCCCATGGACTGTGAAGCTGTTCTAAAAGCCCTGGCAGTGTCAGGGCTGAGGACCTGGATGAGTTTGCTCAGAACCTGAATGCAAGTCCTCACTGTGACAGACCCAACTGGGACAGGGGCTTTTGGAGAGGACTGCAGGCTAGTCTCTTGCCTATTGACTATGGACCCTGGGGGAGCTCTATTCTTTGGGAGGTGTGTGCCAGGGGGGAACCGTTGGAGTATTTTACTTTGGATTTAAGTCCATGTCTCCCCAAAATACACAGACTCTGGAAAATAAAGGTACATATTTGGCGCCTCTGTGCCCCAAACCAGCATTGACTGCCTCAACCCCCCTCCTAGACTGAGAGCAGATGTTAATATAATCAGCTCAAACAACCGGATGCTGGGGTCTCCTGCTATAGTGTGTTTATTAAGGTGTTATGTGTTTATTGTTAGGTATGTCTCTACCATTGTGTGCCTCCCAGGTGTGCATTCCCATTGTTAATTGAGTCACCTATTGTTTCTGTCTGTTGGCTAATTTGGCTAACTCTTGGAGGTTCCTACACGATGGGATTAATATTGTGTCAACTCTACCTCATTATCTAACCATTGTGTGATGTTTTAGGTAATATTTAGTTTTAGTTTTCATGTGGTCACCTACTTTTGAAGTGTACAAAAAACTGTATTTCTCTTTAACCACTTTCAGACCGGACCAATTTGCAGCCAAAGGACCAGGCCCCTTTTTGCGATTCGGCACTGCGTCGCTTTAACTGACAATTGCGCGGTCGTGCGACGTGGCTCCCAAACAAAATTGACGTCCTTTTTTTCCCACAAATAGAGCTTTCTTTTGGTGGTATTTGATCGCCCCTGCGGTTTTTATTTTTTGCGCTATAAACAAAAATAGAGCGACAATTTTGAAAAAAATGCATTATTTTTTATTTTTTGCTATAATAAATATCCCCAAAAAATATATAAAAAAAACATTTTTTTTCCTCAGTTTAGGCCGATACGTATTCTTCTACATATTTTTGGTAAAAAAAATCGCAATAAGCGATTATTGATCGGTTTGCGCAGAAGTTATAGCGTTTACAAGATAGGGGATAGTTTTATAGCATTTTTATTAATATTTTTTTTTTTTTATTATTAATGGCGGAGATCTGCGTTTTTTTTTGTGACTGCGACATTATGGCAGACACATCGGACATTTTTGACACATTTTTGGGACCATTGTCATTTTTACAGCAATTAATGCATTTAAATGCATTGATTTCTGTATAAATGACACTGGCAGTGAAGGGGTTAACCACAAGGGGGCAGTGAAAGAGTTAAGTATGCCTAGGGGTGTGTTTTTTACTGTGGGGGGGCGTGGCTGTCAGCTAGTGAATGCTGATCTCTGCTCCAATCACAGGGAGCAGAGATCGGCGTCACTAGTTGCTAGGCAGAACGGGGAGATGCTGTTTATCTCGGCATCTCCCCGTTCAGCCGCTCCGTGAGACGATCGCGGGAGTCCCCGCGGCGATCGAGTCCGCGGGGACCGCGGCCGGACTCACGGGGGTCCCGACCGGCGCGGGAGCGCGCCGCTCCCGGCGCTCTCCCGATGGCACGGACAGGCTAAAGGAGGGACGTATATATACGCCCTCCTGCCTGTACGTGCCATTCTGTCGACGTATATCGTCGTGCGCCGGTCGGCAAGTGGTTAATAAACAGTCATTCCTTTGGTTTTACCTCAACATCTGGTCTGTGTACTATGCGTGGTACTATGCGTGGTGTAAAAGGGCTGGTATTAGGTTTGGAGACCTTGAGGTACTGTTTGGCAGAAGCACCCAAGCGGGGTGCCAAGGGTCCGTCACACTCACCACAAGGGATCTGGTTTGGAGAAGGAATGTTTTGCTCACTGGATAATGTCCAGAAGCAGCTGGAAGGTGCCAGCTGTCTTAGGGATTATGAGACCCTAAATTGATCCATGTGACTGTGTTCTGGAAATTGCATTGACTATGTCAAATAAACCTCCACGATTATGTCCTAAGGACGATTCGGTGGTTGGGGCGAAACATGTCAATGTGGGGTCACGTCCCCCCCTCCTCTCAGTACCACATGGCCACCTTGTAGCGTTCTACATCAAAGATTTTGGCCCTGGAGCCATTACCAGCAGGACAGCAGGACAGCAGCTCAGCACACAATGGATGAGAGCTGGACTATTTGGCACATGGCGGTGATCAGCTATGGATGTCAGGCAGACATTTGTGAATCTGTGAGTATCATTTGGCTCCACTAAGGCTCTAAGATTTGGGATTATGGGACTTTAATATCGAGCACAGGCTGGACCGGGTACTTTGCTGAGAATCATATATCGGCATAATTTCCCGACACCATTTGTCTCCTATCCTGCCACTAGTTTTGCATACTTTGTACACTGACATCCACTGTGGACTTTTAACCATGAGCTGTGACAGACTAGCCACACAAACTGCTTTGGGCTGCATACCTGTCAGTGTTTATCATCTCAGCAGTCTCTACTCTCTCAGCAAGAACTACAATCCATCTATCCATCCATTGCATACTGTTCCCAGATGTTTCCAGCATATTGCACACCTGCATTCATCTTACTTTCATAACCATTACTTGGGTGTTTTGAAAACAGCCACAGAATCCATGCCTAGACTCTGGGACAGTTGAGCTAAGTTAGTGTCCATTTAGTCTCTTTGGTTTCTGGCTCCGTACATTGCCCAGGGGTGGGCACTTCTAGGCATTCCATATTAATTGTGGTTTGTACTTTATATTGGGTGCCCAGTGGACCTACCATTGAGCCATCATTGTAGCTCAAGTGGGACCTGGGAGGGGTGTAGGAAGTGGGGGGCTTAGATGGGGCTTTTTGTGTGGGGGGAGAGGTTCCTTAGTTCCCATGGGGGGGAGCAGTCTTTTTTTCCGGGGGTTTGAGGTGTCGAGTGGCTCTGGGGTATTAAGGGGCAGTTGTGTGGGAGGGTTAGGACTGAGAGGGGGGGGGGGGGGAGTGCCAGACTTGCGATGCTTATTGCTTTCGATATTCATGCAATAAATTTTCATTTTTTTAGTGGTAGTTGCTTGGGTGTTTTTAATCATTTTGTTTCTTTAGGTTTTTTTTTGTGTCAAAGAAACTTGCACTCATGGTCTTCTATCCAATGGTCTATTGATCCTCTAAAACAGCCTTTCTTAATCCTTTGAACACGGAGGAACCCTTTAAATAACTTTCCAGGCTCAGGGAACCCTCCTAATAATAGCTGCATCTACAGCTAACAGTCAATTTGCGTGCTGGTCTTTGGAAAGAATATTCATTACATATGTGGTCATTGGGAAGAACCTCCCTCTTACAAACAGTTAAAATGTTCACTTGTGGCAGTGGTTACTTATCTGTGGCAGAAGTTGCTCAAGGAATCCCTAGCAACCATTGGAGGAAACCTGGTTGAGAAAGGCTGCTCTAAAATAACAAAGTTGAGGGCACACATGCAATTTGATTATGATTTTTTGGGCTAATCTGTAGAAATCCAAATTTGTTCAGCAAGCAAATATCTCTGTCTGTTGGCTCTGGTTATTATATGATGATGTTGCTTTAATTGTCTCAACATTTACACATCTATTTAACTTCAGATTTCATGATACTGCCCCTCTAAGTGACTTTTTCCAAAGGTTGCACTATATTTAAGCTTGCAGGAATACTGAAACGAAGAGGAACCTATTAATCTTAATAACTGCAAGAGATGGCACCAAATTAGGCAGGCTGAATGTTTAATATTGAATGTTGAATTAATACTTAAATTACCATTATTTTTTCATCATGGCATTAGTTGGTAGTCTCATCAAGTCCCACATAGATTTTGGAGTGGTAATGCATCATCTGTGACCCTTACAAAGTCAGTATTTTTCAGTCTTCATCCATGGACCCTTAAATTGTCTGTGTAGCTGAATGTTTTGGTTGTGGATGGAGAATGGAAGAATCAGTGGTTTAAGATGATCCTGCCTCTTTCTCAAGCGTCTTGAAAAGTGCAAGAGAAAGAGGCAGGATCGCCTTGAAATGCATAGCGTTCCATTGATGCCTCCTGGCATCTGACATCACTAACTTGGTTTCCATGCTGTCAGAGGAGCTTCCCTTCTTGGTTGTCTCTAGGTCTAGGTCGATGCTGCTAGCCGTACATTGTGGACTGGATTCCTTGCATCTGTGATAATGTGGCTCCAGCAGCAGACCACCAGATTGAGATACAGTACTGTTAACAGGCACTTATTATTCTGATGCATGTGAGTTGCCAATTGTTTATTTATTCAATAAATTACAGTATGCGTTTTTTATTTTGTTACTAAGGCCTTTATTTTAAGTTAAACTGATTATTTGACAGCAAGGTTTTTATTTTCAAAAATGGCCTTTTGTTTTAGAAGTGGTTGTATTTTGGGGTCTTTGCTTCTTTTGGGAGTTTCTTGATTTTTGTTATATATTGATAAGGCCTGCTTTTAAGTTTTGGGTGCTCAAAGCTTAGAACCATTTTTGTTGGCAATCTGGCAACTACCTTTTGCTTGAAGCATGTTGTTGCATATTTTTAAAGAAAAAGAGAATATACAAAACTAAGAGCAAAATCAGTGCGCGCCAAAATCACCTCAAACTATCATCTTTATTTACTGCACCTCCTCATAGTAATAATAGAAGGCATAAATTGATTAGTCATATTATCCCTAAACTCACTGTTTAAAAATGTCCTTGTTACAAGGTCTGAAAGTGAGGAAAAAATCTAATTTTTTGAGTTGTCACCAGAATAGAACAGAGGGGAAATCTGCCGGACTAGGAACTTCCTGAGTAAGTAATCCACTGACATCAATAACTTTTTAGTTCTCGCCGACTATCAGTGTAATGGGGCACCAAAATCCCTGACTACCAACTAAAAAGGCACTTTACTTACCATCAAATAGTAGTGGAATACAATAACTACTGACCATATGCTAAAAGGAACCTACACGGACCACCTACTATAAGGGGGCACTACGCTGACCATCATCAAAGAGGGAGCCCCACATTATTCACCAACTTAAAGGACAGCACAAGTGGCAGATGTTTTTTTTGGGGGAGGTGGCAAACAGTAACACACCCCCCGGTCAGGTCTGGAGCACTTAACCCATCTATGGTGGGCAACGCTTCTCCCGGGCTTCCCCGACGCTTCCCCTGCTTGGCGGCGGTTTCCCCTTCCCCGCTCTCCACGGGCATTGCATCGGCTTCCATTTCCCCCCTCCTCCTCGGCAGCCAATTGTGAATCTTCTCTTTTCGGCCAATCGGAAAACAAGTCTCAGACCCACTTCTGATTGGCCGGATTGAGGATCAGTGCTTCAATAGTGAATATTCATTTCACTGTTGTAACACCTGGGTGGGCTCATAGCGCAATGCTTTGCACCACAAGCCCACCCTATTTAGAAGCCTATTAGAGCCTCTGGCTCTACGCAGGTGCTTAAAAAAAACACCCCGCCACTGTAATTCATGGGACCTGAAAGGGGCCGGACGAATGGATAGGGGGTGGTGGTCGTGGATAGAGCAGGAATAGGCGGCGGTGGATAGAGGGGGCATCGCTCGGACGCCCCTAAAGGACAGTCACTGGACAGGACTGCACTGACCACCAGCTAAATAGGGCACTACACTGACCACGAACTAAAAAGGAGACCCACGTTGACCACCAAATTAAAGGATGGAACTACATGGACCACCAACTACACTGACCACCAGTTTGAAGTATAACACCAAAACCACTGACCATCAATTTAAAGTGGATCACTGCGTGAACCAGCAATTTAAAGGCTGACACGACAATGACCAGCAATGTACCTGGGGCACTACAATGAACTCCAATTTAAAGAAGGGGGCAATTTACTGACCACCAATATAGCTGGTGACACTACACTGAGTGCCATAGTAGATGCAGGAACAATACTGTCCACCAAAGAAACTGGGGGCACTACTCTGATCTCCACTGTAACATGAAGTCAGGTTTAGTACCGCTTTAACTTAAAAAAAAAAGGAGTTAGTCCCATTTAACCCCCCCCCCCCCCCCCAAGTACAATTGCATATTATTCTCTTTGGCCCTGCTGTTCTTCTGGCACAGGCCAGAATGGCATGTCCCTGGTTCCCCAGCCTACCTGCATCACATCTCCCAGGAGACCGCAGGATCAGGCACACAGGGGCACCAGGCATGGCGTGCCATCAGTAGCTGGCTGCCTGCACCCAGAAAAGGCAACCAGCTGAAGAAAACCAAAAGCGCTGTGGGGCCCAGGGTATGCCGCCTGAACAGCAAATTACATTGAGGCAACACTGGATTTGCTATGTGGGTCAGTATGTGTTTTAACCACTTGCTGACCGCTGCATGTACATTTACGTCGGCAGAATGGCACGGCTGGGCAAATGGGTGTACAGGTACATCCCTTTGAATTTGCCACTGTGTGGTCGCGTGTGCGCCGCCGGTGGCGTGTGCATGACCCTGCCGCGAGCTCCGTGAGTAGGATCGTGGGTCCCGCGGACTTGATGTCCGCGGGGATACCCGCGATCGTCTCAAGGAGAGGAAGAACGGGGAGATGCTTGTTTACATTAGCATCTCCCCGTTCTTCCTCTCCTTGAGACGATCGCGGATATCGTTCTGCTTAGCGACACTGTCACTAATCATAGCTCCCTGTGATCGAGAGCTATGATCAGTGATGTGTCACACATCGCCACGCCCCCTAACAGTTAGAATCACTCCCTAGGACACACTTAACCCCTTCCTAGCTATCTAGAGGTTAACCCCTTCACTGCAATTTTATAGCACTGATCGCTGTAAAAATGACAATGGTTCCAAAAACGTGTCAAAATTGTCTGATGTGTCCGCCATAATGTCGCAGTCACGATAAAAATCGCAGATCGCCGCCATTACTAGTTAAAAAAAAATAATAAAAATGCCATAAAACAAACCCCTATTTTGTAGACGCTATAACTTTTGCACAAACCAATCAAACGCTTTATTTTTGTTTTACCAAAAATATGTAGAACAATACGTATCGGCCTAAACGGAGGAACAAAGTTGTTTTTTTATATTTTTTTGGGGATATTTATTAGAGCAAAAAGTAAAAAAATAATGCATTTTTCTCAAAATTGTCGCTCTATTTTTGTTTATAACGCAAAAAAATAATAAAAAACGCAAAGGTGATCAAATACCACCAAAAGAAAGGTCTATTTGTGGGAAAAAAAGGACGCCAATTTTGTCTGGGAGCCACGTCGCACGACTGCGCAATTGTCAGTTAAAGCGACGCAGTGCCGAATCGCAAAATGTGCTCTGGTCTTTGGCCAGCCAAATGGTCCGGGCTTAAGTGGTTAAAGAATATGCAGCACTACAGGCAAGAGGTAAAAAAAAACAAAACATTGGAGGAGTATCGGTTTAAGGGCTCATGCAAAAAAAACATAGCTTTTTCCATATTAGCCTATGTGTTCAAGCACGCTATAGCCATTTGCAGGAGTTTAGAGACATGGACGTTTAAAAGCAGAAAAAGAAACCCACTAAAGTCACATTCAGAAGAGGAGCTTTTGAGCATAAAAAATGCTCAAAAACACCTAAACGCGCATAAACTCTCATTAACGTTTATGTGCATTTTCGCGTTAAGACATTCTAATGGATTAAATTACGCTAGACGCATTAACCACTTCAGCCCCGGACCAATTTGCAGCCAAAGGATCAGGCCCCTTTTTGCGATTCGGCACTGCGTCACTTTAACTGACAATTGCGCGGTCGTGCGACGTGGCTCCAAAACAAAATTGGAGTTCTTTTTTTCCCACAATTAGAGCTTTCTTTTGGTGGTATTTGATCGCCCCTGCGGTTTTTATTTTTTTGCGCTATAAACAAAAATAGAGTGACAATTTTGAAAACAATGCAATATTTTTTGCTTTTTACTATAATAAATATCCCCAAAAAATATATAAAAAAAACATTTTTTTTCCTCAGTTTAGGCCGATACGTATTCTTCTCCATATTTTTGGTAAAAAATATCACAATTAGCGATTATTGATTGGTTTGCACTAAAGTTGTAGCGTTTACAAAATAGGGGATAGTTTTATAGCATTTTTATTAATATTTTTTTTTTTTTACTAGTAATGGCAGCGATCAGCGATTTTTATTGTGACTGCGACATTACGGCGGACGCATCGGACATTTTTGACACATTTTTGGGACCATTGTCATTTATACAGCAATCAGTGCTATTCAAATGCAGTGATTCCTGTATAAATGACAGTTGTAGTGAAAGAGTTAACCACTAGGGGGAGGGGAGGGGTTATGGGCTGTGACGTGTGTGTTTTTTTACATTAGGGGGCGGGGCTGATGCCTGACGTCATTGATCGCTTTCCCGATGACCGGGAACAGCCAATCAATGACAGGCAGAGTAGGAAGCGCGGGGAGAGGTTTGTTTACACAGACCTCTCCCCGTTCTTCAGCTCCGTGACCCAATCGCGGGACACCAGCGGCGATCGGGTCTGCTGGTCCCGCGGCCGGGGTCACGGAGCTCACGGAGGCAATTAAAGGGCCGCGTACAGATACGTGATTTTGCTTGCCCGTGCCATTTTGCCGCAGTATATCTGCGTGAGGCGGTCGGGAAGCGGTTAAAGAGCATAAATGCAAATGCAAAAATGCAACTTTTTACCGTGTATTTCTGCTGCTAACTTCCTGTATGAGAAAAGGTGTCAGAGAATATAGTGTGCACATGGCCTAATTGTGAAGCATCTTGGCAAGTGAGGCATCCTAAAAAGTCTCTTTATGCAGTAGTCCATTTCTCGCTAATATGAAGACAAAGCTAAACAACTAATTGATTATTTAGGTTTGTCCTCATATTAGCGAGAAATGGACTAATGCCTAGAGAGAATTTCCAGGATGCCTCACAATTAGTATTAAATTAGACAGGTCCTTGCACCACATAGTTGATGGTAGATCTAAAGGAGATTGTACAATCAGATTCAATCGTGTACAGTCAGCCTTATAATCAATACCTCTGTCTGCACTAATCAAGCCCTAAATAAGCTTTTCACTTATTAAAATTATTTCAAAATTTCTTTTTTTTTTTTTGCTATAGTTCACCCGTAATCTGTATTTTCAGAAACATAGCAGTCAGCCCCTAAAGGTCACCTGTCTCGTTATTATTTATTGACCTTCCAATAAGACAAAAAAAAAAACCTTTGTGTGATAGATAGCATCGATTGTCAGGTTCAAAGTGACATTTATTGAGCTAGCATGTATTATCCATACATTCTCCCGGCACTGTGCTCAGGTTGTGCCAAGCTACTGACCTTGAAGTTCTTTTTCCTCCCGTAAAGCGGATTAGCAGGTTAGTAAAGCTGCTCCCTCTTTGTCCTCAGCCTGACATGAAATTAGGTAGTTAATTCTATTACAGTGCATGTGCTGAAGTTTAATCACTCATTGCTCACCCTCTATGAAAAGAATCAAGGATTTCTTACATCACTTCTTGGTAATCATCTGTTTTCTGTTGACAAACTTCATCGGCAATTAAGATTTATCAGACGTATTGTAATGGGATGCAGCACAATACTATATAGTAACAACTGCGAGTTATTAGGACTGTATTTAGAAGTCATGCTGAGACTCATGTTGATGATGATGATGCCCTCGTGTGTTTATTTTTTTATAAAATTAGAACAAGAATGAACTGCAGTCAGAATTGCTACTTACAAAAAGAGAAGGATAATCAGGAGCAAAACTTCAGGAAATGTTATAAAAATAAGGGTAGGGTGCAGAAATAAAAAATGGCAAAAATTCATACGGGAAACAGATTTTAATACCTCTTCTTAGTGCCCATTTACATCTGTACAATCATTTGCATGTTTGCCGAAGTTCAACAATGCACGACAAAAGGGTTACCATCAATTACTGTAGGACCCCTTCACACCTGTGTGATTTCTTCTGTGCGTCATGAAAAAAAAATACATGTGCTTTTTTTTTTTGGTGTGACAATGCACATTCTTTGCCCTATAACTTCAATAGAAGTGCATGTAAAATGCACAACAATGCAGGCGTGCAAGTGTGAACCTAGCCTAGTGATCAAATCCTCACCACCCATAGTCCTATGCAGAATTCTGCTATTTAAATCTGAACTCCAGGAATGAGACAAAATGTACCCGACAGTGGGGGCCCCCAAACAGCAAGGGTTAGCTACTGATTTAGCCTAGGGGTACAGTGATAAGGTATTATTTACCTTATTTCTGGCCTCAATCCATGCAACTTGTTCCCCCCCCACAACATTGAGACTAGCCGAACTCGGATTTCTGTATGTTGTCAGCACTCGGCTCCTCTCGCAATCAGTGAAGGTGGGCGGGACTGCGAGAGGAACCGAGACTAGCCGAAAATACACGCGGCTTTCGGTATGTTGTCGGCGCTCGTCCTCTCCACTCGGCGCCAATTTTAAATCAGCAGTCCTGCAACTAGATGAGAAATGTTGCAAAGGTACTGGGCAAGGCTGCATTGGGCAAGGCTGCAAAGGCACTGGGCAAGGCTGCACTGGGCAAGGCTGCAAAGGCACTGGGCAAGGCTGCACTAGGCAAGGCTGCAAAGGCACTGGGCAAGGCTGCACTGGGCAAGGCTGCAATGATGGACAAGGCTGCAGATGGACACTGGACAAGGCTGCAATGATTGGCATTTAAATGTAATTTTTTTTCCTTAAACTTCCCTCCTTAAAGTTTTTTTCCTTAATATTCCCTCCTAAACTTGGGGTGCGTGTTATATGCCAATAAATACGGTATTTATCCCTTGCAGTGCAGGAGGTCTCCACTGCAAGGGTACATTTTGTCTCACTCCCCAAATACAGCTTTAAATACTGCCAACCCCAGAATTATGAGTTCACCTACAGATCCACACATGTCAATTTATGGGAACAGATTATAGGGGGGCAAGGAAGTAGTACACCCTAAATTGTTTAATAGGCTTGGCCTAAAGTGGAACTAAAGTCACTATAACTACCTCCTCTTTAAAGGTCCGAAGTCCACAAGGGGTCCCTCTCCGGCACCAGCATCTTCTCCACAGCTCATTCTGGATGCTCGTCTTTGGGCATCTTAATTGGATGGCTTAACACTTTGCTGTTGTTTCTGACTATTCATTACATTACAAAAAAAGATGTTTTCATGCCTGTTGCCTTCAACACACTGTCGCACAGTTAGCCTCACTTACAAGCCCCCATACATACTGAATAAGAACAGACACTAAAAATTGCACACAACATACAGAACAAGAGAAGTGCTACTGTGCAGCCTCTTTCTGGACTTCTTGTGAGTGCAGCTGCAGGCATTGTGGTGCTGATCTCCTTTGATGTCTGGTATGGACATCATCATTGGGTTGCAATAGATCAGGGGTGCCCAACCTTTTGAAGAGCGAGGGCCACTTAAGCGACTTGGTAACGGGTCGTGGGCCAAGATGAGCGGAGCGGGTGGATGGCATGTCCGTGTCCGCTCTGCATTTGCAGAGCGGACACGGACGCAGCCCACAATACTTTTTAGCGGATCGTATTGGAGGTAGAACACAAGTCGGTTTAAGTCTGCCACTACTTAGAGGTGAATGGAGGGTCCAATTGGTCGGACTGACCATGTGAAAGGGGTCCAAGGCTGCTTTCACACTGATGCGCTGCGGTTTACCCGCACCACATGTGCAACGCAGTGTACCTTTGGCTTTCCTGCAGTTTGCAATAGACTTCTATTATATTCTGCAGGTTTGGTGCATTTTCAGAAAGCTCACCAAACTCGCAGGTAATAATAGAAGTCTATGGATCAGTGCAGGGAACCCGCAGGTAAATTGCTCTGCACCTGTGGATCAGTTTGAAAGCAGCCCAGTAACCACTGCAGAAAAGATATGCCCACTATATATACACTGTGATTTTAGTAATAAACTGACCTTTAATAACAGTCTTCTTTCTATTCTATCCCAGAGCAGGAGGTCGCGGGCCACATCAGAGGGCTCTGCGGGCCACATGTGGCCCCCCCGGCCACTGGTTGGGCACCCCTGCAATAGATCATAGAATGCATAGAATGTATTAAGGTGAAAACCCTGAAGGCTTTAGAACCACTTTAAGGGAAGACAATGCTAGGCTAAATTGGGAGGAGAAATTGGATGCAAACACAAAGGTTTAGTGAAGGAAGAATTACAAGCAGACCTGCAGAGAAAGGGTCACAACGCTGAACACTTATTTTGTCCCCTCATTTCTCCTCCATTATTTTTCTTTTGCCAAAAACTTTCTCTGCTAGACTCCTAAGTCGTTTCTTTCACCTGGAAGAAAGAGGAGTTACTTACCTGCAGAAAAGAGAGGATTAGTTATGATAAATCCTAGGGTGTCTTATCTTTTTGGATGCTTGGACACCAGTGTTGGCTCTCTATGGGTGAGCAGTATCAGGGTCTGGATATAGCCTTCTGCAGAGTGCAAGGCAGCTCTCTCAAGAGGGGGACTAGGACTCAAGGTTACCTTCTGCTATATCTAGATTTAGCTCTGAAGTCTCCAAGGAGGTTGAGAAGTCCTTCCTTGAGGACAACCCAAGGAGATTTTGTTCACCACTTGTATTTAGGGACTGCCCTACAGCAGTACTCTAATTTTCTGAATAGTCCCAGGTTACCTTTTCATTTTTTTGACATTGTATGGATGTCCCTGCATAGTAGGACATATGTGAGGGGAAACATGAGCGGCTCGGCTTGCCTGTACCTGATGGAACCTGCGCTTCACGCCGTCATCCAGAGTCCATGGAGCATTTTCTGGTAAATAATTGGGGAAGCTGTGAAGTCTGGAGGGAAGTAACTGCCTGACTTAAGAACCAAAGTTTGGAAAATTAAAGCTATTCAGATAGAATTTATGGCATTCCCCTGACAATAAATAATCTATACAGACAAACAATTTATATTATAACCAAATGTTATCATTGGCCTGAAGGAACAAAGTTTCTCATGCATAAAGAATGGTTACTTCATGAAGATAAATGGTGAGGAAATGCAAAGTTATGGTATGGTGTTTATTTCTAACATGCAATTTACATATATAACTTAGTCTTTCTTTAAGTAAAACAATGGACTGTTGAGAATTTGATTTAGGGCATTTAGATGTAATTTTGATAGTTATGATTTGTTATATTGCATTTTGTTTGTTTTTACAAACAACAATTTCCAGCATACAGAAAACATACAATAAAGCAAATTATACCCATTGTACAACACTATTATTATGCAATGTCCATATGTAAATGCTGTCATTCTTAAAGGTTAACTAAAACAAAAAAATATATACATTTACTACACATACACATTTATTTATGAAACAAAAAAAAAATACACATTTACTGCATCTGAACATAAATTAAAATAGCAGGATTGTCCTGAAAAATGTGGGCCATCTGACAGCTATCTTGGGGAGCAGGTCTGAGTCTGGGCATGGTCAATGGTAAATGAGAGGAATCATGGGAGATATATAAATCATGCAAAGAGGCATAGTAACAGCAGTAAAAATAAGATGACTACCTGGATTTTAGGGCAAATTGACATGGCTGCATATCGGAGTTGTGGCATTGATGCAACCAGGGCCAGGCTTAGCATTGAGCACAAGACTATTAGCTGCCTTTTAGCCACGGATACTTCTGCAAAATCGAGGAAATAAAAAGTGTGGGCGAAAAAAAAAAAGTAGTGATAAGATCAGGGCAGTTATAAGAACTATTTTGTATTCTATATTATACCTGGAGTTGAACTTTAGGTGGATAATACAATTATTATGCCATTACAAGTAAATATCTAGGCTGTAGTAAAGAAATTCTTTACAGTACCTCAAAATTACATTTCTAAAGGAAAAAAAATGAATTACCCAAATCAATTAACTAATTTAAAACAGCTCGCGGCTGTAATGAATTGTCAGATCCCGGCAATATAGATAAAAATAATTGAAAAAAATGGCTAGGGAGACCTCCCCAGTCCATTACCAGGCCCTTCGGGTCTGGTATGGATTTTAAGGGAAACCGTGCACCCAAATGAAACAAAAAAATCCATACCAGACCCTTATCGGAGTATGCAACCTGGCAGGCCGCAGGAAAAAGGGGGGCGAGAGAGCGCCCCCCTCCTGAATCATACCAGGCCACATGCCCTTAACATGGGGAGGATGCTTTGGGGTCCCCACCAAAACACCTTGTCCCCATGTTGATGGGGACAAGGGCCTCGTCCCCACAACCCTTGCCCGGTGGTTGTGGGGGTCTGCGGGCGGGGGGGCTTATCGGAATCTGGAAGCCCCCTTTAACAAGTGATCTCCAGATCCCGCCCCCATGCGAATAGGTATCGGGTACATTGTACCCCTACACATTCACCAAAAAAAGTGTCAAAATGGTAAAAATTACAGGAGACAGTTTGGAACAAGTCCTTTATTAAAAAAATAAAAATGTCCCGCGATGCAAATCCATCGTCCATCACGCTGCCAGACGAACCGAAAAAAAACCCGCAACAACTCCGCCTCCATGGGAGGCTCCCGCTGACTGAAGCCTCTTCGTGATGACAGTTGTTATATAGCTGAGGGCGGGGCCACCCAGTGACGTAAACAGGTGACCTCGCCCCCTCTGACGCCACGTCCCAAATTGTCTACTGTAATTTTTACCACTTTGACACTCTTTTTGGTGGCGCATCTGTGTGATGTTGCACAACAAAATGAAATTTCTAAAGGAAAAAATTTTAATTGAAACTTGCTTGCGGCTGCAATGTATTACCAGCTCCCGGCAATATAGCTGAAAAATGAGGGACAATTTAATAAAGGAATTGTCAAAAACTGTCTATTGTGGTTTTTACTTTTTGACACTTTTTTAGTTTTTTTGGTGAATGGGGTGAATACAATGTACCCGATACTCATTCACATGGGGGGGGGGGGGGTGCGGGATCTGGGGGCCCCCTTGTTAAAGGGAGCTTCCAGATTCCAGTAAGCCTCCCGGCTGTAGCCCCCAACAACCAATGGCCTGGGTTGTTGGGAAGAGGCTCTTGTCCCCATCAACATGGGGATGAGGTGCTTTGGGGGGACCCCAAAGCACCCTCCCCATGTTGAGGTCAAGCGGCCTGGTATGGTTTAGGAGGGGGGGCTTGCCCTTTACCCCTTTTTCCTGGCCTGCCAGGCTGCTTGCTCAGATAAGGGTCTAGTATGGATTTTGGGGGGGACCCCACACCTAAATATGCCATTGTAAATATTTTATTATATCTTTTCATGTGAAAACACTGAAGTAATGACACTTTGCTACAATGTAAAGTAGTGAGTGTATAGCTTGTATAACAGTATAAATTTGCTGTTCCCTCATAATAACTCAACACACAGCCATTAATGTCTAAATCGCTGACAACAAAAGTGAGTAAACCCCTAAGTGAAAATTTCCAGATTGGGCCCAATTAGCAATTTTCCCTCCCCAATGTCATATGACTCATTAGTGTTACAAGGTCTCAGGTGTGAATAAATTTTGTGTTATCGCTCTCACTCTCTCATACTGGTCACTGGAAGTTCAACATGGCACCTCATGGCAAAGAAATCTCTAAGGATCTGAAAAAAAACTATTGTTGCTCTACATAAAGTTGGCAGAAAGATGATGCACAAGAAAGCCAAAAAAAACATAGTTTGCTGAAGACAAGCTTACTGGAACCATGTCCTGTGGTCTGATGAGACCAAGATTAACTTATTTGGTTCAGATGGTGTCAAGCGTGTGTGGCGGCAACCAGGTGAGGAGTACAAACACAAGTGTGTCTTGCCTACAGTCAAGCATGGTGGTGGGAATGTCATGGTCTGGGGCTGCATGAGTGCTGCCGGCACTGGGGAGCTGTCAGAATAAACAGCATTTACAATAAACCAGTATGCATGAGGCCTAAAGAGACAAAAAGATATAACAATTGGGCTTTAAATATTTAAAGTAGAAATACATTATATTACCAAAAGTATTGGGACACCTACCTTTACACGCACAGGAACTTTAATGTCATCCCAGTCTTAGTCCGTAGGGTTCAATATTGAGTTGGCCCACCCTTTGCAGCTATAACAGCTTCACTTCTTCTGGGAAGGCTGTCCACAAGGTTTAGGAGTGTGTCTATGGGAATGTTTGACCATTCTTCCAGAAGTGCATTTGTGAGAGGGCCTGGCTCGCAATCTCCACTCTAATTCATAACAAAGGTGTTCTATCGGGTTGAGGTCAGGATTCTGTGCAGGCCAGTCAAATTCCTCCACCTCAAACTCGCTCATCTATTTCTTTATGGACCTTGCTTTGTGCACTGGTGCACAGTTATGTTGGTACCGAAAGGTGCCATCCCCAAACTGTTCCCACAAAGTTGGGGGCATGAAATTGTTCAAAATGTCTTGGTATGCTGATGCTTAAGAGTTCCCTTCATTGGAACTAAGGGGCCAAGCCCAACCCCTGAAAAACAACCCCACACCATAATCCTCCCTCCACCAAATTATTTGGAGGGGTGGCCCAATACTTTTGCCAATATAGTGTGGATGAGCGAGTTTGGGGTGGAGGAACTTGACTGGCCTGCACAGAGTCCTGACCTCAACCTGATAGAACACCTTTGGGATGATTTAGAGTGGAGATTGTGCCTGACCTCACAAATCCAGTTCTGGAAGAATGGTCAAACATTTACATAGACACACTTCTAAACCATGTGGACAGCCTTTCCAGAAGATTGGAAGCTGTTATATCTGCAAAGGGTGGGCCAACTCAATATTGCACCCTACGGACTAAGACTGGGATGCCATTAAAGTTCATGTGCATGTAAGGGCAGGCGTCACAATACCTTTGACAATATAGTGTATATTCCTGTTATAATGGAAATTATTATTATTATACAGGATTTATATAGAGCCAACAGTTTACGCAGCGCTGTACAATATAAAAGGAAGACAATACAGTTATAATACAATAAAATACAAGAGGATTTAGGGCCGGTTCACACTTGTGCGATGCGAGAACCATGCGAATCCACTGCGGGTTCCTGCATCGCACCGACACGCACGGCAGTTCACACTGCCATATGCGAAACTGCTGGGGAGTGTCATTATATGTTAATGACACCCCCATTTCAGATCACATATCGCACTGCGAACTGACAGTTCGGACATGAAACGGATCGCATATGTGTGAACACACATGCGATCCGATTCTGGTCCGAACAGAAAAAAGAGTCCTGTGTGTGTTTGGACCGAATGCGGTGCAATATCAGCCATACTATCTGTATGGCTGATATCGCACCGCACAGAACAGCAGTGCGCTGCGAATTACATGCAATGTCTGGCATCGCACAAGTGGGAACCGGCCCTAAGAGGGCCCTGCTCAGAAGAGCTTACAATCTAATAGGGTTGGGCAGGTGCTACAAAAGGTTGTAACTGTGAGGAATGAGCTGATGGAAGTGGTAAAAGATTAGTTGGAGACGTGATAGGCTTTCCTGAAGCGGAGTTTTCAGGGATCGCCTGAAGGTAGCCAGAGTAGGGGATAGCCGGACAGAAGGAGGTAGTGAGTTCCAGAGGATGGGAGAGGCTCTGGAGAAATCCTGGAGACGAGCATGAGAGGCTCTGGAGAAATCCTGGAGACGAGCATGGGAGGAGGAAAAAATAAATTACTATACAAAAAATGTCTGGCATCGCACAAGTGGGAACCGGCCCTAAGAGGGCCCTGCTCAGAAGAGCTTACAATCTAATAGGGTGGGGCGGGTGGTACAAAAGGTTGTAACTGTGATGAATGAGCTGATGGAAGTGGTAAAAGATTAGTTGAAGACGTGATAGGCTTTCCTGAAGAGATGAGTTTTCAGGGATCGCCTGAAGGTAGCGATTGTAGGGGATAGCCGGATAGAAGGAGGTAGTGAGTTCTAGAGGATGAGAGAGGCTCTGGAGAAATCCTGGAGACGGGCATGGGAGGAGGAAAAAATAAATTACTATACAAAAAAGTAAACAAGAATCATGTTAAATTCAGTAGTTTCGAGGAGGAAAAAAATCGTAATCATAATGGTTACTCCTATTGAGGCTGATTAAAACTGATAATTCAGTATTGCGTGAGTAATGCATGTTACAGCACGGAAATTCCATTTAGATCTCCTTTGAGCCAACCCATTGGTGGAGGCTCAAATCATTTCTGCACATGGGGATTCCCTGTTGACTGTGACTGCCTGGGGAGATGGCAGCGCTGGAACCATAGGTATTTCACTTCACCAACATCACTTTTCGGTGAAATTACCCTTTAAAACAAGGAAGCTTTTCAGAGAAAAGAACGTTAGTGTTCTCAAGGAATTTTCGGAAAACGTTGGCTAGCCACACAAGATATATGCAGTGTAACTGGTTTGCTCTAATCAGTCGGGCTGAGTTTATCAAAGCTACATTCAGCTGGATAAAAACTAAAAATGTCATAATCATTAAATAAGAGTGTGCCAGTGAAATAGTGTATCTCCAGAGATTACAATGATGATGGTTTATAGATAAGTGCTTTTCAACAGTCTGGGGTTGCCATGGAAGTGAAGTCTCAAGTTGGAATATAATTTGATGTTCTACTGATGAACACGTTTTTGTCTATAACGGGCAGAATGTTTTGATTACCTTAGTTTTCAAAGTTTCAGGCACATTATTTCATTCTTTTTTTAAAAAGATCTCTTTGTACTAGTCATATATATTTTAGATAATTACATACTGTACCAACAGCTAAAAGCAATTTTCTGTAATATAGAATAGTATGTTGAATTGTATGTCAAAAATTGATCCGCTGCCACAAAGAGAAAAAAAAAACGCTCTCAGACCATTAAAAAGGGCATTGCTCGTCTTTTTCATTTTCTGTGAAGCCAGTTTTGGTCTTTGTCTTGTTTTAAAGCTTGAACCTAAAGAGTGAAAATTATTTTCTAACATGGCTGTCACTTCTCTATGAAGTCTCAAGTTCACCTCTTTAAAGGAAAGTTGGGCCGTATTGTGGGTGTTTCCAAATTGCACTAATAGTGGGAGGGGCTTAAAGGTTGCAGTTAAATAAAAACCTGCGCCTACTCCCCTATACTCAGCATGCATATATATGCCACAGTCCTTTTACCAAGAAAATACTGTATGTGCTAATGACTGGGCCACAAGCAAGAGTCTAAAAGACGCATACAAACCTCAGCACACTTATTTTAATGAAGTTAAACTCTTCTATTACATATCCTTTTCTACACACAGCCTACCTTAAAGAAAAACTTCAAAAGTAATGTATCAGGAGTATGAAATGTAAAAGAAAGTGAGGGAAAACTGCAACCAATCAGCTTCTAGCTTCAGCTTGTTTAGTTAAGCTTTAAAAATAAAAGATATACAGAGGGACGGATACTGGGAATAAAGAGGTAAATCAGGGTGCTCCTAAGTTTGGGATGCATTCTGTACGGGACTCCCCTCTCCTCCATTCATCTTTTAGGCCCTATAGTGCATTCCTACCCAGCCCCCCTGTTCCTCTCCCCTTCCTCTTCCCCCCATCTCTTCCCTTTTTGCACTTTCCCTCATCCCCCCCCCCTTTTTTTTCCTCTCCTTCTCTTTTGCCCTTGTGTTCCGATACCATATTTCATACTCTTCTTCCTCTCTTGTTTGCATTCAAACTCTTGGCTAGTAACTCCTCCTTGAGGAGTTTAATGGTCAAGTCCTTCTCCCTTCTCTTTTTACACATACTACACCAGAATACTGCCCGTTGCTATACATTCCTGCACAAAATCCTTTGTTTTCCAGACGCTCAGGCCCCCATCGCATTGGGACTCTGGCTCATTATCTGGTTAATGCTCTTTATCTGGTCAGAGGGACCTTAGTTCTACATTTTGTATGGTTTTCATTTGTTGTATATTAGGTTACCCAGAGTATACATTCCTTTTAACAAATTGTTCCTACCAAGAATAACTTACCTTGTACAATAATTTGGAAATTGATATTCCATCCATGCACAATGTCTACTCTGTATATTGTTGGCTAATGCCCCGTACATACGGTCGGATATTCCGATGGAAAAAGTCTGTTCGGATTATGTTGTCGGAAAATCCGATCGTGTGTGGGCTCTAGCGTCCATTTTCCGTCGGAATTTCCGACGGAAAAAACTTGAGAGCAGGATCTCAAATTTTCCGACAACAAAATCCGATTGGACTTTTTCCGATCGTGTGTCGAGAATTCCGATAGACAAAGTGCCACGCATGCTCAGATCAAATTACGAGACCAAAGCTATTGGCTACTAGCCTCTACGTAGTTCCGTCGTACGCAATGAACATCACCACGTTAGGAATGATTGGATTTTCCGACAACTTTGTCCGAACGTGTGTATGCCACACCAGTTTTGGACAAAATCCGTCTGAAAAAATCAGACGGATTTTGTGGTCGGAATTTCCGACCGTGTGTATGGGGGCTTAGGCCCTCTGGGCCATTTTTTCTTTTTTTCATGTACCCATTTTATTACAATAAAAATATTTGTAGAAAATAAAAGATAGAAGGTGATTGGTTGCCATGCACAGCTTTTCCAGTTTTGATAATATCCCCAAGTGTATATAGTACAGGGGTCAACAGTGTGTAATGCACAGGCTACTTTACCCGCTTCCCGATCAGCCACCGCAGTTACAGATACTTCCCTGCGCGAGCCATTGTAGCTGTACGTCGGCTCTTTAAGACACTTTAGCAGGTGCGTGCTTTGCCAGAGGCACAGCGTGTCCCCGGAGCTAGAGTCAAATATCAATATCTCTCTCTGAGATAACGGTTCCTGGATATTAAACAGTTCCTGCCAATTTTCCTCAGAGATGTCAGGTATATCAGCTGTCCAACATGATTGTAGTTCGAGGATTTGGAGGGGATTGCTTATCCATAAAGGGGGAATAAAATGTAGAGATAAGTCATGTGGGATTCGACCAGAGAAGGGTCCATTTGAGCTTACTGTTACAAAGCTGCACATTGAGGAACTCAAACTACACCCCTGCCGCATTTCTGAATTGTAGGTATCTAAGATGCCACTGTGTGGGGATTCTCAGCTCTTGTTGCAATTGTGAAAAGGACTTAAAGGTACCGCTAAAATATAATTGATGCAGATATGTTAATCCCCATCTCACCCACAACAGATTACCAGATTGTAGCAGAGGGGTTGATTAGGGGAATTTACTTGAATTGTTTCCACCAATAATTATTAAAAATGGTTGTGAATTTTCAATGACGTTTTTTTTTTAGGATTATGGTACCATTCCTCAGTATGGAAAGTACATCTATAAATTAGATTAGCTAATGTTTCATACAATGAAACCAAGGCTGCCTCCAGAGCAGTGGCAGCATTATTTAGTTGTGGAAACAGCCACCAATGTGTGTACACCGATTGGGCAGTGAAGTAGTACAGGCGCAGGTTAGGGAGTGCCAGGCCTCCTATAGTGGTAGGAAGTTGTAGAGCTACTAACAAAAGGCTAGGTGTTTTAGCATGCCAGAGAAAAGTATTAAGGATTGAGTCTCTCAAAATATTCTCATTGGCACATAAAGTGGGGAATTGGCAAAAATGTACAGAAAATGTAGAAGAAAAAACATTTGTAAACAAATGAACTTGTTCCACTAAGAAAAGGGGGAAATTTAGCCCATTGAGCTATTTTTATACGAAAAGAGGAGATACAGGGAATTAAGTTATTATCAAAAAACTCAGATAAGAGTAATTGGACCTCCACTCCCTCCTAAATACTTAAATCTATGCATAATCTGTAGTGGGCAATCAGACGGCAAGTGAAGGAGGAGGTCAGGGTCATAGAGAACAGTATCTCACAAAAATTAGTACACCCCTCACGTTTTTGTAAATATTTTATTATATATTTTCATGTGACAACACTAAAGAAATTACATTTTGCTTTGCTTTGCTATTGTATAAGTGTACATTTGCTGTCCGCTCAAAATAACTAAACGCTGGCAACAAAAGTGAGTACACCCGTAAGTGAAAATGTCCAAATTGGGCCCAATTACCCATTTGTGGTAAGGATAAAGTAAGTGAGTTTAAAAGTTTAAAGATGTTTTAATAAGAACACCCTACATTGTAAAGGGTAATGCAAGTTAAGATTTAAAGGAAAAGTAAGAGACGAGTTATTTATTAATGAATAAAAATAAAATTACTTAAGCGCTAGTGAGGATTAAAATCAGAGGACCATTAATGTATTAAGATGGCCAAATGATATAGCTGCAAACCCATAAAAAAGTGTTCCCACACGTGAGTGATATGTTAAAAGTACACAAATAAATGTGTGATGAGTGCGCTTGTATCAACCTTATAACAAAATTCGATAAACCTGTACAACACTTTGATTATATGGTATATAAACCGTGAACGTGATGTATATAAAACCGTGTAGTGCGGTGATTTAAAATGTGTATTTAAACCCCAAAAGGTTTATTTAGATAGAGGGTTAGATAATTGACATAATTCTGTCAAGTTAATCCTGTAGAAAAGAAAACATCCTTTGATGGTTATCCTTAATTGATTGAATGGGGCACTTAAGTGGTTGCTGTTAATAGGTGTCAATTACCTATTGCTCAATATGGAGCTAGTGCCAATAAATGAACAAAACAATTAATTGAGTATATTAAAATGAATGAGATTAAATAATAACCGCTGTATTGATTACAGCCGCCAATTCTCAATTTAGTGAAAAATAATAATCCTATGCAGTACCCAATATCCTCCCAGGCTGGATCATTATTCAATATTACATGCCAAAAAGGAGATTAAATACAGGAAGTTACTGCTCAAAAATAACACACAGGAAAAAGAAGAAAGGAAATAAACTGTCACTTTCCTTTTGTGCTGCTGACACCTCCAGGTGTTTTTCGTCTTCTGTCCTTTGCGCTGTGCTTACAGATACTTCCAATCAGTTTGCATATAGGGAGAGAAAGAAACATACACCATTGCGCAGTATTTCCGAGGAAAAATGTGTGTGTGTCCTGTAGCCAGTGAGCGGTGATCTACTCACATTATTTATTAATGACAGTTAAATTAAATTAAAAAAGAGCAGCCAGAAAACTTAGGGAGTATTAAGGTCTTAGGATTGCAGTGGAAAAGTTAATGGAACTCACCACTCCTAGGGCCAGGTAGAGCTCACATCTAGAAGCTTAGGAACATGGTGTCTGCATTTAAATCCGTTATCAAAGAGTATGCTACGAATATGTCTGATGAACATTTTCATTCTGCAAGTCGACCCTATACAGTTCAGAGTCAAGACACGCAGAAGTAAAATAGTTTTAAAAACGGGAAGTGACATTACGGAGATTTGAGGTTTAAAGGGGACAGAGGACACATTAATGGTGAAGCATACCATACCTGGCAAGTGTCCATGTTTGCTGCAGCATCGGGGGGAAATTAATTGTCATGTATTTATTAATTATGAAGTATATTTGAACCAAGGGATGGTCAGGAATTACATGAGATCATCAAGGACTGTCCAGATCCAAGGATGATAGCTGGTGGGGAATGTGCAACCTATAGTTGCATGATATGGGTGCATTGAAAAACATATATTTGTTGGTATACTCGCATTTTAATTTTAGCTTGAAGTGTGAAAAAAAAAAAAAAAAAACAGTCTTAAACATACGCAGTAGACATTGAGAAATTTTGAGATATATATGTAAGCACATGTACTAATATTGAATATTAAAAGGGGAACTTGCCAATCAGCATAATATTGCTACTTATTTGAAATGAATATTAAACAAATACAGACCATTTTAACACGTATAATATTGTCATCTTTGTTCTGACAATTCAATGATAGAGGTTAGAAATCAAGGTAGATGATATGATAAAATTGATTCTTATAAATTTTGTTTTATGCGTGCACTTCACCCTCTATTATTCGAGAATGCATATTGCTACATTTGCATTCCATATTCTGGAATGGAGAGTAAGTGTTGAAGACAAATGTGAATTGTCAGAGAAGTTATCTGTATAGATTTAAAGTATGTTATTACATGTTTATTGTTGAAAGGTTGCAACTAATGTCAGTCTGTTCATGGAATGTGTTGGGAACATATTATTAAGCCCATGCCCAATGCACTGTTAATTGGAATCATATATGGGGAATGTGACGTCACTATTAAATTACATGTATTTTTTTTTTTTTTTTTTTTTTTTTTTTGAGGAATCTGATCAGATAATTAAGTAAATTAAAAGGTTTAAGATAATTGCAAGATATACATTTTTAAGAGTAACATTTTAACTTCTAGTTAGAGTCTGACTTTAAGGAATGGTTTTAATTGTGCAATTGCCTATCCTCACATTGTTAAAGGTTTGAAATGTATTTTTCAATGTAAACAAATGAACTATATTTCAGATTGATAAAATCGTCCTGGACTCCGAAGTGTTCAAGATTAATTATAAAAAAAATAGATTGTATGTTTGATGGGTAGTTGTGCCGATGGGCCCATTTGTTAATATTGAAATTAAAGAAATGGGAACTTGGCATTGTACAAGGACATTACCTGTTACAAAACAAGGGAATGCTTTAGGTAACACAAGTTTAAGAATATTATAATTAGGAAATGGATATTCATGCTATGTATTAAAAAAAAAAAAAAAAAAGAGGAAGTGTTCCAGGCTATGTATTCCAGGTGCTATCCCAAAGAAATTGTGGTTAAGAAAGAAAAAGGGAAGTAACTTAAGGTTGTGTAATTTTATGTATTAAAGCAGGTTTATGAGATATTCATTTTACCTACAGGTAAGCCTTTTTATAGACTTACCTGTAGGTAAAAATTACACAAATGGGTATACAACCACTTTAAGTAACAAAAATAATTGGATATGGGAAAAGGTGTTTGAGGGGAAAATATGGAAACATTTCTAAATGGAGAATGAATGAAATGGCCAATGAATGTGGAATGAGAAAGTGGTTGTATTCTGTTTAATGAATGCACAAGGTATTATTTGATTAGTATCTAAGTTTGTTTAAAAGTTACACAAAGAGATGGTTATCTCATGGGATAATAGGATTTTTATTACAGCTTACCTGTAAAATTATTTTCTTGGAGTACATCATGGGACACAAAGCACCATAGTAATCACTATGTGGGTATATAGGCACCTTCAGGTGATGGACACTGGTATACCCAATACAGGAAGTTCACTCCCTATATAACCCCTCCTTCTACCAGGAGTACCTCAGTTTTTGTAGCAAAGCAATATAACTAAACCTCAGAAAAGGGGGAGGGAATTCTGTGTCCCATGATGTACTCCAAGAAAAGGATTTTACAGGTAAGCTGTTATAAAAATCCTCCTTTCTTTATTGTACATCACGGGACACCGAGCACCATAGTAATCACTATGTGGAATTTCCCATAGCAATGCTATTTGAGGGGAGGGAGACACAACCCGTAGGGTACCCCCAGACTTGAGGACCTATACTGCTGCCTGCAGCACACTGCGCCCAAAGGCAATATCCTCATGCCTTCTTACATCCACCTGATAAAACTTGGTGAATGTATGTACTGAAGACCAAGTTGCAGCCTTACAGATCTGAGCCATGGAGGCCTGGTGACGCACTGCCCAAGAAGCACTTTAACTTGAAAAGATGAAATCTTACCCCTAAAATCATAAGCCTGAATTATAACTTGCCGAATCCTCTTAGCAACAGTGGATTTCGACGCTGCATGTCCTTTCTTAGGATCTTATGGCAGTATAAATAAGACATCAGTCTTCCAGATCTGAGCAGTAGTCTTTATATAGACCTTGACCGCTCTCACCACATCAAGACAATGTAGTGACTTCTCTTCAGGCAGGACAATATCTTGGTTTGGGTGAAAACCTGAGACCACTTTTGGCAGAAAACCTGGACGAGGGCGCAATACCACTTTGCCCTCATGAATAATCAAGTATGGCTCTTTACAAGAAAGAGCAGCCAATTCTGAAACCCTCCTTGCTGAGGATATAGCAACCAAGAACACTAACTTCCTTGCCAGAAGGACTAAGGGAATATTCTGTATCGGTTCAAATGGCTGTTTTTGTAACACTGACAAAACTAAGTTCAAGTCCCAAGGGTTCAATGTTGATCTAACTGACGGATTAAGCCATATCACCCCTTGCATAAAACCCCGGACTAAAGAATGTGAAGCAAGCGGTCTTTGAAATAAGACTGATAAAGCTAAGACTTGGCCCTTAATAGTACTCAAGGCCAACTTCATCTCTACCCCTAATTGTAGAAAGGCAAGAATTCTGCCTATGATACACCTCCGAGGGTGCCAACCCTTGGATTTACACCAGGAAACATAAGCCCTCCAGACTCTATAATATATAGTTCTGGAAGCTGGCTTCCTTGCATTAATCAAGGTTGAGATAACTGACCCGGAAAGCCCACGTTTCTTCAGAATGTGGGTTTCAATAGCCAAGCCGTTAAATTTAGAGTTCACAAGGTAGGATGGAATATCGGCCCCTCTGAGAGTAGGTCTGGCCGTAGTGGAAAGGACCATGGATCCCCCACCGCCATCTTTACGATTTCTACATACCAGGACCTTCTGGGCCATGCTGGGGCTACCAGAATTACCGGCTTTCTTTCCAGCTTAATCCTGCAAAGAAGTCGTGGCAGCAACTAAATAGGGGGAAATGACAAAATCAGTGAGAACTGATCCCAGGGGGTCACCAACGCATCTTTTCTGGATCCCTCATCCTGGACACAAAGTTGACCAACTTCATGTTTAACCTGGACGCCAAAAGATCTATGTCCGGAGTCCCCGATTTCTGGCAAACAGCCCAAACAATGTTGGGGTGAAGAGACCATTCCCCCGGGAGCAACTGCTGGTGACTCAAGAAGTCCGCCTGCCAATTCCCTACTCCCGGAATGAAAACTGCTGATAGGCACGGAACATTCCTTTCTGCCCAAGTTAGGATATGGTTCACCTTCCTCTGTGCTGCGAGACTCCTGGTGTCCCCTTGGTGATTGATGTAAGCCACAGCTGTGGCATTGTTGAATGGCATCTGTCGTTACCACCTTACAGATAACTGGTCTGAAGGATTTTCCTTTCAGCAGATTCTGGGTTAGCAACCAACTGAGGCTTTGGGAAACTCTTAAGCCCCATACACACGGTCGGACTTTTTCATCGATTTTGTCCGATCGGACAAGGTTGTTGAAAAATCAGACCGTGTGTATGCACCATCGGACAGTGTTCGTCGGTTTGTCCGACGGACAAAGTCTTATCTCCTGCTGGAAAGATTTGCCGTCAACACGGTCCGATCACACCAAATCCGAGCGTGTGTACGCTTGTCCGACGGACAAAGTGCTACGCATGCTCAGAAGAAATTCTGTGACGGAAGCGCTTGGTCAGGTAAAACTACCTTTCCTAATCGACACAGCACATTCGTCACGCTGCAATGTTAAAATGTCTTTAATGCAGCGCATTCTCTTTTTCTTTACAATGCAACAAGAATGACATCTTTTAGCTGCTCCTATTCACCCGCACTTCTCACAAACTTACTTCTTTATTACTTTGCAGCATTTATACACTACATGTTTATTTTTACTCAGATCGTAATACAATCTTTGTTATTTTTTTACCATGATTTTTTTTTTTTTTTTTTTTTGGGGAATACATATTTGAAGGAGAATTTTTTTGTTTTTTGGAGGGGGTTTGTATGTCTCAACTTAGCAAAACCACATTATTAACATTTGTATTTCTTGCTTAAATTTACTAGGAGTTTGTTGGTTGTTGGTGCCCCTTGTTAATTCTACTTTAGGATTAGTGAAATGTACCAGCCTACTCAAAGAAAAACTGTCATTGTAGAAAAGTAAAACACAATAGTCAATGATTATTTCAAATCAAAAAAACATTTATTTAGGTCTCAGCAACAAACCAAAGAGGAACGCAGCCATGGTGAAACTTGGGGAATTTGCAAAGCCTTGGACACCCATGGCAACCATCATTTTACAGACTTAAACAATTGGGGGCATGAAGAGTACCTATCTAAATAATAAGGGAGCGCAATCTGGTCCTGAAGTCCAAAACATCCGGAACTGCAGCAGATGCCATCTAGGTCCCCAGGCTCTGGTCCTACGAGAGGCTCCATCTTCTCTCAGACCAGACTGAATCAAGGTCATCACTCTCTTGTCTTCCTTGTACGCTTCCTTCCACGCCGTGGTGCTGGTGCTGGTGGGGTGGCAGAAGGAGGAGGAGGAGGCGGAGCAAGGTCACTCTCGCAAACATGTGTGAGGGGAGTCATCTCCCCAGCCATCCCCTCATTTAGTATTTTGAGGATGACCTCCTCACACATGCTGCGTTGCCCCGCCTCCATACCCGTAAATTTACTGGTAACCAAGGAGGCAAAGGCCTCCTCGTAGGTGGGTGTGGCATAGAGGGAGGCTGAGGCATCTCTGATCAGCTGGAGCGCTGACTCTCCCACCTCCCCCATGTTTTTCGCCCTTCTGTAGGGAAGGCGGAGGGGAGAGACTTGGGAGACAGTCAGGCTCCTACGCCTACCCCCCTCTTGGCTGCCACTACCCCCTGCCTCCTCCTGACTGCCACCTTCCACAGCCACCTCCTGGCTGAGGTCTTCCTGTGTATGAAAAAGGGACATAGTTTCAGTTATTTGTTCATCAAACACACACAATTCTCATCTAGTGACTGTTGCAAAATGTTTACAAATACAAAACCATACAATTCTCAGCCCCGCAGTTTAGATTCTTCCCAAAAATGTCTCCCACACCACTGTCTGTTGATATGTCAATCACGTTAGGAAATAAGCAATTGGGGATCCTGAATTAACTGAACATCATTCATTATTCCCCAAACTGGTTACAAAACTACTATACCTGGAACAAGCTGGGCACCTGCACATCTTCCATACTGGAAGGCCCAGGTTGGTCCTCGGAAGCCTCACGGGGGGTGGCGTGCGTGGAAGGACGCGTGCAAGGAAGAGTCGAGAGTGACTTCCTGACAGTAGCCTGGTCTTTGAGAAAGTGGAGCCTCTCATAGTACCAGAGCGTGGGGACATGGACATCAGCTGCTGCAGCTCCAGATGCTTGTGACTTCAGGACCTTATTGCGCTCCCGGAAATAGGTAGTCTTCATGTTGGTGATCTTCACTTTTAAGTTTGCCACGGTTGCCATGGGCAGGGTAGGCTTTACAAATGCCACAAGTTTCAGCAGGGCTGCGTACCTCTTTGGTCTGTTGCTATAATCCCTGTGTTTCGCCTGCCATAAGAGGGGGAATTGCCGGTATTTATCAATGAAGTGGGGTAGAAAGCTCACGTCGTAGAAGGCATCCATCACCTCTGCAAGACACAACGCCACACAAAACAATATAAATAATGTCAGCCTAAACTCTCCTAATCTTCTCCATAAAGAAGCCTCAAGTTCTAATCAGTCTAGGCTAGTTATGTACCAACGTCAAATTGTACCTTCGTTTGTAGCGATCGTCTCGTGCGTGAGCTTTCTCTCCCCTCGTCTCCCAGATCGTGGCTACGACACAGGCGTGTGACGTTTTATATACAGTGCGCATGCGTCAAACTCCGCCCGCCCCTGACGATCTTTCTCGTCTATTCCCCACCCCTTCTCTTTACGGCGCAGTGGGGAGAGCACATGGCGGGGACACAGCAGGTGCGCCCCAAATATCCCCCCAACGAGGAGGTGGACGAGGAAAGTCCGGAGGCACAAACGCCCCGATCCCGGAGCCTGAAATTCAAGGCCTCCAATATGTCATTTGGAGAAATGTTGGAGATGGTGGACATATTGAAGAGGAGCGACTATGATGGGAAGTATGGGCCTTACCTCAACCCCAATGTCCGCAAGGCCAAGATCATGTCTAAAGTTGTGAGGAGGCTGTACAATCATTTTGGGGTACAACGATCCAAGGAGCAACTGAGGAAACGCTGGTCAGACCTGAAACTGAGGGAGGCCGATCAGTACAGAAAGATCAAGCGAATTCTTCAAAAAAGTAAGTAGTTGTGTTTTGTGTTTGATTTCTTGCTTGCATACTGCTCCATGTGGTTTGATTTTTACAAAGTTGTACATTCCAAAATGGCCACTTTCATGTTCGTCTGTGCATTCGATCGTCCTGAGCCTCGATCTTTCTGCCACTGTCATGGTCGTGTGTGTGTCCATTCGATCGTACGCAACCTCGAACGTTCGGCCACTTATAATACTATGTTTGGTGTTTTTTTGGGGGAAAGGAAGTTTGTTCTCCCTAGAAATGTCATCCAGAATGTAAAGCCAATTTATTCAATGTAAAGGAGAAGTCACCCAGTAGCTGTTTACCCATCTGGACTCGAGAGCACTAGTGCTGGGACACCCAAACCCCCTTTTTAGTAGGCTTTTCCACACATGTGCTCCAGTGGATACTAGAGGGGGGTCTCCATCACACAAACTTCTACCAAAAAGCTAGTCAGTTTAGCACCTTTACAAAGTGACTACATTCATGTAGTTGACATTTGTAACTGGCCAAACTAAAATAGTGTCCGTCACTTTCAAGCAATGTTTGTCATTTCCTATTTCTGCCCTCAATAGATTGTGTTGCTAAATCTTCCTTTTGTACATTCTCATAGGGGAGCGAAAACTTGGGCCGTCTGAGGAAACCCCCAAACCAACACCTCCCAAAAAAGGGGAAAGAGCAGAAGCAGAGGAGGAGGAGGAGGAAGGAGAGATCATCGAACTTGGAGAAATTGTCACCACAACAGGTGAGTGTTGGAGAACACAGCTACTGGTAAGCTAATCCATGTATGGCTGCCTCATTTCCAACACCCCATTTTTGTTTGTTTGTGGTTTTTAGGTGACGTGGATGTTGTGGAAGAAAAATCGCACTTTACCACAGAGAGTGCCCACGTACTCATCGGAGAGATAATGGTCTGCAATCGAGATCTAGATTACATAAAGCAAAACATCAATGATGTTCAACAAAAATTGAAGAACATCATTGATGTTTTAGGAAAAATATGAAAACGCACCAAGTAATTAACACACATTTGTGCCAGCTTCTGAACACATTTGCAACTTAAAAACTGTGTGAAATTCGGAACATGCACACATTGTGTCCACATGTGCTAGCTCCCATCATGGTGGATGAATGCCAACGTTTTTTTGGGGGGTGCAAACACTTTACGAACTACGAAAGTGGTTGTGGTGAAGGGGTTGCACCCCCAAAAAACGTCCATTCATCCCCATGATGGAAAATGGCACTTTTGAAGCTTCTAGGCATGTGTTTTACCATCTAATGACCATTTTCAGACCCAAATTGTGTGCATGTTCCAAATTTCGACTTTTCGGGGGTGACCCCCCCATGTGATGAAGGCAAGATCAAACACACTTTGAACATATAGTCATGTCTGATCTTGTCTTCACTTTACAAAGTTGAACTTTCCTAGTTCATAGGTTCTGGTTAGCTCCATGCCTGGTTTTAACAATTGCGTAATCTTTGTAAACAATGTTGTAAATAACCAAGATGTTGTCAGTTTTGGCGTGAAGATTGTAAACGCACTTGTGAATGTTTTCCAAGTAAACTTTTTTATTTTTCTAAATGTGTGGCTTCCTTATTTAAAAAACACAATGCATTATGTATGTAAAATGTAATGGATATGGGGGGCAATGGGTGTTATTTACTAAAGGCAAATCCACTTGGCACTGCAAATTCCTTTCCCAGGGAACTTTTTCAATGCACTTGTAGAGCATAGCGGATTTGACTTATGTAAATGACACCCACAGTGCTTTGTACGAAAACACGGAGCACAGCATTTTTCTGAATACACACATGTCAGACCTGGTGATGAAAAGGAGTATTTTGGGTGTCAGTTATGCAGGACAAACCTTCTCTAGACCAAAGATTAGGTATCAAACACACAACATGAGAATAATCTTTTGGGGAAGAAGAGACTGTTACCTCCTTTTGCCCAGAAAGTGCATTCCCACTGTCGAAGGCAAAGGGAAAAAATGTCAAAGTAAAATAAGCTAAAAAGAAGACTGAAATGACAAGAAATCAGAGGTTGGTTAAAATATCAGATTTATTAAAAAATGCCTCTCACACATCGTCAGGCAGAGCAATGGCCCCCCTACCCACAAAGTACTCCATATATTGGTCGCGGACCGCGCGGGCATTTAGAGGGGGCAAGCCTGGACGTGCCACTTGAAGGGCTGTGAGGTCTGCATTTGGAGGGCCCTCCACATCTGGGCCAACGGGCACCACATAGTTCCTGTTATGTCTTTTGAGGAAGTTGTGCAATATGCAACAGGCAAGAACTATGTGGTTCAGTTTGTATTCCGCCAAGTTAAATGCCGTCAGGAACAGGCGGAAGCGGCTGGCCAGGATGCCAAAAGTGTTCTCCACCACTCTTCTGGCTCTGGACAGCCTGTAGTTGAAGACCCTCTGGTCCGGGGTGAGGGTCCTCATCGGGAACGGCCTCATCACATGGGGAGTCAACGCAAACGCTTCATCTGCGACAAAGACGAAGGGGAGTCCTTCGGCATTCTCCTCTGGAGGTGGCAAGCACAGACTGCCACTTTGGAGACGCCAGTAGAACTCCGTGTGCGTAATGGCCCCACCATCCGATATCCGGCCGTTCATCCCCACGTCCACATACATAAACTCGAATGTTGCCGACACCACCGCCAACATCACTACACTATTAAACCCTTTATAATTATAATAGTAGGACCCCGAGTTGGGCGGTGGGACGATGCGGACGTGTTTCCCATCAATTGCCCCTCCGCAGTTAGGAAAGTCCCAACGGCTGGCAAAGTGGGAGGCCACAGTCTGCCATTCCTGTGGCGTGGAAGGGAACTGTGGAGTGAAACAAGAAAAAAAAATTAGTCACTTTGCACTTAAACATTGCAAGCAGATTAGACAATCAACATCTTGGAACAAGAGCATTGTATAAAATTGGAGGCTGGAAAGTATTTGCACAGAAAAGTAGAGGCTCCCCTTCACAGATGACTCACCCCCCATCAATCCCCCCACTTCTGATGGGCCATTGGCAATAACTAGGGTTTTGGGGGGGGGGGGGGTTACAGGTAACCCTCTGCACTTCATTGATTGCCAAATGGCTCAATAATGTGTGCTAGTTTGGCCAGACCCTCTGTACTTAACACTATTGGCAGCCCCCATGAAAGATAAAAAAACATTAACCCCCCCCCCCCCCCCCACCCACAAAAAAAGGCAAGCACATTGTGACATTATGAAATTAACAAGCAAGCTAATAGGAGGGAAAGAAGACAAAAAAAGAGGAAATGGAAAGTATGGAGGCAGCCCCTTGCACTACATGCTTTGCAGAATTCATCCGTAAAGATGCCCACTATAAAGAGGTAGGTATATAGTGTGTATTGACCTTGGGAAAGGCAGCAGATAGAGGATTGGTACCATCTGACAGAGCAGTTGGGGGAGGGGGTTCCTAATGAGTTTGCCCCCCCCCCCCAACAAACACAAATAAAAAAGGGGCTCTACATGAAGTAAACCACACAGCAAACATTTGTGCATATTTTAGGGGGTGTTTGGGGGCAAACAATACTATGCAGCAGACAAAAGACATTGCTTAAGTGACTAGGCTATAGGTGTCTATTGGGGCAGAAGAGCATGCTGGGGAGGTAAGTGAAGGGAAAAATGCATGAAGGAGAAAAGGGGCACAGCATATTAGAGCATATTGCAATCATGGTAATTAGGGAAGGAGGTCAAAAATAGAAGACATTAGCAAACAGAGCATACATAGAAGGGAATAGTAAAGTAGAAATGTTACCTTAATATAGTCCTCCTGCAGGACCTGAATGATGGCAAAACAGGTCTCTGGAATAATGATTCCCAGGGCCTGGGGAGAGATACCTGAAGAGAACTTCAAATCCTGAAGACTTCTCCCTGTCGCCAAGTACCTCAACGTGGCAACAAGCCTCTGCTCCGGAGTAATGGCTTGTCTCATGCAGGTATCCTGCCGGCTGATAAAGGGGGTCAGCAAAGCCAAAAGACGGTGAAAATCGGGGTCCGTCATCCTGAGAAAGTTCCTGAAATCATCAGGATTATTCTCCCGGATCTCACGAAGCAAAGGCATGTGCGAGAACTGGTCACGCTGAAGCAACCAATTCTTGGTCCACATACTCCTCGTCACTCTGTTCATGGACGGGTCTTGGGTCAAAGCTAAAAGCCCGACACCAATTCCGCGTACAGCACGAACTCGGCGACGAGTACGCACGGGAAACATCGCTCAGAAGGTCACAAAAGGTCGGCTGGTCAGAACGGACAAACAGAAAGCACCGATAAACAGCAAGGCCTGAAAGAACGAACTGAATACCAGCAACGAGCAGACAATAAGCAGTGCAAATCAAAGCGTCCTATATCAAGATATAGGCCGCAATGACCAACAAATGCGAACTGACTACACGCACTAATAAACAGATACTGCTCTTCAGTTTGTGCTTGTCGTGCGTAACGATCTGAGTCAGAAAACTGAGAAGCGCGAATCTTAAGTCACCAAACTTCCACTAACTCTCGATAAACACGGGATCAGCAGAAGGAGCCCAACGGGTGCCTGACGTGGTGCTGAACTTCCCTTTTGTAATCTCGTGGACGACGACTTACGTCACGACGTTCTTCCGGACCGGATATTCCGACAACGTAGTCCGACCGTGTGTACGCAACACCAACATCGGACAAAGTACGTCGGACAAAATCCGACCGACCTGGTCCGCGGATTGTCCGAGCGTGTGTATGGGGCTTTAGGGACAGCCGCATTGGAAAGTCTAAAGCTTGAATCGTTTTTTTCCAAGCAGACAGTATACTGTTTTGCAACAGTCTTGAATGGAACTGGGCATAGGGAAGCGCTTCGAAGCCACCATCTTTACTAACAACCTCATGCAAAGGCAAATGGAGGGATCTCCTTTCGACCTGACCATCTGCACCAGCTCTCTAATGGAGCTGATCTTTGCCTGAGGCAAGAACACCTTTTTCTGGGCTGTGTCTATGATCAGACCCAAGTATTCCAGGCTTTTTAGCGGTTTTAAGCAAGACTTCTCTAGGTTGAGAACCCAACCTTGACTTTCCAGGTAACTGGTTGTAATGCACACGCTTTGCTCCAAACGAGCCACTGACTTGTCTATTAGCAATAGATTGTCTAGGTACGCCAAGACTGTTATGCCCTGTGCCCTTAAGCTGGCTAGAGGTGGGGCCAGAACTTTTGTAAACACCCGGGGTGCTGTAGCTAGCACGAAGGGCAATACTGCACACTGAAAATGCTGCGGTTCTACCTCGAACCGCAGAAATCTTTGGTGAGCTGGAAATATAGGGACATGCAGATATGCATCCCTGATGTCAATAGATGCCAGTTCTCCTCCTTGTAGGATAGAAACCACTGACCTGATTGACTCCATGCAAAAGCAGCGTATCTTCAGGAACTGATTTCGATTTTTTAGATCTAGAATGGGTCTGACATCTCCATTCGGTTTTGGTACTGTAAAGAGGTTTGAATAAAACCCCAAACCTTGCTCTTCTGTGGGGATTTGAATGATCACCCCTTGAGCCAGTAATCAGTCTAGTGCCTGTAACAGAGATTGCCTTTATCCTGGATCTTTGGGAACGTTTGACCTCAGAAAACGAGACGGTCGAAACTCCCTAAATTCTAGTTTGTACCCTAGAGACGACGTAGAGATGACCCATCTGTCCTGAATTTCCTTTTGCCAGACTTCTGAGTATTGCAGAAGTCTTTCCCCCACTCTGGCGAGGGGGGGGGGTGCGCCCCTTCATAATGAGGCTTTAGAATTCTGCTTTGCAGGTTTCCACCCCCAGGACTTCTTTTGTGTCTGGGCCTGACCCTGAGGCTTTCCTCTAGAGTCGACGAGACCGTCGCCACTGCCTAGAGGCGGATGCCCCTGGTGCAGGAGAAAGAGTCCGCTTAAATGAAGGGCATTTATTCTTTCTTTTGACGGCCAAAATAGTACTTTTCCCACCAGAAATCATTTGGATGTATTTGTCCAAATCATCCCCAAATACCCGATCCCCATGAAAAGCAATCCCAGTCAGAAGCTTCTTGCATGGTGCTTCAACTGACCAATTTTTTACCACAGGATCCTAAGCATATGTACTAGCACAAGTGCAAGGCGGGACGCCTGGTGAATAGAATTGTTAATGGCGTCTATGGCAAAACATAAAGCTCTTGGTAGTTCGGCCAAATTCCGGGCTTGCTGTACAGGAACCTCTTTAAGGGCCTGTTTAAACTAATCCTTTAGGGATTGACAGGTGCCTATTGCAGCGACTGCAGGCTGAGTAACTGCACCTGCCAAAGAAAAAGAGGATTTTAACAGGAATTCCAACCTT
Organism: Lithobates sylvaticus; assembly: GCA_028564925.1. Taxonomy (NCBI): domain Eukaryota; kingdom Metazoa; phylum Chordata; class Amphibia; order Anura; family Ranidae; genus Lithobates; species Lithobates sylvaticus. The sequence continues at coordinate 84,547,684 of CM053026.1, forward strand.
TTATCTGTTGGACCCTTAAGCATTTGTGCATTGTCTACTGGACAAGTTAGACTTTTATTCACACTGGAAATCGCAGCATCAACTGCTGGTACATTCCATCTTTTGGTGAATTTCTCCTCCATGGGATAGAAAACTGAGAATCTCTTTGGAGGGAGAAAATGCTTATCTGGGTGATCCCATTCAGTAAAAATAAGCTGTTCTAATAATGCATGGACAGGAAACGCATGCAAAGGCTGTGAAGGTTTTAAGGAACCCAAAGAACCCGAAGAAACTGAACTTTCAGGGGAAGCTTGAAAGTGGAACAGACCATCTCAGTAAGAGATTGCACCAGCACTTTTTCAGATTGCGAGGCTGAAAAGGGTTCATCCACCATTGTTTCCTCTAATCGGTTTTCACCATTGTTTCCTCTTTCCCCGTGGTGGCCTGAGGGTAACACCTCATCCTCTACCCACTGTCCCCTTGGTGAAGGGTCCAAGGTGGGAGGGGGATCTAACACCTTTCCCTTTGGATAGAGCATGCGATTAAAGCCGCTAATCTTCCTTCTAGGCCCAGCAGGGCGGAGGAAAATGCATCTTCAGTCAGGTATACAGGGGCTGATATGTGAGAAGAAGCTGCACCACCAATTGGTTCCAATGACTCGGCCTGGCTTGCCACATCTGGTATTTCAGGAGAGGATGACAGTGTGGAGGGCACGACTAGAGTTCCCAGCACCTGGGGCTGGAATTTTTGGTACCTTATTTGTGTTGTCTTTTTTGGAAGCCATAGTGCTAAGCACAAAAGCAGAGGCCCTAAGTAAATGCACTATTTGCTGAGCAATAGTCTAGCAATACAATGCCGCTATACAGTTCAGCTTGGTGCAGAGAAAAATGTATTTTCCTGTACTGGAAACGCCTGTAAGCATTGCCTTACGTGCCCCAAGCGATCCTGTGTCCTGTGTGATCAGACATTCATCTCTCCAGTTTTAATCAAGGTAGAGATCTCCTGGCTTGAGAAGCGTCTGTTTTAAAAGTCTCAGTTACGAGACTTTGCTCCGCGCCCCCAGTGCCTGCACCGTGTGCTCCCCATGGACGCTACGTTTTGCACGAGGGGAGGATCAGGGGAGGCTGAGAAGGCGGCAATAAAGCTTTATGGTTACTGTGGGGAATAAATCAAACATAGGGAAGCCGCCCTGGTACAAGCTGCTGTTGTACCTCCCAGCCCCTTAGTTCCCCCAGGGGGGAGAAAAACATGCTGCAAACTTTGTTCAAGATTAGGAATCCCTCTGGCTGCTGAGACCACACACATGCTGTTTTTAGCTGGACACTGAGCTGACTGAGAAGCAATATACCAAGGTATGTGCATAGGTGACATAATATAAGGGGACATAATATAATGTGACATAATGAGTTTGCTTGGATACAGAGATGTAACAAGTTAATAATATTGTGACATTATTGAAGGAAATATGTAATTTGAATATGTACCCCTTATTGGTGGGAAATGGTCGTTAACGCCCACCTTTGATTTATACTTAACAACTTGTCTGAGCCATAATAAAGCGGAGAACAGTGTATCAAGTACCTTGTTGTATCAATCATTGTGTCCCCTATGCATATATTTGGGTGAAAGCAACATAATCGGTCGATAAGGTCATTATAATTAGATAATACGATAATAGTTAGGGGCTAGTGATTAAAGGTGAAATTGCAAATTTTAGTGGGAGTGTCATGGTCTGGGGCTCCATGAGTGCTGCTGGCACTAGGGAGCTACAGTTCATTGAGGGAACCATGAATGCCAACATGCACTGTGACATACTGAACCAAAGCATGATCCCCTCCCTTTGGAGACTGGGCTGCAGGGCAGTATTCCAACATGATAACCACCCCAAACACCCCTTCAAGATGACCACTGCCCTGCTAAAGAAGAGAAGGTTAAAGGTGATGGACTGGCCAAGCAGGTTTCCAGACCTAAACCCTATTGAGCCTCTGTGGGGCATCCTCAAATGGAATACGGAGGAGCGCAAGATCTCTAACATCCACCAGCTCTGTGATGTCATCATGGAGGAGTGGAAGAGGATTCCAGTGGCAACCTGTGAAGCTCTGGTGAACTCCATGCCCAAGAGGTTTAAGGCAGTGCTAGAAAATAATCATGGCTATACAAAATATTGACACTTTGAGCCCAATATGGACATTTTCACTTAGGAGTGTACTCACTTTTGTTGTTGCAAGTGGTTTAGACATTAATGGCTGCGTGTTGCGTTATTTTGAGGGGACAGCACATTTACACTGTTATACAAGCTGTAAACTCACTACTTTACATTGTAGCAAAGTGTAATTTCTTCAGTGTTGTTACATGAAAAGGTATAATAAGATATTTACAAAGATGTGAGGGGTGTACTCACTTTTGTGAGCTAATGTATGCGATTTGGTCCAATTGACCCTAAACCCTGTGTAATATCCAAAGTGTTGAACCAGATTCAGCACTGCGGGTATAGTAAGCTTGTGCTTCCAGAGGGCCAACATGGATGCCCTTTTGTCAGGGGGAAGTACAGAGAAGCTCCTTCAAGAGTTTTATTGCTAAGGGGAACAGCATGAGCAAAAGGAGGCACCCCTGCCTAGTGAACAAGTCCAGTCAAATGTGAGTAACTACTACTAGATAACTCAGAAATGTCTCAAATTGAGTTCAATTGTAGCTGAATGCACATAAAAGCATCTTACGTTTGCTCAAACCTATCAGTACTTCACACATTTCAGATGCAATTTCGGTTTCTTTTTTTTTTTTTTTTTATATTGAGCACTCTTTTTATTGGCTCCTCCTGCTAACCCTACCCATTCAACCACACCTTTTTATGCCCTGTATTATAGCAACTGCAGTACTCAGATCTCTAATAATAAGTTTAGAATGATTCGTTTTGATCATATCTTTTATTGGTATACAGTGTGTAAGTATTGAACACATCACCATTTTTCTAGGTAAATATATTTCTAAAGGTGCTATTGACATGAAATTTTCACCACGTCGTTAACAACACATGCAATCCATACATACAAAGAAATCAAAACAAATAAGTTCAGAAATTAAGTTATGTGTAATAAAATGGAATGACACAGGGAAAAAGTATTGAACACAAAGAAAGGAGGTGCAAAAAGGCATGGAAAGCCAAGACATCAGCTGAAATCTATCAGTAATTAGAAAGCAATCCTGCCCCTTGTTAGTGCAAATTAATACCAGCTGGTTCAGTCTCAACTGATGTCCTATAAAAAGGTGTCTCATTACCAAGGTGTCACACAAGAAACATCTCATGATGGGTAAAAGCAAATAGCTCTCTCAAGACCTTTGCAACCCTATTGTTGCAAAACATACTGATGGCATTGGTTACAGAAGGATTTCTAAACTTCTGAATGTTGCAGTGAGCACTGTTGGGGCCATAATCCAGAAGTGGAAAGAACATAATTTCACCATAAACCGGCCACGACCAGGTGCTCCTCGAAAGATTTCTGACAGAGGAGGGTATAGAATTATCAGAAGTTGTCCAAGAGCCAAGGACCACTTGTGGAGAGCTTCAGAAAGACCTTAAATTAGAAGGTACAATTGTTTAAAGAAAACAATAAGTAGTGCACTCAACCACCATGACCTGTATGCATGCTCACCACGCAAGACTCCATGAAGCATGTTGAAGCTTGTTTACAGTTTGCTGCACAACATTTAGAAGAGCCTGTGAAATACTGGGAGAATATAGTCTGGTCAGGTGAGCTCAAAATGGAACCCTTTGGATGCCATAATACACACATGTTTGGAGGTCAAATGGCACTGCAAATTACCCCAAACGCCAAAGCAACAGTAAAGTTTGGAGGTGGTAACATCATGGTTTTTCAGCATATGGTACTGGCAAACATCCTATCATTGAAGGAAGGATGAATGGGAAAATGTACCAAGACATTCTTGATAAAAATCTGCTACCATCTACCAGGATGATTAAGATCTAACGAGGGTGGACATTTTAACAAGACAATGATCCAACACAAAGCCAAGGAAACTCTCAATCGCTTTCAAAGAAAGAAAACAAAGCTGCTAGAATGGCCCAGCCAATCACCTGACTTGAATCCAATAGAAAATCTATGGAAAGAACTAAAGATCAGAGTTCATAGAAGAGGCCCATGGAACCTTCAGGAGTTAAAGACTGCGTGGATGAATTGGGCAAAATCACACCTGCACAATGAATGTGACTAGTTTATTCATAGAGGAGGCATCTTGAAGCTGTCATTACCAACAAAGGATTTTGTACGAAGTATTAAATACATTTTAGTTAGTATGTTCAAAACTTTTTCTCTGTGTCATTCCATTTTATTACACATAAACTTCAGTTCTAAACTTATTTGTTTTGGTTTCTTTGTATGTATGGATTGCATGGGTTGTTACCAACGTGGTGAAAATGTCATGTCAATAGCAGCTTTAGAAATATATTTACCTAGAAAAATGATGATGTGTTCAGTACTTTTTACTCGCTGTATATGCCTTAACACAATTTCACAATACAAAAGGGAATGAACTCATTTTTATGGAAACAGCTATGTCAAATACTTGCTTTTCATATTTTATATTTTTTCCCTTTTTGCTCTAAAAAATATATAATTATCTCAATTTTCTACAGTACATGCAGAAAAAGCCCATTTGCAAACATTGCATTACCTGAAAGGTTATGGAACATGACGTGTATTGCTGAGTCAGCACTTTCACTGATCTCAAAATTTTGTTTTGTGCTAGTTGCGCTGGGATTTTTCTATTTTGATCGTAATTTTCCCATACTCTCAGCAGGTTCTATATTAAGCATCAAGTCTTTCCATTGCATAGAACGTGGCCTTCAAACTATACCTACCAACGTGTGTTACAATGATCAAATAATGCTTTTTTTTGGCATACTTGATAAAGTGTTTTCCGGCGTTCTGTCAATTTCTTCAACCCATCAGAAACTCCAACCACGTCACTTCCGATTTCTTTAAACCCTTAGTAATTGTAGATTGTGGTTTGACACAGCACTGGCAACCGAATAGAGACCGGTACAGAAAGATTGAGCTGTTTTGACAGCACAGCAGCTAACAAGGACAAAGTTGTCGCCGCCTCAGAGGCGGCCATTTTGTTGGCTAGTATCATAGCGGAGTAAGAATCTCCGCTCATAATATCCTGTGCTGGACTCTATTCAGTCGCCGGTGTTGTGTCCAACCATCAATTTGTCAAAAAAAAATAAAAATAACAACAAAAAACTCCAATTAAGGAAACCAGAAGTTAAGTAGTTGGACTTTCTGATGGAATGGAGAACTTGACAGAACACCGGCATTACACATAGACAAATCCATAGACCGTTTGAACCTTTTGACAATTAAAAATAACAGTGAAAATAATACTGGATTCAGGTTATGATAAATCTTGCATTAGGAATTCCCTATCTTTTGTTTGGGATTCTTTGCATGGTGCTGAGCAGAGAGAGCTTGATCCAGCATGCGACATTACTTAGAAAAACAATTCCTTTCTTACCAAGAACTTGGAAAGTTGCTAAGCAGCCAAAACCCAAAACAATTTTTCTTTTGCTAGATCTTGGTATTTTAGCTCTCACAGATCAATCAAGGAAGGACCCAGATCGAATAGAGGCAGAGGAGGCACCTGCCTTGGGCTGGCCATACATTATACAATTTTCCTTTACCAAACATATAATAGGAGGTCAAACTTAAATAACACTTTCAATTTCTATTCAATTAGGCAGGCCCCTGCACTTCATAGTTGAAGGTAAATCTAAAGGAAATTGTACTAGAAAATTGTATAATGTATGTCCAGTTTAGGTTGCTGCATTGGGGAAAAGATTGTGGTGGTGGTGGGGCTGTGCCGCTGGGGGCATATCCCTGCCATGTAATAAAAACAAGATCCTAATTTATAAATCAGGACCAGTAGTTACTGAAAACCGTCTTAAAACAGAACTCCCGCCAACATAATTTAAAAAGGAATAGCCCACTAAAAGATATAACAATATAACCAGCTTTTACTGTATTAGTCATCTTCAACCAGAAATATCCCTTGCAACATTATGTTTCTGCTGCTAGACTGCGTTGTAATAATCAGATGGTACACTCTCAATGTTCTAAAAAGGAAAGTTGCAGGGTGTGCCTCCCTTTAAGGCCCTTATAACACTGGGGTGTTGGGGGCATAGGCAGTCATTTTGGCGTCACTTTTCAGCTGCTAGCGGGACGCTTTTAACCCCCGTTACTGGCCAAAAATGGGTTAATAGCGCCGGCAAAGCGCGGCTGCTGAGGCGTTTTGGGGGGCGCTGCCTATTGATTTCAATGGACAGGGGCTCTTTAGGAGCAGCTTATACACTGCTCCTAAAGCGCTGCAAAGATTCTGCTTGCAGGACTTTTTTTAACGTCCCGCAAGCACACCGCTCCAGTGTGGGAGCCCTCTGGCTTTCACACTGGAGTGACAGAAGAGGTGCTGTAAATGCGCTATTTTTAGCGCTATAGCGCCTATAAAGCGCCTCAGTGTGAAAATGGCCTTAGATGTATTTAGCATATATAGAATATTTCTGTGCATCATCTGAGGTTTTTCATGTCATTGGGTATATCTTAGGGTTTACAAACACTTTAAGACCCCTTTCACGCTAAGGCGCTTTTTGGGCTCTTTCACTCATGCAGCCCCAAACCATGACACTCCAACCACCATGCTTGACTGTAGGCAAGACACACTTGTCTTTGTACTCCTCACCTGGTTGCCGTCACATACACTTGACACCATCTGAACAAAATAAGATTATCTTGGTCTCATCAGAACCACAGGACCTGGTTCCAGTAGTCCATGTCCTTAGTCTGCTTGTCTTCAGCAAACTGTTTGAGAGTTTTCTTGTGCATCATCTTTAGAAGAGGCTTCCTTCTGGGATGACAGCCATGCAGACCAATTTGATGCAGTGTGCAGCGTAGGGTCTGAGCACTGACAGACTGACCCCCCCACCTCTTCAACCTCTGCAGCAATGCTGGTAGCACTCATACATCTATTTCTCAAAGACAACCTCTGGATATGACACTGAGCACGTGCACCCAACTTCTTTGGTTGACCATGGCAAGGCCTGTTCTGAGTAGAACCTGTCCTGTTAAATCGCTGTATGGTCTTGGCCGCCGTGCTGCAGCTCAGTTTCAGGGTCTTGACAATCTTCTTATAGCCTAGGCCATCTTTATGTAGAGCAACAATTCTTTTTTTCAGATCCTCAGAGAGTTCTTTGCAATGAGGTCCCATGTTGAACTTCCAGTGACCAGTATGAGAGAGTGAGCGCAATAACACCACATTTAACACCACATTTAACACACCTGCTCCCCATTCACATCTGAGACCTTGTAACACTAACGAGTCACATCACACCTGGGAGTGAAAATGGCTAATTGGGCCCAATTTGGACATTTTCACTCAGCGGCGTATTCACTTTTGTTTCCAGTGGTTTAGACATTAGTGGTTGTGTGTTGAGTTATTTTGAGGGGACAGTAAATGTACACAGTTATACAAGCTGTACACTCACTAATTTACATTGTAGCAAAGTGTAATTTCTTCAGTGTTGTCACATGAAAAGATAGAATAAAATATTTACAAAAATGTGAGGGGTGTACTCACTTTTGTGAGATACTGTATATATTTCGCAATAGTAACCAAATCACAATATGTCTGAAAAACAAATAGTGAAAAAAAAATCTCTTTAAATTCAAAAATGAATAGTGACAGTATGTAGATGCCTTCTTCTATATTAAGATAACACCCAATACCAAATCAACACCTGTTGTGTCTCTAGCAATAAATGACTTATGCCACTTCTGTGTTTACAGAACTCTCACCTCCAATTGGATGTAGTGGATGCATCTATGTATCCAGTCACCAGGGTATTACCGGCTTAGAGGTCATCCGACATATCCTGCCCACTAGCGGCTCTCTTAGTAAGTCTCCCAGGTTCCCGTGATACATGGGGTCAGGCTCCTTTAAAACTTTTGCCTACCATGCCGCTAGCTGCGGCTCTCTGACTACCTGCTGTCACACTCCATAGATCACATGTTTACCTTGGCAATCCCAGCAGCCCGCACAGCGGTAAATATAAATGTGATTTGGTTACTATTGTTAGAGATATATACGAGGGTTCTTCAAGAAGTTTCCACACTTTTTTTTTTTACGTTTCGCAGCCATCTTCACAGCATAACAATTCTTATACTAAACTGCAAGGTCAGCTGGCTTGCCAGACAGACTAGTCACATGACTCTCTCAAACACAACAAATTACTACCCCTCCTGCCCTCACTGTTTCCAATGAAAATATAAAAGTGTAGAAACTTTTTGAAGACCTCTTTTAATTATGCTTACATATGTTTAGCATTTCACATAATTTGTGATCATTTTGGATAACACTTTTTTATTGGATTTTGATTTATGCACTGGTTTCCCAATTTTTGCATTCACATACCTTTACTATTCATTTGAGTGGAGCTGGGGCAGCGCGGCATCACATTTTTACAGTATTCTTTTCCAAATGCTACAAGAATGACAAATCACATCCTTGCATGCCAGAGGTTCCCTATATTTTATGGAATGAGATGATGAGGACCATAATAAAATTGCAAGTAGCTTTTCTGTCCAGAGTTCTCATTCCAGAAACTGGATCATCACAAAGCGTTTCCTCACCAGCAGCATCTTCAATTAAGGAAGTGTTGCAAACCACTGCCTCCCAAAAATATACAATACCTTTATTTACAGAGAAAATGGCGCCTAATAAACAGGAAAACATTGATCAAGCTCTTGCAAATAGAGATGAACCAAAAATTTGGCAGGCGAAAATGGTGTTACCGGCATTTTGCCGCTAAGAGAAAAATGTGAAAATTGCACCGAAAATGCACACGATTTTGCCGTTATTTCACTGTGCCTATGGTTTGTTTTTCATAGGTCATGTGACTCAAAAATCACATAAAAAAGGCAACACGGGTACGTTATTGGTGTGTTCTTGCTCAGTGTTAAATACATTTCAACGAGAAAGTGTGTTTTTGGTGCGTTTTTTTAACTGATGAAAAATGCAGCAAGCAAGATTTTTAACACCACAACGGAAGTGCAACTGAGCAGGGTTAAGACATACATAGAATTTAAAGGTGTACATTTTTCTTGTGCTAAAGGTGCCAATAATGTCCGACAATAAATTCATGATGTTAATTAACCGATTGCCGTCCGCCGGCTGCCATATGACGGCCAGGCGGTGCGCGGCTCTCGTTCTGGGAGGGCTTCATATGACGCCCTCGCCTTCTCGGCCCACCAGGGGGCATGCAATGTCCGCCGGGCACCCACAATTGCCCGATAACACAGCAGGACCATGAATCTGTGTGTTAAAAATTGGTGTATACTGAAGCGCTGATATATCATTTAAAAGCCCCAAATCTAATAGAATAAAATAAGATTACTAAATGAAATGCTGCTACCATTAAAAGTGTTCCCACACTTGAAAATAGGTGAAAGTTATACAAATAGCGTATAAATGGTGCAAATCTGTGTGTGTAAACACCAATCGGTCTCCTCCCCTTGGGAATCCCCTCCCCCTACAGTTAAATCACTCCCTAGGAACATAATTAACCCCTCTATCACCCCCTAGTGTTAACCCTTTCCCTGCCAGTCACATTTATACAGTAATCAATGCATTTTTATAGCACGGATCGCAGTATAAATGTGAATGGTCCCAAAAATGTGTCAAAAGTGTCCGATATGTCCGCCGCAATATCGCAATCATGATAAAAAGGGCAGATCGCCGCCATTACTAGTAAAAATAAATAAATAATAAAAATGCTATAAATCTATCCTCTATTTTGTAGACGCTATAACTTTTGCGCAAACCAATCAATATACGCTTATTGCGATTTTTTTTACCAAAAATATGTAGAAGAATACATATCGGCCTAAACTGAGGAAAAATTTGTTTTAAAAAAAAAATTAAATATTGGATATTTATTATAGCAAACAGTAAAAAATATTGTGTTTTTTTCAAACTTGTCACTCTTCTTTTGTTTATAGCGCCAAAAATAAAAACCGCAGAGGTGATCAAATACCACCAAAAGAAAGCTCTATTTGTGGGGACAAAATGATAACAATTTCATCTGGGTACAGTGTTGTATGACCGCGCAATTGTCATTCAAAATGTGACAGTGCTGAAAGCTGAAAAATGGCTTGGGCAGGAAGGGGGTGAAAATGCACTGTATTGAGGTGGTTAAAAAGTTGAATAGAATACAATTATATATAAATATATATACTTTTTTTTTTTTTTAAACTGTCATTTTTGGTTCTGTTTTTTGGCCAAGTGCATCCTGCATTTTCGGTTTCGATATCAAAATTTACATTCAGCGCACCTCTGCTTGCAAGAGCAATATACGCTTCTGGATCTCAGGGGAAAAATCTGTGAAGAAATGGAGCATCACATTTTCGAATGCAAGACCCGCAACCTTTGTGCCTCCACAGGAAGAGATCACAGTTTGGAAAAAATGTAAAAAAACGACCATGAACGGATGGGGGGGGGGGGGGGACACAGAGTCGGAGCGCCCATGGGCACCCTATGCGCTCTACCACATATATAGGAAACACTTGCAGGTTGCAGGTTGAGGATCTGTTTAAACAGGGTTTCAGCAAATATAGCAGGTTGTGTGCCCTCCGCCCCTTCAGGGAGACCAACTAAACATACATTATTCTGGCACAGCTGGTTTTTAGCATCTTTCGTGGATGTGAGGAAGTGACTTCGAGAGAAGGGCCTACAATACAGCGTGCTATAGCCTAGCAAGCTACGAGTTCAGCATAATGGTTCTACAAAATTCTTCAAGACTCCTGGCTCAGATACTCTCTCCTGACCTAAAGGAGTTTCATTCTTTATGTTGCTTAGTTGTTCCCAGGCTGGTTTGAGTTTATCCTGACTATTCTACCATATTCCTGTTGGTGCATGTCAATATTGCTGGATTTTTGGTCATCTTATCCACGCTACCCAAGGTGTTGGGTGTATAACACAGGCAGTGAAGGCTATAAGTTGGTTTTGTGGGTCCTGGTTTTTGTCTTAACCCCTGTTTTTTTGACTGATTGTGTTTTTTTTCCCTGTTTGGGGTCCTATATTTCTGTTTTATTTTGTCTTCCATCTTATACCTGTGACACCTGCGGAATGGCTCCTGATCCTCAGTGTATGCATGTGGATCACCCCCCCCTGTCTATTATGTTCCTGTGGTGTGATGGCTAATGATTCCTGTGGGTGATGTCAGGGGTTTGAGTTTAAAAGATCCTTGGTGTTACAATATCTTAAGTCGCAGCATCCACACATTTTGCAAGAGACTCGTCTATTGGGTAATCGAATCTTATCCTTGAGGAGGAACTGGATTCAGAGAACATTTCATGCTACTTTCTCAACCTAAGCTTGTGGTGTTTCCATATTGCTGCATTAAAGTTTGATATGCTCTGTTAATCAATTATTCTCTAACCCTGATGGGAGATATGTGGCAGTCATCCTGGAGATTGCCTCATGTTTGTTAGCAGTGGTAATGTGCATGTCCCGCCATCCTTTCAAAGTGCTGTTTTCTATACTGTCAGTTAATATCAGCTGTGGAGATCAACATTAGAGCTTACTTACAGCACTTTAAAATCCCTTGGAATTAAACTCATTGCAGAATCTGCATTTCTGGTCCTATTATTCCCCCTGTGGCCGCTGGTCACATATGGTTCCTCTTGCGCCGTTAGCCGTCTAGAGAGTGTGGTGACATTTGGACCCATTTTAGGTGATATAGAAGGCTTGTACTTCAAAATTGGACAGCCCCCCCCCCCCCCGAAGAAGCCCGACATATGGGTGAAACATGTTGGGAAATCCATCTTACAGTGCTGTCCTGTTAATACTGTGATATACTGTACATGCCAACTGTTCTATTTTTTTAAAACATTTTTTATTTTGCTTTTCAAAATAAAAAATTAATTATTTTTTAAATAATATATTTTATATTATTTTTGCACCTAAAAAATCTAAGCCGTAATGCTTGTTTAGCCATTTTAGCTAATCACCATGCGACATCTTTGTTGGAAATTGGATATTTATTCCATCTATACAATTGCTTCTATTATAGGGATACACTTTTCCTCTGTTTATGCGGCAACAATGATTCAAGTCCCAATAAATGGCCTCCCCTTTGGGATAAGTGGAGTATTTAAATATTCAGGTGGGTTCTTATCTCTTGCTACTCGTGCTTGTTAGTTGTGCCTGCATTTGGGTGTTTTATATATACACTAATAGGTTATGTCCCCCCTCTTAGATATACTATTGGCTTCTATACCTAAAGGGATTGATCACTTATCCATCTAAATAGTGGTCCTGTACCCATGGGCCAATTCTAGGTACTATGGGTGAGTACCATTCATATGTACCTTGTGTGTATTCTATGCTAGTATATAGATTCTACCTAAAGGGTCAACACCTAATTATGGACCTTGTCTACTTTTAGATACTGTACTGAATACATTTACAGCGGAAATGTGTTAATACTTACCGCTGTGTGTGATCCATATTTAAATTTATTTCCACATACCAGGTGAGAGTTTCTCCAGTACAAGCAGTTTTTTTTTATCTGGGGATTTTTTCAGAGTGGAACCTTAGCCTATAATGTATATATTTCTGCTTTATTTAGTGATACTCATCATAGACCACAGGATATGCATGTATTTATACACACATATGGAAATTTGAATCTTCGTCTGTCTGTTAGTTCTGTGAGGTTCCCTCATACCCTGAGCCACAAGTTTACCAGGCAAGCATATATGTTGTTACGTTTATATGTTTTTTTTTTTGTTTAGTTTTTTTTTCTCTTGGAGTAATGTCATAACAGTCATACTTATATAGATATATACTATACTAAATACTTGCATATGCACTTTTTGTTTTTAAAGATACCAGCACCCAATCTTGGTCCCGAGGAAGCTAATATCTTAGTGAAACACGTCAATGAGCAAGTTTTTGGAGGCATTACTGGATCAGAAAATGTTCTTCTATTTTTGATACATTATGACATCAATCTCTGTACCTTAGAGCCAGCCCTCTGTAACTGCATCTTTGGGTAAATGGTAACTTTGTCCATATAGGTTGTTGTTTATATGTTGGTTATTTGTTTTATTTTAATGATGCTGTAATAAAATTTATATTTTTTTATTAATTCTCCCTCTTGTGTGCCCACAAAAGCTGCCAATTTTTTGACTCTGTGAATCCTTATATATATATATATATATATATATATATATATATATATATATATATATATATATATATATATATGTGGATGTCATGGTGAGGGTCCTCCCTACCTAATTTTATAATCAATTATGTTGACTAGTCAGTTCAGCCCTACCTTTGCCGCATAAGACTTTTCCAATACACGGAATGAGAATGTTGCGGTTCCGATGCGTTTCTCAATCAGCTTAGACAGAGGTCATCTGTGGGATAATATCAATAAATATGTCATGTACAAATGCAAGCTGCATAGTAACATAATGACATATCTAACTAGCCACATAGACAGACAAATTAGATTAAACTTACATCAAATCTTGCAGTGAATATCCAAACCCACAACTAAAAATGAAGGAGAGAACATGTACATTTTTATTAATTCCCTCCCATTGTGTTGATGTGTGTTAACATGGATTCTAGACATGTTGCATTTTTTTTGTCCCCCATTTTAGTGCCTTACATGGCAAAATGTAGGTCTATACACCACAATGCAGCATGTGGGATTTTTTTTCAACTTACAACACTGGTGTGAAATATCCCCATTAGAAATCAGGATTTCATTAGACTATCCATGCATTTCAACTGTGCTGGAAAATTCATGGAAATACACTTACTGTAATAATATACTAGAGATAGCATATAAATCTGTCCTACATGACCTTCTCTAACAGCCAGGTCTGTTTCCCAATCAGCAGATATTATAAATGGGTCTGCAGTGTGACATTAATCTTGTATCCCTTTATACTTCATCTATTTAAATTAACCCAATTGTCTTTTATAAAAGGAAAAAAGTGTAATGTTTTTATTCTGTATATTTTCTATTATGAACTAGACTGAAAAAAAATGGAGATTTTTTTTAATCAGATAAATATTGCATACATTTACCAGGCTCATTTTGATGGATTATCCCAAAAATTTGACACATAGTGAATGAAGAAACCCATCCCACTTTCTGCTCTCTACAGATTTTCAATTAGAGAGAGACAGTCTGAAATCAATCCCAACCATTCAGAATGTTTACTGATGACTGCTGTGTTAGAACCTGGGCTTGAACCTGGGACCTCTGGTGTGTCTGGCAGTGACTCTGCTTGCTGAGCCACCTGGAATGCTGGACAGCTCCTTGAACAGTTCCTTGGATAGCTCCTTAGACAATTCCTTGAATGATCTTGTTTGCCTTGAACCTTGAACCCTTTGCTCCTCCCATGAACTTCCTGATTTAAGCCATGCCTCTGCACTTCCTGGTTGCCAGAATATTGTGCCTTCACCAGCCAATATCTTGCTCCTGTTTCTCCTGCTGCCGACTGTATCTTCGCTACCATTCGTTACCGACATCTGGCTCGTTCCTCGACTACCCTTCTGCTGAATCCCAACCTGCAACTATTTGTTACTGACTTTAGGCTTTCTCGACTACACTTCTGCTTGACCCCCAGCTGTTATATCTGCTACCGGACCCCGGCTTGCTCACCTCCTGGTGGGGCTATCCTGAGGACCGCGACCTGGCACTAACACGCAGCAAAGCCCATCTCCACCATCAGGAGCTCTGGTGAATACCGGTTAGTGCTTAGACTCCGCACCTCAGGTGAACCCGTGTCATCAGCCAGGGTGACCTGCGTGAATACCTGATCAGCTGCTATAGCTACTGGTCTATGAGCCTGACTCCAGACCGTGACACGCTGATAAATGAGCATGAGCATGAGCATGCTTGTCCACTCCCGGGACCTCTGAGTCCGATCGTCTCACGGGGAGGAAGAACAAAAATATGTAGAAGAGTACGTATAGGTCTAAACTGAGGAAAAAAAATGTTTTTTGATATATTTTTGGGGGATATTTATTATAGAAAAAAGTAAAAAAAATAATGCATAACGCTCTTTTTCTGTTTATAGCGCAAAAAATAAAAACCGCAGGGGTGATCAAATACCACCAAAAGAAATCTCTATTTGTGGGGAAAAAAGAGATGTAAATTTTGTTTGGGAGCCACATCGCACGACCGCGCAATTGTCAGTTAAAGCGACGCAGTGCTGAATCGCAAAAAGTGGTCCGGTCTTAAGTCAGCAAAATGGTCCGGTCTGAAAGTGGTTAAAGGGGTTGTAAACCCGAAAAAAAAAACCTGCAAGACGAATGCATAATGAGCTAATATGCATAGCATACTAGCTCATTATGAATTATTTACCTGAGATTGAAGCCCCTGCAGCGGTCCTTGTTCACCGCTCCAGCAGCCGACATCTCTCCCGGTTACGTCCGTGTATCACGGCTCCGGTGCTGTGATTGGCCGGAGCCGCGATGACGTACGTGCCATTGCTTCAGTTTGCTTAACTGCGCATGTGCCGATGATGTCGGCACATGCAAATACAGGGATATCTCCTAAACCGTGCAGGTTTAGGAGATATCCAGTGTAGCTACAGGTAAGCCTTATTATAGGCTTGCCTTTAGTAAAAAAGTGGTTGTAAAGGGTTTACAACCACTTTAAGGGCATAAAAGAAAACTGGTAAAAGCTTGCTCATGCAAGAGGGCAATATGGAGTACAGAAGGAGCCATAGGGCCTTGCTGCAAAGCAGCAGGGCCAAGAGAGAGAACCAGGAAGTAAACCATAGAGCACAAGGTAGCAAGGATAGGAGACTGCAATGTTGACCATAGGATAGGAGACTGCAATGTTGACCATAGGATAGGAGACTGCAATGTGAGAACCAGGAAGTAAACCATAGAGCACAAGGTAGCAAGGATAGGAGACTGCAATGTTGACCATTTCTGACAACCTAGCTGGATAAACAAAAGGTAAGTCTCTGACAAGGGTAAACAATGGTAAGATGTGCCAGTTAAAGTTGAAGTCTAGGTGAGTAATGTTTGATGCTCAATGCGGCATATTTAAAAAAAAAAAAATCCTGAAGTACAGATTAAACAAACTGAGCAGCTATTACAGCTCGCACAACTTTGCACAGCGACCCTCTACAGCCTATGCCCACCACTGATTAAAATCACAAACCTGATTAATTATCATGTGGTTAGCACAAAGAAGTCTGAACAAGCACACAAAAATCAGCAATTAGCAATCATCTATCTGTACTCTGTCACATTTTCACACCAATCCATTGTAGAGTAGAACTGAAGGAAAATGGCTCATAAATTGCACATTTAGCAGAAAAAAAGGTTATATTTCCTGACTCTGGAACTATTTTTGGAATAGTTTGTTCTCTGGAGATTAACTACTATTTCCGTACATTGGTTCTGCTGGCCTTGCTATTACACAGAGATTGATAGTTTGGTGCACCCTGTCCCAGATGTGTCTTGTCCTTTGTTACAACATGTGCAGGTTTGTGCTCACTGCAGGTACAGAGAGACTGGTAATATAAACTGCATGTCCAATGACAAAGGTGGGGGCTACATTAGATTGGTGTTTTTAATGGTGAGAGATATGGCTAATAGAAGTCAAACAGGGTTGCTGACTTTACCTGAACTTTGGAAACTTTCATTTAAATATAATCAATAGCCACCATGGAATTGTGCACATAAATCTACTTTGTGTGCACCAAATGCCCTTGCAAAAACGGTTATTACTTTGACAGTGACATCATCACTGTGTTGTACATAGCCTAGGTAGAGAGCAGAGCTGTGGGAGGGACAAGCTGGCTCCACCTCCTACAGGCTGCCTGTAGAAAACTATAGAAGAGATCGGATACAAGACCAGTCACCCGGTACAAGGAGAGAGAGCAGCAGTGAGCAGCCGGAATTACAGAAAGCTCCAGCATGGAGACAAAGTTTCACAGGATTATTGCACACAAAGATTCAAGTAAAAATACACATGGTGCTGACATTTATTGTTTTTCCCCAAGTTCAGCTTAAAGCCTAAGTTAAGTCAAGAGTTTTTCTTTTTTAACAGGTGATACTTAAATTCACAGTAGTGTCCCTTTGTTCTGCTGGCTGAAGTATTCGTTGAAATCTTCAGTCCACTGAGCCTGTTCCATCCAACCCCTGCAGCAGCAATCTTCCGGTGCCATAGGGGTTAATACAAACTGCTAGACATGTGCGATTAGTTTCGTACGAATCGGAAATTCGTACGAATTTTTTGAAATTCGTACATTCGTACGAATCCGAATTACAAATTTTTACGAATACGAATTCTGTACGAAATACGAAATTTCGTTTACTAATTTCGGATCCAAATTACCCGAATCCAAACTACCAAATCATGAATTTCAACTAATATGAAAGAAATTATAGCGGATATAACGAATGATTCGAATGAATTCGAGATTCAGTATATCGAATCGTTACGAATCGTAACGAATATCGACACTCTACGAATAATAACGAATTATCCAAAAACGTATTAACGTTACATAACACATAAGTCTATTGTCTATTATTCACCAATCACTCAGAGGAAATACGACATTTCGTATTCGTAAACGAGATTTCGGATTTCGTACTTCCTCTAAGTGAACAATAGACATTTATAGACTTGTGTTATGTAACGTTAATACGTTTTTGGATAATTCGTTATTATTCGTAGAGTATCGATATTCGTTACGATTCGATATACTGAATCTCTAATTCATTCGAATCATTCGTTATATCCGCTATAATTTCTTTCATATTAGTTGAAATTCTATTTGTAGAGTCTCGATATTCGTAACGATTCGTAACGATATTAACGATTTGTAACGATTTGTACGAAATTCGTATTTCGTATGAATCCGAATGAAATTTCGTACACGAATTACAATTTTTTTTGAATACGAAATAAAACAGAACGAAACAAAACAAATTTTTTGACGGCTCCCATGTCTACAAGCTGCAGGACTCTCATCAAAATGTCTGACTATATGCACTCTTTCTGCCCAATATTACAGTCCTTGAAGTCATACTATAGTTTCCATAAATGAAACAGTCTATGAATGGAGGAGGCAGATCTTTCATTCAGCCACTCATCCTCCATTCATCGAAAGTATAGCTTCTATGAATGCAGGAGGGGGCTTAATAGGATGTAAATCATTATGCCTTTAACATGGTTCACATTTTGTAAACAAATAGGGTTGCCACCTTTTCTTCAAGACAAACCCGGACACTAAGGCTTTAAGCTGAACTTGGGGAAAAACAATAAATGCCAGCACCATGTGTATTTTTACTTGAATCTTTGTGTGCAATAATCCTGTGAAACTGTCTCCATGCTGAAGCTTTCTGTAATCCCGGCTGCTTACTGCTGCTCTCTCTCCTTGTACCGGCAGCATTTTTTTTTTTTTTTGAGTATAAACTATAAGGTTGTAAAAGACCTGGAAAACTTTTGTTGGCCTTAAAGAGAGTAGTAATGCAGCGCACATAGCGTGCTGTAGTGAACACTGCATGTGGCAGAATTGTGAGTGTTCTGCATGGAATGCGGGGGTCAGATATGTGCTAGGGAGAGGGCTAGTGCTAGCAGGGGGGTGGGGGAGTTAGATATGTGCTGGATGGACTCTTTGGGAGGGAAGAAGGCTAGTGTTGGGGGGAGTCAGATATGTGCTTGGTGGTTCTTCGGGAGGGGAGAGGGTTAGTGCTTGCAGGGGGGGTTGGAAGTGTGCTGGGGGACACTTCGGGAGGGCAGAGGGTTAGTGCTGGAGGGGGTCAGATATGTGTTATGTGGTGCTTTGGGAGGGGAGAGAGCTAGATCATGCTTGCAGGGGGGGTTGGATATGTGCTGGGGGGACACTTCGGGAGGGCAGAGGGTTAGTGCTGGAGGGGGTCATATATGTGTTATGTGGTGCTTTGGGAGGGGAGAGAGCTAGATGAAGCAGGGGGGCCTGAATATGTGCTGGGGGTGCTTTGGGAGGGGAGAGGACTTATGCTAGTAGGAGGGGAGTCAGATATGTGCTGGGGGCGCTTTGGGAGGGGAGAGGGTTAGAGCTAGCAAGGGAGGGTCAGATATGTGCTGGGGGGCACCGTGGGAGGGGAGAGGGCTAGTGCAAGATGAGGGTGGGGGGGTCAGATATGTGCTGGGGAGGGTTTGGGGAGCAGAGAAAGCTAGAGATAGCAAGGGAGGGTCAGATATGTGCTGGGGCACTTTGGGAGGGGAGAGGGCTAGTGCAAGATGGGGTCTGGGGCCGGATATGTGATGGGGGAGTGCTTTGGGAGGGGAGAGAGCTAGGGTCAGCAAGGGAGGATCATATATATGTGCTGAGGGGGTGATTTGGGACGGGAGAGGGCTAGTGCAAGATGGGGGGGACAGATATGTGTTGGGGCGCTTTAAGAGGGGAGAGGGTTAGTGCAAGGGGGGTCGGATATGTGCTGGGGGGGCACTTGGGGGGTTTGATATGTGCTGGGGGGGCTTTGTGAGGAGAGAGGGCTAGTGTAAGGGGGGTGGGTTTAGATATGTGCTGGGGGGTGCTTTGAGAGGAGAGCGGGCTAGTGCAAGGGGGGTCGGATATGTGCTGGGGGTGCTTTTTGAGGGCTAGTGCAAGGGGGTGGGAGTTAGATATGTGCTGGGGGATGCTTTGAGAGGGGAGAGGGATTGTGCTAGAAGGGGTTGTCAGATTTCAAATTCAACCCCAACCCCCCCCAATCACTACACAATTTTTAGGTTGTTCTCCTTCCCATAGATGTATTTGTAAAGGTCGTAAGAGCTACAATTAAGCTTATCAAGGTGAAATGTGTTAGAGAGACGTGGCCATAGACAGGGACTGTTATCTAGCCAGTCAAGTGTAATAAACATGTATGGCGTGAGACCATCAATGTGCAGCTTCCCTTTGCAAGATTGCTGCGCAGCGTGGAGCTAGGTCGAAGTTCTGAAACCCAGCACCTGACAGACTGCAGACTGATCTATTGGAGCTTCGAGTGATGCTTTGCAGGACTGATCTTCAACGATGGTTCACATCTTGTTAATACATTGTGAACACACATATGTGTGTTTGAACTGTAGTGCTTTTTTTTCTCTACATGGGCTTTTGCAGCCCATATAATCCACGTCTTTCTTTAGTGCTAGATTCCATTTAGTTTTCTATAATGGGATTTATTATAAACAATTATCATTGGTTTTATTTTTGCCACTTTTTCATAAATTTTCTCCACTTTTGTTGAAAGAGACAAATTCTAAAGAACCGCACTGCAAGTTTTTCCTAACCACCAATAGGATTCAATCCCACTTTGAAAGTCTGAATATGATTGGTGATTTTGGAAGCAGAGAAAGAAGGTACACAACAAAAACTGAAGATCAACCACCTTGTTTTACCACTTCTTCTCCACCTGTGTGAAAGCAGGCTTACACTGGACCGTGTAAGTATGGGTATCTCATACCTGAAAGCCTTGTATATTATTTTCAATGAAAACAAGACATTCTCTGGATTGGTCAAAATGGAGATTGTGATGTCACCACCCCTCCTCTCCACCTCGTCCAATCAGGAAACATCTCGTGTTCATTGAAAAAATTTGTGGCAACATATTCAGTGATTAAGAAATTTTAAACTCTGCATATATATATATATATATACACATACATATACATACATATATATATATATATATATATCTAGAACACAGCAATTAGCGCCCACTGCCATTGGCTGTGAGCGCTAATCGGATGCTGGTCTTTCAGCATGCTCGTTCGACAGAAGGCGGTCATGAGACAGGCTTCTGTCAGATGAGGAGCTGTACACACACGGGCCGAAAGTTGTCCAGTTCCTTCTGAACCAACCATTTTCGGCCCATGTGTATCTAGCTTAGGACCCCTCGTAAGAAACTAGCCTCCCTATGTATTTCAGTGCTATAAAGTAAGAATGTTTTAAAAAAAAATACATATTTTAATTGTTTATTATCAATTTACAAAGTTCAAAGTGAGTAAACAGAAGAAAAATAAATCAAAATCAAATCAATATTTGGTGTGACTACCTTTTGGCTTCAAACCAGGATCAATTCTTACACGTGCACACTTTGTACACTTGAACAAAGTCAGAGATTTTGTAGGATTCGAGTCATCTGTATGATTAACCAATCAGGTGCTAATGATCATTAATATCATATGTAGGTTGAAACAAAGTTATTACCTGAAACAGAACAGCTGTGTAGGAGACTTAAAACTGGGCGAGGAACAGCCAAACTCTGCTACGCTGGTGAGGTTGTAGAAGACAGTTTCATGGCACAGGTCATACACCATAGCAAGACTGAGCACAGCAACAAGACACAAGGTAGTTTTACTACATCAGCAAGGTCTCTCCCAGGAAAAGATTTCAAAGTAGACTGGGGTTCTCAAGATGTGCTTTTCAAGCTCTTTGGATGAAGCACCAAGAAAAGGAAAATGTTGAGGATCGTAGATACAATGGTCAGCCAAGGAAACTTAAAGTTCTTGTAAACTCTTAAATATACCCAGTGAAGTCACTATCCTCAGGTGATACAAAACCATGAAACAAATCCTTCTACACAAGTTGTACCGGTTTATCTGCAGTCTTCTCTTCTCTACAGCCATTTTAAGTGCTGAATTGATAAAGCTTGTCTGAGCTGTCAGAAAAAAGGGAGCGGAGCGATGAAGTTACACTCTGCAGAGCTCAGTGAGGCAAGCTCTGAAAAATAATTGGAGGAAAAAGACATGCACAGCACACAGGAACAGAGCCAAGTCTGTGTATCAGCTGAAGCTCCCTCCCCAGTCACCTTTTCTTGGTGTCAGGAAAACTTGTCAGAAGTGATTTATGCTGATAGCAGGAGGAAGTATACTCTAGAGTAGGGATGGGCCCGGTGCTCGATGCGAACCCATGTTCGCATCGAGCACCGGGCGTTCGCTCGATCGGCGAGCCCAGAACTATTTGGGCCGTTCGCATCACATTCGTGTGATGCGAGCGGCCCCGCAATGCATTGCGGCCGGCGCGGCCGGCGCAGTGCATTGCTGGCTGATGATTGGCCAAGCATGCACTGTGACCCCGCATGCTTGGCCAATCACAGCGCCGGAAACTCGAAGAGCCATAATTGGCTACAGGCAGGACGCCTGTAGCCAATTACAGCTCAGGGGCTTTAGTACACGCCCCCCCTTATAAAAGGCCGCCACGCCGTCTGCGCCGGTCACATGCTGTTCCGGCGTAGATAGAGCAGGATCGTTCTGTGTCACTCTGCTGGATTTAGTTAGTTAGAGAGATTTACTTAGAGAGATTGAGTTAGATAGATTCATTTAGAAAGATTGATTTAGAAAGAGGGGCTTGTAGTGTGTTCGTGGTAGGCAGGCACTGGCAGCAAACAGAGCTCCTGTATTTTGTTCCCAGAAGCACCTATAGGACTTGTAGTGTGTTCGTGGCAGGCAGGCAGAGCTCCTATATATTTGTTCCCAGAAGCACCTATAGGTCTTGTAGTGTGTTCGTGGCAGGCAGGCAGAGCTCCTATATTTTGTTCCCAGAAGCACCTATAGGACTTGTAGTGTGTTCGTGGCAGGCAGGCAGGCAGAGCTCCTATATTTTGTTCCCAGAAGCACCTATAGGACTTGTAGTGTGTTCGTGGCAGGCAGGCAGAGCTCCTATATTTTGTTCCCAGAAGCACCTATAGGACTTGTAGTGTGTTCGTGGCAGGCAGGCAGGCAGAGCTCCTATATTTTGTTCCCAGAAGCACCTATAGGACTTGAAGTGTGTTAGTCCCATCACACAGACCTATATTTTCTTCCCAGAAGCACCTATAGGACTTGAAGTGTGTTAGTCCCATCACACAGAGATCATATATTTTGTTCCCAGAAGCACCTATAGGACTTGAAGTGTGTTAGTCCCATCACACAGACCTATATTTTCTTCCCAGAAGCACCTATAGGACTTGAAGTGTGTTAGTCCCATCACACAGACCTACATTTTCTTCCCAGAAGCACCTATAGGACTTGAAGTGTGTTAGTCCCATCACACAGACCTACATTTTCTTCCCAGAAGCACCTATAGGACTTGAAGTGTGTTAGTCCCATCACACAGAGATCATATATTTTGTTCCCAGAGGCACCTATAGGACTTGAAGTGTGTTAGTCCCATCACACAGACCTATATTTTCTTCCCAGAAGCACCTATAGGACTTGAAGTGTGTTAGTCCCATCACACAGAGATCATATATTTTGTTCCCAGAAGCACCTATAGGACTTGAAGTGTGTTAGTCCCATCACACAGACCTACATTTTCTTCCCAGAAGCACCTATAGGACTTGAAGTGTGTTAGTCCCACCACACAGAGATCATATATTTTGTTCCCAGAGGCACCTATAGGACTTGAAGTGTGTTAGTCCCATCACACAGACCTATATTTTCTTCCCAGAAGCACCTATAAGACTTGAAGTGTGTTAGTCCCATCACACAGAGATCATATATTTTGTTCCCAGAGGAACCTATAGGACTTGAAGTGTGTTAATCCCATCACACAGACCTATATTTTCTTCCCAGAAGCACCTATAGGACTTGAAGTGTGTTAGTCCCATCACACAGAGATCATATATTTTGTTCCCAGAAGCACCTATAGGACTTGAAGTGTGTTAGTCCCATCACACAGACCTACATTTTCTTCCCAGAAGCACCTATAGGACTTGAAGTGTGTTAGTCCCATCACACAGAGATCATATATTTTGTTCCCAGAAGCACCTATAGGACTTGAAGTGTGTTAGTCCCATCACACAGACCTACATTTTCTTCCCAGAAGCACCCATAGGACTTGAAGTGTGTTAGTCCCATCACACAGAGATCCTATATTTTGTTCCCAGAAGCACCTATAGGACTTGAAGTGTGTTAGTCCCATCACACACAGACCTACATTTTCTTCCCAGAAGCACCTATAGGACTTGAAGTGTGTTAGTCCCATCACACAGAGATCATATATTTTGTTCCCAGAAGCACCTATAGGACTTGAAGTGTGTTAGTCCCATCACACAGACCTATATTTTCTTCCCAGAAGCACCTATAGGACTTGAAGTGTGTTAGTCCCATCACACAGACCTACATTTTCTTCCCAGAAGCACCTATAGGACTTGAAGTGTGTTAGTCCCATCATACAGAGATCCTATATTTTGTTCCCAGAGGCACCTATAGGACTTGAAGTGTGTTAGTCCCATCACACAGACCTATATTTTGTTCCCAGAAGCACCTATAGGACTTGAAGTGTGTTAGTCCCATCACACAGAGATCCTCTATTTTCTTTGCAGAAGCACCCATAGGACTTCTAGTGTGTTAGTGGCATCACACAGAGCTCCTATATTTTCTTCTCAGCAGCACCCACAGGACTTCTAGTGTGTTAGTGGCATCACACAGAGCTCCTCTATTTTCTTTGCAGAAGCACCCATAGGACTTCTAGTGTGTTAGTGGCATCACACAGAGCTCCTATATTTCTTCTCAGCAGCACCCACAGGACTTCTAGTGTGTTAGTGGCATCACACAGAGCTCCTATATTTTCTTTGCAGAAGCACCCATAGGACTTCTAGTGTGTTAGTGGCATCACACAGAGCTCCTATATTTTCTTTGCAGAAGCACCCATAGGACTTCTAGTGTGTTAGTGGCATCACACAGAGCTCCTCTATTTTCTTTGCAGAAGCACCCATAGGACTTCTAGTGTGTTAGTGGCATCACACAGAGCTCCTATATTTTCTTCTCAGCAGCACCCACAGGACTACCGACTACAATGGCTGGAAGACCGCCAAGGGGAGGCAGAGCGTGCAGAGCCAAGAACACAGGGCAGGCAGGCTCTGTTTCTAGTGGACGTGGACGTGGTCGTGCATCGTCATCAGCACGTGGCCATGGGACACGCGCGTCTTTGTTTTCGGCAGCTGGACATGTGGAGCCGCATCATGCTGAAGGCTTGGTAGAATGGATGACCAAGCCCTCCTCATCCTCCTCATCCTCTCTCACCCAGGCTCAGGGTACTGGCAGAGCAGCTGCCAACGCGTACTCAATGGCATCATCAGCCACCCCTTCCCTAGACCCACCATGTCCTCCTGAGGAGTCCCCCGAACTCTTTGAGCACAGTGTTGGGTACATGCTCCAGGAGGATGCCCAACGATTCGAAGGCTCGGATGATGATACCCAGCTTGAGGAATCTGGCAGTACTGTTCCACCAGCTGCAGCTTACTGCCAGGTTTGCTCTAGTGGTGAAGAGGGAGGGGATGATGAGGTCACTGACTCCACGTGGGTGCCTGAAGGGAGAGAGGATGAGGAGGAGGACGAGGACGAGGAGGAGGAGGAGGAGGAGGAGAGGAGGAGGAGGGAGGAGGAGGAGGATGCGGCGTCACATGTCCAACGAGGCAGGATGCCCCCTGGAGGCCAGGTAGAGGCCAGCACAGCAACTGTACAACACCGCAGAGCTCCGCCTGTGCAGGGCGCTGCCTCTGCACGTTATCAGAAAAGTTCTTTGGTGTGGGCCTTTTTTGAGACGAGTGCATCAGATCGCACCACTGCTATTTGCAATATTTGTCTCAAGCGAATCTCGCGTGGCCAAAACATCAGCCGCTTGGGCACCACAAGCATGACCAGACATATGTCGACCTGCCATGCAGCTCGTTGGCAGGCACACATAAAAGACCCACACCAAAGAACTAAGCGGACCTCTCCTTGCTCCTCATCAGCTGGGATCTCCATCCCCACTACACCTTCAGTCCTCTCTGAAAGCTGCTCTGAGAGGACTGAAGGTGTAGAATTAGGTGTGTCACAACCAAGTACTTGCAGTACACCGACGTCCGATTGCAGCAGGCAAATTTCACTGCCCCAGCTGCTGGACCGTAGAAAGAAGTACACTCCCAGCCATCCACATGCCCAGCGGTTGAATGCTAGCTTGGCTAAATTGCTAGCACTTCAACTGCTGCCTTTTCAGTTGGTAGACTCGGCCCCCTTCCGTGAGTTTGTTCAATGTGCGGTTCCTCAGTGGCAGGTTCCCAAACGCCACTTTTTCTCACGGAAGGCGATTCCGTCTCTCTACCGGCATGTGGAAGGCAATGTCCATGCCTCGCTGGACAGGGCGGTCAGCGGTAAGGTGCATATTACCGCTGACTCATGGTCCAGCAGGCATGGACAGGGACGGTACCTTTCTTTCACGGCCCATTGGGTCACTCTATTGGCAGCTGGGAGGGATGCAGGACAAGGTGCAGTAGTGTTGGAGGTTGTTCCGCCACCACGCCTCTAAAACGCTACTACTGCTACTGGTTGTGACACACCTCTCTCCTCCACCCCCTCCTCTTCTTCTTCCTCCAGTGCTCTGTCCTTGGAACCAGCGGTGCTCCGTAGGCGTACAAGGGGCTACGCAAGTACGCAGGCAAAAAGATGCCATGCCGTGCTTGCGCTGGTGTGTTTGGGGGACAGGAGCCACACTGGGCCAGAGGTTCTGGCAGCTCTGCAGGGGCAGGCCGAGAGGTGGTTGACGCCACGTCAGCTTAAGCCAGGAATGGTCGTTTCTGACAATGGCACCAACCTCCTCTCCGCCCTGCGACAGGGGCAGCTCACCCATGTGCCCTGCATGGCTCACGTCCTCAACCTGGTGGTGCAGCAGTTCTTGGGCAGGTTCCCAGGCTTACAGGATGTCCTGAGGCAGGCCAGGAAAGTCTGTGTGCATTTCCGCCGATCTTATAATGCCAGTGCTCGGCTGACTGAGCTGCAAAAGGAGCTGAACCTGCCCAAGAACCGCCTAATATGTGACATGCCCACCAGGTGGAACTCAACGTTGGCCATGCTGCAGCGACTGCACACGCAGCAGAGGGCCATCAATGAGTACCTTTGCGACTACGGCACCAGGACAGGGTCAGGGGAGCTTGGTTTTTTTTCCCCACGTCAGTGGAGCATGATCAGGGATGCATGCACTGTCCTCTCACCATTTGAGGAGGCCACGAGGATGGTGAGCAGTGACAGTGCATGCATCAGTGACACTGTCCCTCTTGTCCACCTGTTGGAGCATACGCTGCGTGGGATAATGGACAGGGCACTTGAGGCAGAACAGAGGCAGGAAGAGGAGGACTTCCTTGCCTCTCAAGGCCCCCTTTATCCGGACAGTGTTCCTTCTGTCCCACCCATCACACAGGAAGAGGATGAGGAGGAGGAGGAGGAGGAGGAGGAGGAGGATTGTGTGAGCATGGAGGTGGAGCCTGGCACTCAGCATCAGCAGCAGCAGTCTTTTAGGGATGATGTACAGTCCCAACAAACCAGTGGACTTGTACGTGGCTGGGAGGAGGTGGCTGGCGATCATGTCATCCTCAGTGACCCAGAAGACTCCGGACCGAATGCCTCAGCTAACCTACGCTGCATGGCCTCCCTGATCCTGCAAAGCCTGCGGAAGGATCCTCGTGTTCTTCGGATCAAGGAGAGGGACCATTACTGGCTGGCCACTCTCCTTGATCCGCGGTACAAGGGTAAGGTTGCGGACCTTATCTTGCCGTCGCAGAGGGAGCAGAGGATGAGACATCTCAGGGAGGCCTTGCAGAAAGGTCTGTGCAACGCGTTCCCAGAAATTGGGAGGTTACAAACTCCTGGTCCTGGGCGACGAGTTGCTGAGGCTTCGGTCAGTAGCAGAAGGAGCGGTGGGGAAGGTGGACGTCTGACCGATGCGTTCAGACAATTTTTTAGTCCGCAGCCCCAAGGTATGATCGGTTCCAGCAACCATCGCCAGCGTCTGATATACATGGTGCAGGAATACCTTGGGGCAAGGTCAGACTTGGACACCTTTCCCACCGAAAATCCTCTGGCTTACTGGGTCCTGAGTATGGATCACTGGCCAGAGCTTGCACAGTATGCAATTGAGCTACTGCCCTGTCCTGCCTCCAGCGTTCTTTCCGAACGCACATTCAGTGCTGCTGGAGGATTTGTCACCGATCATAGAGTGCGCCTGTCCACCGCCTCGGTTGATCGACTGACCTTCATCAAAATGAATCAGTCTTGGATCACCACCAGCTACCAGGCACCTGAGGCGGATATAACCTAATAATTTTTAATGTCACATCCCTTCAAGACTGCCTATGCTGATGCTGAGTGACTGTCCTCTTATGTTCACTGACTATCCTCTTCCTCCTCCTCAATGATCCATGCCACCACACCAGTGCCTAAGGCACAATTTTTCAGCCCCTGTTTAACAGGGGCGTGCACATACAATTTTTATAAAAAAAATGCTTCGCAACACGTGTGACTGCTGTGCTCCAAGTACAGTATCTGTGAGGGGTTGCAGTGTTGTGGCACCAGTGCCTAAGGCACAATTTTTCAGCCCCTGTTTAACAGGGGCGTGTACATACAATTTTTATAAAAAAATGCTTCGCAACACGTGTGACTGCTGTGCTCCAAGTACAGTATCTGTGAGGGGTTGCAGTGTTGTGGCACCAGCACCAGTGCCTAAGGCACAATTTTTCAGCCCCTGTTTAACAGGGGCGTGTACATACAATTTTTATAAAAAAAATGCTTTGCAACACGTGTGACTGCTGTGCTCCAAGTACAGTATCTGTGAGGGGTTGCAGTGTTGTGGCACCAGCACCAGTGCCTAAGGCACAATTTTTCAGCCCCTGTTTAACAGGGGCGTGTACTTACAATTTTTTAAAAAAATGCTTCGCAACACGTGTGACTGCTGTGCTCCAAGTACAGTATCTGTGAGGGGTTGCAGTGTTGTGGCACCAGCACCAGTGCCTAAGGCACAATTTTTCAGCCCCTGTTTAACAGGGGCGTGTACTTACAATTTTTTAAAAAAAATGCTTCGCAACACGTGTGACTGCTGTGCTCCAAGTACAGTATCTGTGAGGGGTTGCAGTGTTGTGGCACCAGCACCAGTGCCTAAGGCACAATTTTTCAGCCCCTGTTTAACAGGGGCGGGTAATTACAAATCTTGATCTAATAGTTCACAGCAGGGCCCATTCCTGCGCCCACCAAGAGTAACTATGAGGGCCTACAGTCTTGTGGCAACACCGTCCACCACCACCGCCAAAGGCCCAATTTTTCTGCCCTGTTCATCAGGTGCTTGCAATTACAAATCTTGATCTAATAACTCACAGCAGGGCCCATTCCTGCGCCCACCAAGAGTAACTATGACCAAGAGTAACTATGAGGGCCTACAGTCTTGTGGCAACACCGTCCACCACCACCGCCAAAGGCCCAATTTTTCTGCCCTGTTCATCAGGTGCTTGCAATTACAAATCTTGATCTAATAACTCACAGCAGGGCCCATTCCTGCGCCCACCAAGAGTAACTGTGAGAGCTTACAGTCTTGTGGCAACACCGTCCACCACCACCGCCAAAGGCCCAAATTTTCTGCCCTGTTCATCAGGTGCTTGCAATTACAAATCTTGATCTAATAACTCACAGCAGGGCCCATTCCTGCGCCCACCAAGAGTAACTGTGAGAGCTTACAGTCTTGTGGCAACACCGTCCACCACCACCACCACCACCCCAATTTTTCTGCCCTGTTCAACAGGTGCATGCAATTACAAATCTTGATCTATTAACTCACAGCAGGGCCCATTCCTGTGCCCACCAGTCTTGTGGCTACACCAACATCTAATAGGGCAAATTTCTGCAGAGTATATACGCCAGGCCCCTACTTTCAAACATCCAACTTACAAACGACTCCTACTTGCAAATGGAAAGAGAAAACAGGAAGTGAGAGGAAATCTACCCCTAGGAAGGGAAATTCTATCCTGTTAGATTTAATTTGGGAAAAAGGTATCTCCTCTCTACTGATACTTTATCACCAATCCTTGTTTCAATTAAAACCCCACTTTTTCCAAAAACATTTGTCATTGGGACGGAAAGTGAGGTGACATGTTCTGAACAGATGTGCAAAGACAGCAAATGTTACAGGGGTGATAACCCCTCCCTATGTTCTCCAAAAAGCTTAAAAATAGATTTTTTGGGGATGGAGCTACACTTCATAATGTACCTGTTCAGATTCTACTTAAGAACAAACCTAAAGCCGCAAGTGGTTTTAAATGGCTTCTTTTTTTCCTTTACAAATGTCATTTTGTGCAAGGACAGTTCTAAACACGGGAAACACATGCCACTTCACAGGCATACTTTAGACACCCCCCAGGGACCATATTTAAAGGAAAATTTCACTTTTTTTTTTTCACTTTATGCATCATTAAAATGACTGCTCCCGAAAAAACGTTAGTTTTTAAAAGTTCTTTTTGCATTGATATATGTCCCCTGGGGCAGGACCCGGGTCCCCAAACCTGTTTTATGACATTAACATGCATATTGGCCGTTGTAATTAGCACTTTTGATTTCGAACGTTCGCGTCCATTATAACGTATAGGGTTCGAAAATTTGCGCGAACTTTCGGTCCGTTCGAAGGTTCTGGTGCGAACCGAACCCGGGGGTGTTCGGCTCATCCCTACTCTAGAGAGGGATATGTTTTGTTCATATTTCATGTCTGAGGTTTGCAACTATACATGTGCAATTCGTTTCGTTTTTTTTCGTTAAAATTCGTTATATTCATTCATTCGTTATCATACGAATGAACAAACGATTCGCTAAAAATTTTAACGAATGTTCGAATTGAACGAATCCGAAAAAAACGAAAATCTGAATTAACCAAATTAGAAACAATGATACTACGAAAGAAGAAAATCCGAAAAACGAAAACAGGAACAACGAAAATCAAAATGAACGAAAAAATTCGTACATTCATAACTTTTTTTTTGTTGAATTGGTAATTTTCCGTGTCCCTTACAATGGCGCTGCTTAACGTGCTTCGAATGGATTGAACGAAAAAATTCGTACATTCGTAACTTTTTTTTTCGATTCGTAATTTTCCGTGTCTCTTAAAATGTAATAGCATACACATTACATAAAATTATGAATTATGCTCCGATTACGAATCTACTAAAACAATGTTACGAAAGTACGAATAAATCAATCTAACGAAAGTACAAATGTAACTAAATCTACGAAAATACGAATGCGTACGAATTTCGAATAAACGAAAATTAAACGGAAAAACGAATCAACGAAAAAATAACTCTTACGGAAATACGAATCGTTACGAATACGAACACCGACGACTTACGAATTTATGAATTGTTACGAATCAGTGGAAACGAAAGAAACGAAAATAAACACATTTTTCTATTGTGCACATGTCTATTTGCAACCACTAAGGCAGTAAATGAAAGACACATCATGCTTATTTTTCTTTAACACCTGAAGATACCCAGCAGTGCCATTAGTACAGCACTGGCATGCACCCATTTACTGTCCAGAGAAGTCTGGCCAGAAGTGGTCTTCATAGAAGAATTGTGGTTAAAAAGCCATACCTCTGACATGGAAACAAGGCTAAGCGTTTCAACTATGCAAACAAATATAGGAAGTGGGGGTGCTGAAAAATTGCAGCAGGTGCTCTGGACTAATGAGGCAGTTTGTTCGCCGAAGGGTTGGAGAGCGGTACAATAATTAGTGTCTGCAGGCAACAGTGAAGCATGGTGGTGGTTCCTTGCAAGTTTGGGGCTGCATTTATGAAAACAGAGTTGGAGATTTGGTCAGGATCAATGGTGTCCTCAATGCTGAGAAATACAGGCAGATACTTATCCATCATGCCATACCATCAGGGAGGCGTGTGATTGACCCCAAATTTATTCTGCAGCAGGACAAATACCCGAAACATACAGCCAATGTCATTAAGAACCATCTTCAGGATAAAGAAGGAGTCGTCCTGAAAGTGATGCTTTGGCCCCCACAGAGCCCTGATCTCAACATCGAGTCTGTCAGTGATTACATGAGGAGACGGAAGATGTGAGGCTGCCTACAACCACAGAAGATCTGTGGTTAGTTCTCCAAGATGTTTGGAACAAACTATTTGCTGAGTTCCTTCAAAAACTGTGTGCAAATGTATCTAGAAGAATTGATGCTGTTTTAAAGGCAAAGGGCGGTCACACCAAATATTGATTTGATTTGGATTTCTCTTCTCATTTACTTTCCATTTTATTAATTGATAAAAAATATACTATTAACACAATTTCTAAAAATATTCTTAATTTACAGCATTTTTCACACATGCCTCAAACTTTTTCATAGTAAAGCATTGTTTTTTTTTGTTTTTTTTTACAAAAAGTGTCTTCACCCAAAACTGATATTTCAGTGACCAGTAAATACTAGAGAGTAAAAACACATGACCGTCTCTTAAGCTGGCCACACATTATACAATTTTCTTATTCAATTTCGTTTAGAATTACCTTCAACTATGTAATGCAAGGGCTTGCCTGGTTGTATACACATTGAAAGTGTTTAGGTTTGACCTAATAACATATGGTTTGGTAAATCTAAAGGAAAATCGTACAAGAAAATTGTATAATGTAGGGCCAGCCTTAAGTTCCCATTGACTCTGTTGGTGAGACCTCTGTCCTTGGCCTCCTTGGTCTGTACACCTGGTGTGTCCATTTTGGTCCCATTGTACCTTTTTTTTTATTAAAGCAGTGTTTCACCTAAAAACTATTTTTTTAAAAGTCAGCAGATAAAAATAAGTAGCTACTGACTTTTAATAAGTACACTTACCCTCCCAGGGCGCCTGCGATGTCGGTCGTGGAGGCCGAGATGTCCCTCGGCGATCCGGTTCCAGCGCCGCCATCCTCAGTAAGGGAAATGGGCAGCGAGCGCTGCCCGTTTCCTACTGCGCATGTGCGAGTTGCCGCGCGGCCTACTGCGCATGCGCGAGTCGAATTTGTGAATGGGGAGCGCAATGTGTTGTGGGACATAGTTCCCATAACACACCGCGCCCCATTCACTAGAAGGCGGCGCTAGGAGCAGAAGACAGAAGATCACGCGGAACAAGAAGAGGCAGATTAGGACGATTTGCCTAGCAACAGCCATTTCTGGTAAGTAAAAAAAAAAAAGTTTTTTTTTTTTTTTTTCATTTTAAATTTGTACTAACATTTTTATCTAGTTTTGTTTTTCAGGGTGGCCCACCACTTTAAAGCCTGTAACAGGAGATGATGGAATACTCAAAAACAACCAGCAACACCTATAAAGGTGGACAGGAAACAGAGTCAGGATTTATTGTTGGGAGATCTTGCTGCTGTTGAATCCAAGAAATATAAAAGCCATATTACTCTTGGGTACCCTGACCCTTTAAAGAACATTGCTCCTGTGGCTGTTATAGAAGTGAAATTGTTTTTTTAAACGATTACACTTTAAATCTGCACAGATTGGGGTGAATGTGAATTTGTACAGATTAAAACATCACTCTCATTACGCATCTTTATGTCCGAGGTGCAGTGTACCGCACACTGCCTGCCGCTGATTTGCCACAAAGGGATCCTTTACCAACTTGTAATTTCAGGACACCAGATGATTAATGCTTAAAATTTAGCATAAAATTGGGCAACAGCACGATCCAATCTCCCCACTGGCTACCCCGTTTGAATCTGGCTTTCATCGGGAATTAGCACAGGTGCATCTGATCAAGGGCGGACATATGGCTAGGGGTGCGCAAAAGCGTCCAATTTTTTAAAAGACCAGATGAAATCATTATTAAATGCAGTGCCCTGATGAAGCATCTTGCGAAACATGTTGGCTAACTCTGCATATCTACGTATTTGATTTCACATCCCAAGCAGCAATTCATGGTCTTTAACCGTTTCACGACCGCCTCACGCAGATATACTGCAGCAGAATGGCACGGGCAGGCAAATTCACGTACCTGTACGTGGCCCTTTAATTGCCTGCCCGTGGGGCACGCTCGCGACCCGGTCGGGAGCTCCGTGACCCTGGCCGCGTTACCAGCGGACCGATCGCCTCTGGTGTCCCGCGATCGGGTCACAGAGCTGAAGAACGGGGAGAGGTATGTGTAAACAAACCTCTCCGAGCGCTTCCTACTCTGCCTGTCATTGATCGGCTGTTCCCGGTCATCGGGAAAGCCGATCAATGACGTCAGACGTCAGCCCCGCCCCCTAATGTAAAAAAACACACACACACACGTCACAGCCCATAACCCCTCCCCGCCCCTAGTGGTTAACTCTTTCACTACAACTGTCATTTATACAGGAATCAATGCATTCAAATAGCATTGATTGCTGTATAAATGACAATGGTCCCAAAAATGTGTCAAAAATGTCCGATGTGTCCGCCATAATGTCGCAGTCACAATAAAAATCGCTGATCGCCGCCATTACTAGTAAAAAAAAAAAAATATTAATAAAAATGCTAGAAAACTATCCCCTATTTTGTAAACGCTATAACTTTTGCGCAAACCAATCAATAATCACTAATTGCGATTTTTTTTAACAAAAATATGTAGAAGAATACATATCGGCCTAAACTGAGGAAAAAAAAAATTTTTAAATATTTTTTGGGGATATTTATTATAGCAAAAAGCAAAACATATTGCATCGAGGCGATTCAGTTCGCAGTTGCAGCGCTATACAAATCATTCATTCATTCATTGTTTTCAAAATTGTCGCTCTATTTTTGTTTATAGCGCAAAAAATAAACACTGCAGGGGCGATCAAATACCACCAAAAAAAAGCTCTATTTGTGGGAAAAAAAAGGACGCCAATTTTGTTTGGGAGCCACGTCACATGACTGCGCAATTGTCAGTTAAAGCAACGCAGTTCCGAATCGCAAAAAGGGGCCTGGTCCTTTGGCTGCAAATTGGTCCGGGGCTTAAGTGGTTAATATGAATTATGGCTGTGCTTTTTATTGTCGATAATATGAATAAATGTATATTTTCTTACTGAACTGTTGTCCATGGTGCTTACCTTATTTACAGACACTTTCTCTCACACAAAAAATCCCATCATTTCTCAAAGAGCCATGTCTCTTTCTTCTTTTCTTTAAATCACTCTCTAACCATTATAACATAAAGCTCCAGCTTTACGGTGTCTGTTGGGAGAGCATTGCTAGGTTTTAAAAGATGAATAAATCCCAGTCATTTACTGTAGCTAAGGCTAAGACATTCTATGATATCCTACCATAAAAATGGGGTCAGGAATGGTTATCAGGGCTTCAAATAATTAGTATGTCTTCCAGACACAATGCAGATCAGTGAAGCTCCAATAGGTCTTCCAATAAAATCAGCACAATTTCATGTATACAAATTAAGTTACATTTCAATGTTAAAAACATACCAGTTTGTTCTTTATCGTTGGAAGTTATTTTTAACTCACATTTTCAGCATTTTTGCTGCCCAGCACATTTACAATCACGCCTGTTTCATCTTATTTTAAACAGGTATAATAATAAAAATACTGTTTCCAGCATACATGGTATATAAAATATTTAGCGCCAACATTGCAATATTCTTGAGTGGCTCAACAATCTGTAGAAACCATCCTGAAGCTGGAGTGCTGAAATAATATTTAAAAAATGTTAAATATCCAGGAGGGAACACAGAGAAGTCTTCAGTGCATGTTGAAGTTCATGCATAATCAATGTGATGGCAACATTGGTTAGAGGGAGATAAAAATAGAAACGCTATATTAGGCAATAGTAATTCCCATAACTCATCCCATCCTCTGCTTTCTGTTTCGACATAAAACATTTTCTTATTTCATCAGGCAATATCATTTCTGAAATTATATGCCAAACAGAATTCTACTTTTTTTTTTTTAATTTAAGGAAGAACTCTGAGCTAAAGTACCTAATTCAAAAAATTAGGAACAGCATCAAAAATGTTTTTTATTTTTTTATATGATTTTTAAGTCTGATTGCCTGAGGTGGAGTGGTGGGATGTCACAATCTCTACCTCAACCAATCAGAAGAAGCTTTGCATTAATTGTTAAAATATAAGGCTTCCTGTTAATGGGCGAGTAGTACTTCAGCAGCAGACAGGAAGTTCCTGTCCAACTGCCGGACCACAGCACTGTAGACTGTAATGCAACATACAGTTTATACAGCGCTGACAGCAGGCACATCTATTAGCAAAGAAAATAGTTTGTTTGGACCAGCCTGGCCTGAACTAAGCGAACGTAAACCAGGGGAGTTAAGCTTTCGAAGGACATGATGTGAATGAGCCATACAATCTAGTATAAAGTGGTTGTAAACCCTAAAAAAAAAAACCTGCAAGACAAAGGCATATTGAGCTAGTATGCATAGCATACTAGCTCATTATGAATTACTTACCTGAGATCTAAGCCCCTGCAGCCGTCCTCATACACCGCTCCGGCGCTGCGATAGGCCGGAGTCAGCAATGACGTCACTCCCGCGCGGGAGCCGCCGATAATGCCACACTCACTGAAGCAATGGCACATACGTGCCGTGGCTTCAGTGCCCATGTGCCGATGACATCGGCACCTGCAAATACAGGGGATATCTCCTAAACCGTGCAGGTTTAGGAGATATCCAGGCTAGCTACAGGTAAGCCTTATTATAGGCTTACCTGTAGCAAAAAGTGTGTTGTAAGGGTTTGCAATCACTTTAACCGATTCTGCCCCGGAAGGATTTGCCCCCTTTCACTTTAACCGATTCAGCCCCCACCGAAGGATTTGCCCCCTTAAAATGACCAGGCCATTTTTTGAGATACGGCACTGCGTTGCTTTAACTGACAATTGTGTGGTTGCGGGGGTGTGCGGGGGGTAAAACCGCACCGCGAGCGGCCGAATACCGCGGTAACCAAACAAAATTGATGTCCTCTTTTTCCCACAAATAGAGCTTTCTTTTGGTGGTATTTGATCATCTCTGCGGTTTTAATTTTTTTGCGCTATAAACAAAAGAATACCGAAAAAGAAAAAGAAAACTATTTTTTTTTTTACTTTCTGCTATAATACATATGAAAAAAAAAATATATAAAAAACAAAATGTATTCATCAGTTTAAGCCGATATATATTCTTCTACATATTTTTGGTAAAAAAAAAAACGCAATAGGCGTATATTGATTGGTTTGCACAAAAGTTATCGCGTCTATGGGATGGATTTAGGAACTTATTTATTTTTATTGCTTTTACTGGTAATAGCGGCGATCTGCGATTTTTAGTGGGACTGTGACATTGCGGCAGATAAATTTGACCCCAAATGACACTTTTTGGGGACCAGTGACATTATTACATTGATCAGTGCTCTAAAAACGCAATGATCAATGTAAAAATGACACTGGCCGGGAAGGGGTTAACACTAGGGGGCGAGGGGTTAGGTGTGTTCCCTGGGTGTGTTCTAACTGTAGGGGGGATGGGCTACCAGGGACATGACAGATTGCTGGGAACAGAAGATCTGACATGTCATCTGACAGAATGGGAAATCGCCTTGTTTACATAGGCAGTTCCCCAGTCTGCCTCTGTACACCGCGATCAGACGCCCGCTATCTCCTGTGTAAAGACTGACGTACAGCTACAGCGTTTTGCGCAGGAGAGCCGACCTGGCGCAGTATAAAGATGGCGGCTGGTCGGCCAGCGGTTAAAAGAAAAGTAGTGAAAAAAAAAACACATCATAATCATGTTTTGCTTATTAATTCTTCCAGGTCTGAATAATGGGAATGTAACAGGGGTGAAACTACACATCTTTCCTAAAAATCTATAACCTCCATTCATTCCAATAGGTAGTCTGTACTATGCTGACAGCAGTAGACTGAACTGTCTATTGGAAT
This sequence comes from Lithobates sylvaticus, assembly GCA_028564925.1. Classification (NCBI taxonomy): domain Eukaryota; kingdom Metazoa; phylum Chordata; class Amphibia; order Anura; family Ranidae; genus Lithobates; species Lithobates sylvaticus. The sequence continues at coordinate 84,585,373 of CM053026.1, forward strand.
GCAAAAGTGATCCATAGTATGGATATCCATCCTCCAAAAAGGTGCTCAGTAGAAAGTCAAAGTAAAAGTGCTCCAAGAAAACACAATGTGAAGTGAGGCACACTTCCCTCTTAAATTTCTACTCACCAGAAGAAATGTCCTCAACCCCCTGCTTCTTTGAAAGCCCATATATCCACCAAATGAAAGGAGAGGGTTCTCATAGTGCAGTTGTAGTGGTCACACTTGGACAAGTGTGCGCTATGCGTCGAAATTTAGTTTTTCCCTCAGAACAGTAATGGGGTTCTGAGGGTTAATTGTGCAGGTTAACTTTGGCATCGGTTTGGTTGGGCTGTACTGGGGTTCTGCCTGGTCATGGGTGCAGCGAGGTACCCATGACAGGCCTAGAACCAGTCTTAAGTATCAATCTTAAGGTGCTGAAGTCACGTGTTCGGGGTTCGGCCGTAGCTGCCTGTTCCTGGTTCTGGGCCGGGGTAGCTCCGTGAGGGGTCCCTGGCCTGGGAGCGTTTGCTGTCCCGCAACATGGTCAGATTGACTAGCCCCAAAGACCCGCTTGGTCTGGGGCAAGGATCCGTCCGTTCCAGAGTCTCGGAACCGGCGGGTCCGAGGCTGAGTAACTGAAGGAGGATACAAGCTGGCATCTCAGAAAGAGCCTGGGAGCTGTTATGGACACTAACAAATCTGCAATTCCATAGCACCGCCAAGGAGACAGAGAAAGTTCCAGGTATTGGGGAAAGGTTCCTATTCACCTTCAGTTGAAAGTTTATTCTGTGTCAGAGACTTTTGCAAGTTTCCGGATCACTTTGTTTGAAGCACCCAGCTGCAAGTGGCTACTCTCTGGGTTTGATTAGAGACATTTTATTGTGTCAGCAGTTCAAGGTGCCCGAGTTTCTTCACCCTTGCCCTCTATTCCCAACCAGGACTGTGTTATGTTGGATGTTGCCATTGCAGAAATAAAAAGCCGAGTGCTAGTTCACACCAGACACAGTTCCGTTCAGTTCCGTGCAGTGATGTACGTAACTGAGTTAAAATAAACTGAGTTACCCAACGCAGTTACTTTAGAGGGTAACGAGTAATCTAACTAATTACTTTTCCCCTCATGGTAACTCAGTTCCCATTACTTTGGCTTAGTTACCCAAATTACATCTACCGCCACTAGATGGCAGTAGTGTAATTCCGGTGTCCTGCCGAAAAAGTTCCCCCGCCGGATAAGGACCCCCTGTACTGCGCAGGCGCAGGGCTTGCACAGTACGAAGGACTACGGAGCTTCCGAAAATTGCCGAACCTAAACAGCTCTGAGTGAACTCTACACCGCGCAGGTGCAGTTAACATGTAATTGTACGAGGCGATGCCGCACGCTCCCGATGCTCGTGCTACTCTGCAAGGGGCGTCTATCGTGTAAGTAAGGGGCGGGTCTAGTATTACTGTAACCAAGGGACGCATTTATTATTATTGTTATTGTTATATATCGAGCTTACTGCCCATTAATTTAACATTCACCCTCTTCTGTAGCCATCCGCCCCTTACACGATATAATAATAATAATAGACCCGCCCCTTGCTTACACGCTATAACAGATCTGCCCCTTGGTTAGAGTAATAATAGAGCAGCCCCTTGGTTACACGATATATAACAATAATAATAAATGCACCCCTTGGTTACAGTAATACTAGACCCGCCCCTTAGTTACACGTATAGAATATTTAAAAAAAAAGTCAGTTACTTTGCTGCATAACTAATTACTTTTCCAATGTAGTAACTGAGTTACTAACGCAATTACTTTTTGGGAGAAGTAATTTGTAACTTAATTACTTTTTTAAAGTAAGATGACCAACACTGGTTCCGTGTGCTTTTTTTCTGCACAAAATGCATGCACAGTGTTTTCAATGTATTCCAATGGCTCTAGTTCACACCATGCAGTCAGTTTCCGGTCAGTTTCTGCACCAGAAACTGACCGGAAACTGACTGCATGGTGTGAACTAGAGCCATTGCAATACATTGAAAACAATGTGCATGCATTTTTTAGTGCAGGAAAAAGCACACGGAACTGAACGGAACTGCGTCTGATGTGAACTGGCCCTCAAAAGGACTTTTATTGCGTCAGCGTTCAAAGTTGTTGGGTATCAACCCTGGGAACCCCTGGACATTCACAGACAAGCCGAGAGGAGGTAACTGGTAAGCCCAAAAGTCAGATCCTGCTCTCAAATTTTTAGAAAAAGTTCACTAGAACCCACACACGATCGGATTTTCCGACAACAGAATCCGATCTGACATCCCATCGGAATATCCGACCGTGTGTATGGGGCATAAGAGTCAACACACAGTCATGAGTATGAACAGCTGTATTCACTAGGCGCAGTCCAGTGGGATATTGTTGTTAGCTTTTTTTTTATTAAAGCCTCTCTTCAGGCTCCAGGGGGGCTGCAAAGATTAAATGCCTGTTTAATTCTAGGCTACCAAAAAAAAGTAATTTCAGTTACCTTATCTCCACTCCCCAAGGAATCAGCACTCTCCTCTCCAATCCGGTGGTGGACTGTGCCTTGGTGTCCTTACAGCCAAAGCATGGGTATGGAGGTAAATTGGGTATCTGGCGCTCCAGGAGGCAATGCCCTTGGTTTGTAATAATGTACATTTGATTAGTCACTCTTTAGGTAAAAAACAGGCTGACCCACGGTAAGGGGGTGATTTAAAAAGAGGCAGCCTTCCTCAGAGTGTGTCCAGTAACTCTGCAAAACATGTAAAAGAAACAAGGGGGGGAGGCGCCTCTAAGTGTAGTATTAAAACAGTAAAATTTATTGCACAAGTTTGAAAACAGTAATGCTCATCATAAGTATGTAGTCCTGGCAGTTCTACTGCGTCCCACAGGCTCCTTGCATGATCCAGGTAGCTGTGAGAGGTTCTGGTGTGATGTGCTGAGTAGCTGTACATTCAGGAAAACCGGGAGGTAATCAGCTCCATGCTGTCCAGCTTAAACCGGAAAAAAAGCTGGTCAGCATGGAGCTGATTACCTCCGGGTTTTCCTGAATGTACAACTACTCAGCACAACATCACATCAGAACCTCTCCCAGCTACCCGGATCGTGCGAGGAGCCTGTGGGACACAGTAGAACTGCCAGGACTACATACTTATGATGAGCATTACTCCCACTTATATCTTGTAAGTGTTTTTGATCTTGTGCAATAACTTATACTGTTTTAATACACTTAGAAGCGCCCCCCCCCTTGTTTCTTTTAAAGCATGGGTATGGACCCTGAAATGTACTTGATGACATCAGAGGACCTGCCACTGCCAGAACGTAGGGGGGGAATAGGCTGCAGGGATTGATCTAGCAGTCTGGGAAAGCAGGTGATCAGATAAGTTCAAGTGTGTTTTCCGGTACCTTGAACCTAAAAAAAAAAGCATTTAACATTTTTATTTGTGAGGTCCAACCATCTGGTGAGTTACCCACTTGAGTGGAGGTCAAGTTGTGTAACTTCAGGTGTATACACTATATGTGGAACATTGTTTATAAGCCCTGCATTAATCTGAAGTTTTATAGGGACTTTATATATCAGTATACTGATGTGTGGGTTGTGAGCTAAAATAGGTTGAAAATAGCAGACTGAACAGATTACACAAGGTGACTCACTGCAAGGTGACAAGATTGGAGACACACTGTCCCCTGGATAACATTGACAGTTCTAAAGCAGATAGGGCTGGGCTTTCCTAAAAGAAAGCCCACCATCCTTTAGCAAATTAGTGTTTTGAATGTACCCTTTAAAGTGTCAATGTATATTAAACCCATATTTCAGTCTTCATAAATTCAGTTTTGTAATTTTTTTTTGGGTCTCCAGTAGTGAAATCTTTATTTTCTAGCTACTCCCATCTGTCACGGATTTTAAAAGGTGCGCTTGGCTCACTCTTACAGCTGGAACTTTTCATTTTAGATTTAGGAGAATACTGCAGCACAAGTCTTATGCCCCATACACACGCTCGGATTATCCGAGGACCAGGTCCGTCGGATCATGTCCGTCGTACTTTGTCCGATGTTGGTGTTGCATACACACGGTCGGACAAAGTTGTCGGAACATCTGATCATTCTGAACGTGGTGACGTTTGTTGCCTATGACGGGACTACGTAGAGGCTAGTAGCCAATAGATTTGGTCTTGTAATGTGATCTGAGCATGCGTAGCACTTTGTCCGTCGGACTACGCTACACACGATCGGATTTGGTGTGATCGGACTTTGTTGTCGAAAAATCTATCCAGCAGGAGATAGGACTTTGTCCGTCAGACAATCTGACGTACACTGTCCGATGGTGCATACACACGGTCGGAATTTACGACAACATTGTCCGATAGGACAGAATCCATCGGATAATCCAACCCTGTGTATGGGGCTTTACTTGGTTTTACAGTATCTGCAGCAAATAGCTGAGCCAAGAGGCCAGTCAGTCCAACAATTTCCAGCCATAAGACAAATATGTTCTGTGGAGACAGACTCTTAACTAGTGAGTTTTAATTCACTTTCTTCCAATTTCTCACATAACTTACATTGCAGCATTGCTGAATGTCATTCACATATGCACCATCATTATCAATGAGCTATCTATAAATCATATGTAATGGAGATTGCATCACTGTAGCAGAATAAGAGATGGAGGAAATGCTGTGTGAGACCCAAGTCCCTTGAAAAGATTGAAATTACCAGGTACATTTAAATGTTATACTCAATTGAAGTATAGACATTTACATATTCTAAAAAAGCCATAAATAGGCTTTAAAACGAGACCTTGCTGGCCTCTGTAGCTGCACGTACTGTGGAGTAATTAATCCTCAAATTTCATAGTAGAAAGTACTTTCAAAGTCATTTCAGCAGTTTAGTTCAATGTGCCTCCTCCCTCTCATCAGTGAATTGGCAACCTGCTAGCCTTGTAATCCCTAATGTAAACATAGGAGCAGAAGAACAGGAAGAAGGAGGGAGCGCTGAGTCAGTGTAGTGAATGAAAATGATGGCTTCTATCGAGTTGTGGTGAGGAGGACCAACAAGAAAGTAAAACCCAACAGGTTAGGGCAAGGTGGGTCATAAGCAACCAAAAGTAGCTTACATTGGGATTATAAACAAATGGTTAGTGACATAAAAATATTATGGGGTTGATTTACTAAAGGAGTAGAGTAGCACATGTTCACGTAAAAAGAATGCTCACTTAGCTAAATAAATGTTCACTGAGCGAAGTAAAAAAAAAAGCCAAATCTGTGTTTACTTTGAGTGCCCAAACTTGTGAAAGGATTAAGAATTTGTCATGCACATGACTGGGTGATTGAAGTGAATGCAACTTCACCTTTTCTCTAATAAGCTCAAGTAACATTCATTTAGCAAAGAGTTTCTACTACTTTAATGGAACCCAACCCACTTGTGCCTGTCAAAGAACTTAATGGGTAGATGTAATGCTTATTACAGATGAGCCAACTTGTACAAATCTCCTCTGTCGACAATCCACTGATCCGTTACTACCATCTCTTCTATCGGCTTTGGTCTCCTATGGTATGCTCTATTTTGCATTTCTTTCTAAATAAATTGCTCTCCTTATAGTGAATGGGTAAATAGGTTATTTCCCCTTACCAGTTTACTATTTTCCACCAGTCCATTATGGCAATTACTCAATAAGTAGAATATCTGTTGCGTAATGGGAGGGTTCCCACACTATAATTGCTCAGTAGGCAGTATACATACCCGTATGACAACATAAACATTCCCCGTTACCCATAAGGAAAATAAAGTGGTTGTAACCCTAAAAAAATAAAATTGTAAAGAAATTGCTCCTGTTCCTTTAACCACTTCAGCCCCGGAAGATTTGGCTGCTCAATGACCAGGCCATTTTTTGCGATTTGGCACTGCGTCGCTTTAACTGTCAATTGCACGGTCATGCAGCGCTGTACCCAAACACTTTTTTCCCCACAAATAAAGCTTTCTTTTGGTGGTATTTGATCAGCTCTGCGGCTTTTATTTTTTGTGCTATAAACAAAAAAAGAGCGACAATTTGGAAAAAAAAAACAATATTTTGTACTTTTTTCTATAATAAATATCCCCAATTTTTTTTTAAAAAAAGGCAAATTTTTTACTCAGTTTAGGCCCATATGTATTCTTCTACAATGAAAATCGCAATAAGCGTATATTAATTGGTTTGCGCAAAAGTTATTGTGTCTACTAAATAGGGGATAGATTTATGGCATTTTTATTATTATTTTTTTTTTACTAGTAATGGCGGCTATCTGCAATTTTTATCGGGACTGCGACATTATGGCGGACACATTGGACACCTTTGACACATTTTTGAATCATTGACAATTATACAGCGATCAGTGCTATAAAAAATGCACTGATTACTGTGTAAATGTCACTGGCAGGGAACAGGTTAACACCAGGGGGGCAATCAAGTGGTTAACTGTTTTCTAACTGTGGGGGGAGGGGACTAACTATAGAAGATGACAGATCGTGGTTCCTAGCTATTAGGAACTCACGATCTGCCTCTCCTCACAGAATAGGGATTTGTGCATTTACACACATGTTGTGCCCCTTGTGCGCACAACTGCAGGCCATGAGCATTGGCACTCCCGCAATGCAACGGCCACGCGCCTGCTATCCCACTTAAAGGAGCCGACGTACAGCTACGATGATTCGTGGGATCGTGGCGAGCTGCCGCAGTATAATGATGGCGGCTGGTCGGCAAGTGGTTAAAGCATGATTAATAACATAGTGCTTTTGCAGTGTCATTTGTTCCTTTCTATGTTCTAAAATACCCGTTTGATCCTGCCTGTTCCTATGTCCGTCTATTTGTGCGGACTACGATAATCATGGCTGCTGATCCAAGATAACGTGGTCAGTTTACGTGCCTCCATAACGCTGTGTGTACACAGTCTCTCCCATCTCCCCTCCCCGCCTGTCATTTCTGTAGTCTGAGTGTGAGAGACAATCTCCTCCCCACCGCTCCCCTCTACTCCTGTCGCTATTCTGATGTAATACATAACACAACACAATTACTTGTATCCTCTCTGTTTTAGCAAGATATTCAGTTCAGTCAGTTTTTTTAATTATAATGCTAAATACCTTCTTACACAGGTCCGCTGTGCAGTCACGTGACCCCTATTCCTTGACTTCAGAGGGGAATCTCAGCCCCTCCTGCTGCTCTCCTTAGATCAGGGAAGGAGAGCGGAAGAAGTTCACGTGACCACACAGTGGAGCTGTGCAAAAGGGTATTTAGGATTATAATTAAAAAAAAACACACACACACACACACACACACACACACACACACACACACTGCACTTACCATCTTGCTAAAACAGAGAGGATACAAGTAATTGTGTTACGTGACTTTACAAACACTTTAAAGCCACACCTAACTTTAATTTTTTTAAATAAAAAAAGCACTTGCTGCAGAACTCACCCTATGGCAGTGTCCATCAGAGAATTACCACCCCAAGGACCAGCACCAATCCTTTCCAAGGTTGAATGATGTCACACCATAATTTGGTGTATGGATTGGATGCAACACATTGCAAGACTGTTTTTCATTTTCTGGAGAGTCGAACTGGCAAGATAAGCAGCAGCTTGTGTGACTTTATTTTATGTGCTGCAATTGATGAATGGCTTGATAACTGAGAAGTCATGGACAATTTGGATTAGCCAAATAACAGTTTAGTGACTGACAAGGATATAAAGAGCAAGGGGTAACTGGCTGTTTATAGTGTTACTGAACCTTCAGTTATGTGCCATAGGTGGTTGTTATATTGTTTACTAGTCGCATCCTTGTTCAGCCAAACCAATTTTCTTATAACTACTCTTTAATTACTTTCATTAAATTAACAAACATGACAGCACATTGAAAATGATATAATACAATATGTAGAGGCTTTATTTTTTAATTACGTTTTAGATGCTTTTATGGCTTTGAGCAAAGACAAAATAAAATAAAATCCTTCCTGATCATACAGTCAATCTGTAGGAATCAGTTTATCTATAATTTCAGATTTTTTTTTTCCAGCAGCATTTATATCCAGTCTTTACAAAATACACTTCGTCCTGTACAGATGTGAAATTCCATATATATGTACATACATACAGAGATTACAGGCCAGCTTGTCTGCAACAATAGACCTTTATATTACATGAGTGTTAACAGTTTGTTCATCCAAGTCATATATACATCCATATATATATATATATATATATATTTATGTATAATTGAAATATAAACAGGGAAACATAGCATTGCCAATATCATTTCATTTGGTTTGACAGATAGTTTAATACATCGTTTACACTTTTTGCAACATTGGCTTTACTTACTCATCCAGTTTTGTATTAACATTTTCTTAAAATGAAAATTATTTATTAATAGCAATAACACTCTAAAAATGTAAATTTTTTTAGAAAAAAACTTGATGTTAAATTATTGGATGTTTTATCACGCTGAGGATACAGATATGCTTTGTAAAAAACAAGCAAAATCATAATAACACTTACTAGAAAACAAACAAAAAAAATGACAAAAAAAAAATTATATTATATATATATATATAAATATATATATATATATATATATATATATATATATATATATATATAAAGAGAGAAAGAGTGGTAGTAAAATATCACAAATGACTTTAATTTATAAAGCAGCAGACGTCACCACCAGGAATGGCATATTTTTGTTCCTTGTGCAGAAATGGTTTAGAACCATCAAAAAAGTATACGGTTTGTGCAAAAATTAATAAAAATGATGCATAACTTATATGATATTATTCTACCCTCAGTGGATATTGGACCCTAACACAGATATGTGTCAAAAATAATAATTATAATAATATAGTATTACATACTATTTTCCCTTAGTTTGGTAATATAGAACTGTTACCCTAAATTAATCATCCGCAGAGTGTCTACACCAATACACTTTTCATAAACTTTGCATGAAAAATAGGGTTTCTTGGTACCATATACATACCCAAGATGACCAACTGTATCAAAGTGACCTTTTTCTAGCCAGTTTCAATTCTTCCAGTAAAAAATGATATACTAACATTTACATAAAATACATAAATTGATATACAATACCAATGGGGCATAATAATATAGATCTAATTAGAAACTTAACTATATCTTAGAAATTAAAAAATACAGTTGTATTTTTCAAAGATGTCTTTGATAATACTGAAAAAAAAAACGAAAATCATCTAGATTTGCATTAAATACATTAAATCAGAATACATGTCAATATTTTCAAAGAATGTATAATAATTATTTGTGTTTATCATTCGCTGAAAGGGCTAAAACTGGTTCTTCAATCTCCCCATTTTTAACAGAAACATTGCATATTATGAAATGGTTAGAGAAGGTAACCCAGCATACTCCATTTTAGTGGAGTCTTTAATATGTAGCATATTTTTACAAGCTGACAGTCATTATATTACAATTTTCATGATCTAAAATAAAAATATGTGAATAATACCACCTTGTTAAAATATATTTTGCCACAAATGTATTGATATAAAAATAAAAAATAAATCATATGTATTTTGAATAAATTTTATCTAAGGCAAAATTCTACAGCATATAGCGTAAAATCATATAAAAAAATGATTTCAGGACCCAGGTGCTTTTTCCTGATTAAAGGAAAAGTATATTAAACTGTTGTCTCTTTTCTTTGTCCATTTCAATTTAGAATCATGTTTTTTTATCTCAGGATTGAGTATCTTATTGATCTTGTCAATTATAGTGAAAAAAAACAAATTAAAGAAGACGCTATTACTTTGGTATAGATTTAATTATAACATGTGTTAAATAGAATATGTGAATTGTAGGTTTTAAGTGTAATTTATTCTATGAACCTAACACTAAACTTTTTTTTTTTTTATTATTTAGGTTTATGTTTTTATTTATCATTTAGGTAATCTTTCAACGTATCCAACTTCTATTGTTGTATATCTGCGCACATCTTATTTGTATACCAGTGTAGTTTTTTTCTAAATCTAATACACTCAATTACACATTATCTGTTTTGTGTTTATAAACGTTATATATTTTTTTGGAATATTTTGTTCTGTTTTGTGGCATTGTTGGTGAATAAATATTCTAAAGTTTTCATTGAAGGAACCAAACCAAATGCCAAAATTGACTGGTTAACTCAATAAGGGCCAGCATTTAAATATTTAAATGTTAAAAGTATATAAACTTAAACACTACAAAAGATTTAGCAATTTATTTTGTGTACTAAAATTATCATACTTCACTATATCCTTCTTCAATACAAATAAAATAAAAAATGGAATACACATTTTGTAAGCTATAGAACAATTTTAGTGACACTCCCAAGTAGATGAAAAAAAAAACCTGACATCCATCCTCTCATATGCTTGCAACAAGCTAATTTATAAAGGATAAATTATTTTTGTGAAAATATAGAACCTGAGTTAATGACCACCCTAAATTTAGAAATATATAACACATTTTTAATATTTGCTGACCTTGCCAGAAATGCACCCCTTATAAATTGTTGTATAACGTTATAGAGCAGCCTTTCACAATCTTTTTACTTTGGAGAAACTTAAAATAAATTTCATGTCACATAAAACCCCTGTTAAAAATGATTAAAAATACAACTAGAGTTGTTAAAGTTCGAAATAAAATAAATAACGTGGCCTACGTAGCAACATTTTAACATCCAAAGCAGATATTTGTTTTCCATCCTCTAGCTGCAAACAAAATAATTTGCATTAAGAATTTTAAAATGAAAAATGTTAAAATTAAAAAAGTCCTTTTGTTATAGTGGTCAGTGTGGATTTGTCCCCTTATATTGGTGGTTAATGGAAAATTGCCATCAGTGTAAGTGGAAGATCAGTTCACAACTGCTCACAGAACCCCCTAAGGTTGCATGGTGGCCGGAGAAAGGCGGGTGTACAGGCCTTTATTAATAAGAGGAGCTTGTTTGTTCAGCCACTTTAAAATGACCACAAATAATGCTTGATATTCTGAGCTGATCCAACTGATAGCCACACATCCATGTATGTGTATACATGCATTGCATGAAAACAGCATATTGTATGCTTCTTGGACACTTCTGCTAAGAAAAAAAATGGTGCAGTTTTTGGGAATAACTACATTTCTTCGATGATGCTTATTAAGGCTTTGCTGAGAAGCTTGGTAGAGAAATGGTATAGAGATGCTTTTGAAGAATCAGAGGTCTGATTTACTAAAGTTAAGCCAATAATGCGAACAGTAAGCACAATTTACACCTTCCGCAAAAAAAAAAAAAACAATGCTTACTTGTGTTACATCTATGCTCATGTGTAAAGGAAATTTGTAAGTTCTGTATATTATTGTTTTCTATTGTGTATGGTTTGCACACTGAACTCACTGTGCACACGGCACTAATAATGTTTTAATTAAATGTTTGCATTCTTTCAAATCTGATTAGAATTAGCTTGCCTATGTTACGCCCCTTGTTACCATAAATGTACAATTTTAATAGTAATGTGATACCTACGTAATCATGTGTATAAAAACCTTCAATTGTGTCAAATAAAACAGAACAGTTGTGGAAAGATGTGTATCTTTTGTGTCTGTTCCTTACTGCAGTAGTCATTATTAATTTGGATAACTAATCAATATGAGGATAGGAGTTGACTTACTATAAAATTTCATGCATGCATGTTTACATAGGTAGATACAGTTGCTCCAAGTAGTATGTCTTTGAGATGAAATTAATTATTGGTAGTCAGTTATGATTCATTATTGAAGAACTATTCAATTTGATCAATATCTTGCCAAAGCTTTAATCTAAAATTGCTAAGAGGAAGAAATATATTAAAGAGGAGTAACCATTAAAAAAAAAAAAAAAAATTAAAGTCAGCAGCTAAAAAAACTGTAGCTGCTGACTTTTAATAAATGGGAGACTTACCTGTTACAGGGTCCATCGATGCGGTGGATCGAAGCCCCGCTCATCCCCTCCTCCGATCGGCGGCACCAGCATTGTAACTGTGGGCACCCGGCTGTGGCTTCACAGCCACGCGCCGTGATTGGCCATGCAGTCATCTGGGACCTGTCACGTGTCCCAGATGATTGACAGGAGGGAGGGGGCAGAGTTGATCCCTTCCTGTGCCGAGGGGAAGTGATGTCACCAGCCCAGGCACTGAAGGAGGCAGACTACGAGGGACCCCATAGCAACAGCCATTTTGTTTTTTTCCAAATGTTTTTTTTTTAGGAATATTAATGATATATTTTTTTTTTGTGTGTGCAACCCCACTTTAAATATATTTGTAGATTATCAAAACAAATGTAAGATGTAAATTTCTTTGCTTTCACATAAGATAAGTAAATACAGCTTTATCTCATTCACTAAGATATGTGAACTTTCAGTTTACAAGAAGCAGATCTACTTTTTTAGTAAATCAACCCCAAGCAGCAGACAATGTCCATTTAGCTTAGTGAATAATGCAAAGCCATGTTCAGGTTGAACGACAAATTATTTCCAAGATAAGTTCAAATACAGGATTGTGCCTTGCAGGTGATTGGATGATTGAAGTGAACATAACTTCTCTTTATTCCCTAAGCTAAGTGGGCATTAACTTTCCTAAGCCATCAGTTTTCACTACTTTAGTAAGTCAATCACTAAGTTTTTTTTCATTTATGTTCATTCTGTTAATTTCATTGGAGAAAAGGCTTTCAATTGGAGCATAACCTTGTGTTCACCCGTACTTGTTCATGACCTTAAGCAGGCTGGACAATCGTGTGCACTGACTGCACTGTGGGATTTAGACAATACTTAAATCTAAACTCAATTCAGATATCAAAATACACAGATGAAATACAAATAACTGGTCTGTTTTATCTTGCAAAAAAAAAAAAAAACATTTAATGGTTTACTATTTACTATTTATTTTTACACCTGCCTGGAGTTCAGCTTTTTGGATAAGTAAAAATATATTTTCCCGTATTGAACTGGTATAAAAAAGAAGAAAAAGTGAAGCAGTAAGTTATTAAAATGAGGATAACACCAACTGTGTAAAAATAAATCTAATCTGTACTTTTAAATTTGTTGTAAAGAGCCAAAATAACCACTTCCCCGTCGCAAACCAACACGTTTTTATAATATTGGGTGGGTAGGGAAATGATTAGAACCTCTGGCAGGTTTATTTGCTGTCCACTGTCCTGTTTGGGGGATTTTCCTTCATTTCCTGTAGAGAAGATTTATGAGATTTTCTATCGCATCCATTTTTCTTTTTTTTATAAGAATGGTTAAACTCAAACTTCTTTGTTAGTACTTTCTTCATGTCTGTGATACAGTGATCGAATCACAGTACGTGAAGGTGAAAGAAAACCCCAGGTTTTGGGTTGTCATTAGAACAGGCATACAGGGCAAAATATTCTAATGAAAATACTAGTGACTACCAAGTATTCCTACATTTTGGAGGGATTTCTCCACACTTCCTGCTTTGACTATGGGATAGAAAATGATGGAAAATCTCCCGAATGGGTCACAGATGACAAGAAAAAAAAATTACAGGGGCTTTTACCGTATCGGAAATGAAAACAAAGTTTGCCTTTAGTGTTACTTTAATAATTTGAATAACTGAAAGCTTTCAGCATCAAACTGCATTATTTCATAAAACTTAATAAAGAGGTTAAAATTGTTCTATGATAATAGAATATGTAGATCTGCAACATACCTAGTTTTTGCCACCATACTGCATGGACTTTAAATTTATAAAGAAAATATCAAATGTGCTTTATGAACTTCATTCATACATGGACAGTACTACCAAAGACGAAGATAGGAGCAGAAGTGGAGTGGAGTTATTTTATCTGCGTCAGTGCAAAAGCTTCCAAATAACATTTCTTACCAAACAAAACCCTGAGCGTGCAAAATATATTTGAATATGATAAATATCTCCTTTTATCAGTTTGTGCTATCTGGTTTGACAAATAGCTTGAACTAAACAAAATGCATTAGTCATTAATTTCCTCCCCCTAAAAATGCATGTTTGCAAAAAGCTTTAGCATTTTTTTTAATGAATGCTCTAACCATACTGTGAATGCAAATATTAAGTATACATTATCCTAATTGATTTACATCTGCATATAATGTTTTTATTTTCTACACACAGGTATTAAATATAAAACACAGCATTCTCCAGATAGAGCAGTCATCCGGGTATTATCAACCAGGAATGCGTAGTGTTTTGAATTTATGTGCTCTATTACTTAAATATTTTTTTTTGTAATCGAGTTGATATGAAATATTTCATATGGCGATTTCATGTTGCCAACCGCAGCGTTTATTATCTTTAATTTCAGCAAAGGCATCAGCTTTGTGGAGGATCAGATAAGCAGTTTTTGTTGTGAAATGGGTCTTAACAGCAGGAAGATCAACTTTTTTTTTTTTTAATAAGATGTCCATATTGACATTCTTACAGTAATCATAGCGTCCATTATTTTTTGTGGTACTTCTTGATAGTTAAGGGTGGATCATTACCCTGCCCTTGCAATAGTCTGTTTGGGTGCCACATATAAAAATGAGTATAACATTTTTTGTTCCGGTTTGGTTAAGACACTGATGGGTTTTATGCAGAAGGTACGGAAGAGAAAGCATTAAGTAAAGTGCATGCATGAAGTCCCCGCTAGGAACCCAATACCCTTACTGGGAAGGAGGTAGCAGTGATACGCTGGACAGGCGGAGAGGACATTGGCTGTGCGTGTCCCTCCTAAATGCACAAGTAACTGTGGTGATGTACATTACATCAAGGGAGTTTACGAGAGTTCGTTCATGTTTGCTCAAGTAAAGGTATCCCATGTGTATGGCAGTGACCCAGTACAAAGAGCCTAGCAGAGCCCAGAAGTACCCATTCCAGGGTAGGCCTCTCATGTGACCCTTGCTTGGCGCCCAACGAGGTGGGAAACATGAAGGACGTGACAACCACCACACCCCACAACACTACCCCCTTACATGCATTACTTTATTACTCCACTTCAACTGCAAAATCAGAAAGGGGTTGTAGCATATTTACTGCTTTTTAAGAATATGTAAATATTTGAATTTCTATAGCCTGGTCTCAGTTCCACTTTAAAGGAAGCGTTTAAAGGCCATGCCCCGTGGATGATATACACATTGGATCACGCTTGTACATACCTGTACACATCTGCTCAGGGATCAGTGCAGTGGTGTCGGGAGGGGGGGCTGGAGCCCCGAGTGGGTCCCCAAAAAGCCCCGGGTCTCGGGGCATGCACAGTTCTGTTATTAGCCCCGAGCGCCGCTGCTGAGCAGGGACCGATCTGACCCTGAGCGAGGTCGAGTGACATAGCAGGTCCCGTCTCTTGGAGCCTGCAGCGCCTATGATGGACATCCCACTGGTCCAATGCCGGGACCACGGGACGTGTGACGTCCATCACAGGCATTGCAGGCTACAGAAGGCGGGAATTACAATGCGGCAGCCGTGCCACTGTCAGAAGATCCCCACTCGGCACTCAGGCAGGCGGCTCTCCTCTCCTGTCATGGCTTTGGCTGCCTGGAGTGCCTGCTGTCTACTCTGATGGGTGCGCGCACACTACGGCTTAGCTGCAGGAGGAGGTCACTACACCTGAAGTCTGGTCAGGTAGGTCAGTGCGCGTCAGATAGGTAATAATCCCCCCCCGTGTTGGGCTCGGACTTCGGGCTGAAGCCCCTGGTCTTTTTGCCACCTAGCAACACCCCTGGTTGAGTGTGTGAGGCGACTGGTTGTTAGAGAAAAAGTAGTGTCACCAGTACACTAAACATCTCAAAATGAGTGACTGGCTACGTGACTCTAAACCTAGAGATTCAATATTCAGCATCATGCAAATAGCAATGTAAATTTTAGAAAGAGGTTCAAAACTAACAGCTGTATTAAAAGGTATAGACACAATTCTCCATTGGAATTACCCATATTTATCGGCGTATAACACGCACCTTTAATTTAAGAGGGAAGTTTCAGGAAAAAAAACATTTTTTTTAAATAAACTACTTTGAAGCAAATAATGGTCAGTGCCCATCAATGCAGCCTTATCAGTGCCCATCTTCAGCCTCACCATTGCCCATCATTCCAGCCTGATTAGTGCCCATCTGCAGCCTTGCCCATCATTGCAGCATGATCAGTGCCCATCTGCAACCTTGCTAATCATTGCAGTCTGATCAGTGCCCATCTGCAGCCTTGCCCATATTGCAGCATGATTAGTGCCCATCTGCAACCTTGCCAATCATTGCAGTCTGATCAGTGCCCATCTGCAGCCTTGCCCATATTGCAGCATGATTAGTGCCCATGTGCAGCCTTGCCCATCATTGCAGCATGATCAGTGCCGCCCCTTGGCCCGGCTCTTATGATGGACATAACACTGGTCCAATGACGTACGTCAATGCTAGGAGGCAGGACTGGGCGTGACTGCGAGCAGAGCCGAGTACACAGGAGATTCGGCTCTGTCTATTTCGGCGGCGCTCATTTCCTCCTTCCCCTCCGAGGCAGCTGTTTGGCGTATTACATGCATCACATGATTTTCCCCTGACTTTAAGGGGGAAAAATGTGTGTTATACGCCAATAAATATGGTATATAAGTTTTAGTTTAGTTTATTCGGATAAAGGGAATATCTTGGTCTAGCTTCACAGTTCAGATCTTAATAAATGAAAATAAATACACTAAATATACTGCATTGTATTTACATACAATACGCCACATTTTAAGGGATTATTGTGTACCATACCATTGCCACCTACCAGTTTTGTACATTTTCATACAATAGCTAATTACTTTTCTTTTTTTCCACTAGGCTATCTTTGTGATGCTATATTGTTTTCAGAAGAGGCATGCTTAAAATTCTGAAATGTTGACAGAAATAGGACACTATGATTATAGGTCTATTAATTCTCTCTCCTTTGTATTAGATGTTCTGAGTCAGCACTCTTAGAAATGGCCTTCTATAGTAAGTGTGAGAAAAACAGCATGAAATATGTATTAAGAAGCAGCTGCTGCTAAAATATAAAATAATAAGGGTTTGTTTACTAGTGAGCTACATGGGCTCATTCAGAATTAAAGGCAATAACATAAGAAACAGATGAAACATGCCATAGCAGCAACTAAGAAGACCAATCATTATTATATCCATTATCTTTATCTGGTTCAACAACGTTCCTAAAATCCAATGCCCATAGAATGAAACAGGTGCTAGTTTAACAATTATTTTATATTATATACTTCTTTGATATCCTGGTGCTAAAGAAAAACGAGAAACTGTAAAAAAAATAATATTTTATATTTTCTTTGTAATTTATTTAGGAGCGCTATAGAATAAAACAAGCAATGAGGAAAAAAAACATGCAACTCTTATTTTTTTAATTCTATGCTCAAACTTACTCTTATTTCCCACTGTCCACCTCTGCTTTTTTTCACCTGTTTTACTAAAAGAGAACATATAATGGTTTTGGGTCACTTATTTTGCTTTTTTAATGCTTAAAGATTTTTAGGCTGCTGTTTATTATATGTGTTTTTTTTCCATTATCTATATACAACTGTTGTTTACAAATAAACATGACTACATGACACAGGGTTTTTGGAGCACTATGGGTTAGCACCAGCCTATCCCTTCACTACTTGTAGGTAGGTGTCTGATGGAATGATTCATGCCAGTAGCAATGCAAATGGAGCAGATTCTCTATGGCTATTGGAATTTTTTATTAAGGTCAACCAAAGAGATACACTGGTGATCATTTATCAGATATCCTTAACAGACAATATTTGTTATATTTTTGTGCTGGCATTCCCTCTCCATCGGGATTGATTAACTAATCGAGTACCTAGGTACATAGGAAGGGACTCTGTACGATAAAGCAAAGAAACAAAGTAATGGGTGTTGGTGGAGTTGAGCTTTAACTACAATTGATTGAAAATCCACTATTGTTCGTTAGTCAGAGACTTTACTTAATGATTGCTTGACTTGACTAAGCTGTTAGAGGAGTCCAAATGTAGGTTCCAACCTTTAATATGTTAGAGTATTTGAATAAAGCTAATCAATTTTACATTTTTTATCCTAATTCATCAGAGCCACAACTAGGTTTTGCCAACTATACAACTCCATAGTCAATGAAGATATGGGAAGATTTACAGCCTATTACCACCGATCAAAGCTGCATGGGTTTGCCAAAGCATTGATGTTTTCAGCCTTTACTAAAATTAAAGCAAACAAGTGAAACTTCATAAGACTTGAATGATAACACCATTCCACAGCCAGTCAGGGCATTAGAACATTGGGGTGGCAAAGCTTTCCTTAATAGGAGCAGTTGGGACAGTTTCAAACTCTATAAACTAGATTAAAGCATCTGAACTATTGCAAAATGTGGAACCAAAAGAATCAGTCAAAAAGCCCCAGCGAATAACTGGAGGTAGTAAGTACATATGTATGGGCAGAATACAAAATCTTACTTTACATAATTTCTCACTGACCTGTGGCTTTTCAGGCTAATGTAAAATTGAATGTGTCAATAAATCTCAAACAAAATGTGGGTTAAATAGTTGAGCTACTTACAAGAAGTTTAGAGACCTTAAGGCTTCATGTACAAGGAATGTTTTACAACCTCTCCTGAACTATTTAACTTGACAGATAGTAACCCATGTTTAAAATGTAAATTATGCCGCATTTACATGCTGCGTTTAGTGCTTGAAATGCCTCTAAACACAACTTATGAACGCATGTTCCAAAAAAAGCCTCTAAACTCAACTGCCTATAAACGACTATAAACAAACCTGTGCACATGTACTGATAAGAGGAGAGTTCAGGAGCAGTTGAAAAAAATGCCCAACTGCTCCTAAACGTCCGTTTACCAGCAGCAGTGTACATGAGGCCTTACAATAGTACTCAGAGTTTAGTTTAGTTTTATGTTGAGATGGGGTGGCATTGATTTTTGTAATGTTATCTAATTCAAAGGCATGGCTGGTGTGATTCCCCCAAAACAGTCCCAATACAATGGCTGCAAAATACCTTTTTGAGCTAGCTCCCTGACTGTAGCAATATTCATACTCTAAATTGTCACTCCCTGGCTTATGATGGTCACCAACGCCACTATTAGTAGACAGGTCTTGGCTGCAGCAGTGATCAATACTTGGATCTAGTGGTCATTTTCCAGATGTTCAACTCTAGGGTATAGTCTTGGTACACAAGAGGTGATTGCCTATGCCCTCTGATATAGTAAAGTGCTTATTTTTTTAATGTAGTAGCTTTAGTCTGTGGGTCAAGAAGTTGTTGTGGTGTGCTTCCTTAGTCCCTTAGTACCTCGTAGTGTTTATTCCCTGGCTGTAGTTGTGGCCACTCTATGCCTGGGGAAGGTCACTGGTCCTTGTGGTGGTTCTTTACTATATTTTGTGGTGCTTAGTACTTGGTTCCCTTTGTTACTTCTAGAAGTGGTGTATACCAATTGTTATTTCCCTTTTCCGGTATTGTCTGCCTGTATATACATTATAATGGTCAGTATACTTGTATCGATGGTCCTGTCATGTGTAACAGTGATCAGTTTGTGTGTCTAGCTATGTTTAGACTGACTCCAGTGATGATCTATGTGTCCAGTAACAGAGTATCCCTGTGTCATCTGGTGCTCCTTATGTCCAATACTGGCCCCTGTTCTACGCCTTGTATGTAATTGCAGTCTCTCAGTTTTGCTAATTCTAGCCCCAACATCCAAAATTCACATGTCTAATGGTAGCCTCTGAGTCAGTGGTGATCAATTGTGGTGTCTGAAGGTAAGATACTTGACTACCTACTTTAGCTTCTCCCACTGCTTTCCTCTTATTATCATTCTGGGTCACGTTATGCAGCTTTGGCTTGCAAGTCATGGTAAGCCTCCAGCCTACTTTCTTATTGCCATGATCTTGTTTAGAGCTGTGCAGTGTAACCCATCATGTGTAGATAAAGGTGCAGTTCTGGAGTAAGCATACAAGTCCCCACTAGACACAGAAGGTTGCCAGGTCCAAACTATACATAAAATTGTGACCTACTGTCCAGTACTTTTTTTAAAGTCCTCCATTAAACAGATTCAAACTGAAGCAATTATTTCCTGACTCCCAATCTACTTTACATTTGCTTTGGGGCAATGTAGTAAAACCCATTCATTTCTGAGTGATTTTGCCACCTGAAGACCTATTTAGCTCAAGGAAATGGAAGACTCCATTTATACTTGTTCACTTGTTCACAAAGGCATTTTACTTTATAAGGGCTGGCTTATTCCTGGTGGGGACACCAACAGTGAGCTTCCTGCCATAATTCCTGGCTCTGTTGCCATCCTTGAACTTTGCAGTGAACTCTTGGGGGGGGGGGGGGGGGTGGAGCTTTGGGGTCCTTTGACTCCTACTGAATTATCCATAATATGAACTAAATGAAAAGCAAAAGCATCACAAGACCTGAATGTGATCAATGCAGGTGTGCATACCTGGAAACTCAAGCACAGAGATCTCACCACTGATGTCACAGAGATAAAATTAAGAGCAGCTGATTTAACCCACCTAAATTAAATATCCACTTTGGATGTTACGGATAACAGCACCATAATCTAGGTTATAGACAACGGAATGCTGAAAACGTTTTTTTTCAAGGTGATACTTTTTTTTTTCTCTGCCACATTTGGCGCATTTTCTACTTTCACCTTTATTCAAAACTGCTTTTTAAACATCTATGCCAAAATGTTATGAAAAGTAACATTTTGAAACTTCACAACATAAGAGAAGAGTGAAAAATATTTAAACCATCTCTATGAGCAGGCCCCTTGGAGGAAAATTGCGTGATCAACTGACCTTTAAAGGTGGCCCTAAGTGCCTAGGCAGGCTGGGTATTGGCCACAAAAGCCATGATCAATATTAGTAAAATATTAATTTATTTCATATACCGTATTTGCCGGCGTATAAGACGACTGGGTGTATAAGACGACCCCCTATTTTTCCAGTGAAAACTTAGGTTTGGGGCTATACTCACCATATAAGACTACCCCCCTTCCGAGGCAACACCATTTACAAAAAAACATCAAAAAAAAAAAACATTAGATATCAAATGAATCCTCTCCTCCAAAGCACCATAAATCATACCTGTATTTTAGGGGAGATCTGGAGCTGGATGTGCAGTACAGTATGCTTTGTTAATATGTAGAGCCCCAAGTACACACAGTATATGATGCTGTGTTAGTGCAGTAGCACCAGGTACACTTCAGAATACAGTGTGCAGACAGTGTGCACTGCTGAGCCAATCATGGCAGGCATTGTATTTTACTAATCTGTTGATGGATACAAAGCCTGCTTGGATTGGCAGAGGCTGTGACATCAGCCCGCGCCGCTCTGACTCATGTAGCCTGCTCGGATTGGCAGAGGTTGTTACCCAATCCAAGCAGGCTTAGCAGGCTCTGTATTCATCAGAGTGCATCGCCCGCCGGGATTGGCTGAGTGGCGCATACTGTATATATATTACAGACTGATATCCATCTGGCGGCTTCTTCACCCGGCGTATAAGACGACCCCCGCTTTTTAGCTGTGTAATTTTGGTGTAAAAGGTAGTCTTATACGCCAGAAAATACAGTACCCAAGTCATCACAAAAGTACCCACACGAGAATATACTTTAAATTTGTAAAAAGGTGTCCTTGGGCGTTCTTATCATTGCATCAATGTTCTGATCTAACCTGTAGTCTAAACTCAACTCTGAGAATGGAACCACAGAGATAAAAGCAAAATCAAGTTCTTTACAACTAAACACATTATATACAATGCACCATCCCCTTTCTATTGTCAATACTGGCTTTGCTATTTCACTACAGTATATTACAGTCTTTTTTTTTTTTTTTGATTTCTTTACATAATCTCAAAAAAAGGCATAGGAGTCTAGTATCAGAATCTCTCATTTAAAACATTGCACATGGTCGTCAGTAAAGCTTTGTCTCCATTGCTTGATTTTTTTATCTATACATAAAGCATATTTACAGCCTTAAAAAAAGGTTCTATGGCAATTGTGATCTAATTACACAGGTCTGTATTGCAGAAATGTAGATATGTACAATTAGTTTATACTATTCGGTACAAATGTTGTTGTGATGACCCACTTGAATAAATATATAGCTAGACGATTTTAGGCACAGATGATAGCTAAAGAACTTCAGAACAAAGAAGTCACCTAAATCACAAGACTAGTTTAAGGTTTAGACATTAAATTTGGCATTCACAAAACAGTTGATCCCACTGTTTTTTTCCTTTCCTTACTGCCCACCCCAATTGTTTAAAAAGACACCTAATAAAATTGATAACTATTGGCTAAGCTTTTATACTACATGCCTTAAGATATACTGATCCTTTACATCATACACAGAGAGCAAACCGTGCGAATCTCAACAGCATAGTGGAGTTATATTTCTGAAATGGTCATGGAACATCTAAAGACACGACATAGGGATGTCTCAAAGTGTATATCACAAGAAACACACAAATGGTAGACAAACAATCAGTGTTTTAGAATTTTGTTCAAGCAAACAATAGAGTTTCATTACGTTCTCAAAATTTTGAGCTAATAGATTTTTTTTTTTTTTGTGATCCATACGCTGGATTCAATAAGATTTTGCTTTAGTAGAAGCCATGCAGTAGACATCTATGGTATTTATGAGAAAATCAAAAAGCAAAGCAGTGAGGTTAGTGAAAGCAGTCAGAAGATCTGGTTTACATTTTTGTAGCGGACATGTTGTATATACAAAGGGCATGCAGTTTAAGTCTTTACAACAAGGGGAGCCATTTTCAAGCACACAGGCTAATGTTAGTCATTTGTAGGAAGAACTATATAGACAATAGGGGTCATGTCTTAACCGGAAAAAAATCAACACCAAATATTTTTCTACTCAATCACCCATTTATGTATTCCTCAAAAATAAAATGGAACATCAGGTGTTGGAAATTCCATTCAAGAAGGATGTACTTATTTTTAAATTTTGAATGGCTTGTGGAGAAAATCCTGCAGTAAAATGTGTGAGACTAAAGGGACCATACATGCTTGGTTTGCAATACCCTGCCACTGTCATGGAGCTCTTTATCACAAATGGTGAAGTGGTCAGGACTTCCAAAGACTTTGCAGCATCTCTCCGATTGCCAAAGGCTCATTTTCTTTTTCCCCCCACAGAAGGAGCAACCTTTTAGCTGAAGCACATAGTCATGGCCAAACATATTGGCACCCCTGCATTTCTGTCAGATAATGCACCACTTCACCCAGAAAATTGTTGCAATTACAAATGTTTAGGCATTTTCATGTTCATTTATTTTGTTTGCATTGGTATGAATGACACACAAAAGAAACAAAAAGGCCAAATCTGACACATTCCACACAAAACTCCAAAAATGGGCTCGACAAAATTTTTCGTACCTTCTCAAAATTGTAAGAAATAATTGCACTCCAAGTTTGTGATGCTCCTGTAATTTGTAGATAAACTCACATGTATCAATTAACAGGTGCTGACAATATAGAAATCACCCCGGCAACCAGTTTAAATGGTGAAAACATTACTCAACCTGTTGTGATCTCTGTGTGCCACACAGAACATGGAAAAGAGGAAGAGCAGCAAAGAATTGTCTGAAGAATTGAGAACAAAAATTGTAAAAAAGCATGGACAATCTCGAGGTTACAAGTCCATCTCCAGAGATCTTAATGTTCCTGTGTCCACTGTGTGCAACATTGTCAAGAAGATTACAGCCCATGGCACTGTAACTAATCTCTATGAAGGTGGACGAAAGAGAAAAATTGATCAAAGAGTTTTCCAAAACTTACCTGAGGAAGCCAAAATTCCTTGGGGGACTGCGCTGTGAACAGATGAAACAAAATTACAGCTTTTTGATAAAGCCCATTATTCTACTGTTTCAGGAAAAATAATACAGTCCCTACAGTCAAACATGGTGGAGGTTCACTGATGTTTTGAGGTTGCCTTTCTATTTCAAGCATTGGATGGATGTCTTGACAGTGGGCATGGCATTATGAAATCTGAAGACTACCAAAGAATTCTGGGGTGCAACATAGGGCCCAGTGTCAGAAAGTTGGGTCTCTGTCAGAGGTCATGGGTCTTAGGCTGCTTTAAAGAGCCTGTAAAGAGCCTCTCCTCTCACTCTAGTGCTTTCACACTGGAGCGGTGCACTTGCAGGACAGTAAAAAAAGTCCTGCCAGCAGTATCTTTGCAGCGCTGTAGGAGTGGTGTATAAAGCGCCCCTGCCCATTGAGATCAATGCGGCGGCACTTTACGGCGGTTTTAACCCTTTTTCAGCCGCAAGTGGGGGTTAAAAGCGCCCCCCTAGCAGCCGAATAGAGCCGCTAAAACATCGGTAAATCGCCGCTAAAAATAGCAGCGCTTTACTGCCAACGCCCCAGTGTGAAAGCAGTCTTACAGCAGGACAATGATTCAAAGCACACTTCAAAAAGCACCCAGAAATGGTTTAAGACAAAGCATTGGAGAGTGCTAAACTGGCCAGGAATGAGTCCAGATCTAAATCCCATAGAGCACCTCTGGAGAGGTCTCAAAACAGCAGTTGGGAAAAGGAATCCAATCTGAAAGACCTGGAGCAGTTGGCGAAGAGTGGTCCAAAATTCCAAGAGAGAGGTGTAAGAAAGTCATTGATGGTTGTATGTGTGTAAGGAAGCGATTGATTTCAGTTATTTTTTCAAAGGGTTGCGCTACTAAATATTAAATTGAGGGTGCCAATAATTTTGTCCAGACCATTTCTGGAGTTGTGTGGAATGTGTCAGATTTGACTTTTTGTTTCTCCACTTTTTGTGTCATACCAATACAAAAAAAAAAAAGGAACATGAGAATGCCTAAACATTTGTAATTGCAACAATTTTCTGGGCGAAGTGATGCATTATCTGACAGAAATGGAGGGGTGCCAATGTTTTTGGCTATTACTGTATATGGGAGCTATTTTACCTGCCAAAGGGTTTGCATTTCTGCCCATCTAGTCCAGAGATTTAGACATGACAGGCAGCACAACTTTTCTTTATTGCATTTAAAGCAGTACTGCTGTCCCCATCCCCCAGACTGTGATTGGACAGTGAAGGAGCAGCACCTGACTGATGAGCTCATTAATCTTCTTGCTCCTTTCCTTCTATTGACATTTTCTTTTTTCACACATATACACTGTAGTACAGCTGAATGTTCCTATTGATGTTCCTTGATTGTTCTAATATACAATAGGGGGCTATAAGAGGATGATACTGAAGCTGGCCAGTGATGGATCAAAATTCTATGGGTTCATCAGGGACCAGCCGAATATCGATTCATGTGTGGCCAACCTTGTTAGCGATCGCCTTCTGTCAAACAGGAATTTTGGAAAACAGCGACTGCAGCTACTGATCAGTGTATTCTGACAATGGAGAGTAGCACTGTCACAATACAATGTCCAAGCGGGGAGGTATCTATCTCGTATGTGTAGATGGAGGAATCCATTTTTTTAATTTAGCACGCTGGCTGATCTAAAACAAAAATAAGTCATCTATGTCAGGCTTAAGCCTAATTCAGCTACTCAATTTAGTTGCATTTAAAAATACATTTAATGTATTTTTTTTTCTAATTTATATCTGCTTTCGCTAATGTATTTTAATATCTGCCTGAAGTTTAGCCTAACTTAAACCTAAATCAGGTTAAAAGTAACAGTAGTAACAGTAATAAAAGACCCCCTTCACATTTGGCAATTTTGAATAAGGGGCAGAATCACTGTTTGATGTGCGTTAGGGTGCCGTTTTTTCTTTTGACATCCCAAACACGGCTTTATTCCGCTGCTTTTGATGAAAAGCAGAATAATGCGGCAGTGGCTGCAAAACATGCATTTAACATGCATTTAAAAAGTGCACTAAGCTTGTTACCCAAAAGGAAGCAGGAGCTTCTTTTGGGCAACCAACGTGCATAGGGCAGCCTATTGAAGTGAACTGCCCCATGCGCAACTCTCGCAACATGATCTCTGAACGGGGCCTTACTGATGAAAAATTGTATCCTCTGTCTTGTCAGCATAAACACCTTCATTTATCATATCTTGACTGCACATTCTTTACAATAACAAAAATGATGATACACAATAAATAATAGCCCATTCAAGTCTGTGCAAACAGATCTGTGAATGAATGAACTACAAGTCCAGTCTGTCACCATGGCAGACAGACTTGTAGTTCTTTATAGAATACAAGTAGGGTGATCACCACCATTCAGTCCATTGAAACTTACTCCAGCTCGGTAACTGAAAGCCTGTACAGTGGTTTGGGCAGGCGGCTAGAGAAAGAGTTTGCAGGAGCCTGACTGCACCAACAATTCCCTGATGGGTTGCTTTGCAAGCTCCAGGGCAAAAAAAAACAACAAATGCACATTTATTTCTCCAAAAAATATGTGCATTTATTTATTTTTTAATAAAGGTGAACTTAGCCTTTAAAGTCTTCTACATGCCAGCAAATCTTGCCTTAATCTATATTCATATAAAGCTGACCTCCAGGCAGATATAAAAGACACAAATTATTGCAGCTCCATATTACGTATTACAATAATAAATACATCATCTTAAAAAAAAAAAAAGGCAAACAGTGTACAAACCTTAATTTGACCGGTAATCCCAGAAGTCAGACTGGGAGAGGGAGAAGCAATGTAAAATGCCAATCTGCTGTGCTGCACTGCTCATGTGCCAACAAGAAATATGTTGATACAAGTAGAGATAGGAGGGACAGAGGGATACGCTCATCAGTCTGCTGCTTTTCTTTTCACCATCGAGTCACTGGATAGGGCCAGGGACAAGACCTCTAGGTGTTAACGTCAACAGGGAAAAATGAGGTCTCCTGTCCTGCCAAACAAGGCTAACAAATAAAAATCCTTTGGCAGGTAAAACAGCTCCCATACATCTGTGTATTTAGTGGTTTCCCTGGAGTTCAGCTTAAATGGCCTGTTATAACTTTTGAACATAAGATCTCAAGAATATAAACTTAACAAATCCCATACTTGACTGCCCAGCACCTTCCAGATAGGGTGTTCCCTCCCTGTAACAACATATTATGTTTTTCTACAGTTGTAGAGAGGGCTGCATACTAAATCTTCAGCACCAAATTGAAGGAGGAACATATAATACCAACTTATCTTTATCTGACATTTGGAGTGTGTCCCAATCATCTGCCCTTGCATGAAGATGGGTATTTCTAGACTTGGAAACATAGGAACCCCTTATGCAAAGATTGGTACGTTTCTTTTCAGCGTGGGATTCTGGGTGTCTTACTCTTTCTTATATGACCCCTAATGACTATAAATGGATCTACCAAAATATCTACATACTTGCCAACAGTCCTTCATTTCTCAGCATTGCCCTTACCTCTGCCTGGTGGTTGCTGGGATTTGTCATTAACTATGATTATGTGTCAGGTCTGAGCAAGAATACGGTATTCAAGTGGAGAGCTGGAGAGATCAGAGGTCAAGCCATTTGGGTTGCAATTTATGATCTGTAGGCAAATATGCACTATTTAGGTTTAATGATAACATGGAGCAGATGGTAATTATTAAACCTAATCTAGCAGTAACACATGTGCTATATTAAAGAATGGACAGGCACTGATCTACGATGTTATAGTATGCATTCATTTTTTCTGTGACAATAAAATGCACAAGATGAGGAAAAAAAAAATTAAATAATTACCAGTCATTTTGAATGATAATAATTGCTAGTTGTATGTAAATGTAATTCCCTTCTGGTAATTATGAACATTAAGAAGAATGAATTGAAAATGTCTACTCAAAGAGAAAAAAAAAGTTACAAAAAATGTTTTTAATGTTTAAAATAAAGGAAGACACATATATGTATATGAATGTATATTCATAGTAGTTTTAGTGCTAATCAGTTCATATATTTTTTTTTCTTTTTTTTTTTTTTCTTTACATTCTTTATGTACGGTTGAGCCATCTAAATTATTTCTTCATAATAGATATTAGAATTCTATAGATTAAAACAGTTTTTTTGGGATGTTTTCAGTTTAATTCAGAGTTGTCTTTATGTACAGATAAGAGGCATCATAAATTTGAAGCATAACGTGGTTTGTCTGTGTCTGTATCGGTGGTTGGTCCTGTGGTAGAATCCTTGCTGGGAGCTGGGGCTGACGTGGATGGTTGGGCTGGTGCCCCAGCCCTCGCAGGAGGTAAAGCTCCTGAGGACATCTGTCGAAATAGGGCCACCCGGGGAGGGACATTGCTCCGGCTCCCAGACTGAGCACCTGAAGGCTGCACATTTGATACTGGCTGCGGTAGAGAAGCTAATGACTCCCCTACGGTTTGGTGTGGCTTAGTCACTAGAGGAGAGATCTCATGGGGCAAAGAAGGCTGTGAAGCGGAGAGAGGCCTCACTTCTCTTGTTAGGTTAGAGTTTGGTAGAGCTTGAGCGCTCTTGTGAGCTTCATTGACAGATGTTGAACCGGATATTGATTGCCGCTGATGCTGATGCTGCTGCTGTTGTTGTTGCTGCTGATGCTGTATTAATGAAAGTTGTGAAGCGGTGGGGGAACTGTATTGAAAAGTTCGGCCCGCCAGTGGACTCTGTACTGAAGGACTACAAGCAGTTGTTGAGAAGGATGGTGAAAACATAGCCGCTTGTTGTGGTGTCTGTGGACTTGGTGTGGGAGATTGTAGATTCCCATGAGACAGACTGTTAGCAGTATAAACAGGGGGAGATTGGGTCCTCATTCTCAGTGATGAGCTGGTACTAGAATTCAGAGCTGGAAGTTGCTGGTAGCTAACTGAGGGAGCTCCCTCTATCATCTCCCTGTCCTGTTTCACAATCTGATTGAATATCTCGCTCTCCTGGTTGTTGAATACTCCTGTGTTGAGGTCCTTTTGAAACCGTTGTTGGAGAATAGAGTTCTTCTTCCCTGTTGAAATACAACATTATATTTTAATTACTTTGCTTAACTAAAAAAAAATGACCACTCTGGAAATACAATAACATTTTTAAGCCACAATTTACTACTTCAGGAAACTTGCCATTCCATAATGATCTATAGTTGCCCATAGGATCATTACTAGACTTGGAATGTTTAATAAGCAAATATGTCAGGTTTAGGCATGCATATTTGCTAGATGCAAACACACTAAAAAGTTATAAGGTAGCTGGGTGCAAACCTTTCCAAATTTCACTAAGGTATAGTAAAATTCGGTAACTGCAGTAATCAACAGGAAAACACAACATTTGCTAGTTACTGGCATCTATATGCGCTGTATTATTGCTTTGTAAGGTTTGAATCGTTGGTTCACAAAAAACTAAGACAGTATTCTTTCAAGTACAAACTACGCATTGCTTATAAGAGATAAAGCAATAGGGGAGACAAAACATTTTTTATTGTATGACAAAAAACCCAAAACAAAAAGATACAGAATGAGAAGACGGATAGAGCTACGCAGATTAAGATATACATATAGTAAACGCTAATGCCAATAAATGCAGAAAAATTTGAAAAAGGTTAAACTTTACCAAAATGTTATTGATTTAATTAATATGATAAAATAATAAGCTGAATATGAAGCTAGGCAATAATTAAAATGTTTTGGGGCTATTATCAAGAATCTATCTTTACTGTGATTGCATATATTTTGGTATAAGATGAAAGTAAAACTGTGATCTGCCTTTACTGGTCTAAGTAGCAGACTCACTTTACGCTATGAAGCATTAAGAACATGTATTTCCAAATCTTCAATACCATATTCTGTTTCTCAACTTAACTCCAAATTTGCACTAACCCTCCCCCTATCCCTGCAATTCAACAGCCCATCGCCATGCAATGGCCAGCATAAATTCTAGCATGGAACTGTTGATTGGTTAGAAGCTGTCTTAGCATTGGTAGGGGAAAAATAGACAGTATTTAAGGGCTCCATAAAAGCACAGAAACAGATCTGAAGGTAACCT
Organism: Lithobates sylvaticus; assembly: GCA_028564925.1. Lineage (NCBI taxonomy): Eukaryota > Metazoa > Chordata > Amphibia > Anura > Ranidae > Lithobates > Lithobates sylvaticus. The sequence continues at coordinate 84,615,315 of CM053026.1, forward strand.
AAAGTAATCACAAGTACCTCAATTGGCCAGTACTTTAGCAGTATTTTAAAACTTCCAGGTTTAAGGACTTAATATGTTCACTTTAAATAAGGACAATATACAAAAGGCTACTAATATAGGTTAGAGAAACTGTAAAAACTCAATGCTGCTCCCAAAATCCTACTTAATTTGGAATTTCCTTCAGCATCTACTCGTCTGGTGCCCAGTAATTGGACCAGCTTAAAACAAGTCTGTGTTTCAATAGGAATCAGTTAATGGAAACTAAAAGGTAATGTTACAGCTAACTTTTTTTTAGATATACAGCTCATCATGCGAGTTTCAAAAGGTGTAAAATGATATGTAAAAAATGTGTGCGTTGCGATGTGTAAAAAATAACTTTTTACCTTCTTATGTTAAATTAATATATAGATGTGTGAACAGCTGCAACCATTCAATTAGTGAACTAGCACCCAAAAACAATATATACAAAATAATGGTTGTTTAGCACTAAAACCTTTACATAAAATAAATCAAACATATAAACAACAATCAGTGCATCTCCACACCTAAACAATAAATAACCATAAAGTGCAATAATTACAAGATGTGGAAAATGGGAGTGCAAACTAAATTCATGTTTTAATAAAACTTTTAAACAGTATTGCGCAATTACATTTTTTCTATATATAATGAGAATTATTAAGAATCAATCTTCATACGAGGTGAATGTTCCTAACTACTTGAGGTGGTGTTCCTGATAATTGAAGATCTTCCTATATCTATACACAAGGCTTGAATTGACCCTAAGGGTCTCCCCCTAAGGTGAGCAGCCAATTGACTCAGTGGTGGATGGTGAAGGACATTGCAAACCAGATTTTTCTTTCATTTTGGCACAGATTGAATTTGATTGTTTTTGAGTGAGAGGGTCACACACCCATCTTATAATCATCAGAGATTTGGACTATCAAATCACCATTGGACTTTTTTCACTATTGCACTTTATGGTTATTTATGGTTTAGGTGTGGCGATGCACTGATTTTTGTTTATATGTTTTATTTATTTTATGTAAAGGTTTTAGTGCTAAACAAACTGTTTATTTAGTAAAAGCCTTGATCTGTAAAAAGTGATGGAAAAATGTAAAGTTTTTGTTTTCTCCACTGTACAGAGTGAACAGAACCTTTACTCAAAAGGTTATACCGTCCCTATAGCCTGTGTAACATTTAACTGCTAGACACTTTTGGGAAGAACGTTAAATTTAGAACAAAAAAGCCCTGCACCATTTCAGGATGAAGCTACTTTTTACCCAGTGGATATAAAAAGTCTACAAAAAGAAAGATAAATCATTTCAGAACTTTTTCCACCTTTAATGTGACCTATAAACTGTACAACTCAATTGAAAAACAAACTTAAATCTATGGGGGGGGGGGGGGGGTAAAAGTAAAAAAATTAAGCAATCACATTCAAACTCATGTTAAATAGGAGTCCGTACACACCTGCCATTATTTAAAGTGCCTTTAGTTAACCCCAAATAAAGTAAATTTGTTCTAGTGGGTTTTTCCTGACATTTTCTTAGTCGCATCCAACAGCAAAAGTCATGGTCCACAGAGAGCTTCCAAATCAACAGATTGATCTCAATGTTAAAAAGGTATCAGTCAGGAGAAGGGTACAAAAGAATTCCCAAGGCATTAGATATACCATGGAACACAGCGAAGACAGTCATAATTAAGTGGAGAAAATATGGCACAACAGTGACAGTACCAAGAACTGGACATCCCTCCAAAATTGATGAAAAGACAAGAAGAAAAATGGTCAGGGAGGCTGCAAAAGGCCTACAGCATCATTAAAGAAGCTGCAGGAATATCTGGCAAGTACTGGCTGTGTGGTACATGTGACAACAATCTCCCGTATTCTTCATATGTCTGGGCTATGGGGTAGAGTGGCAAGACGGAAGCCTTTTTTTTAATGAAGAAAAACATCCAAGCCCAGCTAAATTTTGCAAAAACACATCTGAAGTCTCCCAAAAGCATGTGGGAAAATGTGTTATGGTCTCATGAAACCAAGGTTGAACCTTTTGGCCATAATTTCAAAAGACAGGTTTGTTGCAAAAAGAACACTGCACATCACCAAATGAACACCATACCCATAGTGAAGCATGGTGGGGCAGCATCATGCTTTGAGGTTGTTTTTCTTCAGCTGCAACAGGGGCCTTAGTCAAGGTAGAGGGAATTATGAACAGTTCCAAATACCAGTCAATATTGGCATAAAACCTTCAGGCTTCTGCTAGAAAGCTGAACATGAAGAGGAACTTCATCTTTCAGCATGACAACGACCCAAAGCATACATCCAAATCAACAAAGGAATGGCTCCACCAGAAGATTAAAGTTTTGGAATGGCCCAGATCTGAATTAGATTTGAAAATCTGTGGGGTGATTTAAAGAGGGCTGTGCACAGGAGATGCCCTCACAATCTGACAGATTTGGAGTGTTTTTGCAAAGAAGAGTGGGCAAATATTGCCGAGTCAAGATTTGCCATGCTGATAAACTCATACCTAAAAATACTGCACTGTAATAAAATCAAAAGGTGCTTCAACAAAGTATTAGTCTAAGGGTGTGAACACTTATGCAACCACAGTATTTTAGTTTATTTTTACCCCCCCCCCCCCCAGTTTGTTGTTCAACTGAGTTGTACAGTTTACAGATTACATTAAAAAGGTAGAAAATGTTCTGAAATGATTTATCTTTGTCTAATTTTTTTTTACATCACAGAAACTTGACATTTTAACAGGGGAGTGTAGACTTTTTATATTCACTATATATATATATATTATATTTATATATATTTATATATATATATTATATATATATATATAATCTTAATGCAAGTTTATAATTTGCAACTATATAAATGCTCATGGGGGCAGCCATAGATGTTCATTATAAATGCAGTCACTGCTTCCTGCTCAGTAGTATTAATTGCAAATTGCCACGATCTACAACAAAATGGTGGTCATCTGCACATAGACACTGACTACCTGTTGCATAAATGTGAATGAGATGGGACAGAGATGGCTTCAGCTGCTGTTCTCCACCTGTCGAGAACTCCTCAAATGCATTTTGCCCTTTTCAGGGCTTAAATCATAGAAGCCAAGATCTAGCCATAGATGGTTCAAATGTCTTAATGAAATTTATAGGCAGGGATATTTTCATCAATTCCTACATGACTGGCAGGTGAGGCGGTATGCATTGCAATGATTGTCCAAATAGTCCTTTTACATTTTATGCTTTTTGCCAGTGAACAGATCATCCAGCTTGAAGGAATAGTTTTACGATAAATTAGGCAATTTCTCCATGCAACTATGAGTTCTCACTATCAGAAGAGTTATTACTGCACTCTTGCAGTACACAGATGGTTTGATAATTAAAAATGGTCTCATAATTAATAGTGAAGTTTGAAACCAGGGGCTAGGACAGACAGGTTATACTAAGTAATGAACATATGGCAAACCCGTGCTTTGGTGTAGGGTAAAGCAACAAGTTTTTTACTAACCCCCATTTTGCTCAGCAATCCTTTGTAAGCTCTGACTAGTGCCTCAAAGCTTACGCAGGGCTTCCTTTCCCTACACTTGTTGGCTGAACAGAGTGGTGGGGGAGTAAAGGAAAATTAAGTATATAGTGTACTACTGGGCAAGGGGCATTGAAGTGAACCTATTCCATGGACAAGCCACATGTTTTCTTTAAGTCAACAGTTGTTTAAGAGGGTTGATCACATTTCATGATATACAGATGTCTGATAGAGGGAACATTTAAAAAAATCCCCATATAAAAAAGTAATCAAAAACATGGAATAGCAAACATGTAAAAACGTGAACTGACATCACAAATTACCATCAGGTAAATTATAAAAAAAACTAAATAAAATGTTGTTTGCCAAAAATACACTATAGCGTATATTTTAACTTTTGGAGAAGAGGCAGTTTTATTTATTCTAGCTAACCATGTATTTAGAGAGTATAGACAACCTAATTAATCAATTAATAACTTAGAGAAAATACTGACAAAAGAGACTTTAGGAGTTCAATGGCAAGAGTTAGTGTGTTATTTTGATTGTATGCATGCATTTATGTTGTCTATCAAAATGTTTTAATTCATGTTAGATGAAAAATAGCCGGTATGAATAATTAAAAAGGGAATGATTGTTTTTTTAATGAATTTTATTTTAACCAGAGAACTATAAAATATTGCTTATAAATATTCAATATTTACCACTTGCAGGGATCATGCGGTAAGCTCTATGCAAGCCCTATGTTCTGGGAAGGCTTTTTCTCATAGCTAAAAATAGACTTGTATGACTCGAAGGAGGTACACACAACCTTCTCTCTCTGTCCTATCAGAGGCTGAAACATCCCAATGTTTCAGTTGGCCAAGACTCAAACGTTGCGTACACCCCTCACGTTTTGTAAATATTTTATTACAACTTTTTGTGTGACATCACTGAAGAAATTACACTTTGCTACAATGTAAAGTAGTGAGTGTACAGCTTGTTTAACAGTGTAAATTTGCTGTCCACTCAAAATAACTCAACACACAGCCATTAATGTCTAAACCACTGGCAACAAAAGTGAGTACACCCCTAAGTGAAAATGTCCAAATTGGGACTAAAGTGACAATATTTTGTGAAGCCACCATCATTTTCCAGCACTGTCTTAACTCTCTTGGGCATGGAGTTCACCAGAGCTTCACAGGTTGCCACTGGAGTCCTATTCCACTCCTCCATGACGACATCACAGAGCTGGTGGATGTTAGAGACCGTGCGCTACTCCATCTTCCATTGGAGGATGCCCCACAGATGCTCAATAGGGTTAAGGTCTGGAGACATGCTTGGCCAATCCATCACTTTTACCCTCAGCTTCTTTAGCGAGGCAATGGTCGTCTTGGAGGTGTGTTTGGGGTTATGTTGGAATGCTGTCCTGCGGGCCAGTCTTTGAAGGGAGGGGATCATGCTCTGCTTCAGTATGTCACAGTACATGTTGGCATTCATGGTTCCCTCAATGAACTGTAGCTCCCCAGTGCCGACACCACTCATGAAGCTCCCACCACCATGCTTGACTGTAGGCAAGACACACTTTTCTTTGTAATCCTTACCTGGTTGCCGCCACACATGCTCGACACCATCTGAATCAAATCTGCTTATCTTGGTCCCATCAGACCACAGGACTAGTTCCAGTAATCCCTGCCCTGAGTCTGCTTGTCTTCAGCAAACTGTTTGCGGCTTTCTTATGCATCATCTTTAGAAGAGGCTTCCTTCTGGGATGACAGCCATGCAGACCAGTTTGATGCAGTGTGCGGCATATGGTTTGAGCACTGACAGGCTGACCCCCCCCCACCCATTCAACCTCTGCAGCAATGCTGGCAGCACGCATACGTCTATTTCCCAAAGACAACCTCTTGATATGACGCTGAGCACCTGCACTCAACTTCTTTCTCTGTTCTGAGTGGAACCTGTCCTGTTAAACCACTGTATGGTCTTGGCCACCGTGCTACAGCTCAGTTTCAGGGTCTTAGCAATCTTCTTTTAGCCTAAGCCATCTTTATGTGGAACAATTATTCTTTTTTTCAGATCCTCAGAGTTCTTTGCCATGAGGTGCCCTGTTGAACTTCCAGTGACTAGTAAGAGTGAGAGTTATACCAAAATTTAACACACCTGCTCCCCATTCACACCTGAGACCTTGTAACACTAACGAGTCACATGACACCGGGAAGGGAAAATAGCTAATGGGGCCCAATTTTGACATTTTCACTTAGTGGTGTACTCACTTTTGTTGCCAGCGGTTTAGACATTAATGGCTGTGTGTTGAGTTATTTTGAAGGTATAGCAAATTGACACTGTTATACAAGCTGTACACTCACTAGTTTGTTACATGAAAAGATATAATAAAATATTTACAACAATGTGAGGGGTGTACTCACTTTTGTGAGATACTGTATGTATATATAATTATTTTATAAACTTCAAATAATAATTGATTGATGTTAAAAAAAAAAAAATAGAAAAACAGCATTTTAAAAGAAATTAATGTACAGCTCAATAATATCGATTGACAATCCACAGGACAGATACAATATGGGGTTGATTTATAAATGTTTTCACCCTAAAATTAACACATTTTTCTAATTCGATTAAATGGAAAGATGTGTGAATTTTGGGTGAAAGTTGTATAAATAATTTTAAATACCATTTAGTGAATTTAATAACAAAGCTAAGCCTAATGACATATTGTACGTTCTCCGTCTGGGTTATTCTTTAATGTGGTTCTAAAGCCTAAATCCCCTTCTTTATCCACCACTGTGCATGAGAACATCAGCTCTCTTGGCTTTCTTCCTTCTCACTGGGCAGATGGATAACAGAGAAAGCCATTGGCTCCCACTGCTGTCAATCGAATCCTGTGACGACAGAGAAGCTGAATGAGCCCTCATGAGTGCCCCCATAGAAAGCGGCTTCTTATGGGGACACTTGCCGAACAAGAGGAGCCAGGAGCACCAGCGGGGACTCGAAACAGGAGGAGGATCTGGTGGCTCTGTGCAAAACCATTGCACAGAGAAGATTAGTATGACGTTTGCCATTTTAGTTATAAAATAAAAAAAGTCTTAATATCACTTTAAAGTAAACAGTGTATGTATTGCATCAGATTTGACTTTGACACCAACAGGAATGTTGATAACTATTGTTGACATTAATAGGCCCCCCAAAATCCATACCAGACTTTATCCGGACATGCAGCCTAGAGGGAGGGGGGGGGTCAAGCGAGCACCCCCCACCATACCAGGCCCCATGCCCTCATCACAGGGAGCTTTGGGGGGGGGGGGGCTCTGCCTGCATTTACATAAGTCGAGAATTCGTTGATTTGTAATAAGAAGGGCACTAAAAGTCCTGATAAAATATACAAAGTTTGTATAGCTGGTGCGCAAATGTATATTATATTTGTATATTTTATCATATCTTTTTAAGTGTGGGAACACTTCTTGTTGGGAGCTGCACATCATTTAGCCATCTTATTGATTTTATTACGTTTTAAGGTCCTTTTATACATACCAGCGCTTTAGTATCTTTTTACTTTACTAAAAGTCCTGTTACTGCATTAATAAGGTGGTTTTTAAATATTGTGATAAGGAAATCTGTCCAAAATGCATAAGCATGCTGTAATCTTGCTTATAATAAAGCTATTGCCACGGATGGTCCAGGGATGCTGGCTGATGAAATTTAACTTAAAGTGGTTGTAAACCCTTACATATACCCAGTGAAGCGACTGGACTCAGGTGATACACAGAGATGAAACAAATCCTCCTACATAATTTGTACTTGTCTATCTGTAGCCCTCTCTTCTCTACATCTGTTTAATGTGCTGCATTATAAAGCTTGTCTGAGAGTTCAGAAAAAAAGGGGGCAGAGAGTTGAATTTACACTCTGCAGAGCTCAGCGAGGAGAGCTTTAAAACCAAGTTATGAGGGGAGCCATCTATTCATGTTTTTTACATTTATTTATTTTTAAATTTATGATTCCGCATTTCCTTGTATTAATGATGATTTATGTACATATATTTTTTTTTTTACTATCTTACCCTGGTAGGTTTAAGGGCCTTCCAGTGTAACAAAACACTCAATGTATATTTGCTATTGTGCAGTCTTATTAAACACTTGCTGCCCGGGACAATTTAAAAAATGTTCACATATATGTTAAAAGCATTTTTTTTTTTTTTTTACCAAGAACCGCCAATCATTACATATTTTCTGGAAGCAAAGACCCTGGAGAATAAATTGGTGGTTGCTACAATTTTTAATGTCGCCCGATATTTGCGCAGCTATTAATCAAATGCAATTTTTCAGGAAAAAATACACTTAAATTCATTTTTGTGCACACAAACACAATAGAATACAATTTTTTTAGTAAAACATAAAAGATGATCTTGCATGGAGCAAATAGATACCAAACATGTCAAGTTTTAAAATTGCACACACCTGTGAAAGAGTGACAAACTATGGCACCTAAAATTATCCATAGGCAACGCAAAAGCCTTTACAGGTTACCAGTTTAGAGTTAAAGTGGTTGTAAACCCTGTTACACCACTTGTACCCTTAGGTAAGCCTATATTAAGTGTAGCGCTGGGCTCCTGATGAGCATGCGCTATATGTTTTACAAATGTAATGTTCCTAAAACCGCAGTTGGGTTTTAGGGTTAATTGTTCTAAATTATGTTCTCAGTACCAGCTGGATTGCAGTGTGTTCTGCTTGGCCATAGGTGTCGGTATCACCTTTGTCAAGCACAAGAACGCAGTCCGGTTGGACGCATTGGGTGCCAATCTCTCTCAGAACCAACCAGTGGGGGTGTTGTACTCGCTGTGTATTCTGGGAGAGGGCACTTAAGGTACTGGGATCACGTGCTTCTGGGTTCCGGTCCAGAAGATCTGTCTGTTTGGTCCTGGTGGTCCTGGTCCTCCTGACCAGCCCTCATGGGCCCTCATGGCCTGGGGTGCAGATCCATCCATTTCCGAGTCTCTGGGCTGGCTAGCCCGGGACACAGTAACTGGAAGGAGGATTCCAAGGTGGTCCGGTGCAGTCTCGTCTTTGGAGAGGCCCAGCAACTGAGAACGCAACCAGGAGAGTACTCTTCAGAAGAGGACCATGCAAAAGGCTGGTGCCTCGGTAAGAGCCTGAAAGCCAAGTTGAAAGACACCAAGTGAATCCACACTCGTACAGTATCGCCGGACCGGCTGCAAGATACTGGTACCGTATGAGGGTTCTCTAAGTTCATTTATCCTTCAGTTACAACCAAGTCTGTGGCAGAGACTTTGCTTTATCCGAATAACCTATCGGCTGCTAGATCTACTGACAGGAGATTTATCCGATAGCTGTGATATCCAGTTGTGAATGGATATTCTCTGGATTCTATAGTGTGAGACATGCAGTTCCAAGAGTACCTGAACTTCCTACCTATACCTACTATCTTTTATTGAGAGACTGTGTTTTGTCTACTATTTTTGCAAATAAAAATCCCAACGTGGATACAGTGTCAGTTTCTACAGTTCTTTGGGCCATCTACCTCTGGAAACCCCTAGACGCATACGAGGTCAAGAAGGTAACGGTAAGCCCAAATCAAACCAGCAGCTCCTTCAGGGGTTAGTGCTACATAAGGCTTACCTGTAGGTACTGTAAACATCTCCTAAAACTCCACGGTTTAGGACAGGGGTCTTCAAACTACGGCCCTCCAGTTGTTCAGGAACTACAATTCCCATCATGCCTAGTCATGTCTGTGAATGTCAAGAGTTTTACAATGCCTCATGGGATGTGTAGTTCTGCAACAGCTGGAGGGCCGTAGTTTGAGGTTCCCTGGTTTAGGAGATATTTAACATATACGCTTGCACCGTCATCGGTGCATGCACACTGAAGAAACTGCTCGATCGCGCCATTTATAAGGGGGCCTGTGCCATGACCGGCAGCTCTCGCAAGCATAAACGGGAGTGACATCATTGTGGCTCCGGCCAATCACAGCGCCGGAGCCCACGAACCAAGAAATAACTCCGGGAGACATGTCGGTCACAGCGGTGTGCGGGGACCGCTGCAACAGCTTCGATCTAAGGTAAGTATTTAATAATGAGCTAGTATGCAATGCATACTAGCTCATTGCGCCTTTGTCTTACAGTTTTTTTTTTGGAGTTTAAGGTGGTTGTAAATATGACATCTGGCACTAGAATTACTACTTTTGCTGATGTTCGTGATGATAGCTCACATGTGTGGTGCAATCACAGTTTACATATACACGTGGGAGCTATACGTGTGTTTGCACTGGGGTGCTTTCGTTGTTTTATATTTGATTTTTACACTTTCAATTCAACTTTACTGCTACCTCAAGTGGTGATAGGTTGGGCAGACACAGGTACTCTTTACTGAGAGATCGGCTGCCCTCCAAGGTAGTACTGGCCAGGCAAACACCATGCTGAAACCAGAAGTGAAATAATCCTCATCACTACTGGCATCATTCATCACAGAGTAGAGCGAGCAAAGGATGTCACTCTTTCTCCTCTGTGTGCAGTCCAAATGACAGTGGTCCTGGGCTCCCAGATTGAACAGGAGAGCCCTGAAACAGTGGAGGCTCCCCTTCCATGTGCTGTAAAAGTGACTGTTTAGCCACTTTGATCACTTTTACTGGAAAGCTGATTACTGGCTCTAATGGTTGCAGCTGCAGGTCTTGAAATAAACACAATTAAAGTGGATCTTCAACTTGTTTGAAAACAATTAAAAGTCAGCAGCTACGAATACTGTAGCTGCTGACTTTTAATAAAAGGACACCTACCTGTACAAGGATCTAGCGCCATCCTCGCCCAGGCCAGTTCTTGGCTGGTCTTCGTGTCCCTGGCATTGGTATGTTTAATGCGGGAAGCTGGCTGTGACTCCTTGCGGCTTCACAGCTGGCTTCCTACTGTGAATGCGCAAGCCGCAATGCGCTGTGTGAATGGTCCTGCAGCCTCCTGGGAACTGTGACTCGTCCCAAGAGCTTATGGACAGGGGGAAGGGTCGAAAATCCAGTGGAATCACCTAGTCAATCTGATCGTAAGTGGGAGCAGAAACCTACCAAAACTAGAGAACCCATTCTCCCCCCGCCCCACTCCAAAAAAGTCCAAAAGTGTTAGAGGATGGGGGAAGGAGGATATAAAGTTAAGGTTCCCCTTTAACATTGTAAACCTGCCTTCAAAACGTATGGGTTGTTATGTGAATATATTACTGTTCTTCAGAACAGATTAGTCAGATAAGAACCAATTCACTATCCTTGCTACCTACATTATGGTTGCTAATTTCTTAACAATATTGTTTTCATAAAAGACGCCTTAAAAATCAGAAGCTAAGGACAATGTGGCATATTCGTCTCTGATTTCCGTAAAGTGAACCTGTGACCAGACCATGCCCATTACAATATTTAAATATTCTGAACAAGCATTAAAATCACTAAAAAAAAAAAAATAGCAACCAGCTGTAGTTAAAAACATTGTGGGGAAATTCATCTTTAAATTGCACAACTTCAAAAGCACTGAAATTACAGCTTCTTTAGTTACATTATAGTTGGTAAAGTTGAATAAAGACACTAGTCCATCCTCTGTGGGTGTGTGTGTTCATGTCGATAATCATTTCCCAAATCCTTATATATTGTGATTGCCAAGATGCATGTCTAAGAGTCTTTGAAAACTATTAATACTGCCTGCTGACACCACCGATTGTTCCACATCCTTATGACTCCGACAGTGAAAAACCCCCTACACAGATTAAGGTTAAACTTCTCCAATCTCACTGTGTGGCCCTGTGTCTTCTTACACTCCCTGAGACTGACTAGTTTCCTACCTACGCTGGGATCACCATTGAGGTATTTGTATACTGCTATTATATCTCCTCTAAAGCGTATATTCTCCAGAGAGAATAATTTTAGCGCTTGTAGTCATTCTTCGTAATTGAGGTCTTCCAGTTACTTTATTAATTTTGTTGCCCTTCTCTGGACTCTATCCAGTTCCAGCAAATCCTTCCTGAGGGTTGGTGACCAGAACTGGATGGAATACTCCAGATGTGGCTCAACTATTGTTTTATAAAGTGGCAGGATTATAGTTTTATCTCGGGAGTAACCTCTGGAGTACCTCATTTACTTTCTATGGAAGCAGAATCTTGGCACAGCCTTCCAATTTAAACATACACCAGGTGTTTCTTAGCTGTTAGAAGCTGATAAAAACCCAGCCTAATAGACTGTTGTGATTTTTGAGGATCTTTGAGAATAAATAACTTCATACTACATACCGTGAGGGAAAACAATTATTTGATCCCCTGCTGATTTTGTATGTTTGCCCACTGCCAAAGAAATTATCAGTCTATCATTTTAATGGTAGGTCAATTTTACAGTGAGAAACAGAACAAAAATATCCAGAGAAATGCATTTAAAAAAAGTTATAAACTGCTTTGCATTTTAATGAGTGACATAAGTATTTGATCCCCTATCAGCAAGATTTCTGGCTCCCAGGTGTCTTCTATACAGGTAATGAGCTGACATTAGGAGCACTGTCTTAAAGGGAGTGCTCCTAATCTCAGCTTGTTACCTGTTTAAAAGACACCTGTCAACAGAAGCAATCAGATTCAAATCTCTCCACCATGGCCAAGACCAAAGAGCTGTCCAAGGATGTCAGGGACAAGATTGTAGACCTACTCAAAGCTGGAATGGGCTACAAGACCATCGCCAAGCAGCTTGGTGAGAGGGTGACAACAGTTGGTGCGATTATTTGCAAATGGAAGAAAGACAAAATAACTGTCAATCTCCCTCAATCTGGGGCTCCATGCAAGATTTCACCTCATGGAGTTTCAATGATCAGGAGAATGGTGAGGAATGAGCCCAGAACTACAAAGGAGAATCTTGTCAATGATCTTAAGGTAGCTGGGACCATAGTCACCAAGAAAACAATTGGTAATACACCACACGCCGTGAAGGACTGAAATCCTGCATTGCCTGCAAGGTCCCCCTGTTTAAGAAAGCACATGTACAGGCCCATCTGAAGTTTGCTAATGAACATCTAAATGATTCAGAGGAGAACTGGGTGAAAGTGTTGTGGTCAGATGAGACCAAAATCAAGCTCTTTGGCATCAACTCAACGTGTTTGGAGGAGGAATGCTGCCTATGACCCCAAGAACACCATCCCCACCATCAAACATGGAGGTGGAAACATTATGCTTTGGTGTTTTTCTGCTAAGGGGATAGGACAACTTCACTGCATCAAAGACGGACGGGGCCATTTACAAATCTTGGGCAATAACCTCCTTCCCTCAGCCAGGGCATTGAAAATGGGTCGTGTATGGGTATTCCAGCATGACAATGACCCAAAACACATAGCCAAGGCAACAAAGGAGTGGCTCAAGAAGAAGCACATTAAGGTCCTGGAGTGGCCTAGTCAGTCTCCAGACCTTAATCTCATAGAAAATATGTGAAGGGAGCTGAAGGCGAACATCAGCCTCGAAACCTTAATGACTTAATGAACCTGGTGGCCAACTACAAGAAACGTCTGACCTCTGTGATTGCCAACAAGGTTTCTGCCACCAAGTCATGTTTTGCGAAGGGGTTAAATACTTATTTCCCGCATTAAAAATGCAAATCAATTTATAACTTTTTTGAAATGCGTTTTTCTGGATATTTTTGTTGTTATTCTGTCTCTCACTGTTAAAAATATAGCTTAATCATTTCTTTGTCAGTGGGCAAACGTAAAAAATCCACAGGGGGGTCAAATATTTTTTTCCATCTTTACAGCTTTTTAAGAATAGGTATTCTTAACTTTATTCTCCTTGGTCTGGGCACAGGTGCACTTTAGGTTTTTTTTTTTATGTCTATGAATTATTATGAAAAAGAAAAAGAAAAAACAGAGTATCCATTCACAAATATAATTTTATATAACCTGAAATACTTGAGATCATTTTACTGCACTTAAAGCAAACTGCATGCAAAGAAAAATGCAGCCTCATTCTAAATGTTTTGAAAACGTAGCATAGAGAATTGTGTCCACAATGGGTAAGTGGATAGTTCATTCATTAAAATGCAGTTCATTCAGTAAAACCATAAAAGGAGCACATAAAATTGTACTGTGAAAGTGGACAGGTGAAAATTGCAAAATAAAAATATGCACCACAGGACAAAATGGGGAATAGCAGTGGTGGTTTACTGAGTGAAAGGGCAAAGTTTCACCAAGAGACAGTAAAATATCTAGCCACACTTACACACGTCCATGCGTTTTCACTTTATTTACCGGTATTTGCCATACAGCCTAATGAAACCTACTGTGCATTCAGATTTTGAGAGAGAAACACAGTTATATGCAGTTCTGTTCTAGAAAGAACATTACATCTAAGAGAAGCATTCAGCTAAGAGGAGAGTAAAGAGAACATTTATATCATAAAAGCAAGAGAAAATAAACTAATGCTTTGGGCTATTGCCGAGGAAAACGAAAACAAACCTGAATTTCTTTTCCAGGTCCTCTTTGAAGCCTGAATATAAATTACAATAAAAATAAAACATTACAAAAATTGTTATTGATGTGTTTTATTTCAGGAGTTCAAAATAGTTCTATATCCATATGTGTAGTTTATATATGGAAATTTACCAAGGAAAAAGGGAGAGGAAAGGTAAGGGAAAAGGGTGACATGATAAGTAAAATGGATCTTGATGTATATTATTGTATCACTATATAAGCTTAGAATTCTAGGTTTTAAAATTTTACCTATTTTTTTGTTTATCCTTACTCTAGCATAATATCTCTCTCTCTCTCTCTCTCTCTCACACACACACACACACACACACACACACTCTATATATCTCTATATATATATATATATATATATATATATATATCTATATATATATATATATATATATATCTCTATATATATATATATATATATATATATATATATATTTTTTTTTTTTTTTGTGCGTTTTCTTTTTCCTGTATTTGTTAGATAAGATTTTTTTTTTCAGTATACAACCTAAAAAAATATCTAACCAAAGGAACTGTAAACGTCAACTGCTCTTCCTAATAATTGCAAAGGAATAATCAAACACTTGGTGTATCTTATTAGTGGAATTAATTTTGTTTTACCTAGACATAACCTACTTAAGAAAAAAAGAATTGTACCATTATTATTTTTTTTTGGCTTAGGCTGCTCACATTTCTCTTCATCTTTTGAGCTAGTGGTGTCTCTCATCACCTCATTATAGTTTTTTTAATTTAAAAAAACAATTAACTTTTTTTATCTGGGGGTAAAGAATGAATTTAAAAAATACATAATTTTTGGTAAAAATTGCCAAAAAAATTACAATAATTTATAAATGACTGCGGATTTAATTACTGGTACAATATACCACTGTATTATCTTATACATTTTAAGAAGTGGGTGGAATTTTATATTTACTAAATACGAATTAAAACATTCAGCTTTTTTTTTTTTAAAGTCATGTTTTACAATTGATTGGTGAGATAACAGATTGCAGTGTTAATAACATCCTTGCAGGTTCAAGTCAATGCTCTTGTCATTAGTGTTAAAATATGACCAGCAAGAGGCTCAACATTTGAGGTTAATTTACTAAAACAGACTGTACACTTTGCATGTGCAGTTGCTCCAGAGCTAGTAAATGAAGTAGAGCTTTACCTTACAAAGAATACCCAATCACATCAATTTTTGCTCACATGATTGGATGATTGAAGACCGCAGAGCTTCCCTCATTTACTAAGCTCTGTAGAAACTTCAGTTGCAGAGTGCACAGTCCATTTGCCTTTAGTAAACCAACCACTGTTTTAGCTTTGTTCTCTTTTGGCTTTCAAAGCTAAAAATATTTGCTATGTGGCAAATGAGAACATCCATTTTCTGTTAAGAGTTAAAAAAAATATTTTACAATAATTGGAAGGCAAAAATAATGCACAACTTTAGCCTTGTTTATTTTTTAGTGTAATGCAATCAGGCCCCTATTTTTTTTTATGTACTGTTGTGCTGTACCTAGCATATAAATAAATGAGATACTAGAGATCCAGACACTCAGGCCAAGTTCACACTGGTACGACACGACAGTCGTACCACTTTGGATCCAACTTTGTCCTGCGACTTGAAGTCCGCCATGCGTCCGACTTCAATGAACAGGGATCAGACGTTGATCCCCGACATTACCAGGCACTGTGTCTGGTATCAATCTTTAGGAGGAACTCCATGCAAAATGTAAAGAAAATGGCATGGGTTCCCCCTCGGGGAACATACAGGCCCTTCGGTCTAGTATGGATTTTCAGGGGAACCCCCAAGCTGAAAAAATGGCGTTGGGGTCCCCCCAGAACTCATACCAGACCCTGATCCGAGCACACAGCCCGACCCCAAGCACCTTGTACCCATGTTAATGAGGACAAGGGCCTCTTCCCGACAACCCTGGCCGTTGGTTGTCGGGGTCTGCGGGCAGGGGGCTTATCGGAATCCTGAAGCCCCCTTTAACAAGGGGGCCCTCAGATCCTGGCCCCCCCACCCTATGTGAATGAGTAGGGGTACATTGTACCCCTACTCATTCATCTAAAAAAAATGTCAAAAACAAAACACAGTACACATATTGTTAAAGAAATGTATTAAGGCAGCTCCATCTCTTCTGATCTCTTCTCCCCTCTCTGGCTCTTCTGCCTCCTCCGCTGATGTCTTCTGCCTCTGTCGGTTCTTCTCCGCTGATGTCTTCTAGCCCTCTCCGGTTCGTCTCCCTCTGTCTGCTGTCTTCTGCCTTCTGCCTCTGCTGGGTCTCCTCCACTATTATTTTGCTCTTTTGCTGCATCTTCTCCCTCTGTTCTTCTTCCGATGTTGACTCAATGCTCTCTCTCACTCTAATGCTGGGTGCGCGGTGTGCCATTACTTATATTGGCATGATGCTGGGTGCGCTGTGTGCCACTACTTATCTTGGCATGGGGCTGGGTCACCAGAGGCCCGCCCCTTATGACGTCATTGCCCCCAGGTGAAATCATCAACTATCAGCAATGACGTCATAAGGGGCGGGCCTCTGGTGACCCAGCCCCATGCCAATATAAGTAGTGGCACACAGCGCACCCAGCATCATGCCAATATAAGTAGTGGCACACTGCGCACCCAGCATTAGAGCGGGAGAGAGCGTTGAGTAAACATCGGAAGAAGCAGAGGGAGGAGACAGCAGAAAAAAGACCCAGCAGAAGACAGCAGACAGAGGGAGAAGAACTGGAGAGGGCTAGAAGACATCAGCAGAGAGCGGAGAAGACCCAGAGGGGAAAAGAACCGGCAGAGGCAGAAGATGTCAGCGGAGGAGGCAGAAGAGCCGAAGAAGGAATAAGAGATCGGAAGACACAATGGAGCTGCCTTAATAAATTATTCTAAAAATATGTGTAATGTGTTTTATTTTTGACTTTTTTTAGGTGAATGGGTAAGGGCACAATGTACCCCATACTCATTCACATAGGGTGGGGGGCTGGGATCTGGGGGCCCCCTTGTTAAAGGGTCTGGTATGGATTTTGGGAGGGACCGAAGGGCCTGGTATGCTCTTGGAGGGGGAACCCATGCCGTTTTGGCGTGGAGTTCCTTCAAGATCCTCAGAGCACAAGTCGCATGCCAAAGTCGGGTCAGTTAAGGCGGCGATCCAACTTTGATCTGACTTCAGTGATAATCAATGGGCTGAAGTAGGATCAAAGTTGGGCCAAAGTAGTGTAGGGAGCATTTTAAAAGTCTGACCAACTTGTGTCAGACCAGTTAAGATGGCTCCCATAGGGAAACATTGATTTTCACACATCATGCGACATGAGCTCCCAATGTCGGAGCGTTTGTGGTACCAGTGTGAACCCGGCCTTAAAGAGTGCTACTCCGGGAGTATGAGCCCTCTTGATTGGAACATTGTGCAGGTGGTGTGTCCAACTGCTGGAGACTCAAATTGCTGATTTGTTGATCAGCGGTCCAGAATTCCAATGTGCTGCCAGCATAGGGCATTTTAACCCCGATGGCAATAAGTTAACAAAAAAGAAGGCTTCGATTGGGCCTAAATTCAATATATTCTGTTCATAAAGATGATATCAAACTAGTAATCTGAAAATTACAGAATTATAGTAACTGCATCTCCTAGTCCCTGCCATAGCATAGTTAAAGCTATTTTAGTTAGTTATGAGGTCTTGCATGATCTACATATGAAATGGAATATCTAACTAAAAGAAATATATTGAGCAATTATCTAATTCATAGTAATTTTTATACCTGCCAGTGGAAAGTATTCTCATTTATACCAGCCCACCATATGCAGAGCAATTATCTTTTTTTTTTTTTGTTTTAATAATAAACTGTTTTGATTTTAAGTGAAATACATTCTCTGGGCCACTTTATACATTACAACTTCAGAAAAATAGCCCCATTATTCCCCATGGTCTTAAAGTCAAATTATTCAGGTGCAAGGAGTGAATGCAAACAGTACTGGTAAATATACAGCAGATGGAGCTGTAATAGTCTTTTTGGCCTTATTGTGCAGGCAGTATGATAAAAGGGGTTGTATGTGAGGCACTGGAGGCTGCTGTCCTCAGAGTTAAGCCAGCTCTATGAAGATAAGAAGGGAAGGAATAGGGGAAGTGCCACCTAAGTGCAGCATCAAAATGAAAGATTTATTACCAACGGTTAAAAACATAGGATAAAAAACATAAAACTGCTTATCGCATTAGTAGGGTGTCCACCATTGTCCTCTGTCCTGCAGGTGGCGCCGGGGTCCAGTCCACTGTAGATGGATGAAGGAGGAATGGGCGCTCTGTAGTTGACAGGAAGTCCACGCTGACCAGCGTCAGACACTCCGGCAGATGTGAAGTCACCGGGAAAGGAAAGGAGAGGCTGGACAGTTCAGGCTTTGCACTTGGGGCTCTTTGCTCCTTCCGAAGGCCTTTTCCTTCTTCATCCATCTACAGTGGACCGGACACCCCACTAACGTGATAAACGTTTTTATGATTTTTATCCTGCAAGTGCTTTTAACCATTGGTAATAAATCATTCATTGTGATGCTGCCTTATTAGGTGGCGCTTCCCCTTTTCCTTCTTCCCCCAAATCTTGACTCTCGACTCCACCAGTACCTGGATGCAACCTCTGAGGCTGACACGGAATAATGCTCTCCAAACCCTAACCCTATATTTTTGGATTTGAAGTATGAAAAACAATTGTGTGCTACACATGGAGAGATTTTAACAAGCAAGCTGCCATCTGTAGTACAGTTTCTTTATACAGCATATCCAAAAAAAAATTAATGTAAATATGGGGACATTGGTTTGGCACAGTTCAAGATTCCATGGAATCATACACAACTAGCCATACATCCAATTGCTGGGTGCAACTGGACTGTGTGCTTGACTGGCTAAATGCCCAAGCAATAATTTTAAGTGCATATTATGGACTGAATCATAAAAGATTTTTATGCCATACACATAATGTAAGCTGTGTCAATATGACTTTGTAGATCTACTACCTCCTTGCTTTTCTACACAAGAGGAAGATTTTAATATCTGGGAAATGCATTGAGAAGTGGTCTCATTACTCCACAAATACCAGCTGGAAAATTGATTAATAACTTGCTTACATGATATTAACAACTTGATACAGTTGTATTGACCACACATAGGAGGTTATGAGATAATTCAAGGTTATGTTGTTGTTTTACATACATATGTAAAATCTAAAATATGGAATTGCACTAATCTTTGAATTGATTGAGTTGAGATAGTAAAACATTTAACGTGAACAGAAATAAATGTCCTTTAAACAGTTTATCTTGTTCAGATCATTTTATTATTTTGGTACCTCTAAAGTCTCATATTTTGCATTATATGTTCAGAATATCCCACTTTATAGGGGGAAAAAACAAGATAAACAACCACTGATTTCATAATGCAAGCATTTAGATAGAAATTGCAAATTGCCCATTAGGTCCAGTAACAGTTTAGCATGTAATTTTTCAGAAATTATCTCATTCACTCTTCAAAGTAGATGTTTGTTGTTAGCAAAAGCCTTGACAATGGATCCTGACATCATTAAGAATTTTATAATATATGCTTGACGGTACTGGATGATGTCCTGAAGACATTTAAAGTAAAGCAAACAGCTTTTTCCAATTATTTCAGTCAAGTATATTTTTACTGTACATATCAGAATGCAGGCAACTCTTCTATGGCTCTATTGGAGTCATACTTGCACATATGTATGTGACCATCTAGCCAGCACATAGCCTTCCATGTAAATTTAGCAGGAAATTACTTGTTATTAGTGATAACTAAATCAGGAGAATTATTATTATTAATACTATACAGCATTTATAAAGCACTAACAGTTTGCACAGTGCTTTTAAAAAATAAAGGGAGACAATTCAGTTGCAATAAAATAAAAGGGGTTAACAGGGGTCTGCTCGTGACACAATTTCCAGTTCTCTAAAATGTATTTATTTTAACAATCTTTAAGCAAATCTAACTCATAAATGCATTTCATGTTTGGTATAGTCGCACAAAAGATCTTAATAATGGACCAGTACAGATCCATTATTTATTGTGGTTTGATGCAAATCAAAATGTCCAAAATGTGATGAACTGACTAGCAGAAATATGTAAACTTGGGTAGCTATTTGGGTCTACATAATGATATTGAAAAAAACACATATAGACCAACTTCTGGAGTATGTGAAAAGGCATAGAGTATTTTTTTTCTAAATAAAAAAAAGTTTTGAAACTGAATACAGTGCATTCAGCTGTAAACTATATCTAATAATAAAATTAAAAAAAAATGTATATCAAACAATATCACAACATGCTATTTAAAAGGTAACTAAATGTGAAACCATGGTGTCATTAGACTTTCAGTTAATTTTCTGTTTATTTTGAAGTGTGGATCGACCATGTAACATTAGAGTTGTTGGACTTATTCAACTTATTGTACAACTATGCAGTTTCCAAGATCCAGATTGCCTTTTTGCTTGGCACAGATTAATTTTCTTAAACTGGTCATCAGATAAGAACCAACAGTTAATATCTACATTCAACGAGTGAAAATTTATTGGTCCTATAATTGAATTAATATCAAGAAGGACCTTGTTTCCCAATGCTTATTTAGGTTAGTAATGGTGACTATGATTGTTAGTAATAGGCATATCTACCTAGGTCAATGTAATACAATGACTATTTCATGAAAAAAAATGTTGACAGATATGGACGTATTGGAATCTTGAATTGGAACAGGGTAGCCCAGCTACTAATACACTGTTGACTTTCACACAATCACATGCAAACAATGTAGAAAATCGTCAAGGGAAACAAGTTTAAAAGGGTAAGTTTCAAGCTTTAGAACTGAATTTGTGTAAAATGAAAAATTGTTTAACACACTTATCTCTATACAGTAGCAGAGAGCAACGTCATGCAACTGTTCACACATTTAAAGATATAAATTAAAGCTTACCACGTTACAGTCAGACTATACAAACTTGTTTAGCTCTACCATCAGCTATGTATTAAGGAGACTAATTGAATACAAATTAAATGGTTTAGGAAGGTACTAATATTACATGTTACTGGTTTCATAAATCTAAAAATCTTAATACAATCTAAAAAGATTGTATTGAGATTATACAGTTCAACTGTAATGTGTATGGTAAACTTAAAAAGGAAATATGTTTCTGATGGGTGAAAAGGGGGAAGACTAACGATTCTGACACAGATGATTAAAAGCCTTTTGGAAACCTTAAAGTATATGTACAAATGCATACACCCCTCACAGCTTTTCATGTGACAACACTGAAGAAATTACACTTTTCTACAATGTAAAGTAGTGAGTTTACAGCTTGTATAACAGTGTAAATTATACAAAATAACTCAACACGGCCATTAATGTCTAAACCACTGGCAACAAAAGTGAGTACACCCCTGAGTGAAAATGTCCAAATTTGGCCCCCAAATTGGGCCCACCATTATTTTCCAGCACTGCCTTAACCCTCTTGGGCATGGAGTTCCCCAGAGCTTCACAGGTTGCCACTGGAGTCCTCTTCCACTCCTCCATGAAGACATCACAGAGCTTTTTGAATGTTAGAGACCTTGCGCTCCTCCACCTTCTGTTTGAGGATGCCCCACAGATGCTCAATAGGGTTTAGGTCTGGAGACATGCTTGGCCAGTCCATCACCTTTACCCTCAGCTTCTTTAGCACGAAAGTGGTAGTCTTGGTGTGTTTTGGGTCATTATGTTGGAATACTGCCCCACGGCCCAGTTTCCGAAGGGAGGGGATCATGCTCTACTTCAGTATGTCACAGTACAAGTTGGCATTCATGGTTTCCTCAATGAACTGTAGCTCCCCAGTGCCGGCAGCTCTCATTCAGCCCCAGACCATGACACTCCCACCACCATGCTTGACTGTAGGCAAGACACACTTGTCTTTGTACTCCTCACCTTTTTGCCACCACACACTTGACACCATCTGAACCACATAAGTTCATCTTGGTCTCATAAGACCACAGGACATGGTTCCAGTAATGCATGTCCTTAGTCTGCTTGTCTTCAGCAAACTCTGTGTGGACTTTCATGTGCATCATCTTTAGAAGAGGCTTCCTTCTTGGACAACAGCCATGCAGACCAATTTGATGCAGTGTGTGGCGTATGGTCTAAGCACTGACAGGTTGACCCCCCACCCCTTCAACCTCTGCAGGAATGCTGGCAGCACTCATACGTCTATTTCTCAAAAGACAACCTCTGGATATGACCCTGAGCATGTGCACTCAACTTCTTTGGTCGACCATGGCGAGGCCTGTTCTGAGTGGAACCTGTCCTGTTAAACTGCTGTATGGTCTTGGCTACCGTTCTGCAGCTTCTTATAGCCTAGGCCATCTTTATGTAGAGCAATAATTATTTTTTTCAGATCCTCAGATTGTTCTTTACCATGAGGTGCCATGTTGAACTTTCAATGACCAGTATGAGAGAGAGAGAGAGCGATAACACCAAATTTAACACACCTGCTCCCCATTCACACCTGAGACCTTGTAACACTAATGAGTCACAGGACACAGCAAATTGACACTGTTATACAAGCTGTACACTCACTACTTTACACTGTAGCAAAGTGTAATTTCTTCAGTGTTGTCACATGAAAAGATATAATAAAATTATTTACTCACTTTTGTGAGATACTGTACATACAATTGGGTATTAACCACTCCGTACTCTATCCAAAAATAAAAAATATATTTTGATTTTACATATACATTCAAAAGCAAAGTATGAGACACAGAACAAATGTTACTCAGTAATGAGAGAAGACGAGAAGCATAAATATCGAGAAGACTGATGTTGGCAAACAGAAGAATTTGTCTAAAATACAGAGAAGATGGATGGTTTTAAAACAGAAGAATATGTCTAAGACTGAAGGTAATACTGGATGACTGACCACATCCGGATGAACAAATACACTGCACATAGAGATCATGCACCAAAAGCTGCATTGATGTATCACACAAGCAGAGGATCAAAAATGTAAAGACCAGTCACTGAGACAAATGGAAAGAGAAATGTCAGATAAAGTTTACACCCAGATAAATGAAACACACCAATATGGTATGAGGCAACAAACATTTCTCACCACAATCAGCTTTTGGGGTTCGAAACAGACTAGAGCCACCAATACAGGAAACACAAGTCAAAAAAATGGAATCTGGTGGAATGTGAAACAGCTGATAGAGTGAGCTAAAATCAAAGACTAAATGACAGACTGAGGCAAAATACATATTGCAGATATGCTGGAGGCCCCAATCAGGAGACCCTTTTTAACATTTATATTTGCTCTTTTGTCACTGGCCATTTGGAAGAACAGTAATAAAATGAAAGTGACACAGTCCAATACAGTGCCTACATTAACAACAGTGCTCAAATGCAGGCACCTTGTGTTACCTGCAAGTATCTATGTTAGTCTGCAAATCGATCCCATGTGCCTGCTGAAACCCTTTCATTAAAGTGTTAAGTGGAAGAGCCTAGGAGGACAACAGAGCATTTAGCATTTTCCAGCTAAATAGAAGAAGTCAGGGCTTATTCTCCACACTGTGCTTAGAATCCTTGCAGGGTCAGTGTTACTATTAAGCACAATAGGCACATGTATATAGGTTGCTGAGGGAAAGAAGCTGAATTGTATTAGTCACATTTTCTTTCCATTATAGACCATTTTCCAAATTTTTTCTCATAAAAGGTTATTTACACAATATTCTAAGCCAGGTTAGAACCAGAAAGACAAGAATATACAAAAGTACACCAGATAGTAACTAGATGCCTACTTAGGTACAGGCAGGAGTCTAATGCTGCAGGAGTCCAATGCTGCAGAAGCCCTCTACTCTTTTCTGGCCAGCCTTGTTGCTTTAGCATAAACACAACTCAACGTCTAACACGATCTGTGGCTGAATCTACAAGTAGGGCTGTTAGCATATCTTCTGCTGCTATTGACATGTCTTGGGGTCCATGCCCATTCCTCAAAATAGCAGCAGTATAAGGAGAACAATTGCTGGTTACTGCGTGAGCCTGTCCTGATCATTTAACTTTAGGATCAGGAAAAGTGGTATTTTTTTGTGTAAAATATGAGGTCTATGCAGAGGGCTATAGGTAAGGGCACCGAAAGGCATCACACTCCAGGGATGACACGGCCACCATGAATTCACAGAAGCACAGGGACCAATTTAAATATTACAACTCATACATGCAATCACAAGGTACCTTTATATTAGCACTGTGTTACCTTCTTAGGCACGTTAAGGCTAGGTCAGGTCATTAGAGGTTCCACTGGAGAGATTCCTTCACCTCATGTCTGATGAAAAGGTTGTACTCAGAACAGAAACTGGTTGAAAATCTCTCTAACAGACCTCTGAATAGCAGTAACACCAGACAGGGGTTTTAATAGCCCCCCATTCTATTAAAAACATGAAAGTTTTGGGTATAGATACGCTTTAAGCTGCAAATGTATTTGTCAAAACACAAAGGTGTCATTCGAACAAAGCAAAAGCCTTGAAAAATACAACAGGAAACACAAAGTTTATCCCTGACATTTACAATTTAATTTGATATATTTTGTCTTTTAAATATATTGCCGTATTTATTTTAGTGAAACATAATTAGCAGTCAATAGATTTTGAGAACCAACAAACTTTAATTTGGTATTATCTAAGTGCTGGTCATAATTAATTGTGGCAATTTCAAGGCAGTTGAAACTGAAACCATACTAGCTTTCGATTAGGAAAAAAAAAAACTGAAAACCAGAAAAGATTAAAGCAACCAACAATTTTCATAAAAAGCATGACATAATACACATTTTTTTTTTGTAAATTTCCATTGGTCATTTTTATCAGCTGGTTAAAATTGCCGGCAAATTGCTGTGTGTTGGGCATTATGCCATTAACTCTTGGTTAATTTAACTTATCTGGGACCATTCCGAAAATTAAAAATATACTTGTACATTGTAGAAAAATAATGGAGATATACAGTATTTATAAACACATTGATACAGCTACATGTTGTAAAACCTGAGGGTCATAGATGTGCACAATGTACCTTCAAAGCAGAAAAATACACGCTGTTAAAAAAATGTATATTTCTAATTAGTTAATTTACAAAAAGTTTTTTGCATATTCAAAACAGAAGAGAAAAATATGTATATCTTGTTGTGTAGATAGAAACTACAAACTACTGTATCAAATCAAATATTAAATCAAATATTTAGGCTATAAAATATAAATTAAGTATTTAACAGATGATCATATAATCATGTTTGTAAATGAAGGCATCCCAAAATATAACATGAAATTTGAAAAGACAATAACGACCTTCAATGCAATAATTTGCTTCCTAGTCTACTTCCACACTAATAGTGTTCAAGTTTGAAAACGTACACAATGCTCCATTAAAGGAAAACTTCACTTGTTGACATTTAAATACAACCACACCCTCACTTAACCTGCATTAAAATACTTATCTTCATCTAGTTGTCTACTGTGCAGTCTTTGCAATAAAAACAACCCATCTGGGTTCTGTGCTATGCACCCCAATTCTTTATTATGAATACCCATACTCATGGTGATCCCCAATCATTTAGCAGAGTACAATTCATCTGTAGGAATGACTAACGCCGCTATGGTGCATGTGTGCACAAGGCACTAGACTTGGCTGGGCTGTTTTTCCTGCAGAGGCTGTGCAGCATTGGCAGGGTTACATAGTAAAGAATCCATAAGTAGGGATGAAGATAAGCATTTTAACGTTTGGGCTACATGGGGGGAGGGGTTAAAGACAATTTTGATAGAATATCCTCCTGAAAAGTGCAATATACTCCTCAGACTAAAGCCAATGTAAACCCTTAAAATTCAGGTTCATGTTAATAGGTAACATAAAAAACAGCAGAATCGTATCGTAAAGTCCAATGGATAAGGCGCATTGGCTTTTGTACCACTGAAATAAACACAACATAAATTAAATGTTTAGTTTTGCCTGGAGATTTGCTATACTGTTATGTCTGTATGCAAAAAAAATTACAGCTGATTTTGTTTTTGCTCTTTTGTGAATTAGCATTTTGCAAAATTACAGGCCTGCTAAATTCTATATAAAATTGAGCTGAGGCTCGCTAGAAAACATACTTTGTGAATATATATCCGCGAATAAGCTCTGCCTCAGCAGAATAAAGGAAAATTTCTACCAGTACTGGGTTGGAATTTTCCAATTAAGAACAAACTGGAGTTTTTATTTGTCCATTATATCTAGTTAATGCCTGTATAAAACATGTATATGCCAAGGAGAGCTGCAGGCCACCATTTAACTGGATGGTACATTTTTTATGCATTATTACAGATTATGGTCCTCAGCTAGCCTGAAACCAAAACAGCAGCCACATTTATTAAAAGAGCAGTGTCAAAGTGGTGTTAACAGACCAGTAACACTTTGCATTCTGCTAATATAAAAGGCACATGGTGGATTTAGGCACCATGCTTTGTTTGCTGCAGCTGACAATATGCTACAAATTGCAGTTAGCCAGCAACATACCTAAACTCAAACTTTGCTTTCTCTAGGAGGAGGCAGAACCCATAAACTGGACTCCAGTTTTCAGGTTTTTCCTAAAAGCGGAGCTTCGCCCAAAAAGGGAAGCTCCAGTTGTTTGCCTCCTCCCCCTCCCCTGCCACATTTGGCACTTTTTGGGAAGGGGGGGGGCTACCTGGTTTTGACAGGTATCTGCTCCCACTTCCGCCTCACTTCACCGCAACAGTTCAGCCCCCCTCCTTCCCCCTGCAGGGGGATTCGTGCATGTGCAGTAGGAGACTGGCTGTAAAGCCGTAAGACTTCACTGCCGGTTTCCCTTAACAGAAATGGCAGCGCCAGCACTCGATTCAAGAAACAGCTCGGGTGAGGACACTGGATGCCTGGACAGGTAAGTGCCCTAATAGTAAAAGTCAGCAGCTATAATATTTGTAGCTGCTGATTTTTGAATTTTGGAGGGGAGTGGAACTCTGTTCTAAGAAGCTGATATTGATCAGCAAGGCTCTGCCTCTACAAATAAGGATTACTAGTAGGGTTCTACCAGTAAATTTGCAGTACCATAACTGGACCTTGTACTAGAAGGTGCAGTTGTATCCCTTCTGTTCATAATTTATACATTATTTCTAGCTCAAATGAGAATTCTGGACAAGGCTGCCCATTTTCTGTCTATAAGCGTCAATAAATATCAACATACAACAAGCAAATTCCCAGCATGCTCATGCAAAAGAAGTATTAAGATGATGAAAAACTGTATATACTGTAATGTCTATTAACAAAAAATGCAAACTATTGCTCATAAATAGACTCAAAATTAAGCAATAATACCTATCCTGTCTAATCTGTCGATGGCAACAGTTTCAAAGGCTCTTCTCATCATTGGATATTCTTCTAGAACTTCATTAAAATTCTCCACGGAAAGGGAGTAGAGGCGGCAATAAGTCTCAGCTCGTACGCTAGCTGTTCGACGACCCTTCGTCAAAAGGCATATTTCTGGAACAAAAATAAATAATAAAATTACATTGCATATTGTAAAGGCTTGTATTTACAATAAACCCCTATTAAAATAATAATAATATCAAACTGATATTGCACCATGTAGTAGCTAATACTACAAAATACACAAAGCAAAGCATTCTGCAGCTGTGATAATCATATGGGGAACCTTTTTTTTGTTTTCTTCTACTTCCTCATGGACCCTTCTCCTAGAAAGATGTCAGTGAAGCACAGCAGACATACAGACTGGTTTCCTCATAACAAAAAGATTGCACTTTATATCAGCCCGCAAGGGATGCTTACATGGTGCAAGCAGTAAACTGGCTTTTTGTGCAACACTCTGCACAGTGGTTGATGGGTACAATTTTCTTGTGCTATTCCTGCCTTTGGGAAACTGGCAGAGGGAATCTGTGTCCTCTTTGTGTTGGGCATATGGGTCACCTCCCTATCCAAAACCAAGGGGCAACACAACCCACCAACCCCCCTTGCAATTATAACAGCCTTTTTGGAATGCTTTCTACAAGATTTTGGAGTGTTAAGTGGGGGAAACAGTATGTTTGAGGTCAGATATTGATGTTGACCTGGTTCGCAACTGGTTTTTCAATTCATCCCAAAGGTTTTCAGTGGGGTTGAGGTCTAGGCTCTATGCGGGTCACTTAAATTCCTCTGCACAAAACACATCAAACCATATCTTTATGGCTGACATGGCTTTGTGCACAAGAGCCTTTCCTAAAGCACAATGGTCTAGGATGACTTTGTATGCTGTAGTATTAATAGTACCCTTCACTGGAAACACCTGAACTCAATATTTTGGAGGGGAATCCGCATACTGTGGCCATATAGAGTATTTTTTCCAGTACTGTACTAGGTATTCCCTACGAACAAATAAATAGCTTTTCCAAGAGTAGGGAAATGTGCATTAAGGTCTTTCCAATGTTGCCTACAAATGATTGAAAAAATATTAATTAGTCCGAGCAGAACTAGTGTGGCAACTTTAACTCTATCACCCGTCGTCATATGACAAGAAAAAGATTAGACACTTGTAAATAAATTCATTTAAAAAAGTTGTGATCCTTTTTTAAACTAGCAGCTGTTTTGAGGTAGGGCAGCATTTTTCTTGAGGTCACCCTATAGCAGGCATGTCAAACTGGTGTTTTGAAGCCCCAACTATTTATTTTACTCCTTCTTTGCAGCCCCCAGCAGACAGTTTAGGGGATACATTGAGGCCCCAAGCTGTTCCCCAGCTAATTAAGACTACAATTCCTTACATTATTTTGTAGCTCAATATTTCTGGAATGTTTAATGAACCTTTTCTCAGGTATAAAATTTTGGAAGCGTCAGTTATTATAATGTTAAAAGCATCTCCACCCCCCCCCCCCCTACTATGTAAACAAATTGTTTTAAATAAACCAATAAAAGAAAATTCAATGACCGGTATAAATTGCCATGTAAAAGTAAAGTCGTAGGAATCTCTTTTAAAGACTGTACATTATCATTATTAATGTTAGTCTAGTCTTACTTTATTACCCAACTTGTTAGAAAGAACTTTTCCACCAAATGTATTATACTGACCTCCAAAATAAGAGCCATCTGTCAGTTTCATTTCTCGACTGGATCTGGTAATGACACCTGCTACACCATGTTGAATAAAATACATTTTCTTCCCAACAGCCCCTTCACGAATGATGTAATCTCCAGGCTGAAAAACCTCAAACTTTAGTTTGCTTAGCATGGCGGTGACGAAATTCGGGTCCGCATTAGCAAACAGAGGCATTGTGGCCACCAGCTTCCGACAGTTAAAATTCACTATCTCCTAGGAATAAAAAAAACAAAAAAACGATTTATTATAAAACACCACGAAAGGGAAAACTTAACATTATAAACAAACAAGCATCTTCAGCATTTGCCAACATACAGTTCTATACAGACCAAAATTCATAACATCTAATTGGTAGGATGGAAACTCAACTATAATTTCTGAAATGTTAAATTTTTTTACATTTTAATCACGGCGATTTAACAACAAGTCACACTTTGAGCCATATGACACAGACAATAAACACCTGTTCCAGAATTCATAACACCATAGGGTAGGTTTACCAAACTGTCACAACCTCTGTCATTGGCCAATCAACATCTGCATTAATACATTTCATGACACCATGGTGATTGGATTAAGGTGACAGAGTTTCTTATGTGGCTATAAATGCTGTGGTATGTTCCTGACACTCATTAGAAACGAGGAAGCCATTTGGATGAGTGCTGAAATGTTTTTAACAATACAGGACAAACCTAGTTGAATGTAATGGCTAGCTCCACCATGACCTGCATAAATAAGAACCTTCACAGACACACTTCCCCCTCTGTTAATCAAATTAGAATTCAATGATGCAGGTCATATTCTCTATATTTAGGCCCCTTTCACACAAATATTCCAATAGGAGCCTCCATTATCCTCTAAGGAGCTGCGGGTCTAAACAGGCATGTGTCCGTTTACACCTGCCCACCTCCAATCCGATTCGCCAAAAACAAATAGAAGGGGGTTCATTCCCTTTGTTTGGTTGGATCTGATAGGAGGGACTCGGGTGTAAATGGACAGCTGGACTGTGTACATCCGTCTGCCCATAGAGGAGAGCAGGCTGTGTTCGTGTCCGCTCTGCATAAGCGGAGCAGGCATGGACCTGTCATCTGCCTGTTCACTGGGGATCACCGGACAGATTCCCTGCTGAGCAAGCGGATCGCTGGCGGAGTCCACCCTGTGTAAAAGGACCCTTAGTTAGAAAAACCCTCTTCACAACTCATTGACCAGGGTCTTAGAATTTCTGCTATACCATATTTGCTTGACAGTTTGTGTACACATGCTGCTAGTCAGTAAGACACAGAAGAGTCGATTCACAAAGCTTTAAAGCTGAACTTCAGGTAAAATAAAATAAATAAATTCCATTTGCTATGTACATGGAAATGACCTCTATTGATGCCTGGCACTCAAAAGAACACAAAACCCCAGAGTTTAGCTTTAAGCCAAGGATGGTGTACCCTAATTCAGCCACCTGAGTGTAATTAAAAAAAAAACTAGTTGGATTTCAATTTTACTTTCCTTTTCCTGTCCTCATCAAGGTTCAAAGTAGAGATAAAGTTAAAAAAATGCAGAAAAAAAATAGTCGCAATTTTCTTTAGAATGTACACTGAACTGAGCATGCAAAGCTCAGTTTACATTCTGGCACACTGCTTGTGTCCCAGGATGATTGAAGTCCTGTCCATGTGTTGAAGTGAGGTCATCCTGCTAGAGCCAATCAAGGTGGCTGAAGACCGGAAGCCAGAAGAGGGAGGAAATGACGGTGTCCGTGAGGGACTTTGTGGGCGTCAGAGGTTTGAAAGGTAAGTATTGTTATCTTTAGTCCCTCTTTAAAGTAGAAAATGTGCTAAGCGGCAGGCTCTTTACTGTAGAAGAGAAAAACTGCTATACAGACATAATTTTCCATCTTCCTCAGTTGATTTTTGTTGAGCCAGATGGTGCTTTTAGGGCCACCCACTGATTGGATTTTGGCAGATTCCTGCTGAAGATACTGACATTTGAGCCCAAACAACTGTAGCTTTAATCCTTTACAAAAATTGATGTTGAAAGCCACCCTAATCCGATTTCCACAATTCCGATTTTCTGTGCCCCACCAAAACTTTGACATTAAAACTAAATTCGAAAATTCCTCCTGTTGTATGTCCAACTGAGTGCACCTTCTGCCTGTTTCAATATTTCACACAATTTGTTATGGACTGCACTCAGGCCAATATTTCCGTTTGTGGTGGCCCACCTCTACACTAATACACACACATATATATATATACACACACATACATACACACACATACATATAATATTATATATATATATATACATATACACACACACACACACAAACACATACACACATGATATATCTATATCGATATATCTATACATATATATATATATATATATATATATATACATATATCTCTATAGATATTTTTCTTATTTCATAAAGGTCAGATTCAATCTGCTGCATTAAAGCGGTTCTGCACCCATTTCATTTAGTAAATCTCTTTGCCTTCCAAATCAGGCAAAGAGTACTAAATGAAATGTTTTTTTTTTTTTTTTTTTTTTTACTTACCTTGTAATTGATGACTTCCGGTCTTCTCTCTCTTCGGCGGCGGGCGGGGTCTCTGCGTCGATCGTCGTCACGCCGCACTGTCTCCTGGGATCTGGTGTCATTGATCCCAGGAGTCAGTGCGGGCATCTTCCGAAATCTCGCGAGATTTCGGCCACATCTTCCGAAATCTCGCGAGATTTCGGCCACATCTTCCGAAATCTCGCGAGATTTCGGCCACATCTGCCGAAATCTCGTGAGATGTCGGCAGATGTGCCGTTACTGCGCACGCGCGAGTAACGGCGGTGCATGCTGGGCCATCTAAAGGTCCTGTGGGGTTTCACATGCCCACAGGCAAGATGGACCCCAGCAGACAAGAAGAAGACAAGAAGAAGATGAAGATGAAAACCGGCGGCGATCGAGATGGAAGATGGAACAGGTAAGTCCCCCAATTGAGCTATATGCCCTTGGCATATAGCCCAAAAAAAGAAAAAAAAAAAAAGAGTGCAGAACCGCTTTAACTGTTTCAGTGCACCACAGCACAGGGTAATGTAAATATATATTTTGTGGTGCACTGAATAGTTTTTTTTTGTAAAAAAAAGTTTTTTGCATGCTTTGTGCATTAGGCAGCCCATTCAAATGAAAGGACTGCCTTAATCCAAAATCACATCAATATTGGTTAAACACAACACTTGTAAAGTAGTCCCAAAGTCTGTAAGGGAAACGTGTCTGTATAGGTATGCTTTTATTACTATAATATTGCTTAGAATAGTGATGTCATAGATATCTAGAGGTATCTGCGGTTGTTGTACCCCTGGTATCATCACATATACTTGGAAATGAATGTGCACAGATCACTTTGCTGTTCTCCAGGGACAAATGATGAATGAATTTATTCAATTTACCAATCTGTAGCCAAATATGAAATCGATAGTGTTAAGCGACATCAATAAAAAAAGATGGGCTAAAGCCAAGAGAATGCCCACAATTCCTGAACTCTTGAAGGTCACCTTGTTCCGGATGGTAGCCCAGAGAACACCGTAAATAGAGAAAGTGATATGAAAAGATGATGAAAACCTTCCTTTCACTTTGCAGGCAATATTCATGAGGGAAGTCTGTTATTTGAATGTCACCCCAAGCAAGTTATTGCTCATTAAGCGAAGCTAAATACAGTATTTAATAATGCAACAGCTCAATTTTGTTATTTTTAGCTCAGTCAGAGATGCTTTTTTATGAGCGAAAATATATTTAGCAGAAAATGAAATACAACCTTTTCGGAAGCAGAAGGAGAAGTGACTAGACTTGAATTTTTTGCCTGTATGCCTGAAACATTTATGCTTTTGTGGTCTGCTACAGTGGATTAATAAATGCTTCTGGTTTAAAAAAAATTTAAAATCAGTTGAATGGAGACCTCTAATAAATTACCAATGTGGAATACTGACCCTATGCTATATTGGGTTTCTAGAGTACAGAAGGACTCAGTCATCTAATTAATGTCAAGAAAAGCCTATATATACACAGTATATACCCTCTCTCTCTCTATGTATGCATGTATGTATGTATGTATGTATGTATGTATGTGTATATATATATATATATATATATATATATATATATATATATATATATCAGGAAAATAGCATGCACAATTAGGAATTGGCCGAATACCTCAAACAGGCAAAAAGTTCTAGCGAACATGCAAACCCTATTAAAGTCTATGGGACACGAACATGAAAAATCAAAAGTCCTAATTTTAAAGCCTTATGCATGTTATTATTGGCATAAAAAGTGTACAGGGGCCCTGGTAATGCCCTAGGGGACATGTATCAATGCAAATATATTTTTTTTAAAAACAACAGTTTTTTCTGGAGGAAGTGATTTTAATAATGCTTAAAGTGAAACAATAATGAAAAATTCCTTTAAATATCAAGCCTGGGGGGTCCCCTTAGTCTACCTGTAAAGTGGCATATCTGTGCGATGTGTAGAACAGTGCCACAGCAATAATAACATTTCTAAAGGAAACAATTGCACTAATATGGCTACAATCACCTCAAGTATAAAGGAAACAATGTAATTTAACCTTGCTTGCAGCAATATAGATGAAAAATCAATGAAAAAAATGGCGTGCCCCCACCAGACCATATTAGGCCCTTTGGGTCTGGTATGTAATTTAAGGGGAACTCCACACCAAAATTAAAACAATAAATTGGCGTGGGGTCCCCCCAAAATCCATAGCAGGACCCTTATCAAAGCATGCAGCCTGGAGGACAGGATGGGGGGGGGGGGGTGAGCAAGCGGGCCCCCTCCCCTCCTGAACCAAACCAGGCCACATGCCCTCAACATGGAGGGTGGGTGCTTTGGGGCAGGGGGGAGCTCTGCGCCCCCCCACCCCAAAGCACCTTGTCCCCATGTTGATGGGGACAAGGGCCTCTTCCCGACAACCCTGGCTGATGGTTGTCAGGGTCTGCGGGTGGGGGCTTATCAGAACCTGGGCCCCTTAAAGCACCCTCCCCATGTTGACGTATGAGGTATGGTTCAGGAGGGGGGGCGCTCGCTCACCCCCTTCCTTCCCTGGCCTGCCAGGTTGCATGCTTGGATAAGGGTCTTTTGGGGGCTACCTACGCCTCTTTTTTTTTACATTTTGGCCTGGCATTTCCCTTAAAATCTATGCCAGACCCAACGGGCCTGGTATGGATTTTTTTTTGGGGGGGGGGGGGGGCATGCCGTTTTCTTAATTCTGTCATGGGGTTCCCGTTAATCACTTCAATAAACTGTATTATATACTCTGCACTATATACCCTGCACTGTATTATATATACTACACTGACTGCACTATATATGCTCCACTGTATTATATATACTACGCTGACTGCACTATATACACTGCAATGTATTATATATACTACATGGACTGCACTATATCCTCTGAACTGTATTACATATACTACACGGACTGCACTATGTACTCTGAACTGTATAATATATGCTACACTACCTGCCTAATCTCCATTCATTCACTATATATGGCCACCGTATAAGCAGTAGCCTTATATAGTGTGGGGCGTGGACTTAACCCCTGAGCCATGATTGGCCAATCATGGCTCTCACAGCACATCACGCTGTGATTGGCCAAAGCATGCAGGTCAGGCGCATGCTTTGGCCAATCAGCAGCTGTCAATGCACTGCGATCTTGCAGTGCATTATGGGGCGCTCCACGACGGGCAAACTTCCCGCAAGCGCCCCATATGTTCGTTTGTTCTATGAACAAACATTGAGCCCATCCCTATGCACAATATACACATGAACAATAATCTTTTATGCAGCCTTAATATTGCCTTATGTAACCAGGCCCCATAAGAAGGTGTGCAGTCTGCTTTGGCTGTATTATAAGCTTGCCTCTGCATTATAATATTCCTGCAAAATTTGAGAGAGTCATTTACATAACTAGCCTCTAGAAGAGAATGATTTTATGTCCCTGCTTTACAAAATTACAAAATTAGCCTTGTCAGAACTTGGGTATATTTGAACTTTAAAGTGAACCTCTGGCCAAGCTATGGACATTCAAGCATTTACTTATTAAGCAGAAAATTAGATTATGGTCTCATGCACATGGACAGTTTGAGGCTGAAAATATCCTTGATCATAGAATCCTGGCCTGACTACATCATACATACATGCGCACGTTTATGCTAATGCACTAAAGAATCAGTTTTCACCCGAGTATTTTTTACAGGTACTTGTATAGTGGCGTCAGTTTATGCATCACTTTACATATATATTGTACATTCACATCAGCCCCTGCCCTCAAGGAGCTTACAATCTATGCTCCCTAACTCACATTAAACCACATACATAGAAGGGCCAATTTACACAGAAGCAAATTAACCTACCAGCATGTCTTTAGTGACTGGGAGGAAACTGGAGTACCCGGAGTGAACCCACGCAGGCACAGGGAGAACATAGCCACATACAGCCATTCACTTCTGTACGCACTTCCTGCCGCTCACTGGATGGGGAATTAAGAACAAATTGTCCATATGCATGGGGCTTTAATATAAGCCCTCAGTGACCTCTGTAGCTGCAGACATTTTGGAACAATTCATTCTCCCTGCAGTGGCTTGGCAGCCTTCCAATCTGTAAAGTAAAGACAGAGCAGAAATTCTAGGGAGGGAGGAGCAGAGCGAGTTAAGCTGCTGTGAAGAATGAATTGCTCCACATTGCCTGTAGCTACAGAGCTACAGATACCTGTGGGGCTTTTGCTGATTGTTCATACGTGAATATTCATATTGAATTTAAGGTTGACAAACCAAACTGAACACATTGTACAGGACGGACCTGATGAACAAACGGCTCTGTAAGTGAATAGATGATCCACACAAAGACTACAGGTGGCTTTGTTGTGCTGCGAAGTGCTGCGGCCTGAATAAACAAGGTAATTTTAAAGCACAGTAAAATAAAGCGGAGATGCTCTGAATCCTGTCTGTTTCATTATGGGCCTTCATCACTGATCAGAAGCTTGTCTGTGATTCAGACATTGGGGGAATGTCTCCAAAAGAAGACAGGTTGTATTGATGTGGTAACAATCGTCAAATGTAATGAGTGAGTTTGCCTGAGACAAATAGATGAGTCTTTTCAGAATAATTGAAGCCACTTTACGTTTAGAGGCAACAACAAGGATTAAAAGAAGATCTTTCCTTTGTAATTTTTGAAACAGCACTACTGAGACCTAGGCATTGCCATGGTAGAGGATTTTTTAAGAAATGCTAGGAAAAAGTAAGGTTTTGTGTACACATCAGTATTATTATTACATAGTAATACAGGGGCTTGAGGACCCAATACATAGTGTAAAATGCATTTTCAGGTTTAAAGTGGTGTAAAGGGCAAAGATCATGAGCAATGTTAAAGTATAACCAAGACCCCTTTCACACTGAGGCAGTTTTCAGGCGTTTTAGCGCTAGAAATAGCGCCTGAAAACTGCCTCCTATTCTCTGCAATGGGTGATTTCACCCCCGGGCAGTGCGCTTGTGAGACGTTCGGAAAAGTCCAGCAAGCAGCATCTTTGGGGCGGGTTGGGAACACTGTATATAGGGATCCCAAAACGCCCCTGCCCATTGCAATGAATGGGCAGCGCTTCTGAAGCGCCTGAAAAGTGTTTCGGAAGCGCCGCAGCGTGGGAGTTTTTAACCCCTTCTTTGGGGCAAAAGCGCCACTTAAACAGTGGTAAAACACTGGTAAAACGCAGCCGTGGCCCCAGTGTAAAAGGGATCTAAAAAAGGAAAAACTTTTTATTTTCTAGTTTTAGATTGAGTAGAGTGGAGAGGGAATGGAAGCACTTCCAGTTTTTACAGCTGGCTGTGCCCCCTTTAGGGAGATTCACCCTCTCTGTGTGTTCTGCCTAACCCAATTACTGAAGGCAAAAGTAAAAGGTAACACACACATTTTGGGTTGTCCACTAAAAAAGTAAGAGGGGAAATCTCCCCCCCGCCCCCCTAAGGGATTTCCATAATTTGCAGGAATTTCCTCTCACTTCCTGTTTTGGTCAAGGGATAGGAAGAGAAGGTAAATCTCCCCAATGGGACACAGATGGCAAAAAAATAAACTGACAGGGGTTATAACCCTCCCTTACTCTATTCAAAATGAAAATAAAAAATAAATAAAGTTTTGCCTATGGCTCTACTTTAAGTTTAGTGAAGTCAAATCTGATAATAAAAAAAACTTCTTGGTAAAATTGCAAGAGATAACAAAACATTCAAAGTGGATCTGAATAAAAAAAAAAAAAGATTTGCAATGTTATAGGAAGCATCTAAGAATGTTAATTGTGCTTAAACATTATCCTAAAAAATATATACTTTTGCCTCAATTTCCTTCTGAGAAATAGTAGTGCACTTTCATTGCCTAGTGTATCCAGCATCATAGCTGTATATCTGCAGTTTGACACCATCTAAAGTACTACTGCCAAGTTTTACTAGATTTGGAGCCATATTTAGTGATGTCACTGTTACCATAGGCATGTGCAGGGGGTGTTCCAGGTGTGCCTGGGCACACCCTAATCACCTTGTGCACGATAAGGCAGTGCAGCCTGCCCTCCTGCACTGGAACGGGCTGGGCCCATGTCCTATTAGTTCAAAAGGGGGGCCCAGGCACCTGCCAGCTGAGCTGCCTTATTGCAGATACCGATCCTCTTGTTCCTTCCCCTTCAGCGCTGCCGGCTTCTACTCCTCTCCCTCCTGCTGCACTACAGGGGGAACAGATCTAGCATCTGCTCCCCCAACCTGTCCTTTGTCCCTTTCTTAGTCTTAAATGTAAAACATTGGGGTCTGTCTAAAACCCTGATATTTCACCAAAGCCCCCCAAAAAGGCAGTTAAAAATGTAAAACATAAATAAAAAAAAAAAAGTAATAAAATATATAATAAAATTAAGAACTCATTCACATGTGCTTTGCACTCTAATTTCTGCCATGGCTGTGAAGCATAGCATCACAGTCATGGCATGTGTACACCCCTAGCCACTGCCTCTGTTGCTCTGTGATTAAGTCTGGGGTGCACACCCTGATGTAATAGGCTGTGCACACCTATGACCATCACTGTTCTATTTTCTTTTTTGGAAAGGAAGCTGCAATGCAAGGATCTCCCTGCTTTTCTTCAAAGATTCTGTGGAACTGTGCATTCTATACATCCCCTGCTCCTTCTTGAACATTACTCCTCCAGTTATAACCAGTCAAACTGGTTGTGAAGTGGGAACAGCTTTGACTTTAGGAAGCAAAACCCTGCCTCTACCGAGATAGCTGCCTGCAAACAGACACTGGCTAGACCAAGGCATGGTCAGTCAGAAATGGGGAAAAGATGAATTGCAGGGAGCCTACAGGACATATTGATTCCTAGTCCTTTGGCTTAAGTTTTTTCTTTTTTGGTCAGGTCCTCTTTAAAAATCTGCTCCATTGTCATTACTCATGCAGTAAGGTTTAAGTTTTTATTTGCCAGTCTGCCAATATCTTTTCTATATTAAATAAAAAAAAAAAAAAGCTACCACTTCACCTGTTGAACTAAAAAACAATTCAAGTCATGTAATGCAAGTTAAGAAAACTACGGTTAGGGTTAAATAAAAAACAACCTTCAAGTAAAACGACCTCAAAATTCCACCTCCTTTACAATCCCAGAGCCAGTAACAGGAGGCTTCTGACACCAGATGCAGTTCAAACCGCACGGCGTCCTTTGTGGTCGCAGTGCAGGCAGTCACAGGAGAACCAAGTGCTCATTGAGAGACCACCATAAACAAAATTATTTTTCGAAAAAGAGGCAAAAGAGACTTTATGTATTAATACTTAAAAGGTAAAAGGGTCAGAAGATTATCAGGGCAGACCATATTGAAGGTTATTTTTTTAATAAGAGTCTACATTTTCCACAGCTAATTTCCCTTCTTGAAATCCCATAGAAAAATTATCAATGGCTTTTTTACAGGTATACCCAAATGTGAAATTGCTCAATTCCAGTTGACTTTCATGAGTAAGTTTTTCATATAATGCTTTTTTTTACTCTAACCTCTTGCCTGAAATAACTCTTGCCAAGATTGACCGGTGGCAACAAAAACATGACCATAGATACTCTGATTTACATCAGGGTCCCTAGAGAGCCTCCCCCTACATTAGGGTCCCCAGAGAGCCTCCCCCTACATTAGGGTCCCCAGAGAGCCTCCCCTTACATCAGGATCCCCAGAGAGCCTCCCCTTACATCAGGATCCCCAGAGAGCCTCCCCTTACATCAGGATCCCCAGAGAGCCTCCCCTTACATCAGGGTCCCCAGAGAGCCCCCCT
Source organism: Lithobates sylvaticus (assembly GCA_028564925.1). Lineage (NCBI taxonomy): Eukaryota > Metazoa > Chordata > Amphibia > Anura > Ranidae > Lithobates > Lithobates sylvaticus. The sequence goes on from CM053026.1 coordinate 84,654,817, forward strand.
TAAATCAGTGCCCTCAGAGAGTCTCCCCCTACATCAGGGTCCCCAGAGAGCCTCCCCCTACATTAGGTTTCCCAGAGAGCCTCCCCTTACATCAGGGTCCCCAGAAAGCCCCTCCTTACATCAGGGTCCCCAGAGAGCCCCCTTACATCAGTGTCCTCAGAGAGTCCCTCCTTACATAGGGTCCCCAGAGAGCCCCCTCTGACATTAGTGTCCCCAGGGGACCCCCTCTTACATCAGTGTCCCCAGAGGGCCCCGTCTTTACATCAGTGTCCCCAGAGGGCCCTGTCCTTACATCAGTGTCCCCAGAGGGCCCCGTCCTTACATAAGTGTCCCCAGAGGGCCCCGTCCTTACATAAGTGTCCCCAGAGGGCCCCGTCCTTACATAAGTGTCCCCAGAGGGCCCCGTCCTTACATAAGTGTCCCCAGAGGGCCCCGTCCTTACATTAGTGTCCCCAGAGAGCCCCCCTCTTACATTAGTGTCCCCAGAGGCCCCCCTCCTTACATTAGTGTCCCCAGAAACCCCCCCTCTTACATTTGGGCCCCCAAACAGCTGACCCCCCCCCCCTGCAGAGGTTCCCCTGTACCTGGCTGGTGGAGGTGGGAGGCGGCGATCGGCAGCTATATGGTGTTCACAGGCAGGGGGATCTCCCTGGGGCTAGTAGTTCTATCTCTGAATGTATACAGCGGAGAGGGGAGGGGCCTCTGACCCGGGCATCAGCAACAGTGTTCAAGCAGAGTGAAAGTGAAACTGATATCTGCCTGGGTCAGAGGCCCCTCCCTTCTCTTCTCCACTGTATACACTGAGAATACTACAAACCCCAGGGAGATCCCGCCGCCCACTCAGGCACCATAGAGCTGCCGATCGCCGCCTTCCACCTCCTCCCACCTCTCCTCACTGCACTCTAAACGGCCAGCCAGAGGTGCAGGGGGGATGCTGGGTCTTGGGGGCCCCCCCACAGCGGCGGGGCCCTAAGCAGCTTGCATAGTGTGCCTATAGGGCTGATCGGCTCTGTATATATACATTCATACACACACACACATAATGTGATTCCGGACTTACACCTGGGGGGGGGGGGGCATGCATCCTGTGTCTCTGCAAAGCAGGGACTAGAATCCATGTCTTCCCACAGTAAAAGCACCACACATAGTAAACGCAAACAGTGGTTAGGCACACATTTAACCCCTCGATCATCCTAGATGTTTAACCCCTTCCCAGCCAGTGTCATTAGTACAGCGACAGTGCATATTTAGGGCACTGATCACTGTATTAGTGTCACTGCTTCCCGAAAAGTGTCAAAAAAGTGTCCACCGCAATATAAGTCCTGCTATAAGTTGCTGATTGCCACCGTTACTAGTATAAAAAAAAAAAAACAAATACTAATTCCATAAATACATCCCATAGTTTGTAGATGCTAGAACATTTGCGTAAACCAATCAATATACACTTATTGGGATTTGTTTTTACCAAAAACATGTAGCAGAATACATATTGGCCAAAATTTATGAAGAAATTTGACTTTTAACATTTTTTTTTATTGGATATGTTTTATAACAGAAAGTAAAAAAACATTTTTTTTCAAAATTGGCTTTTTTAGTTTTTATAGCACAAAAAAAATTAAATAAAATACAGTGGTGATCAAATACCACCAAAATAAATCTATTTGTGGGGAAAAAAATTACAACTATCACAAGTTTCAGTTAAAGTAATGCAGTGCCATATCGCAAAAAACTGCCTGGTTATAAGGGGGGTAAATCTTCTGGAGGTCAAGTAGTTAAAAGACATCCACTTACTATGCCTTTAAAAAGTATTCGTGCCCCTTGATATTTTTCCACATTTTGCACTCTCTGGAAGATATTGGTGTAACTCTTCTCTAACCTTGCCCTGGGAGATCTTCGGAGCAGTCAGATCGATTGGTTAAGAGTCAGTTGCGTAGACTGGTGGAGAAGCAGCCGGGTGGGCTGGTGGAAAAGCAGCCGGGTGGGCTGGTGGAAAAGCAGCCGGGTGGGCTGGTGGAAAAGCAGCCGGGTGGGCTAGCATTTCCTGCAATTGGTAGAGTTGGGACCAGTGTCTACAAGGGAGTTGGAGGAACTCCAGGATGCAGTTTACACATTGTGCTACTTCCTAGAAGGACTGAGAGTTCCTATTCTGTAAGGGGCTTTTGCTTTTCCTAACAAAGGCTTAGCTGCCATGAGAAGAATCAGTCAGAGTTGTACATAGGGAGGAAGTTGTCCTTGGCTTTGTTGCTATCAATTTAGGTATCCCATAATTCCTATACCCCATCCAAGTTATTACCCCTAATAAAACATAAAACATAGCTCAGAGACTGTTTTGTGTCTATGGATGAAATCAGAGAATGCTACTCACCTGGCTGTGCAGGAGTGGGGAACCCTGTCATCTGCAACCCCTATGGGGGTCGTGCTACAGAGGTTATCTCTGGTTGGGCCACATAATTAACAGCCTCTACACAGTAAAAGGTGGGATTAAATGTGCACAAGATTTTAGGACTGGCTGGGAAAGTGTCCAGGGGTGGCTGTGCCATTTCCCATGGATCACAGTGTCAATGTCTCAGGGTCTATGAGGGGGTAAGGGTGTGCAGCGTGGTCATTTAAATGATAATGGTAAGTACAGTTATCTTGTAATGGCATAAATCAAAAGCATTGCCATTGTTTAATTGATGTCATGTACTTATGGAACAGAAGAAAGCAAGAATTAAATATGTTTTAGTAAGTTGAACCAAAAAGATATGGACTTTGTAACACTTAGAACTTCGATAAGGAGAATCTTCTATTTTTAAACTAAATTCTGAAGAGATAGAAGATTGATAAATAAAATACATCAGAAGTCGGCCACTATCCCAAATTTTTTATGGAAGGCCTGCTGGAGGCCTGATAATTCAGAAGAAGTAGATTTTATGAGTAAGCAATGGTATTGTTGTTTTGATTGAGAGAAATTATATATAAAAAAGGTCACTTTAAAATGCTTTTAGGCAAAAGATAATAATAGGGATAACCTATTCAAGTGGAGGAATAGAAAGAAAGGTTTACAAGAAACTCAAAATATTAGATTGAGAATGACCTTTTGTAACCAATCAGAGGAAATAAGACCTCTAAATGACGCACTGAAACGTCTTGTGAAGGGATGGGAAATTGGAAAAAAATGTTGAGGACAGAACTATAATTACAATTAAGAAAACAAGATAGTTAAAGATGATACAGAAACGCTGTTACTGAAAGATAAAAGTACCATGCAAAAAAAGGAGCCTTCAAGTGTTTTTGGTGACCAGTGTAAGTTGTCACTGGTGAAAATCCGGAATAAAATTGCTCCACTGAACAGGTTGTTTATTTGGGAAATAAAAACTGGGATGTAGGAAAGACAATAGGAGATATCAGGAAGAACATTTATGAACATCAATATTACATAATGACGGGTACATTTGCAAACCACCCTTTGACAATATTTTAGTTAACAACATGATGGGACAGCAAAACAACTGGTGGTACAAATTCTGCTTCATCCACAGTCAATACATACTGCAAAAGGACGGGAAGGTGGTACAAATTCTGAATTACTGAATTTAGAGAGTAAATAGATATTTAAACATAGTTCCGGGATTGAATGAAAATGTCAAGAATAGTATATTTCTGTGAGATATTGATCATGAAATTATAGGGCTGGATAATATGTTTAGGCATATTAGGTGAGAAAAATAGCGATTCGCAAATAAATTAAAGAAAAAGTATATACAGAAAAATGATATTAAAAAATTATAAAATATCTTTGGGCTGCAACTAATACTACTATGTATTAGATAACACACTGTAGAATAGTTAAGGATAAATTCCAGGCATGGTATATTTTTACATATGAACATTGATCCAGCTTGGACAATTGTAACTAGGCTTATGCCATACCTAGCCAATACCCCTGAAAGATGGAAATCGCTGACGTAGATGCCGCTAAGCCAGTGATCTCCACTTGCTTCCAGGTCCTGTGCTGAGCAGCCTGATACAGAGGAGGTCGGCCCTCAGCATAAGAGCCATTCAGAAAATGCTTTGCATTTTCTGAGTGAATGAGTGTTCTTTAATTGGATGTGGTAGAGTGTGTGACATCACAGCACCGCCTCTCCACTTCGCTCAGTTAAAGAACGCTTTGCATTCACTCGGAAGAATAGGAATCCTATGGATGCCGTTTAGTCACTTCCGGTTTGGCGTTCAGCGTCAGAACGTCACTTCCGGTGCGACGGTGCTTGGGGTATGACGCCTATTGTGTCCTCTCCTCGTTTTTGGCGCCAAAATTTGGTGCCAAACAAGGAGGAGGGAGATAAAAGGAGCTTTGGGCTCAGTCTTGAGGTCTGGTCCAGAGAGAGGATTCTTTTGCCAGCAGGTAAATTCAATATTAATACTGCTTGATATACCACTCAAACTCCTTATTAGTCTTCAACTTTCATCTAATTTGTATTTCAAATTCTAAATTATAGAAGGGAACCTGGGTATTATTTATACCTTGGGGTCCCCCCCTTTTTGGATCACTCCAAATCTTGGATTGGACAGGTTCAGGTAATGAATTGGAACCGTGGCTGTCTTCTGATAGCACTTTTGTCAGTATAGCTATTGATACAAAATTTCTATATATTTTTTTTTTAAAGGGAACCTTGGTAATTCCTATAGAGTTTTTTCCTGAAGCTATTTCATTGACCATCTGGAAGTTTTATGCCTTCTCTTTATATGACAAATGAAGGTAAGCATTTCTTCCCAACTTCTTGGTTTATTTACTTATTCTGAGTTATGAAATCACACTTAGTTTATTATTTTTATTCTTGATAGATGGACCTCTGCTATTGTCTCCTAATATAATTTCTCTCTCTCTATGGTATCATCAAATTGACCCATTTTATCCACTCATCCTTTGAACATTATCTCTCCATTGAATACACAGGTCAGGTTTGGGAAGTAATGTTTTGTCCATACAGTGAGCTATATAGCTGTAATTTGTAAAATTATATTATATTGTGTTTTTTGAGTGTTTGATTTTTGTTAATTTCTCATTCTAGTCATTACATGTATTACGCCTGATTCTAGTAGTTCTCCTGAAGAAGCCTAACTTTGTATGGCGAAACATGTCGAGACTAATCAGCTTTGCAATTATCCATATGTATTCCATGATTTATTCTTTGAAACATTTATCATATGTATTAATTTTTCTATTTTATCTTTATTAAACATTTATATTTTTTCATATTTTGATTTGTCTTTGTGCTTTAAAAGTCCCACTAAAAACTTCTTAGATATTATACTTGTAGGGTTATTAACCTACAAGTACGTTTGACCTTTTTTTGGGCGATTTCCTGGTTACCAGGGTTCTGGTGTGGTTTCCTAAAACTAAATGTAGCACCCTCTAGTTAGGTAGGTGCTAGAGTGAGGATTTTCTGGCAGAGTAGGTAAATTTAGTCAGGCCTAGCCGGTTGCTATGCCTGTTTGTTTTCATTCTGGCTGGGAGTGGCTCAGGGTAGAAGCTGGTGACTCACAGGCAGCATCACTGTCACCTCCCTCTTCTTTCTACAGCTTGCTAGAAAGATCTGTAAGGAAGAGGAGGAGAGGAGAGGTGGCGCTGCCTGGTGTGTTTTAGAGAGCTCTGACCAATCCCCAACCTGGATTGGCCGGGAGCAGGCCTCCTTGAATACCTGGGGTCAGCCCAGCTGGGGAGGTGATGGGTGGAAGAGCTGGAGTGAGAGTGTGTAGGCTGTCAGGGCCCACAGGGAGCTTCCCAGTCTGGGGGGGTGACCCAGAGCTGAGGCTGTGGTGCATCAAGGAGGAGTGATGAGATCTTGGAAGGAGAGGCACTATAGAGAGCAAGTAGAGGACAGCGGGAGAGAACACTTCTATGAGGCTCCAGGGAGGACAACTGGTCACAGCCAGGAGGGCTGGCGAGTAAGCACAGTCAGGAGGACCGAGGAGGCACGCCTGAGAGAACTGGGAGATTGCAGTTTGAGATGGGTGCAGAACCAGAAGAGAGGATTGTGGGAAGTGCAGTGGAGAGAGGTCACTGCAGCCAGGCTGGCTGACAGGACCTGAAGAGAGCTATCTGGGAGTGGTAGCTGAATAGAGGGTAGCTAGCATCTGAACTATTCTACACCACAGGGGCTTGGGGTCCCTGCCCGCAAAAAGCAGGTCATTGAGGCCTGGCTGAAGCAGTGTCAGGCCCACCCATGTGGTGCTAGCTAGTCCGGAAGAGTAATAGTCTGCAGCAAGTGAAGTGCTGGAGGAGTAATAGTCTGCAGCAAGTGAAGTGCTGGAGGGGAAACAGTGTGCAGCAAGTGTTTGTGTTGGAGAGAAGATTGGAGTGTATATACTGGAGTGTATATACAAGTCCCAAGCAAGTTTGCACTGAATATTTCCAGGCATCCCATAATTCCCAATTTCCCATCCAAGTTTAATCCCCTCAAAGAACAAAAAACAAAACAAATCTATGGACTGTTCTATGTCTCTGAGTGACTGAGAAATGGATGTCTGGCTGGGCAGGGTGACAGGTGAACCACAACATTCAGCAACCCCTACGAGGGCATAGCTACATAAACTTCCACAAAACAGAAGGAAAAAACAGGCTCCCTCCCTCATTCCACAATTCAGCTTTAGTAATCTATTTTGGAACCCAAGCATTGCTCTATGATGTGTGCAAAGTTCCTATGCAAATACAGACCTTTCGCAGGCTTGTATTTGCATAGGAACTTTGGAGACTTAAGCAGACCTCAGGGAAGTTGTGCTGTCAAACTGTCAAGTATGATATGACATATGGTACCCACTATGTAACTGTACCCTTCATTTTCATTATATGCAAGTGTGCCTTAAAAAAGATATAGCTTAATAGCAGAGGTATGTGTGTGTATTACTTTTTTCCAATCTCCTCCATGCTGAGGTTCTATGAATGGACAAGTAGCATAAATAAATACTGCAGCCAAGTGAAAGATTAGTAGGTCGGACAGAAGCACATTCACTTATCTCAAGGTCGCCTTCCTGTCACTTGCCTGCAATACATTATCATGCTGCTCGTCGATTCCCAGAACTCTGACATCAAAGAAATCTACAAAACATTTGCTGTAGCAGACCAATCTGAGGCTTTCCGAGAGATGTAAAGCAGCAAATCTTAAATATTAGGCTTGCCTTAAAGCATTTCTGTTTATACAATTTTTTTTTTTAAATAAAGTCAGATGCGTTAAAAACTGTACATACATACCTTCCAGAAGTGTCAATCTCCTGGGTCCTCCACAACTCTTACCGGTTCCTCTTACTGACCCATGCATTACAGGGCACAGTAGGAAGGTGGAGCTCAGCCTGAGGAACCCATGAAAGTTGTGGAGAACCCAGAAGGACAGTTACACCCATAGCCGAGTTTGGTTTTTGGTGAATGCTACACAGATTCTTTTAACTCTTGAGGAATATATTTTATTGCATTTTATATAATGGCAACTGCAACAGGAAGGGTGGTAACAACCATAGGTGGGCAGGAAGACAGCCAGGAACTACAGCATGAAGCTCAATTGGCATGCCAAAGATATGTAAAAATCCAAGGGGATGAGTGAACCCACCAGACTTGCAGCATTACATTTTAAGTGGACTGACCCATAAATTGTTTTTTAATGTGTTATACAACTGTGGTGATCACCAGATTTAACTGTTGTGCGATATAAACTGGATGCCTTTGGTGACATATCAGAAAGGGACTTTCAAGTTTGACCTTCTGTAAAGCTTCTATACTGCTGCAGTAAGTACACTTTGATCAAAACATTGTCTGCCTTCAATTTGCCATTTTACTTTGATGTGTATATTGCATTTCATAATAAAAAAACGCAGCAAAAAATGTTAAGATGCCTGTAACGTTTTTCGATCTTTAATTAAAAATTGTGAATTTTATAAATAAATAGCTTTGAGTTCAAAAAACATTGTAGTGTGCTATTCCCATTTTTAATTTATAGATATACTATATTCTCTAGTGAATAGTTAGGCTTTTTTTGTTTAGTGATGTCACCAGTCTCTAGTAAATAGGTAGGCTGCGCATTAGGTGAAGTCACTGGTCTCTAATGAATAGTTAGGCTGCACATTAGGTGTAGTCACTGGTCTCTAATCAATAGTTAGGCTGCATGTTAGGTGAAGTCTCTGGTCTCTAATGAATAGTTAGGCTGCATGTTAGGTGAAGTCACTGGTCTCTAATGAATAGTTAGGCTGCATGTTAGGTGAAGTCACTGGTCTCTAATGAATAGTTAGGCTGCATGTTAGGTGAAGTCACTGGTCTCTAATGAATAGTTAGGCTGCACGTTAGGTGAAGTCACTGGTCTCTAATGAATAGTTAGGCTGCGCATTAGGTAAAGTCACTGGTCTCTAATGAATAGTTAGGCTGCACGTTAGGTGAAGTCACTGGTCTCTAATGAATAGTTAGGCTGCACGTTAGGTGAAGTCACTGGTCTCTAATGAATAGTTAGGCTGCATGTTAGGTGAAGTCACTGGACTCTAATGAATAGTTAGGCTGCATGTTAGGTGAAGTCACTGGACTCTAATGAATAGTTAGGCTGCATGTTAGGTGAAGTCACTGGACTCTAATGAATAAGTAGGCTGTCTGTTTAGTGACGTCATCAGTCTCTAGCTAATCGGTAGAATGTGCACTCTGTGATGTCGCCGGTGTCTACTAAATAAACAGACTCCATTCTTAGTGAGTTTTCTAGTCCTTAGTGAATGGATACGAGCCATTCTCATTGATGGCACCAGTCTCTAGTAGCCTCTCCTAAAGCATCACTATAAAAAAAAAAAAAACCCATTGCTGCAATGAGGCACCCACTTCCATGTGGGCCTTTCAGCTTAATTATGGACATAATTATTGGAATATCTTTGGAAGGGTTAATAGACATTTACTTCTGTGGTGTGTATTCTTACAGCTTAAAAAGTGGGCTTTTAGTTGCTCCAGACAGTACAGCTCTTACTGTACTTTTGCCCCCACCACCAACACTGGTGTCACCTCTCCTCCCTTGGCCACTCACAAAACTCTGAGATTAACCACCTACCATCATATGTAATGGGGAAACAAGCTTTAAAGTTTAGGCAGTATTTCATCTCACCCGCTTAATCCACACTCACATTTGCCTACACCTATGGTCCACTGCGTTAAATACAGTATACACAGTAATTCACCTCAACTGTATTGTAGGAAGTGCCCCGTAGTGCCAGAACTCTCAAATGACGACCACTGATTGCAAACTTCATGACCCTCCTTCAATTCCTTTATATTTATTTATGGTTTGGAATTTATATACAGCTAGTCTCCCAGCTTTCAATACAGCAGTCAGCTCTGTGAATGATTTGCATGTAAGAACAGAGAAAATGTAAGCGGTACCATAATTGCATCAACAAAGGTTGCTTGAAAGAAACCAACAACACAAATCATGCTGTAGAGACCTGCCAGAGAGCTTATCCTCCTATTTCTTCTCTAAATGTGATTTATGATACAACTGAACATATGAAGGCTCTCTTCATCCAGAGTTGAATAATTAAGTCAATCAGTCCTCAACTGTGCAATACTGTTTGGTACAGTGTTTCCATAATGCAACTTGGCATATCCTTTTACACATAGCATACATAAATGTACTGAACTTGTTCTACTTATTCATCAGTGAGGGGCATCTTAACGCAAACCCATGTTTGTAATAAATATAATTGTTTAGTGAGCACAATCCAATGACGGAAAGCAGTGGCTGCAAGCTTCAAAGTTACTCTGCTACAACTCTTGTGGGTGTGTCCACAACCAGTTAAGAGGTATCTAGATTGTATTGTGGGGTGTGGTGGCGTGTGCCCGCCTGTATTTTTTTACATTTTGGGTAAGGTAGGGGATGTTTAAATCCCTTGGCAGTTTTTTTTGCCATGTGTGTCCTGTTAAAGAGCTTTCCCTTTAATTTCCCGTAGACCCAAAAACAATTGAACACCACCATAACAAGTGAAGAAAAATCACCAAGAGGTAAATCACTTTCAGTTGTCACTGGAAAAAGTGACCCACCAAAAGTTTTTTCCATTATTCATGTTTTAAGATTTTCTTTCACTTTCAATTCGAGTGGCAGTGGCAATTACTTTCCCAATTTCCTTTCCTATGCCCTGTACACATGAGCGGATTTTCCCTTGGAAAAATCTTGGATGTTTTTTCCGAAGGAATCCCGCTCAAGCTTGGCTTGCATACACACGGTCACACAAAAGTTCTCTAAACTTTCGACCACCAAGAACGCGGTGACGTACAACACTATGACGAGCCGAGAAAAATGTAGTTCAATGCTTCAGAGCATGCGTCAAATTGTTTCCGAGCATGCGTAGGAATTTTGCGTGTCGGAGTTGGTACAGACGATCGGAATTTCCGTTAGGAACTTTTTCCGACAGAAAAATTGAGAACCCCGCTATCAATCTTTTGCTGGCGGGAATTCAGCCAGCAAAAGTCCGATGGAGCATACACACGGTCGGAAATTTCAACCAAGAGCTCACAACGGACTTTTACTGGCAGAATTTCGTGTGTACGGGGTATTACACTTCTATCCAGCTCTCTGATCCATACCATGGAACCCTAACAGATCTGTTCAAGACCTATCTCTCGGAAAATCAACTCAGACACACTGTTAGGCCCTTTCCCTCCCCAACATGACAAGCAAGTCCTGGTAGGTGTCCACTAAGGCCTAGAATGCTGCATTTTAAAAGGGCAGTGGAACACAAATATGTGATCAATACCTGAAGATACCAGGGTTATGAAGGGTGCTGTGGAAATGATCACAGTTACAGACAGTATGGTGCCTATAGTTTAGGGGGTGGGGGAGGGAGGCAGGCTTTTTTTGGTTCGTGTTCCTGTGCGACTCAGTCTGGAGCGATTCATTTGAATTGGCTGGATCACACAAAAAGTAGTGCATACACTACTTTTCAAAAACGGACTGCACTGGATCTGTACCATGAAATCCAGACCAGTGCACGCAAACGCACTGTGTTTGTGATCTGCGCTTGGAGTGTCATTAGGATTAAATTGACAGCTGCAGCAAATTGCATACCCAGTACATGGGTTTCCTGCACCCAGTTCTGGTATGAACGAGCCATTAGACTTTTTATGCACTGGCTGCCTACTAGTAAAAAATAAAGGGTTAACCAGAAAACTCTTTCTGGCTAGCTCCTCTGTGTCCCAGTAACTCCAGGGAGGTTCTATACACCTATGAACAAAGAGCTCGTTGACCCTATCTAGGAGCACCAATGGGTGGCACCTATAAAATGTAGATACATTGTTTTTTTTTTCGTTTTATACAGTAAAAATTGTAAAGAAATGTTCTGCATAAGAAGGATTTCATTTCAGGGTTCTTATTATAGTCCAGTGAAAAATGAAGCAAATACCCAATCACACTTTCCAGCCAGTGCAGAAAGCCTGATATTAGGGGAAGATACGACAAGGGCCGCGGAGCACTACAGAGCGCTCAGGCCACAATGGAGCCTATTAGTGAACGGATTAGCGTAGAGAGCAGAAGACACAGCGGCTGGAGGTTGGAAATCCCTCACATTTAGCACACAGAAACTAGCCTGTCATAATCCTCTTGGTACCCACCATGATTAGTTCTGGGGTTTGCTAAATTGGAAAGGCCATTATCCTCGGTGAGAGGTGATATTTCACGTGGTGCAGCCACCACAACATTATACAGCTTGCTTAATGTGAAATAGTATGCCCCAGACAGCATTAGCCTGAAATGCTCCAGATCTATACAGTGCACTCTACATCATGCTGCTTCTTGGCTCCCATCGGTGTGTTTAAATTAAATGTTGGATCCACTTGGTCGAAACCCTCATTGTTTATCATACAGGCTTTCTGGAAGACCAAAATTTGTGGATTGCATGTCTGTTCTTTTAAAGCGGTATTAAAACCAAAAGCAAATATTTATTATGGAACTGGAGAAACTGATAAGAGGCATGGAGGAACTCCGCTATGAGGAAAGATTAGAGGAACTGGATTTATTCTCTCTTGAGAAGAGGAGCGTAAGGGGGGATATGATCAACATGCACAAATATATAAGGGGTCCATATAGTGAACTTGGTGTTGAGTTATTCACTTTAAGGTCATCACAGAGGACAAGGAGGCACTCTTTACGTCTAGAGGAAAAGAGATTTCATCTCCAAATACGGAAAGGTTTCTTCACAGTAAGAGCTGTGAAAATGTGGACTCCCTCCAGAGGTGGTTCTGGTTAACTCACTAGATTGCTTTAAGAAAGGCCTGGATTATTTCCTAAATGTACATAATACCGTATATACTAAAGTATAAGCCGAGTTTTTCAGCACATTTTTTTGTGCTGAAAATGCCCCCCTCGGCTTATACTTGAGTCAAGCACTTTTCTGCAGCAGAGAACTACATTTTCCAAGCCGATTTGGGGCCCCGTATCTCAGGGCCACTTGGTGCTAGGAACCCAGTGGAACTAGCACTACAACATATCCAAAGATGGGGTTCCTAGCACCAAGTGACCCTGAGATACAGGGACCCAAAATCTGTCAAATGTGTCCATCTGCAGCAATGTAATTTTGGGACCCTTTGGGTCCAGAGACCCCAAATTGGCTGCAGCTAGGGGGCATCTAGGAACCCTTAACTACCAAGTTTGAAGTTTGGGGGACCTATGGCTGCAAATGGGCACAGTGAGTCAGCAAATGGGCACAGTGAGGCTGCAAATGGGCATTGTTGACCCTCTTTTCCACTTACAGTAGATGCGCATTTCTCACCCTAGGCTTATAATTGAGTCAATAAGTTTTCCCAGTTTGTGGTAAAATTAGGTGCCCCGGCTTATACTCGAGTATATACAGTAACTGGGTACTGACATTTTATAGGTAAAGTTGATCCAGGGAATATCCGATTGCCTCTTGGGGGATCAGGAAGGAATTTTTTCCCCTGCTGTAGCAAATTGGATGATGCTTTGCTGGGGGTTTTCGCCTTCCTCTGAATCAACTTTGGGTATAGGATTGGGTATATGGAATTGTATGATATTTTTTATTTATTTTTATGGTTGAACTAGATAGACTTGTGTCTTTTTTCAACCTAACCATGTAAGGCCCCTTTCACACGGGTGGTCCGTTGAGGTCCGCCTGTCAGTTTTTTTTTTGCGGACCTGAACGGACCCTCCATAGACCTCTATGGAGGGACGGATGTCAGCGGTGACATGTCCGCTGACATCCGACCCGCTCCGATCCGAAAAAAGTGTGACGGAGGAAAAAGCTATTTTTCCATCCGTCTGCGTATCGGGTGACAACGGACTCTACGGTCCGTCGTCATCCGATCCACAGCTTCGCTGGGGCACTGGGAGCCATTGCTGTCAATCAAAGCCAGTGACGATGGAATGGGGGGCGGGGCCTAGTCCCGCTGTCTATCAATGGATGCAGCAGAGGGACTCGTGAGCAAACACACACACGAGTGCCCCCATGGGAAGCGGCTCTAGGGGGACCCTAAAAGAGAAGGTTCCCGGCCACTCTGTGCGATTCGAATGCACAGAGTGGGCAAGTATAAACATGTTTGTTATTTAAAAAAAAAATTAAAAAATGTACCTTTACAAACCCTTTAACACTGAGTTACAGCAACAGTTTTTTTTTTTTTTTTTTCCTTTTGAGATAAAGGTTTTACATAAATAAAAGCTGATCATTGTAAGTACTTCTGTCAGTCTTAAAGGGTTTATCTCAACCCTCTAATGGCTACATCTGCTGGACAGCTTGTTCTGTTGAAAAACAACCGACTTACTGGCAGGATCACCAGGTGGAAATAAAAGAAAGCCTGAAAAAGAAAACTTGCATCTAAAAACTGGCAAGTTACCATATAATACATTTATATACTTTTATACTTTAAAGTGCAAGTAAAGGCTATCTATTGGTATTGTCACAAATGTTGCCGCCCCCTGCTCATATCTATGCTGCTTGGCCTTTATAAAAAAGATCAGTGGAAGTATCAGTTTCGGTGAGGTCACATGATATAGATGCTCTGGCTTTCCTGTGCCAGCAAACAGCTGCTGCAGGGAAGGGGAAGGAAGGCCAACAACGGATGAGCAATGGGAGCCGGCAGGTGAAGTCAAGGTGTCAAATTCAGAGTCGTTGCTCAGCACTCCCTGGCACAGGAGAGGCGTTGCTTCTCAGTCACGTGACCAGAGAAAATTGGAAATCGGTATTTCTGCTGTTCTCCAAAGTCACCATAGGTAGGAGGAGCAACACTTAACACTTATAGTTAGCTTTTACTTCCAAATTAATATCCCTTGCCATTTAACCACTTCAGCCCCGGACCAATTGGCAGCCAAAAGGACCAGGCCCCTTTTTGCGATTCGGCACTGCGTCGCTTTAACTGACAATTGCGCGGTCGTGCGACGTGGCTCCAAAACAAAATTGGCGTCCTTTTTTTCCCACAAATAGAGCTTTCTTTTGGTGGTATTTGATCACCTCTGCAGTTTTTATTTTTTGCGCTATAAACAAAAATAGAGCGACAATTTTGAAAAAAATGCAATATATTTTTTGCTTTTTGCTATAATAAATATCCCCAAAAAATATATAAAAAAACATTTTTTTTCCTCAGTTTAGGCCGATACGTATTATTCTACATATTTTTGGTAAAAAAAAATATCGCAATTAGCGATTACTGATTGGTTTACGCAAAAGTTATATTGTTTACAAAATAGGGGATAGTTTTATAGCATTTTTATTAATATTTTTTTTTTACTAGTAATGGCGGCGATCAGCGATTTTTATTGTGACTGCGACATTATGGCGGACACATCGGACATTTTTGACACATTTTTGGGACCATTGTCATTTATACAGCAATCAATGCTATTTAAATGCATTGATTCCTGTATAAATGACACTGGCAGTGAAAGAGTTAACCACTAGGGGGAGGGGTTATGGGCTGTGACATGTGGTGTTTTTTTTAACATTAGGGGGCGGGGCTGACGTCATTGATCGGCTTTCCCGATGACAGGGAACAGCCGATCAATGACAGGCAGAGTAGGAAGCGCGGGGAGAGGTTTGTTTACACAGACCTCTCCCCGTTCTTCAGCTCTGTGACCCGATCGCGGGACACCAGTGGCGATCGGGTCCGCTGGTCCCGCGGCCGTGGTCACGGAGCTCCCGACCGGGTCGCGAGAGCACCGCCGGCGGCGCGCGTGACCCACGGCTAGGCTCTTAAAGGGCCACGTACCTGTACGTGGTTTTGCCTAGCCGTGCCATTCTGCCGACGTACATCGGCGTGAGGTGGTTAAAATAATGGTATAGTCCAAACTTTTTTTTAATTTTAGAAAGGTGAGGGAATGGTTTACTTTTGTGTGCCCACTAGATACACTATATTACCAAAAGTATTGGGACAAATGCCTTTACAGGCACATTAACTTTAACGGCATTCCAGTCTTAGTCCATAGGGTTCAGTGTTGAGTTGGCCCACCCTTTGCAACTATAACAGCTTCAATTCTTCTGGGAAGGCTGTCCACAAGTTTTAGGAGTACGTCTATGGGAATGTTTGACCATTCCTCCAGAAGCGCATTTGTTAGGTCAGGCACTGATGTGGATGAGAAGGACTCGTCTCTGCTATAATTCATCCCAAAAGGTGTTCTTTTGGGTTGAGGTCAGGACTCTTTGCAGGCCAGTCAACTTCCTCCACCCCAAACTCACTCATCCATGTCTTTATGAATCTTGCTTTGTGCACTGGTGTGCAGTCATGTTGGAACAGGAAGGGGCCATCCCCAAACTGTTCCCACAAAGGGCATGAAGTTGTCCAAAATTTCTTGGTATGCTGATACCTTAAAAGGGGTTGTAAACCTTTGTGTTTTTTCCTATGCAGAAGCACAGGATGTACTACATACATAGCTCTCAACTGTCTCTGATTTTGAGGGGCTGTCCCTGATTTGGAACAAAGTTCCTCTGTCATACTCATTTGTCCCTCATTTTGGTTTGATCTATACAGTTGTATTTGAAATGCACTTTTTAATTTTTAAAAAAGTGTTTCCCAGTGTTAAACCTGTCGTCCAATTTCTAAATTGCTGCATTTGTAAGTTTCATAACCCAGTATTAAGGAATAGTAGTGAAGAATCATTTGTGTGTTTAACCAATCATTTTTTGTATTATTCACCTTTAGGGGTGGGAGCTACTTTTGCTAATAGGTGTCCCTCGCTTCCACCTCAAAAAGTTGAGGAGACATGTACATATACCCTTTGCATTCCTATTACCGTATATACTCGAGTATAAGCCGAGTTTTTCAGCACATTTTTTTGTGCTGAAAGTGCCCCCCTCGGCTTATACACGAGTCAAGCACTTTTCTGCAGCAAAAAAAAAAATTTCCGACCCGACTTTGGGGCCCCGTATCTCGGGGCCACTTGGGTCTAGGAATCCCAATTTGGTGTGCCAACCCAGTGGACCTGGCACTATAACATATCCAAATATGGGGTCCCTAGCACTAAGTGGCCCCGAGATACGGGGCCCCAAAGTCGGTTCGGAAAATGTCATTCTCTGCTGCAGAAAAGTGCTTGAGATTTTCTGACCCGAATTTGGGGCCCCATATCTCGGGAACACTTGGAGCTAGGAACCCCAAATTTGTCATTCAAGCCCAGTTAAACTAGCACTACAACATATCCAAAGATGGGGTTCCTATCACTAAGTGGCCTCGAGATACAGGGCCCCAAAGTCGGTTCAGAAAATGTCATTCTCTGCTGCAGAAAAGTGCTTGAGATTTTCTGACCCGAATTTGGGGCCCCATATCTCGGGGACACTTGGTGCTAGGAACCCCAAATGTATTCCAACCCTGTGGAATTAGCACTACAACATATCCAAAGATGGGGTTCCTAGCACTAAGTGACCCCGAGATACAGGGCCCCAAATCGGTCAACTGTGTCCATCTGCATGGGCACAGTGAGGCTGCAAATGGGCATCGTTGACCCTCTTTTCCACTTACAGTAGCTGCGCATTTCTCACCCTAGGCTTATACTCGAGTCAATAAGTTTTCCCAGTTGTTTGTGGTAAAATTAGGTGCCTCGGCTTATATTCGGGTCGGCCTATACTCGAGTATATACGGTAAGTTATTCTTTTGGATGTCTGCAGCGCGCCTAAAGTCCACAACAGATTAATATAGCTGCATGTAAACAATGTCAGTGCCATTGTCTAGACCAGGGTTGTCATAACTTTCTCAACAACGAGACGGTTTTTCCTATTGTTCAGACTTCAGAGGTGCCAGACTGTGGCCAGAAAATGGCGTCAGTGGGAGTAAACCGTATCCCATCTTTGGTATTACAGGGAAGAATAGTGCCCCATTGTTGGTGTAAATGAATGAATAGTATCCCATTGTTGGTGTCAGTGCAGGAATAATTTTTGCCCTGCTGTTAGTGTCAGTGGGAGGAATAGTGCCTGAAGGGGCAGAAAAAAAGTAAGCAAAGGGCCACATCCTGCCCACAGGCCACAGTTTAAAGACCACTGGTCTAGACCGGTTTGGTCAACTTTCTTGATGTGGAGGGCCTTATGTGCGGCCCTCAATATTGCCAAAAGGCCTCACATAAAATTCAGCGCATAATTAGTGTCAGAGACAGCAGACTCGCAGCAGAATATAGTCAAAGACCACGGGCGTGATACAGAAGGCTGTGGGCATGATACAGAAGACTGCAGACTTAATACAGGAGATGGTCAGAGACTGCAGACATGACTCATTTATAGGTAAAGTTGATCCAGGGAATATCTGATTGCCTCTTGGGGGATTGGGAAGGAATGTATTCCCCTGCTGGAGCAATTCAGATCATGCTTTGCTGTTTTTTTGTTTTTTTGCCTTCCTCTGGATCAACTGTGGGTATAGGATTGTGTATATAGGATTGTATAATTTTGTTTCCCCTTTTATTGGATGAATTAGATGGTCTTGTGTCGCTTTTCAACCAGACTAACTATGTAACTATGATGCAAGAGACGGTGAAAGACTGCAGACATGATAAAAGAGATGGTCAGAGATTGGGAACTTGCTTCAGGTAACAGTCATTGACTTGAGATATATTGCATGAGACTGCTAAAAAAACAGGGCAATATGAAAAGACAAATTAGTGTCTGCGGGAGCCCCAAGGGCCGCATAAAAAGTGTCAAAGGGTCTAATGAGACCGGAGAGCAGGTTGGGAACCAGGGGTCCAGACCATAACTGGCCCCATATAAGTTGGAATTTGGATCTGCAATATTTGGCTATCCATAGACAGCATGGAATAAGGCTCACTTATTTCATGTGTTCTTGACAGATATTGCCAACATCACATATCACACGAGCAGTAGATGTTTAAAGATTATCACTCAATGCCGAGAGAAAATTGAGTATGCATGAAGATGCTGGGCCCAGGGCTTAGTACATTGGAATTCTGCATTTAAAAAATCAGCGACTTCCAACCATACCTCGAAGTGTTGGAGCTTTTCCTGTTAGATTGGTAGTCAGCCATAACTGGAGGGTTTGGGAGGCTCATGCAGGACCTGTTTGCTCTTCATACTTACAGCAGGTTCCCCCCTTACTCCCATGACAGAGTCATTTTTAAAATGTATTCCCTGAGCTTACACTTAAAGCAGTCCACTAGTTCACCCTTACCAAAAATGTGCCCGTAAGGGACGTCTGTAGATAAAAACAAACTGTGCAACTCTGACTAAAGTTGAATAATGCTCTTGCTATAAGGGTAGGCCATTTATGTACCTAATGAAACCTGACTGGAATACTCCGAGGACATTGTTAAGAGAGGCCTAGTCATAACTGCTCACCTCCACCATCACAGGAGTGAGCTCTTTCTCGGATTCAAACCCCTCACATGCTCTTCCTCTCTCCTGATGCAGGAGCTCTGAGCTCAGCGCTCACTCCTATGATGGTGGAGGTAAGCAGAAATGACTAGGCCTTTCTTAGCAACATCCTAGCAATGTCCTGGGAGTATTTTTATAAGGCTTTGAGAGGTAAGTAAATGTTATTTGATCTAAAGAGGCCTCTTATCTGCATAGGCAGTGTTTTGGTAAAGGTAAACTAATCCTTTAATATTAACCTTTAAAAGTACATGTAAGCCCTGAATCTTTTTTTCATTATGTCTGAAATCATACCTTACTACAGTGGTCATCAACCCTGTCCTCAGGGCCCACTAACAGGCCAGTTTTGCAAGATAATGGAAATACATCACAGGTGATAGAATTTGCAGCTCTACTCTGCATCTCCCCAAGGTAATACATAAAACCTGGCCTGTTAGTGGGCCCTGATGACAGGGTTGATGGCCACTGCCTTACTGCATACACTTTTCTCAAGCAAATATACAGTATATATTTTTTTACTGACTCTGTTCTAAAGTTTTTTTTTTTTTCCTGGAGATCCTACCAGTAACAGCACCTTCCTGTTTAAGGCTGATGGTGCTAAAACACTGCCTCGCTATTGGCAGCCACGCTGTCAGCTTGTCAAGCTCACTTCTTCAGTTGGCACTTAGCTGTTTACCAAGTCTGCAGGAGGCATGTACAGAACAGATAGGGGCCCAAGCAGCCATGTTGAGGAGTGCAATACAATGGTGCAGTCTAGTGTGTAATATGGTGTGGGTGTGTGTGTGTGTGTGTGTGTGTGTGTGTGTGTGTGTGTGTGTGTGTGTGTGTGTGTGTGTGTGTGTGTGTGTGTTCTGACTTCAGCTCCTCACATTTATTTAATTTAAAGCTCACATTACATTCTTAGCACAGGAAAGTGGTATTTATTCTCACTTACTTTCATTTTCTATGTCAACAGATTTTGTATGACATATGAGAAAGAAACTTACCTTGCTTGACACAAAGCTCTACGACTTTCAGCTTTTGTACCTAATGAAAAAGTTTTCATCCATCGACCCTTCAATCTAGATCAACCAGTTCTAACAAAGTGCATATGCCACACTGAATATTTCTCAAATTTGATAATCCTTGTAAGCAATTATACTTGCAGATATCTCAAAACTGCTAATCGCGGCTTAAAATTGCAATCAAGTTTGTAGGATTGCTTCTTAAATACAGTTTTTAATATAAACCTCAAATTAATTTTACCATGACAAAAGACATTTCATGCTCACAAAACTATGCAATAGAAAAAAATAAATACATTTAGGTTAGTAAATACATCCACATAATGGGCCTTGTGGCTTTCAGAACATAAAATAAAAATTAAAGTATTTCCAAAGTCAAAACTATTCTTTTTTTTTTTTTTTTTGTTTATTTCTAAAAAGCTTAACAAAAAGGGTTAGAACATCTTTCCTTTTTCTTATTTTTTGCTGTCTGTGAGGGGAAGAGTCGTGCTGCCATTGGAGGTGAAGGGAAATCATCCAATGGGGACTTTGGTGAAATTTCCTCTCCTTTCCTGTCATGTCTACAAGGCAGGAAATAAAGAGAACTCTCTCCAATGGGGGACAGACCACCAACAAAATAGCCAACACTATTTTCTTTACATGAAAATGCACTTAAAACCCCAAAACCTTACATATTTTTTTTTTTTTAAATGCCATTCAAAATAAAATGGTGGTACAGTAATACCTCGAATTGCGAGTAATGCAGTTTATGAGTCCTTCGCAACACGAGCTATTATATTTTTTTAATTCTGACTCGGTTTACGAGCGTGGTCTCGCAAGACCAGCAGGATTCAAGCCAATGTGGTGTGCAGTACTGCATTTGGCCAGTGGTGCGGGGGCGCCGGTGACACTCTGAAACACTTAATTCCCGATTGTCTCAGAGCCTCTGTGAGTGTCTGAGTGCATCCGATCGGCTCCGAGTGTTTCCGAGTGTCTCCGGCACCCCCCACCTCTGGTCACATGCGGTACTGCATACAATAGCAGTCACTGTGGAACAAATTATCTGTTTCCATTGACTCCTATGGGGAAACTTGCATTGATATACGAGTGCTTTGGATTACAAGCATTCTTCTGGAACAAATTATGCTCGTAATCCAAGGTACCACTGTAATAGCATTTTTTTTTAATGTTGCATGATATTAGAGCAACGTTTTATCATATCTCTCTTTCCAGTAGAAAATATGCTCAAGTTATTATACTGTACACAAACAAAATAAAATCCCCATTTTTTTGTAAAATATAAAAGATGAGGTTGCATCAAGTAAATACTGTATATACCAAATATGTCAAGACTCAAAACAGGACATGCCTGTAAAAAGGAGAAAATCTATGGTACCCAAATTTATCGATTTAGATTTAACGGGTAATGATGACCCTAGAATTGTTACTTTTACTCCGGCATGCCCATCAATACCTGAAGCACGATTATTTTTGTTTGTGTACCCACCCAACACATGATTTTGTGTGTAGATTTAAAAAAAAAAAAAAAAAGTTAAAACTATTTAAAAAACTAATTTTTTTTTTCTATAACTTAGATTAGAACTATAGGCAAACTTTTTTTGGATAGAGCAACAGAGGGCTGTAATGTTTTCGTTTTTTTTCCGCCCTCCCATTGCAGCGATTTCACCTCACTTCCTGTCCTATAGCCAAACAGGAAGTGAGAAGAAACCCCTGCAAATTAAGTAAATTCCTTAAGGACCCCCAAGTAACCAGAACTAGTGACCCCATTGGAAGATTTTCCCTGGGGAAAACCCAAAGTTTGGGATTTCACTTTCAATAATAATGGTAAACAGGACAAATAAAGAGTGTGGATATCCTTAATGGGAGCGCAGAATGCAGTAAAAATTGAGAAGCGTTCCAATCCCTCTCCACTCTATCCAAAACAAAATTTTTTGCCTTTAGTTATACTTTAGCAAGCAATAACAAGAAAAGAATTGCGCAGGACACAAATCTTCTCTGAGGTGGTATCAGGAGATTGTTAGACCCCTCATACCATCCTTGCAATCTGCTGAAGCCGATCAAGCACATTTTTTTTTCCTGGCCAGAGTGACCAGAGTTTGACATCATACATACTACTCAGGGGAGATTAGGTTTGGTCACTGACAGACAGGGTTAAAAAAAGTAAACAAACCCTTGGCTGCATGGCTGGGAGATTGTTTACAAAGCGGTGCTGTCACTGCTGTAACAGTTATGGCGGCTAAAGGAGTAAACCATATGTGAATTCAAAGTCTATTTTTCAGTTTGTTTTTCATAATCTCACTTTTTTTGTGAATCTGTTGCAAAGTTTTTTACTTGGACATCCTGCCAGTAGCATCACTTTCTTTTGTAGGCTGACAATTTTGAGCTTCACACTTGGCAGCAGAGTTGTCAGCACAGCCATGTGTGCTCCTTCAGTTGGCTGTTGGGTTGCTTATCAAGTCTATCAGACAGGCATACCGATGGCCAACTGGAGGAGCATAAACAAAAGCCTGACAATGCTGCTGTTGACTGCAAGGTAGTGGTTTAGCATTGCCAGCCTGAAACAGAAGTTCAATTGCTATGTTTAGATGTGCTACAAACAAGTGGCCACTGCCCCTGCCCATAACTCGTCTTTGCAGCAAGGAGCCTGCCCTTTGCCTATCCATTAGAATGCATGTGCTCCCATTGTGGTGACTAGGGTTGCCACCTCATCCCTTTAAACCCAAACGCGTATGAATTAGACAGGTTCTGAGGTTAATTTAATGCAGATAAGGCACCAAGTAAATGTAATTACCATCTTAATCAGCCACAGAACCTGTGTAATTAATGTGGGATGAGGTGGCAACCCTAGTGGAGACTCAGAAGTTAGAGTTATGCCGCGTACACACGGTCGGAATTTCCGATGGAAACAGTCCGATGGGAGCTTTTCATCAGATTTTCCGACCGTGTGTATGCCCATCTGTCTTTTTCTGTCGGAATTTCCGAAGGGACTTTGGATTGAGAACCTGTTCTTAATTTTTCCGACGGAAAACCTTTCTATCGGATTTTTCCGATCGTGTGTATGCAATTCCGGCGCATGCTCGGTAGCATTAAACTTCCCTTTTATAGTGCCGTCGAACGTGTTGTATGCCGCAGTGTTATTGACCGTCGGAATTTGGTGTGACCGTGTGTAGGCAAGACAGTTTGAGCGAAATTCCGTTGGAATTCCGACGGGAAAACCATCAGAGCTTTTTCCGACGAGAATTCCGACCGTGTGTACACGGCATTAGAGTTAGGGACTGCAGAAATATCAGGGTGCCTGGATGGGGCCTGTAGCTTACGCATGTATTTGCAAATGTGTGCAGACTAAACCCCTGTTCTAAAAACCTGTTAGACAGGTGAATTTGGTTTGTCGCTGGATGGTTGGTAAGATTAAGCTTGAAAATCTCTTTGTATTTGTATGTTTAGATGTGCTGTTAATATTCCTGCACAGTTGAAAAGTAGCCGGCAACTCCATAACATCAAGCGTATTTATTTTCAAGCCTTCACAGTGAGTACAGTCAGCAGCAGACTAGTTTCGGCGATAAGCCTTTGTCCACAGCTGTGAACAAGGCTTATCTGCTGTTGACTGTACTCACTGTGAAGGCTTGAAAATAAATTTGCTTGATGTCATGGAGTTGCCGGCTGCTTTCATTCGTCTATTTCATTTGTCTATTGGTGTGTGGGAGGACACCTCAGCTTGGACAACCTGACTGCAAACTTCCAAAGTAAGACTTTGTTTCCCACTGCTCTGAGACAATCTTTGATCAAAACAGTTGAAAAGTAACCGTGGTCAAAGGCATTTGAGAAGTTATACGCCACCTTCTCGCCACCTGTTTTAACACAAAAAATGCAGCACCACGTGCCACAACCCATGTGCACTACACACGGTTGCAGAGCAGTTGTGGCGTAGCCCCATTCACTTGAATAGGTCGCATTCAATGCCAATACTGCCCACCTAATAAAACAGAGCATCATTGCTGCACCACATGTACACCCTTCTTGCTGCCTTTGCAGCTTAGAGGGGGCCATGGTAAAAAAAAAAAAAAGCCCGTTTTTACTGCAACCCAACGAGAAAGTGTAAATGAGTCCTTACTAGCAGGATATCAAACTTTACAACTGATTTCTAAAAAAATAAACTTTTTTAGGAAACCTGCATACAGAGGGATGCGATGACAAACATACTGGAAAATTAGATTACATAAAATTTCATTTTGATATTGCAAAACATTCTGTACTCACAAAGCAATCACTACAAAAATAAGATTCTATAGAATGTGTAACAAAATCCATTTCAGCTTAATAAATTCCCCACACCTGAGTAATATTCGAGCCCTGAACAAAATCATACATATGCTGAAAAACATAGCGGTGCAGAGAAGTCAGAATTTGCCATAATAAACATGAAGCCAGCTGTTTAAGTCCAGCTGACTGTGCAAACCACAGGAAATACATTTGTATATGTCTCACCTCCCTCAGTGGATCATTGAGCTCACTCAGAATATTGTCCTCATCGAAGATCTTTCCTTGGTACCTGTGCTCGTAATAATCATGTATCTTCTGCCGCATATCAGAAGGCAATTTGTGAAATGACATGTACTGCTCCACTTGTTTGTACTGTGAAGTAAGAAAAAGAATTGTTCAGAAATTAATTATTTTCCAGGAAAAAGCACACTTCTCAGAGCAACAGAAGAGTATATTTGTGCTGTTCCAAAAACACACATTGTTATAATGTATGTAATCTGGATAACAAAAAATGAATTGCAAATACGTATATGCTTCTAAAAATCTCACTGAAGAGTTTTGCCAATCAGTCAGAGGTTCCATTATTTATTTCTAATAACATTTCAGATCTTTGCTATGGGCCAGTGGATAAGCCTTCACACACTGAGTAGCCTGATGTTGCACTTTATTATGGTTAAAACATAGCCTGCTTTTACATTGAAAGGGATTTATAATACACACACACACACCATGGATCAGTACACAATTTACAACGTAGTCAATATATATGGGGTGTTGAGGTGCCCCTAAAGACCAGGCTGCACAAGTGAAACAACCCTTAGAACTGTATTAAAAAAACCTGTATTGTAGCCAAGTTCCAGCATACGTTTTTTGTTTTTTCTTATTGCCACCCCCTCCTGTAAAAACAGAAATTTTCAAAGCAAATACTTACCCTATCCATTCTCCAGCTCTGCTGGGCCTGTATATGTGTTCTGTTATTTCCATTCAGTACTTTTAACATTTGTGCGCCAGTCTTGGATTAAAAAGCCTCCAAAGTATTGTGGCAGAGCAAGGCTCTGTCCCTATGAAAATGGGGTTAAAGTGGACACAGAGTCTGCATATCAGCGGATTGCAGAGCTACAGAGCGTAGATTTGAAACAGAGAAAACTGCTCTGGCAGTTTTCTCCAGGTCTTGCTATTTCTGGAAGGGGTTCTGTAGTTTGGAGATCCTTCAGAGTCTTGGGTGGGACGGGATCTCCAACCCTGTGTCCGGGTCTTGTGGACAGCCAGCAGGATGTGTGCCCAGGTGCACACAGCCTATATAACGAGGGTCTGGTGAGAGCAGAAGGGGGAAGGAAGGTGGAGCAGTGGCTGCTACTGAGTGTCTCTGTGTGAGGATAGATGCTGTGTGCATCTTAAGCCCCATACACACGGTCGGACTTTTTCATGGATTCTGTCCGATCGGACAATGTTGTTGAAAAAGCAGACCGTGTGTATGCACCATCGGACAGTGTACATCGGATTGTCCGACGGACAAAGTCTTATCTCCTGCTGGATAGATTTGCCGACAACACGGTCCGATCACACCAAATCCGATCGTGTGTACGGTTGTCCGACCGGACAAAGTGCTACGCATGCTCAGATCACATTACAAGACCAAAGCTATTGGCTACTAGCCTCTACGTAGTCCCGTCGTAGGCAACAAACGTCACCACGTTCAGAATGATCGGATTTTCCGACAACTTTGTCCGACCGTGTGTACGCAAAACCAACATCGGACAAAGTATGACGGACAGAATCCGACCGACCTGGTCCGCGGATTGTCCGACCGTGTGTATGGGGCTTAAGAAGCTCAAAGCTGTGTGCATTGAAGGGCTTCAAAGCTGTGTGCGTCCAAGAATCTCAATGCTGTGTGTGTCCAAGGAGCCTAAAGCTGTGTGCATTGAGAGGCTTGAAGCGGTGTGCGTCCAAGGAGCCTAAGACGGTGTGCATCCAAACAGCTTGTTTGAGAGGCAAGTAACCTATAGCAGCAGTGCTGCTGAAGAGTAGCCAGGTGGGCTAGCATTTTCATTTTTTATATTTAACTGAAGCTTTGACCCCTGCGTGGGATTCCTGGATGGACTTTTGTTTTGTTTTTCCCCTTTAATAAACGTGGGCTACCAGGCTCTTAAATATAAAATGCCTGTCTGATGTGGACTCACTGCACCAAAAAACGCATCTATCCACTTGAGCTAAACACCCCAATGTCACAGTATCAAATAAAGATTCCAGAGGGCAGTTACACTTTCAGGATTGCATATCTGAGATGAGGTGCATCCACCAAGCTGCTTTTATGAACAAATTATTTCTAATAGTGTTCCATACAACATAAAGTGCATGGAAATTCTGCACAGCCAAAATAACATTAGGCTTAGTTGTATACCCAAAACCTTAGTGACTAACTATATTTAACCTCAGTGAAACCCCTTTGTAATCAGTTACAAAAACCTTCAAAGAATGATACAGACACATAAAGGGTACATTCCTTTCCGGGGCCTAAATTCCAAACCATTCTTGACCAAAGGATGCTCTTTCCTGTGCCTACCATTCCAGTCATACCTTATCTTTCTACAGAACATTAATGTTAACATGCACGTTCAGGACATTATGTACAGGAGAGGGTACCCATTTCAAATGAAGGTCCATAAAATGGCAAACCTGCCTTGTTTCACAGCCTAGATCAGCGATTCTCAAGCAGGGTTCTCCACAGGTTGCTAATGGCTCCTTAAAGTGGTTGTAAACTCTCCCCCATAACTTTGTCCCATGTAAATCAACATAAAAAACCCTACTGAACACTGCTTGTTGATATATCTCCTTACTTGCTTAGTATTGTTGTAATCCTTTTTGTTCTTCAGAATGACGTCACTGATGCCCAGATCTCCCCTGATTTACGGCACACTCTGTGTACATGTCTATCATCAGGACTTTTTATGGCACACAACACTGAAATCCCAGGAGACTGCATAATTACTCAGAGCTTCCTCCTACATCACATGCAGTGTAAACCAGGGCATTGGACAGCATTACTGCAGTCTTTTCAGCTGAAGCTGATAAGACTGACACAGGCCAACACTAGATAATCGGCACAAGTAAATACTATGAAATAAAACAAGTCAGCTATGAACAGGGAAGCAGGGTTGCCATAGAAACGTTGGACTGAGGAGGCTTGGTTAACAGTACAGGAAGTGCTCAATGTAAGGGTGGAAATACACTCCACTGTGGACTCAGAAAATAATACTTAAGATGGCGCTGCCTAACCCCTGGAAACAAGTTTTTTAAAGTTTCTTTAAAGAGTAAGTAATATGCGGTTTGGGCTGGATTACAGTGGCTATAGTTTGATAATTACTTATTATAATGGATTAAATGAAAAGAAGCATCAGAGTGGGAGAGTTTACTTCCTCTTTAAGTTGTGTCTAATTAACCTCCAATTTGATGGTGCCTGCATAATTCCAGGGCCAACTCCACTTGGAAGAAATAAATGGCATGACACCAATGATCTTATTAACTATCATTCTGACCACAACTTTAAAGGGGAGTATGCTTCTCATTGACCCCCAATGAATTGGCTTTCACAGGGGTTCCCTGAGAATTTCAAGTGTCCCCCTAAGGTAAAAAGTTTCTGAAAAGCTGGCCTAGATGATATTCCTAATTTTCAAAGGACTTTTACCCTTTACTTTAAGGAATGTTTACCCTTTTAGCAGTTAATGGTTGGATCCACACATGGGTTTGAGCTAGAGGCTGGATATGTAGAAACAAGTGACCATATGACTGTCCATCCCTGTAGATATCTGCCACATAAAACGAACGTTCCCTAAACTATTAATGTAAGGTTGAGACATTCAGACTAGAGGCTACACATGGACTCACTTAATGCCTGGACCTTTCCTCTGCTGCCTAAATTCCTCTAAAGATTGAGAAAGAAAGGTACTTTAGCATGATCATAAAGTTGTAGATGTAATCATAAAATCATGCTCTTTATAATGATTGACAGTAGTGGGAGCCAATAGCTCCTTCATCTCAGCCAATTAGGAAGGAGAGACCCGCTGCTCTCATGTAAATTGATAAATTGAGATCGGTCTCGGGTGGGGGGGGAGGAGTTTCACACTGAAGGTTTTTTACCTTCATGCTTTAAAAACCTTCAGCCTTTAGAACCACTTTAAAGCTAAAGTTTAATATGCTTGTATTTTGCCTTCCCTGGTTCCTAATTTTCCCTCTCATCAACATGCTATTATTATAAAAAAAAAAAAAAAAAAACGTTTCTATTTTCGTTATATACCTTATTTCAGACATAGTGACATCATTAGATCATGGCTGGTGGGAAGGCCAGTAGGATGCAGTACATATTTTCCTGAAAACAGGAAGCTGTGGTAATATCAATATGTAAAGCTGAGCCTCCATGATTGAAAGAACTGAAATACAATGAATGCAAGGGGGGCTAGGGACAGCTTAGCTGGTGAGGAAAGCGCTAGATGATGCTGGATTGTCCTTTAGCCAGGGAATGAGACATGATCTATCTGAATTGCTTTAGTTTGTAATGAAGTTCACAGTGCGCAGTGATATCTGACTAAGACATTTTATTACAGAAGAAGCCTGTACAACTGTGCAGGATGGAAGTGTAAGGCTGGATTTTAGTTTTAAAACTTCTCTTGGTTACCACTAGTGATAAGGAAATCCGTTTGAAAACTAGGACAATCTGGTGCCTTCACATTGGATAATTCTGCTAAATATATATATCCAGTCCTTAGATAATCACACATTTCAGGTCTCAGGGAATTCCTGCTAAAAAATAAATCTACAGCTTATGGTTGTTTAGCGTGATCATAAAGTTGTAGATGTATTCATAAAAATCATGCTCTTTATAATCATGAAACTAAAATCAATATTGGCCAGAAAAAGCCCCCCCTACCTTGGTGATCTGTGGAAAAGTACCCCCACAATGATTATCAGTGAAGAAATTCCCCTTTACATTGGTGGTCAGTGGAGAGGGTTCCATTAATGATCAAAACAGAAGGGTCCCCTTACATTGATGGTTAGCAGAGAAGGACTCTGATGTTTATGGTTAGTGGAGTGAGGCCTCACATTGGTAGACAGTTGGAGGAAGAATATCCTTTACATAAGGGTTAAGTGAATAAATTCCCCCCTTGCATTGGTGGTCAGTGGAGAAGGGCCTCCTTACACTGGTGGTCAGCAGAAAGGCCTCTTACCCTTATAGTCAGTGGCATAAGGGGCACCATACTTTAAAGGCCAGTTACATGAAGAATCTCCTTATTTTCCCTATCTCTTACAAACAGCTTTGTGAAGGACATCCCTTGCATTGGTGGTCTGCAGAAAAAATAGGATTTTTTCATCATACTTACCTGGAAAATCATTTTCCTTGAGTACATCATGGGACACAGAGTTAGGCTAATATTCATTACCTGCTGGGTTATACTTCATCTTCAGGTGAATGGACACTGGTAGACAGGTCTTTAGACAAAGTGAACCCCTATATAACCCCTCCCATAAAAGGAAGTACTTAAGTTTTGTAGCAAGCACCGAATCCTCAAAAAGAGGGGAGGGACCTCTGTGTTCCACGATGTACTCAAAGAAAAGGATTTTACAGGAAAGTATGACAAAAAAATCCTATATTCTTTTTCATACATCATGGGACACAGATCCGGTTTCCTCCCAGACTCCAAAGACATGCTGGTAGGTTAATTGGCTTCTGTCCAAATTTGGCCCTAGTATACGAATGGGGACCTTGGATTGTGGGCTGTTTGAGGGTAGGGACCGATGTGAGTGTGCGATGTACAGGGATAGGGACAATTGTAGACACTCACTCAGGTTGAACTGGAGAAACAGGTTGAACTGGATGGACTGGTGTCTTTATTCAACCTTACTAACTATGTAACTACTACTGAGTGGACAGACTCCATTCGAAAGGACTGGCTCAGTAGATACTAGTTCAGGGATCTTGGGTCCAAAATGGGCCTTGTATCCCCTTTTGGTTTGTGAACCGTAAATAGGTTTAAAACCCTTTCAGGTACAGGAACCTGGCCGCGTGCGCCATGGCCTCCAAACAAACTGCTGAGCCCAGCGGCACTTGTGCGAACACACATGTGCATGGTGAACCAAGGCAAAATTGTGCACCGTCGTGCGCCATCATACAGGTAAAAAACAGCCAGACACGAGCAAGCAAACACCCACAACTAGCCCAAAAACTCCCCCGTATGGTTAACGCACACAGGTGTCCAGCCTCTAGCTAGCTTGACCGAATGTTACAATCACTGGGACACCCCACAAAAATAATGAAGGAGTTTAACTTACCTGTCCAGGTGCCAGGCAGCTTAGAAACTAAGAGCCCAATCTTCACCCTTCATGGTGGGTTCCTGTCACTTGAGGACCTTCAAGGACTGGGTACCCTTTTCAAGTGTAGAGTCCACTCCCTTGGACCTGTACAGCCCCTCGCAGGAATACCTTAGCGCTGTAGAGTCCAGGATTCCACCTCGCAGGGTCCAGTGCCCGGAGGCCGCATTACAGGAAAAAAATTGCAGGATCTTAAATCATGTCAAATGGATCCGATCGGTCAATCCCTTGATTCATTTAAGAATAGTTTGTGGGATTAGAGACCTGAAGCTCAGAGAGGTCAAACAACCGTGCCATCCACCTTGCACACACTGGCAAAAAACTGAAGTACTTCCTTTATTGGAGGGGTTATATAGGGGATCACTTCCTTACTAAAGACCTTTGGTCTACCAGTGTCCAATCACCTGGAGATGAAGTATAACCCAGCAGGTAATGAATATTAGCCTAACTCTGTCTCATGATGTATAAAAAATAAAAAGGCCCTTACATTTATTAGGGTGACAACGGCCCTCACATTGGTGGACAGTTGGAAGAAGAACGTTCTGTTCATTAGTGGTCACATTTGTGGTTAGTAAAGTAACCTTTGTAACCTCTTGAGGAAAACTGGTTGAGAAAGGGTGATCTAGAGGAATGAACAACCCTTCTATAGCAGTGATGCATGGTTTCTAAATAAATATTGTATGTCATTTACGGTGATATAAACTTAAGGCATCCTAATTCTGTAAATATCATACAAACCACCAAAAGAAAGGAATACAACAAATAGTATATTTTATCAAAGCTGACATAAAGCAATTTATTTTGACTACAGTCACAAAGTACAAGCTCTACGCAGCAAATCAAATTCCCAAACACCCCAAAATATTGAGGAGTTGTCAGTCATGCTGAGAGTGATTGAAACACCTATATTATCACACATGGATAGCTGCCTACCACACTGTAATCAGGCTAGAAAATACCAGGCTACACACTACACTGAATTCTTATATTTTATATAAAAATAAAGATTACATGACCAGGTATTTACAGATCTTTTGGTGAAATCCTACAAATATTCACTTATTCCAGATATATGGTTTAAATATTATTATTAGAAAGAAGTTTTTTTTTTTTTTTTTTTTTTTTTTTAAGTATACCCCAGCTAAACAAGATAAAAAAACGAAAAAACTAAAATATGAATCATATGACACAGCCTAACTGCTGAATAGTTTTCTTATTTATTCAGGTACTTTGTACAACGAATGGTAGTCACCTATAACTGGACTTGTTCTGTAATGTTAAAGACATGTTGTTGCTCATACATGTAGCTTCCTAAACTCTAAATACTGTCACGGGCATACATCAGAATTAACAGTGTGGCTATAATTGCTCCTGACACTCATAAGAGATGGGGAAGCTACCTGAATGAGTAGCCAAATGTCTTCAACAATACAGAAGAAGAGCAAGTGTTTGTGACTTACTACTACTGGACATCCCTTATATTCTTTACCTAGCAACATTGCTTGCTAAATCTGTATCATGGCTGGTATCCTTATTTTCCAAATGCTCTTGCATCTGGGACCACAGCTAAGCAGACCAAGTGTTTACTGGTTCGTAGCATCTGCTTTTTTTTTTAAGTGTATTTCCAATTTTGCAGTCAATACTGAGAAAACTCCACAATGTGTTATGTGTTCCCATTTCTTACAGCATGCCTAAAATTATTTTAAACATTTTTCGTTTTAGCTGTTTCTTGGGAAAAGGTGTTATGGCTGATAACAGTAAAAACTAGCCAACTGTAAACCTCTAAACCTAATCTCTCTAACCCTGTAGAAATTTTTATTTTTTTTGCAATACTTACCTTTTATGAAGCAGCTTCAGTTCAGTCCCAGGCTGAGCTGTCAGCGACAGATTCACTGTGTAGGACAGGCAGCCGTCAATGGAAACGCCAACACTATGGGTGAGTTTACTACCCAGCCATTTTTGTCTTTCTCCTGCACACAGAGGGCGTGCTGGAGCCCGAATCAAAGTGGCTTCAGGACAGGTAGGTATAGCGATATTTGCTTTACAGGGCTAGATAGACTAAGCTTAGAATGTGTCTGAGAGTATAAAATTTAAATATAAAAAAGTGCGGCGCTCATAGAGCACGAAAATAACAATCAATGTCTAAAAGTGATGATACTAAATAATGATACAGTATCCAAAAATAAAAATTTATATATGAATATGTGTCACTAAGAATAGTGAACAAATAAATATGATAAATCAAGTGGATTGTGAATCAAAAGATCATATATATGGAAAGGGTTGATAGACCTACTAATCACATAATCGCATAGATCACATATACAATAAATATGACAGTAGAAAAATCTTGAATATATATCACCATATAAACAAAACCATATAGCAATGTGTGATACAAATAGTGATCTAAGCAAAAACCACCACCTAATAGTGACATAAATTCAACATTGGTGCGTTGAGAAATATATAACAGGTGACTTGGTGCAAGTTGTCTGTTGCAGTCCACCACCTCTTGGGAATGCGCTTACCAGATAGCGTGAACTCAGATAGGCTTACGTCGTATGAGTCACAAAAGGCAGTTGGTGTCACTACACCCGTGGGAGCATCTACTTGGGGATGGTGCCAAACGACAAGATCCTTCACTGGATATATCTAAAGAACTCTCAGGAGGGAGGGGATGATGGAGGTTATACCACTGGTAGTACTCAAATTAGTGGGACCGATAAAGAGAAAAATGGAGCCACATAGTGTAATACCATAGGGGATTTATTTTGACAAAGCATATAAAAATGGGTACTCACATTTAAAACGACATGTAAAAGCATATAATGGTCTACTGGTAATGCAGTGGTAACAGCTAACCGAGCCCCAACGCGTTTCGCCTCATACAGGCATCATCTGGGGGTGGTCAGATGACACACATTCATATATTAATTTTTATTTTTGGATACTGTATCATTATTTAGGATCATCACTTTTAGACATTGTTATTTTCGTGCTCTATGAGCGCCGCACTTTTTTTATTTTTAAATTTTATTCACTCATTACAGTTACCTGTTGTGTTTTTCAATATTTTTTTATAAGACAGCGCAGTTTTTCTTTCCTTTTGCACTATTCACTGTGTCTGAGAGTAGGCTTAGAGTTAGTTACAAAGTTGCTATAAGACAATACAAAAGTTTAGATGCAGGAATTTATACAGATGATCTCAATCATTTATGCGGCGTAGCGGCAGGTTGACGTACCATTTTTGTCAGGTTTCTGTAATATTTTGTGTCACGTTGAGGTGCCATTTGTTTTATTAACCTGTCTACATGTTTAGTGCTGAACGTTACAAAACTTGGCAGACTGTTGGCAGCCTATTAAAAGTGTTTCTACAACTGGATGTGACCCAAACATTAATACAATCTTGTAGAGATGCCAACAAGGGTTCTGGAGCTGTCATCCAAGATACACAAGCCATTATAGCTATCCTACAACTTGAATGATCTTTTAAAAGGTGTGAAAAAAATAAATGATGGCTTCCGTGTATTAGCAGTGAGGGAAAAAAGCTAGAGGAGATTTCATGGCATAGCTATGATAGCAATAGGCATTGACATACAATTGGAGGGGAGTAAAGAATACAACTTACAAAACTATTTTTTTTTCTGTGGGTAGATGCATAGAAACACATGAGCATGCATATGAATGAGCACAGTCTTAATTGAGGTCAAACATTTCCTTTATAATGGCTATGCATGGACGAATGTTCAGAAACAATACAAAGGATTCAAACACTGCCTTAAAGCAGAATTAAACTCTCTCAATCAGCAATAACTATTTTTAATCCTTATGCTGCTATCATTAGTAAATGCATAGGAAGGTATATTACATTTACTTGTTTTAAACTTTTTTTTTTTTTTTTTTACATATCTCAAGTTGCTTCCATGTTTTTGGCCGAAATGATGTCAAACATCCCAGGAGGGGAGCAGAGGCATTCTCAGCTAAGCACACCCTCCTGCCTGTATGCCTGACCTAGGGGATTCCAGGAAGTAAATGTTACATGAATCATCTGCCCTTACTCAAGATGGTCATGGCTAGAAATACTAGGAGGGGGGGGGGGGGGTGTTTTTCAAAGTGATTTCTCAAGAAAATAAAGCATGGAGACATGGGTGGATGGACGAGTTTCCTTGATTAATAAAATAGTGTTTTCAGTTTGTGGTGCTCCAATAAAGTTTAGTCCCACTTTAAATAGACAAGTGTCTGTGTAAAGCCCACACCCTGATCTACTGATACTCACCTCTAGCTGCTCCTTTCTCCACATCACAGTTCCCACCAAAATACCCAATGTAAGTGGGGAACAGTGCGGTCACCACTTCCTTATAACTTTACCCTATTTCTTCCTAATTAAAACAAGAAAATAACAATATGTATTTAATAATTTGCTTCCAAATGAAAGCCCTATCAAAATGACGTATAAGATGGAAGGTAAGGAAAGGTATAAGGAACCAAAACAGGTTTGGTAGAAAATGGCTCGGGGGGACACAAGTGGTTAAAATACGTTTTATATAATAAGAGCACAGTGGGCTTTAAGTTGCTCATGAGGTAATTTCTTTCAAGTACCCTGGGCCTTTTCTGGTCCTGGACCAAAAAGGGCCCATCATAACAAAATCTGTCACTAGGCTCTCTCACCAAAAGATTTGTTATGATTGCCCCTTACCTCTTTCCCATTCCCTCCCCCCTCCCTCCTCCACCTCTATTTTTATTTTTTTATATGCAGCTCAATGCACTGACCCAGGCTCCAAATAAACAAACAAGATTACTTATCTTGCTATGTTATAAAGCCAAGGTCTTGCTAGAGAATAGTTACCATCTAATTGTATATGGCTATGTTATTACTGTTAGTCTTTCTCTCTTGTCTTAAAAATGTATGACTATGCATGCTAAATGTACTGAATTAATATACTCATGGATATTTTGAATTTTGTAAGCTGTTGTTCTTACAATAAAACTTTATTGAAACAAAAAGGGCCCTTCATTAGTTTTGGGATTTTACATTTTACAAAGAAAAAAAGTCTCAACTACGGCAAAATGGCACCCACAGTGAAAATAATAACTCAGTAGTAATTGTGCCAAATTTACTTTGCTCAACCCTACCACTGAAATCTAAAAATAAAGAAAACAGATTTTTAACAAAAAAATAGTAAGTAGGACCAAAAAAAGGTAAGAAAAAAAAAATCTCAAGCTCAACCTGCTGCATGCATATGAGAAGGAAAAATTATATTCTATAGTTTAACTATAACTGGAGTTTACTGGCCAAAGCAGCCTTTTATTAAACCAAATCGTATAATTAACATATACAAATCATACAAGCAACAGTCAGTACAATCTGAAATTTGGAGCCTCAAGGTCCTTGTAGGCACCACTACTTCATGTACCTGCTTAACCAAACTTGGGCCTCCAGCCACAAAACGCAGACTCAGAGACAATACCACTATAAGCAGATACAACCCAGACAAACCACAGGGAGCCATACCCAAAACAGGTCCCTACCAATTTACATTGACCAAATAAAGCACATACAAAGACCTTGTACCCCGTCAGCTGCCATGACAGGCCACCAGAGGAAATAGCCCAAAAATTGCAAAGATCCTACTGGTCGACCCCTGAAGCCCCACCGGTTCTCTCCACTCCACCAATCCAGTAGGTGTCCCTAATTTACTTTAAGCCCTCCTGAAAAACTCCTACCAATCCAAACCCCCTTTTAACCCTTAAATGTTGGCCCTCAGTCTAGGTTTCTTTTCCTTACTCCGGGAATTACTAAACAGCAGCACACAAATCATCTAAATATTGGACCACAAATGCATTCCAAAAAAATAGGTGCTCCATCTCTTTCAAACAAAATAAATCCTTACAACTACCCAAACTTGCAATAAGACATTAAAGTTATGTGAATCAATTATGACATCTATATCATATCCATAAGTAAAAACAATAGATGCAAACAATTGAAAGTGCAAGTCCCACTGAAAAGGTGAAACAAATCTTGCAATCAAATCTTGAAAAAAGATAATTGTGCTCACAACAAAACACAGACAAGCTCAGACTCCTTACCAGATAGATTTAATCTCAAAACAAAGATCAATTGTGCCTGTCTGTCACACAGCTATGATATCCTAAGGTTTCCTGGTTATTCAGCATTCCGCATCAAAATCACACAGGGCATAAAGAGAACAAAGTCAAATCTCATAAAGCAGTGTTTTATAGCAAAGTTGAGATTATTTAAAAATACCGCTCACATAGAGAGACAAAGGACTGGTAAATACACAGTTTACAGCACCACTGCAAGTCCACCGGCGTGCGCGATGACATCGCAAACCAAGCCCCGCCCAATACGTTTTGTCTTTACACAGCCATCAGGGGGAAGTAGGCTTCTCGGGCAATTGATCCCTTTGTTTTGAGTTTAAAAAATCTGGTAAGGAGCCTCTGAGCACTGATGGGGCACCATGGTTTCTGTGTTTTGTTGTGGGCACAATATTCTTTTCTCAAGATTTGATTGCAAGATTTGTTTCACCTTTTAAGGGAAATTTGCACTTTCAATTGTTTACATCTACTGTTTTCACTTATGAATATGATGTATATGTCATAATTTATTTGCATAAATTAAATTTTTGATTTGTCATTTTGGGTAGTTGTAAATTTTTATTTTGCTTAAAAAGATAATGCAATATTTTTATTTTATTTTAATATTTTACATTTGGCTAGATGGAAAAAAATATATATTTGTTAGCCTTGACCACTAATAAAGCATACACAAAACACATTATACATTAATAGAAATGTTCATTTGATCACCGAGTCCCCTTGTTACCTTCTATTTTTATTTTATTTTAATATTTTACATTTGGCTAGATGGAAAAAAATATATATTTGTTAGCCTTGACCACTAATAAAGCATACACAAAACACATTAAACATTAATAGAAATGTTCATTTGATCACTGAGTCCCCTTGTTACCTTCTGTTGCGCTTAAGATTAATAATTATGGCATATGACGTATACCTCAATCATATGTAATTACCCATTAGTCACAATTCACATGTGTACCGATGCTGCACAGCAGGATTTAACCATTTTGTAACGGATGCTGTTGGAACCAGGTTATGAAATAATGATTGATGAGGATTCCCAACCACACATTTGCATCCACCAACCTACCACTGGATTAGCATCAATTAATGATTTGCTAATCTCTCTTAAATAACAGTCTTTCTGCCATTATCTTGCAGAAGCTAGAATTAGGTAGCTGATGCTAATGGTGCTGTCCATATACTTGTTCTAGGCCAGTAACTGCAAGGAAAAGGAGGCTGCAACTTCTAAAAACAATGCAACAGCGGTAGCGCCTTATTTTTATCAGTAAGGCAGGGAATTATCTGGAACACACTGAAGAAAGACATTTTGTGGAGTGCGAGCACTGGGCATGGCCAGATCATGTCTAACAATTTGATAGCAATTAACAAAAGAACCTACATTAATAATTATACAACCAAAATTATTATGTGCTGTAAATTGCCTCCAGCACTGCTCTTTTTTCTAGCTGGAGGCAAGCAGGCCCGGGAGAGGGGGTGGCTGCCTTGGGCACTGTGGTCTTATGCGAGGTGGGTGGGGGGCGTCACAAGGAAATTGAGGGGGAGAGGATGTTGGCAGATGAGGGGGGATGTGTACTAGGGGTACAGAATTTGTGCTTGGAGGGGTGCATTTTTTGGGGGAGGGGGCATTTGAGCTGGGGGGGATGAGAAGGGGGGATTTCAGCAGAGGGGCAGATTTGTATTGGGGCTCTAGATGACTTTGACTGGGACTGAAGGCCAGCATTTTGTTGAAGCCCTGTCATGGGTGCATGTACGACATAGCTCTCATTCACAGGAGGTACATCACCTGGATGGCCAGTCAAGATGGCCAAGGACCCTAGACCCACAAGAAGACCAGGAGAATATGGAAGCAACGGTGAAACAACGAAGAGAGGTAGTGCAGATGTCACATCACTGGAGGAGGGTACTGTGTTAGGTAAGTCTGCTATAAATTTGCAAATATCTAGGGCATTCTTGCGCATTATGGTAAGAGCTCTGTAAAG
This sequence comes from Lithobates sylvaticus, assembly GCA_028564925.1. NCBI lineage: Eukaryota > Metazoa > Chordata > Amphibia > Anura > Ranidae > Lithobates > Lithobates sylvaticus. The sequence goes on from CM053026.1 coordinate 84,693,353, forward strand.
TTGCCTTTCTATTTTTGCTCCACTTGAAAAAGAACTTGCTTACTTGCTGGTTGCAATGTGTACATTTTGGCTGAGTCTACCTTAAATAAGAACTTTATAAAATTGACCCTGATCAAAAGTTTACATACCCTTGTGATTTTGGCCTGATAACATGCACACAAGTTGACACAAAGGGGTTTAATTGGCTATTAAAAGGTAACCATCCTCACCTGTGATCTGTTTGCTTGTAATTAGTGCGTATGTGTATAAAAGGTCAATGAGTTTCTGGACTCCTGACAGACCCTTGTATCTTTCATCCAGTGCTGCACTGACATTTCTGGATTCTGAGTCATGGGGAAAGCAAAAGAATTGTCAAGGTTCTGCGGGAAAAGGTAGTTGAACTGTATAAAAACAGGAAAGGGATATAAAAAGATATCCAAGGAATTGAGAATGTCACTCAGCAGTGTTCAAACTCTAATCAAGAAGTGGAAAAAGAGGGATTCTGTTAAAACCAAACCACGTTCAGGTAGACCAACTGAAATTTCAGCCACAACTTCCAGGAAAATTGTTCGGGATGCAAAGAAAAATCCACAAATAACTTCAGATAAAATACAGGACTTTCTGAAAACATGTGGCGTGACTGTTTCAAGATGCACAATAAGGAGACACTTGAAGAAAGACGGGCTGCATGGTCGACTTGCCAGAAGAAAGCCATTACTAGGCAAATGCCACAAAGATTCACACTTACAATATGCCAAACAGCACAGAGACAAGCCCCAACCTTCTGGCACAAAGTAATTTGGAGTAATGAGACCAAAATGTAGCTTTTTGGCCACAACCATAAACGCTTCATTTGGAGAGGAGTCAACAAGGTCTATGATGAAAGTTTCACCCTTCCCACTGTGAAACACAGAGGTGGATCGCTGATGTTTTGAGGATGTGTGAGCTACAAAAGGCACAGGAAAGTTAGTCAAAATTGATGGCAAGATGAATGCAGTATGTTATCAAAAAATACTGCAGGAACATTTGCATTCATCAGCCAGGAAGCTTCGCATGGGACGTACTTGAACATTCCAACATGACAATAATCCAAAACACAAGGCCAAATCGACCTGCAATTGTCTACAGCAGAATAAAGTGAAGGTTCTAGAGTGGCCATCTTAGTCTCCTGACCTTAATATCATTGAGCCACTCAATATCATGGACAGCTTTACCACCTGAAGATTAAAAAGCCTCATCCACAAATAACACAAAAGACTTCAAGCTCTCATGGATGTTAAAGGGGGCAATACATGGTATTAAGAAACTGGGGTACATAAACTTTTGATCAGGGTCATTTGGCTAGTTTCCGTTGTGTCCGTTCTGTCAGGGTATGTAAACTTATGAGTACAACTGTATATAGTGATCTGGTGGGTTGGATGACTTGTATCTTGCACCCTTTTTTGGATCCCAGCAGGGCTCCCACTGTTCCCGTCACATCCTCCATGACAACTAGTTAAAATGGTCGCAAAGGCTATTTTTTATACGGCTTGCGGGTGCGCTCCTGAGCTGGCCCTATTTGTCCCACTGACACCAACTATTTTTCTTCCCAATACCAAAGATCGGGCATTGTTTACTCCCACTGGGCACAGTCTGGCCCCCTAAAGTCTGAAGGACAGTAAACTGGCCCTTTTTTTTTAGAAAGTTTGGAGACCCCTGTTCTAGATCATATTCTAATGGCTTGAATTTCAGATGTCGATGGTATGACGCTTTTCTATATTTACACACAGATGGTGCTAATTAATATTAGAAATAAGTTTGAAAAAACTATGGGCTGCTTACCCTGGACTAATAATTAGCAAAAAATATAAATAAATCAAATGGATTGTGATATATATATATATATATATATATATATATATATATATATATATATATATATATACAGCCCGTAGTGAGACCAAAAAGGTCTAGTGATAGAGAAAATTATATATAAATAAATAACATACTGCGCTCAAAAATAATTAAAAAGTTCATAAACCACTTAAAACAGCCCATACGTTCCACCTGCGCTCCAGATAGATGGCAGAAGTGATGAGTCACACACTAACCAGTCTGACGCGTTTTGTCAGCAATGTCTGACGTGTCATCAGGGGTAATGTAATCGTGGAGTGCAGGTGGAACGCACTTGGCATGCCTGTTCATTTGTATGTGCCATGTTAAGTTTACTGAAATGTAAGGGTTACATGTTTTTTATGGATCTTGATACATATTTCCACATGATGCGTTTTCTCTTCTCTCTTTGATTTATGACATTACCAGTGTTGGCGGACATACTATTTGGGGGCTAGATCTCACTTGAGGACACATTTTCATTGTTACCCATGCTTATTTGACTACCTGTAATGGGTGGCCTGTCAGTCTGGCGAGAAGGATGGTTGCCTAAATTATTCAGTGGAAGATGGTACTTATTCCTCACAACAATTAAGAATACTCCACTTTTTCACTTGGATTAAAGAATTAGGTGGTGGTTTATGGGCTTAAATTTTTTGCTAATTTATTAAGACTAGAAAAACCTTAAATGACTGTTGTCTTATGAGTTTATGTGAAATCTCCATTAATAGCTGTAAAATATTGTAATTATTCATATATTTAATTTAGCTTGTATCTATGGAAGGCGTGTAACATAGCTTCACAGAATTGTCTGTTAAACAGACAATTCGGTGCCTAAGCTTGTGTATCTAAACAATGGGACCCAAACCTCATTGTTCTACACATATTCACGTCAAATGATCCCATGTTTAGATATGCAATGAAGGTCAGCCCAACATCAATACTTAACTTTCCTGAAGGTCATGTACCTACAAGTTAAGTCTCCCACTCAAAATAGGCGTGCCAAAGATTTGCATTAAAGGGGTCTGACTTATGCAAAGTATAGGGATTGGAGATGTAGCCAATCCTGAAACAAGTATAGGGAAGCCCACCAATCAAATCCACGCCATCCCAACCAATGAGGCATCAGCCTGTAATGATATACACAGACTAGATGTGGGGGGGGGGAACACACTCTGTGGTAGAGCAGTCACCCGAATGGAACCTTTGTGGGTCATAGCCTGGTAACTATTGGAACTAAATATTTTATCTTATGTCTTTTCTGTCCTACGGTTTGTAGATTAAAGTGGTTGTAAACCCTTTACAACCACTTTAACTACAGGCAAGCCTATAATTAGGCTTACTGGTAGCTGCACTGGATATCTCCTAAACCTGCACGATTTAGGAGATATCCCTGTATTTGCATGTGCCGACGTCAGCGCACTTAAGCCAACTGAAGCAATGGCATGTACGTGCCGTTGCGTCAGTTGTACTGTGGCGTTCCCGGGTGCTCCAGCACGCATGCTCATGAGTGACGTCATCGCGTCTCCGGCGCTGTGATTCAACAGCGCCGGAGCCGCGATACCCGGAAGTAACCCCCAGGAGAGATGTCGCCGGCCGGAGGGGGAGACGAGGATGGCTGCGGGGGCTTGGTTCTAGGGTAAGTATTTCATAATGCATACTAGCTCATTATGCCTTTGTCTTGCAGGGTTTTTCGTTTTATTTTTTATTTACCCAGGTTTACAACCACTTTAATGTTTTAAGGAATATACTCTGCATTCCTTCATGTAATCCATGATTTTTATCCTGTTCCTGTACAATTAGATATATTGCTGTGTATTTGTCTAGGCCTACTTTACTATATACCAATAAATTGGTGTTATTGTGTTTCACTCATGGTCAAAGAACTCTCATTTAACCCAAACAATATCTGAGAGATATTAAATCTCAAATATAGTAAATGGGTAACATGAGCTTAAAATTGGAGATGTTGCCTATGAATCAGAATACAGATGTTCTACCAATCAAAGGGAAAATTTAATTAGTAGGTACAACCTTTTTTTAATTCTAATGAATCAGAAACTATTGACATTTGTGTCCAGCCAAGGCTGGGAACAAGGGTGACTATAAAACATAACAAGTCTCCATTTGCCCAACATGACCTCCTGCTTCTTGCAGCCAATGTCCTAATGCTATAAAAACCTCACTGCGGCACGAATACATTGATTAATTCGCTTTTCATGACAGATAACATACAGCTCAGGTTCTAGGAAAGCAAAAGAGGGATAATCTCGGAACAACGATAATCAATTTCTATGCATGATCAATCAATGTGCAAAAGAAACGTGAATAAAAGAAAAAAAGGTGGGTCACTTAAGGTGACAACTGCAGAAATGGCACATTTGCCTTTTAACTAAGAAAACAAGTTTAAGAATGCTTTAGAAAATCCTACAGACTAATAAACTCTTATAAGATACTGTACTAAGTAACATTCTGAAAATGGACATCCAAGCAGATTGTCATTACTGCCAATGTTTAATACAGATGCCTTTTCATTTTTGGTGAGTCTCTGACTTCCCTGTTGATGCATTGCACTTGATTGTTGTCTGGCACATATTTTGTCCTGGGCTTGTCGTCACTTGTCTCTGTTGCTCTGGTTTCTGGTGCTACTGCTGAGTTTACATAGAGAAAGTGGATTGTCAGCCACAATTATGAGCCCTGGTGAGGAATCAAAGTCTGATCCTTCATACATGGATTCTGGGGCTGGGAGTTTCAAGATCACTGCGATTCTATCTCATTACCATTTCACTGCAGCAAATCTGTAATGTCATTTTTTTTATTTCTTCATAAAAATAAGTGGATAGATGCCGTGTAGTTCTAAAGGGGAAAATGGTAAGCTGTTCAATCAGTTTATTACCAGCAAAAAGCGCACTTGGGAGCCCTAATTCACAGAAAGTATTGCGAAAAAAAAATAAAATAAACAAACATTCAGTTTTTCTGGTTATTAAAAGAAAAGACCTAATTTAAAAAGGGACAGTAAAAAATGATTGGTGATACCAATGGCAGATGGTGCTCAATTTTCTTCAGGGGGGCGGCTCAATTAAAAAACCTTTTGTGTTTATCAGCCTCCCCATCAACCCCATAATTAATTACCTGAGCCCCATCTCTGTCCAGCAATGCCCACCAATGTTTAAGCCTTCTGGGACACTCCTCCTGATTGGCTGGGACATAGCAGCGGTGCCATTGGCTCCCGCAGCTGTCAAAGTCAGTCAGCCAATCAAGGGAGAGGGGGCGGGGGCGGGTTGGGGCTCCGTGTCTGAATGGACACACAGAGCTGTGACTCGGCTCCAGTGCCTCAATTGGAAGCTGCTGAATGTGGGGGCACTCGATAGGAGGGAGGGACCAGAAGCAGCAAAGAGGAACCCGGAGAAGAGGAGGATCCAGGCTGCTCTGTGCAAAACCAACTGCACAGAGGAGGCAAGTGTTTTTATTTTATTTTTTAAATAACATGTTTTGAGACTTTACAATCACTTTAATCATAGGATGAGATCGTAGGATGACCAATAGACAAAAAAGTAAACATAAATAAAAAATTCTAGTTTTTTTTATTGTTTATTTTAGTCCCCAAAGAGTCCCCAAACTTTCTAAAAAAAGGGTCAGTTTACTATCCTTTAGACTTTAGAGGGGCCAGACTGTGGCCAGTGGGAGTAGAAAATGCCCTGGTGACCCATCACTGGTGTCAGGTGGGATTAATAGTGCCCCATCAGTGGCGTCAGTGGGAGGAATAGTGGCCCATCAGTGGTGTCAGTGGGAGGAATAGTGCCTCATAAGTGGTGTCAGTGGGAGGAATAGTGGCCCATCAGTGGTGTCAGTGGGAGGAATAGTGCCCCATCAGTGGTGTCAGTGGGAGGAATAGTGCCTCATAAGTGGTGTCAGTGGGAGGAATAGTGCCCCATCAGTGGTGTCAGTGGGAGGAAGTGGCCCATCAGTGGTGTCAGTGGGAGGAATAGTGCCCCATCAGTGGTGTCAGTGGGAGGAATAGTGGCCCATCAGTGGTGTCAGTGGGAGGAAGTGGCCCATCAGTGGTGTTAGTGGGAGGAATAGTGCCCCATCAGTGGTGTCAGTGGGAGGAATAGTGCCCCATCAGTGGTGTCAGTGGGAGGAATAGTGCCCCATCAGTGGTGTCAGTGGGAGGAATAGTGCCCCATCAGTGGTGTCAGTGGGAGGAATAGTGCCTCATAAGTGGTGTCAGTGGGAGGAATAGTGCCCCATCAGTGGTGTCAGTGGGAGGAATAGTGCCCCATCAGTGGTGTCAGTGGGAGGTATAGTGCCCCATCAGTGGTGTCAGTGGGAGGAATAGTGCCCCATCAGTGGTGTCAGTGGGAGGTAGTACCCCATCAGTGGTGTCAGTGGTAGGAATAGTATCCCATCAGTGGTAGGAATAGTGCCCCATCAGTGGTGTCAGTGGGAGGGAACAATGCCTCATCAGTGGTATCATTGGGAGGAATAGTGCCCCATTGTTGGTGTCAGTGGGAGAAATGGTGACCCACTGTTGGTGTCAGTGGCAGGAATTATGTCCCATTGTTAATGTCATTGGGAGGAATAGTTCCCCAAGTACTGGATAAAGGCAAGCAAAGAGCAGCATCCAGCCCCCAGTTTGGAGACCACTGGTTTATATGAATGTAAAATTGTAAGGCCCCTTTCACATGGGGCGGATCCACTTAGCGGAGTCCGCCAGCTCAGCGGGAGATCACTTTATTGATCTCCACTGAGCCGGTGGATGACAGGTCTGTCTCTGCTCACTGAGCGGGGAGGGACCTGTCAGAGTCCTGCTGATCTTTATGGGGAGATCAGACAAAAACGGACAGCATGTCCGTTTTCTTTAGATCTCATCCAAACCGATCCGCCAAGACAGGTGGCAGACGTATCGCCATATGTCTGTCTTGAGCAGATCAGATGGCAGATGGGTGTCATCGAACACATTTCCGCTGACATCCGCCTGCCCATAGGAATCAAAGGATGGCCCGCTTGGATCCGCCTAACTGACAATGACACGAATAAATAGATGGCACTGCAGATTCAACTGCAGCTTAAGGCTGCAGGGTTCATCTGCAGGCTGAAGGCTTTTGTCAATGAAACCTCCAGCTTGCATGTGATCACTATATCATAGATAACATTCTTCACATGATCTGGAACCACTCTGACTGGTTCACAATCATCAGTGCGCCAAAAAGACTTGGTCTTGCTGGGAAACAATAATAAACAGATTAAGGGCAGGTAGGGAGTTAGAGTTTCATACATGTCACTAACAACCGGGCTCAGCAAGTGTTTTTAGGCTTGACTGGGGCCTCTGGTCAAATGATAATTTGCTTTTGATGTTCACTGAATAAAATAAAAAGTGCTTTGCTGAGAAACTAGACAAAACCTGGGCTACATTTACACAGGTTTGAGAACAGGGTCATTAAAAAAAAAGGCAACAATGCAACCATGAGTTTTAAGGGGGGAGCTCCAGCCACATCTTGTTGTGGACCTTTAGATATTCTATGGATAGTTACATGAAGGGCTCGTAACATAGGATATGACCTTCTACCTCATAACACAGACAATCTTTAGCAAGCACACATGCAGCATTTTTACAAAAAGGATTTCAGAGAAATTCTACCAAAGGATTTCTTTGATAAGACATTCCAGAATACATAATCAAGCAGGTACAGTGCATTCATAAAGTATTTACCTGTTGTAAATTACATTTATTGGACATGATTTGGAAAGGCACACACCTCTATATAAACGGCCTAATGATAATGTATACTTTCCTGGCAGACTCCATGGCAACATATGTTTGGGTAGCTCTGCCCTCACTCCTACCCCATAGGACCCCACTTCCATAAGTTTTGAGGCTGAGCCATAGCCGCATTCTTTTTTTTTTGTCCTCCTTACTCATAGGACCAATTTTGTTTGAAGTTTTTCCCAACTTTTGGAAGTGTTGGAGGCTGGGTCCTGTGTAGGAGCAGATGTAAGGAGCGTTCTATGGCATCCAGAAGTCTTCCAGGATGGCTTGAGTGGTCACGAGTCCCCAGCTATGAGTGGGGTGGTATTTGGCATACATATGCAGAGGATTGATGCCTGGAGATTGGGCCCTACCATCAGCTGGTGTTTGCATTGGCCCGGAAGCCCTGCTATCAACATTCCCAGTGTGGATACTCAAGTGATTACTGTGTCCTTAGCTATCAGCGGGGTGGTGTTATGGCACACATATGTAGAGGATCGATTCCTGGAGTGTTTTTTGTCAAGACGTGCTTACTGTTTAGAACCAAGGATTTTCCCTTCATTCTTGTAGTCAGCCATAAGGGAGGGTACACAGCAGCAACGTTGGCAGTGTATTGAAACTTCTGTAGTGAAAGGAAGATTTATCTTCCTACAATACAACCACCCTAAAAGGCCCCTTTCACACGGACGGTCCGTTCAGGTCTGCCTGTCAGTTTTTTAGGCGGACCTGAACGGACGCTCTATAGACCTCTATGGAGAGTCGGATGTCAGCGGTGACATGTCCGCTGACATCCGACCTGCTCCGATCCGAAAAAGTGTGACGGAGGAAAACCCTATTTTTCCATCCGTCTGCGGATCGGATCGGGTAACGACGGACTCTACGGTCCGTCCACATCCGATCCCCCATAGGGGAGAGCGGTGCTCTGACAGAGTGCAGACAGACCTGTCATCTTCCTGCTCAGCGGGGATCGACGGAGCGACCCCCCGCTGAGCAGAGCGGGCTCCGTACACTGACGTGTGTGTGTGAAAGAGCCCTTAGTATAAAGCCAAAACTGCACAACAGTGGCTGAAAAAATGGGCAAGTCAGAGTTCAGATGCCAACCAATAAAATCAATATTGGCTGAATTCAAAAAGGCTTTTCACTTATGATCCCCATGCCACCTGATGTGAATCTAGATGTGATTCAATGTTGATCATAAAACATGAAAACCTTCAAGGGCATGCTTTCATTTTTAAAAAGGTACTGTATATTATGTTCTGGAGCCTTAAAGTGGTTGTAAACCCTTACAAACCACTTTGACCTACAGGTAAGCCTAGATTAAGGCTTACCTGTAGGTCCAATAAATCTCTCCTAAACCTACATGGTTTAGGAGATATTTAGAAAAGAAAAGGCATCGCTGTCTACAGCGCATGCGCCGTAGACAGTGGTGCATGCGCCGTAGAAAGTGGCGCGCAGGCGCACTGCGCATGCCAGGTTCATGGCGATATGCCGCTTTCCTGCGCGGGAGTGACGTCATCGCCGCTCCAGCGAATGACAGTCACTCCGGGTTTGATGGCGACGCAGAAGATCGTGGATGAGGACCGCTTCGGGGGCTTCGTTTTCAGGTAAGTCATTCATAATGAGCTAGTATGCTCTGCATACTAGCTCATTATGCCTTTGCCTTGCAGGGTGTCTTTTTTTTTTTGCTTTAAGAGGCTTTACTTCCTCTTTAACAAGCCAGTTTATGCTTGTTTCACATATGATAGTAGAACAGAAATAGAGCTCCATTCATGGATAAAAGCTGAGCATCATGTACAAACAACAGACCAGCTCTCTAAAAATCGTACTGCTGTTTATAGTGAAAATAAAAGTTGCCAAAGTAACTTCTCTTTTCTTTCCACTCCTGTACTAAGATATTATTCATAGCAATTAGCTAAATAAATGAGCCAAGTGAAGGAATATGTAAATCTAGGTACATTCAGATTTGGAAGTATTGTAAATAACACAAAACTTAGCACCCTATTAAACCTTAGGAAGCATCTGACGTGGTTTCCAAGTCTTATCTAATACAAACACCTTAACGGAATCTAGATAAAAACCAAGGTGGTTTGGGTAAATGATTTTGATGTAGATGTTTTAAAGAAAACCTTCCCGAAATACAAACAGAAAAAAAAGCCTTTAAAGTGTATTTTCCAGGTTCTGTAGTAGCCTGATAAGGTGGAATTTTTCACGCACACAAGTGGCTTACAGGAGTGGAAGTATAACGTGAAATACCTGATGATCACAGACAACAACCTATCATGGGAAATGAGCAGATCCAGGCCATCACTTAAACTCAGACAGTTCTTTCAGCTGTCAGTAAATGTAGACAGCAACACACAGGGAGAGACAATCTGAAGTAGTAAAGGAAATATTTAGCAAGAAAAATGTCTTACAATAAATGCTGATATGTTGACACCAATGCCAATATATCTATCAATAATCAAAACTACTTAATCACTGATACACTATAATGACAAAAATATTGGGATACCTGCCACACACATGAACTTTAATGGCATTCCAAAAAAATCGAATAAAAATAAAGCTTTAACCAGCAGGTGCTGATATAGATATATACAGTGTGTGTGTGTATAATATATAGATATATGCACTATATTGTCAAAAGTATTGGGACACTGCCTTTACACGCACATGAGCTTTAATGGCATCCCAGTCTTAGTCCATAGGGTTCAATATTGAGTTGGCCCACCCTTTCCAGCTATAACAGCTTCAACTCTTCTGGGAAGGCTGTCCACAAGGTTTAGGAGTGTGTCTATGGGAATGTTTGACCATTCTTCCAGAATTGTGCATTTGTGAGGTCAGGCACTAACATTGGATGAGAAGGTCTGGCTCGCAGTCTCCGCTCAAATTTATCCCAAAGGTGTTCTATTGGGTTGAGATCAAGCCTCTGTGCAGGCCAGTGAAATTCCTTCACCCAAACTCGCTCATCCATGTCTTTATGGACCATGCTTTGTGCTTTGGTGCGCAGTCATGTTGCAACACGAAGGGGCCATCCCCAAACCGTTTTCATAAAGTTGACGCCTTGAAGTGGTGTTTCCACCCAAAAAAAAAATAGCTTAAAATTCATAAAAAAAATAAAATAAAAATAATTGAAAAAAAAAAAAATGTACTCACCTCTAAATGCCTGTTGCTAGGGGGTCCCTCGTAGTCTGCCTCCTTCAGTGCCCGGGCACTGACATCACTTCCCCCTCGGCGCAGTCAGTCATCTGGGACACGTGACAGGTCCCAGATGACTGTGCGGCGTATCACAGCGCACAGCGCCGCTCGCGCATGCGCAGTGGGTGCTCGGCTGTGAAGCCACAGCCAGGTGCCTACAATAAGAGTGCCGGCGCCGCCAGCTGGGCGGGGAACAAGGGGGAGGGACTTCGTTCCCCCGCATTGCTGGACCCTGGGACAGGAAAGTGTCCGATTATTAAAAGTCAACAGCTGCAGTATTTGTAGCTGCTGACTTTAAAAAAAAGGGACACCCCACTTTAAGATTTCTTTTCACTGGAAGTAAGGGGCCAAACCCAACCCCTGAAAGACAACCCCACACCATAATTCCCCCTCCACCATATGATTTGGACCATAAAGACATGGATGAGCGAGTTTGGGGTAGAGGAACTTGAATGGCCTGCACAGAACCCTTATCTTAAGCTGCATGGTCTTTGGAATCTTTTAGGTGGGGTACCTCCCCACCTTGTCCCTTTTTTTGCCTGCACAGAGTCCTGACCTCAACCTGATAGAACACCTTTGGCATGAACTTACTGCAAAATTAAGATTTTTTTTTTTGGGGAGGGGGGGGGGTTGATTGTAAAAATGCATTTACACTTAGAGAACACAGCAAGCTGCGTGCTGTGGGGGCAATTGTCAGGAAGGAGGGGCCTGGAGTGTCGGTGGGGGGACCTAAGAAGGATCTGGGCTGCTCTGCGCGAAAACCACTGCACAGAGCAGGTGTGTTTAACATGTTTGTTATTAAAAAAATAAAATAAACAAGCCTTTAATATCACCTTAAAGTTCCTAGCTGGATAAGTTACCAAGATAGCTTACAGGTATCTAAAGCCCAAGGCTGGCCATAGGATACACTTTGAAATGAATGATTTGTGCCAGTGAGAATGAAACTTGAGTTAAACTGTAAGTTATGGGTGCTAAATCTTAAAAAAATTGCAATAAATTGGCAGTACTAGGGCAAACTAATTTTCGATTAAAAGTAAACGTATCAAACAATCGCTAAAGAAAAAATATCAATGAGAATAAATGTGGGAGTGGGGGGTGGCAGAGGACTAGGAAGTCCTTTACCTGTTGATCCTGCCAGAAATCTAGCGAGTTTCCCATGCTCCTGGTCTCTGCTGACTGCTGTTCCCAGCTCTCTCTGTGGCCTACAAAACTCCTCTATTATATAAAGAAAAAAAAGTGGAAGGTATTCCATAATCTTAGCACACATCTTGTCTGTCCTACGAGTACAATGTTGCTCCCCCACCGATAAAGTACCGTAAAGAAGTGTTGTCATAGGGCAGGAAGTGTATTACTGGGAAGATCAACAGAAGAAAATATAGCAAAATAAGCTTGAAACAAATGCAGCCACCACATCTAAGGACAGGTAAGCTGAAATGTATTATATTTTTATTTTTGAGTTAAGATACACATAAATGGTTGCATGGAGCTGCCCTTTAATGTTGCAAGGCAACAAGTTCTATTTATTTTATTTTTTATAGGTACTTGTATATAGCAGTCAATTTACGCAGCACTTTACATATATACTAATGCCCCATACACACAATGAGATTATCAGATATATGATCGTCTATTTTTTATTGCATGCCAATCTCACGTCGAATCTGATTTTACTAAAGTCACGAAATTTCCCGCATGACAGAAAAAACATTCGGAAGTGATGTCATGTGTTGTAATGCATTTTCGAACGATAGCTGTACTGATTAAACAAAAATTGTACGATCTAGCATCGTACGAAAAAAATTCCGTGCATGTCCAAGGACCACGGCTATGGAATGCTCTGCCAACCAACATCCGCATGGAAGAAAACCAAATCGGGCCTTCAGGAAAAAAACCTCAAGACCCACCTCTTCTAGAAGCTTGACAACAAAGCACGAATACAGCACCTTGAGGCAATTCAGTTGCATTGTAGCGCTATATAAATTATTCATTCATTCATGTCAGAATAATATCAGATGAACTGTCCTGATCGGCTCTCGAAAGCTCTGTACTAATGATCCAATTATCGTACGATCGATTCGAATGTGGCATTTTACGTACGATTTTCGGATCTAGTGTACGGGGCTTAAGGCTCCATGCACACTGAAGCTCAAAAAAGCTTTTTCTGGATGCCAGATTGCTGGCAGAAAACGCTGGTTGAAAAACATGCTTTTAACAGCGTTTTGTACGAGCGTTTATGAGCGTTAGCGCTTATGGGCGTTTTTTAAAAAAATGCACAGAGGACACTCCAAAAATCCCACAATGCATTCCAAACTCCCACAATGCATTGAAAAAATAGAACGCCGAACGCTAATTAACACGCGTTTATCAGGGTTTGGCTTTTTTTGGCGGTGAAAAACGGCACCTTGAACGCGAATTTCTGGCGTTCAGAAAAAAAGACCATAAACGCCACTGTTCATTAAAGCTAAAAAAACTTCCATGTGTGCATGGACACATAGGCTAACAGAGTGGAGTTTATGGGCTTTTAAAAAAAAAAAACGTTCACATCAGTTCCTGCCCTTAAGGAGCTTATAGTGATGGCCCCACCAGCAGCACATACTCTTCAGGCTTTAATCGCCTGCTGATGAGTTTGACCACTGAAAAAAAATGATCTGCTACTTTTTTTTAAGCAAATTTTTCAAAAGTTTCAGATTCAGCTAAATTGGTGATTTTGCAGCAAAATAAATTTAGCTGAAATTTCTCAGCTCATCCCCACTCTCTTCATTCTGGAGGGTGAACAGAGCAGTGGCTAATGAAGTAAAGGCTATTATGTGCATCTGGTAGAATTGGCATTAAAGTGAACCTGTTGATTGGCCCTGCATGGGAAAAGCACAGATTAATTTAGATATTCTTAAAGTGGAACTTTACTCTCCCAATCAACATTGATTATTTTTAATCCTTATTCTGCTACTATTAGTAGATAGATAGGAAGGTATACTATATTAACTTTTTTAAACTTTTTATTTTTACAGTTCTTCAGTTACTTCCTGGTTTTCGTGCCTAGGCAAATGACATCAAACATCCCAGAAGTCTTCAGAAAGAGAGGAGGGGTTTTCTCAGCTAAGCAAACTTTTCTGCCTGCATGCATGAGCTAAGGGCAGATTCCAGGAAGTAAATGCTACACAAATCATCTGCCCTTACTAAAGATGGCCATGGCCAGAAATGCTAGGGGGGTGTTTTTCAAAGTGATTTCTCATCAAAATAAAGCATGGAGACATGGATGGATGGATGGGGGTGTTTGCTTTGAATATTAAAAATTAATCATATAGCATTTTTGGTTGCTCAGATGTTGTGAAGATCCGACTTTAAAGGGTAACCTTTGTACTAGGGGTGCACCTAATGGAAATTTTGGTGCCGAAACCGAATATGAAGGATGCACTAGGCCGAAAATTATAGTTTAAAAAAATATTTTTTATATATATATATATATATATATATATATATATAATATACATACATACATACATACATACATACACACACACACACACATACACAATTGTATTATGTTATATTCGACATTTAAATTATCAATTTAAATTAATATGAATTTATTGTTGGCCATTACCGGCACCTTTAATGCATATGCAAGTGCATACGCAAGTCGTGCCCGCAAATGTAAACGGTGTTCAAATCCCACGTGGGGTTTTGCCTTGATTGTTAGCACAAGAGCAATAATTCTAGCAAAAGGCCTCTAACGCTAAACTGGTAACCATTAAAAAAATGTAAACGTCGCCAATGGAAATTTTAAAGTACTGTCGTTTGTCACGAGTGTGAGCAATTTTAAAGCTAACATGTTAGGTATCCATTTACTCGGCGTAACATCATCTTTCAAAATATGCAAATAAATTGGGCTAACTTTACAGTGTTTTTTTCTTTTTTAATTCATGGAAGTGTATTTTTTCCAAATAAATTGCGTTTGAAAGACCACTGCGCAAATACCGTGTGACAAAAATATTGCACCATATGACCACCATGTTATTCTCTTGGATCAGTATAATGTTTGGGGGTTCTAAGTAATTTTCTAGCAAAAAATACAGATTTTTAACTTGTAAGCAACAAGTGTCAAAAAAAGGCTTGGTCCAGAAGTGGTCAAGATTGATTTACATCCCAGATGTGTTATGAGACAAAGTTATTGATTTCGAATACACCTTTTTGTCTGTGACATCGTAGCCAATAATCTTAATTATAATAGAATAAACTAAGCAGTCAGCTCTTCTCACACCTGAGGAACATCAAAGGAAATTGCTTTCTCATTTATGTTTCTTGGCAGAACATTGTTAACAAAGCGAATTACAACATATAAATGACTGCTTTGATATGTCTCTTGAGACAACAAAGTGAAGCGGACTTGTCATTCATATACTATAAAACATTAAGCCTCATTTTGTACTAGACATAGCATAAAATGCACAGCTGTAGAGCGACTTCTAAATTTGCATTTTTACATTACATCTTAAAGGTGTTCATTCAATTGCACACGAGCAACTGAAAGGTGACAGGGTTTTGTCTACTGTCCAGTGCTGAAAGGTGACAGGGTTTTGTCTACTGTCCAGTGCTGAAAGGTGACAGGGTTTTGTCTACTGTCCAGTGCTGAAAGGTGATAGGGTTTGGTGATAAAAGCTAATAAGGATATTGTCAACTGGCTGTTGCTAAAATGTGAGAAGGTATTGTCCATTGGCCAATGCCGCTTTACCAAAAAAAAAAAAAAAGTAGGGGTTCACTAAGATGGCTGTATGGTTTTACATTTATTCTGGCAGCAAGTACACTGTATGCTTGTAATATTTGTGCTAACATTTACATGCATACAGCTCAAATGTGGATGCAGGCAGCTCCTGCCAGCTTGTATTATATATTGCCAACATGCGGGAGGCTCTTGCCACCTAGTTTTCTAGGATGCAGGCAGGCTGCCCAGCTTCTTAGGTTGCCAGAATGAAGGCGGACCTGCTGCCTAGGGTTTCTGGTCACTAGGACACAGGGGACACCTGCTAGGTTGCTGGTAAGTAGATGGTTCCTGCTGCCTGGTGACCTAGGTTGCTAGGATGTAGTTGGTTCCTGATACTTAGCAAACTAGGTGGATAAGATGAAGGCAGCGTCTGCCACCTAGCATCCTAGGTTGCGAAGACCTAGGTGGTACCCGCTTGTCTAGCATTTTAGGTTGCTAGGACGCAGATGGTCCCTGCCACCTAACATCCTGGTTATCCAGAGCCAATAGGAGTACATTTATGCTAAATGCTGTAAAACACGTAAACATTAGCACATTTATTTACCTGTATACAACATTCAATACAGGCCATACAAAGAACCATAGATACAGATTTTTCTATTTTTTTTTTAAAGCCTACAGTTTTAGTTTTACAGTTTTTAGGAGCTACAGTTGTGTACATGGGCCCATAACATTCAACTACTATGTCTCTGCCAAGAAACAAAATTCAGCTGCTGTATTAAAAGACCTGCTGATACTCTGTTTGATACTTATAAAGAATATGAGGCCCTTTTCACATGGGCTTTCCGATCAGGTATGCCTGTAATTTTTTAAGGCGGACCTGATCGGACACTCCATTCACTAATGGCAGATGTCAGCTGTGACATGTCCGCTGACACCTGCTGCTATTCGATCCTGTCCGTGAAATCCAGATGGATGGTGACCCTATTTTCCATCTGTCTGGCAGATCGAATCGAATGAAAACAGACAGTCGCTCCATTTTCATCCGATCTCCCCATAGAGGAGAGCGGGGCTCTGATAGGTCTGTCCCTGCACAGTGAGTGGAGAGAGACCTGTCATCCGCCTACTCAGTAGGGATCAGAGGAGAAATCCCCCGCTGAGCCAAGCAGAGTCCGCCGGGCAGACCGCCTGTGTGAAAGGACCCTTACAGTGCTAAAATAAATATGACCTTATAACAAAGTGCTGTTCAAAAATACATATTCTTTATAAGTACCATAGTATGGAAAATACACATATTCTTTATAAATACCATAGTATGGAAAATACACATATTCTTTATAAATACCATAGTATAACATAGAGCCTTATTGAGATTCATAAAAAGTATGCATTATGAATCAAAACACAGTGTATTGTGAGCCTGTGTGCATGGGCCCTAAAGTACTGAACACCTTTGTTTTGATGCACTTGGGATGTATTTAGCTGATTTAAACTTAAAGTGTATGTTACCCCAACATTTCATATTTCAAGGGCCGGCGAGTAATCTGAGGGCCGAGTGTGGCTCTTAATGAGGTAATATAGCTGCAGTTTTATCATATAACAGACACTTTTGCAAATAAAAGTATGAAACATCCAATCACTTGTCCGTGGGTCGGGTGAATTAATCACGGGCACTGACGGGCAGGAGATTTAGTGGCGGAAGGCTGGGTATGGCCCGTGGGTTGCTGACCCCTGTTATAGACAATCGGATACTATAATATTGACTCTATTGCTACTGTGTCAAGAGGTCGATGCGTTTCACAAAAATTGCTTCTTCAGGACCTCAATGTCTCGACCACAAAATCGAGGTGGCATGCGTCTAAGGTGAACCAGTAAAGTGGAAAGAATGGTGTGCCCCATGTCTTTTGGAAGTGATTTAGTATGTGATGCCATTAAGTCATACAGGTAGATAACTACATAGTCTGGATATTTAATCACTAAAGCATGAGGCCCAAGGCCCAGACTAAGCGATAACTGCAAGTATCACAATATTCAGTTCCATACAGGACAGCATGACTTAAATGATGTTCTGTATAAGAACCCCCAGCTGTATATCTCAGGGATTAAAATCTCCAATATGTGTATATTTATGCAGGACAGCACCAGCAGACTTTTATCAGAGGCTAGATAGTAACAATCTCAATATCAGAAATGTGTCTCCTCCTTTTGTAAGATTTCCTTTTACCAATCTCAGATATATGTCTGCATAGCACCATCCACCATTCTATGGTATGCACGGGCTGGAGCTTGTGTCGTTTTCAGAGGTTTGGCTGGTAAAAGGAAAGCTTACAAAAAGGAGGAGACACATTTCTGATATTGAGATTAAGTTACTATATAGCCTATGATACAAGTCTGCTGGTGCTGTCCTGCATGAATATACACATATGGCAGATTTTAATCCCCGAGATATACGAGTACAGCCGGTGGTTATTATGCTGAACATCATTTAAGTCATGCTGTCCTGTATGGAACCAAATATCGTGATACTTGCAGTTATCGCTTAGTCTGGGCCTTGGGCCTCATGCTTTAGTGATTAAATATCTAGACTATGTAGTTATATCTTCCTGTATGACTTAACGGCATCACATACTAAGCCACTTCCGTAAGACATATGGCAAACCATTCTTTCCTCTTTATCTACTGGTTCACCTAAGACGCCTATTGAGGTCCTGAAGAAGCAATTTTTGGGAAGCACGTTGACCTCTTGACACAGCAACAATAGAGTCAATATTATAGCATCCGATTGGCCTATAAGAACTGTATTGAACCAATGTTTTTGTGGTTTTATGAGTAATATGTATAGATTAAAATTTTTGTAATAAAGACTATACTATATAAACTGCTGGTTATCGTCCTCTCTGGTACCATTGTAGTACGTTCAGTTGGTCTCTACATATTTTCTAGTATAAAATAGTTATTAGATACCAATATAGCCCATAATTCCTTGTATCGAAATTCGAATAGATTTCGAATCAAATTTGAATAGTTTTCTAATTGAATTTTAATTTCCGAAAAGCATAAAATAGAAAAGGAAATAAAGGAATAGAATATAATAGAGTAAAACCGAATACAAAATAAAAAAATTTAAAAAAATAGAATGGAAAAAAAAAAAGGGATAGAAAAGAATAGAATAAAAAAAGAAAGAATATAACTTCTGAAACTTGCATTTAAAAAAGAATACATTTTAATAGAATAGAAAATAAAATATAAAAATGTTTTATAGAATAAACAATTGAACAGAATAGAAAGAATACAACATAACCGGTTTCCGAAATTCAACTTTTGAATAGAATAAATTGAATTTGAATAGAAAATAATATACTAGGATATAATAGATAATAAAAGAATAGAATAGAAGGAATATAACCATCTTCCGAAATTCGAATAGAACAAATTCAATTTCAAATGAAATTGGATTCAAATGCAATTCAAATGAAATTCGAAAATTTTTAAATCTATTCGAATTCGAACAAAACTAATGCCGAAAATGAATTAAACCAATTTAACTTAACAAATTTATGTAAATAACAAATTGAAAACAAATAATTTTTTTCGTTCTGCACATGTCTAATTAAAAACATTTAAAGCACTTTAGATCTTCTGTAGGCCCAGTTTGTCGTTCATTCCACAGTGATGTGTATATGAGGTTTTTAACATTGTTGGTCACAAATATTTTTAAGCTTACATGGAATTTAGGAATAAAATGGCATAAAAGACCACTGTAAGGTGATCAATTTGTTGGCGTTAAGTGATTGACGTGTAACCACCGAGTTTGCCATGAGTGGCTGATGGATAGTGTGGGTTAGCAACAGAGTAGATCATTGAGTGGATCTGTCAAGGACCTCCTTTACTGATTGTTCTCTGTTTTATCGATTTCTTGCAAGGTTAGTGTAATTACAATTAAACATTGCATCAGAATGGCGATGCTTTGTTATTTATGAATTCTGGGGCAAAAGCATTTCATTGTTTTGTACTGGTTGTTTAGTCAGGGGATTGTTTTCTCTCTCGTTTTTTCTTTTCTGTATATATTTTAATACTGTAATGCAATAATGGGCATCTTTTATTTAGCATTTAGAATTTTATTGTGCTGCAGCTAGGATTAAAATGTCCTGTAAGATCTCGACTGCTGCTCAACACAAAATACAGCATCCACCCCAACGGTCTGAAGCACCCCCTGCATAGTGCTCCAATCAACAACACCCTCACTCCCTGAGCACTGTGCAGGTGGCAGGAGGGATTGCTGGTGACCGAGATCTGTATACACTATGTTGAGTAACGGATCATATTTACAGAGTGCTGCCAGCACAAGGAACTCTGACACAATAGTACAATCAAAAAATAAAAATGAACGTTTATGTAGACTGACTGCACTACGGTAATAAAAGACAAAGGGGTCAATTCACTAAGAATTTAGCGTTAAATAAGGAATGAGGTATTTTTTCGATTCCGCGGCAACTACTGCATTTTCTCATGCTGTAATTGTGTAAATGTAGTGGTGGTTGTATGGGTTTGTTTTTATTAAATTTTTTTCTAAATAACGAACATGTCATACTTACCTCCACTGTGCAGCTCGTTTTGCACATAGTGGCCCTGAACATCCTCTTCTGGGGTCCCTCGGTGGCTCTCGTGGCTCCTCCCCACATCAGATAACCCCCCCTAGGAGGAGCGCTCCCACTGGGGGTTTACCGTGCGGGCGAGCTCCCGGGTCCAGCATTCGGCGAACATAGAGGCCAAATGCAGGACTTGGCCCCGCCCCCTGGGGCCCGCGTCATTGGATTTGATCGACAGCAGTGGGAGCCAATGGCTGCGCTGCTATCAATCTATTCAATCAAGAGCCCAGAACCCCGGGCAGAGAGACAGCACATCCCCTTGGGTCAAGTTCTAGGGCTCAGGTTAGTAAAACGGGGCTGCTGGGGGGCCGGTCACTGGCACGTGTTTTTTTACCTGGATGCATTAAGGTGAAAAAACACAAACAACCCCTTTAAGGATTGTTTAAGGTAATTTCTTTATAACATTTTACGTTATAACATGTTTATTTTTCTTTTGCAAAAAATTTTTACTCTAACATTTCTTTACAGTAATCTTTATTTTGAGGCATTAAATTTGGAAAACCTTCTCAAATAATCTATGTCTCCTGATGCTTGGTAATCCAAGCTGTGTCTTTTTCATGTGGATCTGTGGCCTGAAAATGGCTGTTAAGCTGTGTTGCGTTCGTTTACTAAATCCATCATCCATACATTCATAAAAACATTTTTTTTTTGTAAATGTATGTCCTACTAGAGTTGTTGAAAGTGCTCTTTACTAGATTGTTCTGTTTTTGGCCCAATTCTGTGCTGCTGCCTATGTTTATATTGTGGAAACTAAAAAAAATCTTGATTTTTTTTTTTTTATATTTTTTTTTGTTTTTCGTATTCCTATGCAAGTTTAACTTGTTGTAATGGTGTATATAACCAAAAGTATTACAGTAGCCACTTCAAGAGGTCACTCCTAACTGGAGTAATCGTCATGGTTGACATACCGTATTGTTGCACTTTTGTAAACAACAACAAAAAAAAATGTTCTTGATGCTAAATTTCAGTCGATGTTTGCATTTAAAGTGGTGGTTCAGCAAAAAAAAAAAAAAATTTTTTTTAAAGTCAGCTAAAAAAAAAAAGGTAGCTGCTGACTTTTAATAAGTACACTTACCCTCCCAGGGCGCCCGCGATGTCGGTCGTGGAGGCCGAGATGTCCCTCGGCGCTCCGGTCCCAGGGCCGCCATCCTCAGTAAGCATGCGCGAGTCGTCACGCGGCGCTTTGTGAATGGGGAACGTGATGTGTTGTGGGACAGTTCCCATAACACACCGCGCCCCATTCACTAGAAGACGGCACTCGGAGCAGAAGAGAGAACAGTGCCGCGGAACAGGAAGAGGCAGATTAGGACGATCTGCCTAGCAACAGCCATTTCTGGTAAGTAAAAAAAAAGTTTTTATTAACATTTTTTTTAAGTTTTTTTTTTTTCAGGGTGGCCCTCCACTTCAATTTGCACTGCATGTTATGCCTTTTTGATCAATTAAAAAAACAAACACGAAAAAAAAAAAACTCTGTATGTATAATGCCATGTTTGTGTGTCCACTGCTGGTGGAATAGTGCCAACTTTCTGTGGGTCCTCTGTGGGTGGATTTAGACTCCTCTTTGAGGGTAGTATTGCACCACTTTCTGTGGGTGGAATAATACCCCTTCCTGTGGGTGTTCTGTGGGTGGAATTGGGCCCCTTTCTGTGGGTCTTCTCTGGGTTGAATGAGGCTCTCAGTGGGTGTAATGCCCCTTTCTGAGGGTTTGAATAGTGCCTTCTTTCTGGTACCACACTGGTTACCGCCACCAAAAGGGTTGTGTTAAATATGGCACCTTTTCTTAGTTCCCGTTTTGTTTGTGAGTTGGACTTAACAGATTACCACACCATTTTTTGTGATATCTATCGACAAACTTTTTTTTTTTTCGTTGTTTACTGCAAAATAGTTAATTTTTTTAATGAGTGGGACTTTAGTTACCGAATGCGATAATTTATGCAAATGAGTAAAATAACCTTACCGCATGCTCTAAAGCTCAGTGGACTGACCCCAAAGTTTCAACTAAGTTTTAACAAATGCTTTGAATTTTTTTTTTTTAAAAGACCAGACCTCAATGTAAATATACCATTTAAAAGTCCTAACAGCGAGGCACAACCACTGGGAGTACTACAATTTAGGAAGCAGAACCTGAACAAGTAAAAAGTAATGTGGCTGCTTTGCCAGGTACACATAAAAGTCTAAAATGATAGAATTGGATGTAAACCCGATTCATGAAATTTGACCTAGGCACATATATATCTGTAGTGTTTTCTTATCTCTCTTCAAAGCCCTAAGTCCCATGTGTTTCTGCTGTTTCGTTCCTCTGTTATCAGCATAACTTCTGACAAGTTCTCCAAGATGGGAGATAAAAGCAGCTTGAAAAAGTGTGTAGTTGGAAGTTACTAAAAATAGATAAGCAGAGAGCTTGTCTTGTCACAGCACAGCTCAGAAAGTATCTTCATTCTTCTGCCTATGTGGAGGGGGGGGGCTTTCCTCCAATCAGCTGTCTCCCAGTGTAAGCCAATAATCCACTCCTACTGCAGAATGAGCAAGTGAAAATTCTAAACCCGATGTAAGAATTCTAAAGAATATAATAAGCTGAAGACAGCAGATATACATGTGAAACGTATGTAGGGAGCTTTGTTTTATCTCGGTGTATCATCTGAGGCTGTTCACTTCACTGGGTATATGAATTTACATCCACTTTAAGCTGCCTATACATGGAACAAATTTCAGACAGTTCTTTATGAACTGGACACATTTCGGAGCCCCGTAGGCCACCTCCCACCCAACATCCCTCAACTGAAATAGCAATGGAGTCGGAAGAAAAATTGTCATCCAAACGGCTCCTGCATCCAATCAGATGCAGCCACTATCCTGGTATCTTAACAGCTGTTGGGACTGGTTGAAAAAATACAATAGCCACAGTGGCAGATACATCCATCCATGCTGTGTAGAAGAAAATTGTTAATCAGTCTCTGTCCGGGGCCAATCATCTCAGGTAATCAATCGCTCCATGAGGGATTAAAGCTAGCGGCCACGATTGGCTTCAGGAGCAGTTAGCTCTCTTGCTGCTTTTAAAGGGGGTGCTGCTCACAGCTAACCACCAGGAACCCCTTGGTGTGTCTCCTGCATGTAACTGGTAACAAACTCATTTGCAAGTGTGAAAGGGGCCTAAAGCTTTTGTGGCTGGATGGTCGGGGGGGCACTAAAACAGCGGCTCAACCACCTATTTTTTCAGCCAGTGTAAACAAGGCCTAACAAACAAGATTTCGAAAGACATCACAAACCCACTGATAACATTGTTGACAATAAGCTGATCATGTTCACATGTAAAAGACAGAATACTCTGGTTTTCCATTTTTAATATGGCATGCCGAGTTAGAAATTCCTGTGCTCTTTCAGCTTATAATAAACCATCTGCTTCTAAAATTAAGCATCCCATTGGCCTCACATCTAACAGTCATGTTATCCATCTTATCTGACGTTTTGGATGTTTGCCACAGTTTTGTGTACTTTCACCAAGCTTTAACAACCTTGAAAGAACACTGTGTCAGAAAGACAGCTGCTGAGGACACACTGCATACTTCACAAACCATTAAAACACGTAATATATTCCATTTAGAAATCGGCATCAAGCATTTACAAACATACCTGAACAGACGATCAATAGAAGGAAAAACGATATTCGGTATTTTGTTGATGTATATTCTAGCTACCAATGTCATACCAATGTCATATAATAAACTAGACTCACCGACACTTTATTAGGTACACCTTGCTAGTTCTGGGTTGAACACCCTTCTGCCTTCAGAACCGCCTTAATTCTTCATGGCATAGATTCAACAAGGTGTTGAAAACATTTTTCAGAGATTTTGGTCCATATTGACATGATGGCATCACACAGTTGCTGCAGATTTGTTGGCTGCACATCCATGATGCCAATCTTCCATTCCACCACATGCCAAAGGTGCTCTATTGGATTGAGATCTGGTGACTGTTGAGGCCATTGGAGTACAGTGACCTCATTGTCATGTTCAAGAAACCATTGGTGAGAAGATGTGAGCTTTGTGACATGGTGCATTATCCTGCTGGAAGGAGCCATCAGAAGATGGGGACACTGTAGTCATAAAGGGATGGACATGGTCAGCAACAATACTCAGGTAGGCTGTGGCGCTTAACCTCCCTGGCGGTATGATTATGTCTGGAATTTTGTACCAAAAGCGGTACAATTATTTTGCATGGAAATTTGGCGTTTTTATATTGTAGGCATGCAATTCTTATGAATAACTCACTTAAATCTGTCCAAACCAGAGTCTAGTAGACATCCTGGGTATGATAAAGTTTGAAACACAAAATCATAAAATTATAATATAATAAAAATATATATAAAAATTATTCAATAATGTAATCAAATCAAAAACACTGAAATTTGCTCAGTTGCAGAATAGTCGCTGTCATTAAATTTAGTGTTTGATAATGAATTGTGATTTTAATTTATTATCGCTGTTTTCTAGCTGGTCTAAAACCACTTTTGACATAAAGGGACACTTTTTGGTTGCTATGGACAATCTCCAGTTTCCAGGCAGAAAAAAAAAATGTATTTATTATATAAAATGACATGCAGGGCACTGGGCAGACCACTAGGGACAAAGGGGATGTGTATTTTTTTTTATACAGTACTATTATCTGTAAGATTACAGTACTGTATGTGTACTGTGTTTTCTAACTTTTTTGAATTTGGCGCCGATCTCCGCTCCCGTGTGTCGTATTGTCGCAGGGAACGGAGATGAGCGGCACTCGGCACTGTGTGAATCGAGCGAGAAGACGGCTCGCTCACACAGCGGGGAGACATCGCAGGATCGAGGGGATAAGGTAAGTAACTTCCCCCTGTATCCTGCAATGCGATCCCGAGTCTGACTCGGGGTTACCGCTTTTGGTACTGAAGTTCTCACCCCGAGCCAGACTCGGGAATACTGCCAGGGGGGTTAAACGATGCTCAGTTGGTACTAAGGGGCCCAAAGTTTGCCAAGAAAATATCCCCCACACCATTACACCACCAGCCTGAATCATTGATACAAGGTAGGATGGATCCATGTGTTCATGTTTGCACCAAGTTCTGACCCTACCATCTGAATGTTGCAGCCAAAATCAACACTTTTCAGACCAAGCAATGTTTTTCCAATCTTCTATTGCCCAATTTTGGTGAGCCTATGTGAATTGTAGACTCAGATTCCTGTTCTTAGCTGACATGAGTGGCACCCGGTGTGGTCTGCTGCAGCCCCATCTGCTTTAAGGTTCGATGTGTTGTGCATTCGGAGATGGTATTCTGCATACCTTGGTTGTAACAGTGGTTACTGTTGCCTTTCTATCATCTCAAACCAGTCTGCCCATTCTCCTCTGACAACAAAGCATTTTTCTCCACACATTTGCCGCTCACTGTATATTTTCTCTTTTTCTGACCATTCTCTGTAAACACTAGAGATGGTTGTGCGTGAAAATCCCAGAAGATCAGCAGTTTTTGAAATATTAAGACCAGCCCATCTGGCACCAACAACCATGCCACATTCAAAGTCACTCAAATCCCTTTTCTTCCCCATTCCGATGCTCGGTTTGAATGTCAGCAAGTCATCTTCACCACGTCTATATGCCTAAATGCACCGAGTTGCTGCCATGCGATTGGCTAATTAGCAATTTGTGTTACCAAGCAATTAAACAGGTGCACTTAAAGTGGGGTGCCCACTAAATTTTTTTTTTTACAAGTCAGCAGCTACAAATACTGCAGCTGCTGACTTTTAATAAATCGGACACTTACCTGTTCCAGGGTCCAGCAAAGCGGGGGAACAAAGCCCCCCCTCGTTCCCCGCTCCGCTCGCAGTGCCGGCATTCTTACTGTGGGCACATGGCTGTGGCTTCACAGCCGGGCACCCACTGCACACGAGCGAGCGGCGCAGCGCGCCGTGATACGACGCTCAGTCATCTGGGACACGTGACAGGTCCCAGATGACTGTGCGGCGCAGAGGGGAAGTGATGTCAGTGCCCGGGCACTGAAGGTGGCAGACTACGAGGGACCCCCTAGCAACAGGCATTTAGAGGTGAGAAACTTTTTTTTTCCAATTATTTTTTTTTTATGATTTTTAAAGCGGGACTGTACTGAAAATTTTTTTTTTAAAAGCCAGCAGCTACAAATACTGCAGCTGCTGACTTTTAAAAAATGGACACTTACCTGTTCCAGGGTCCAGCGGTGGCAGCAGAGGCCGACCGATCGCTCGGCTCTCTGCTGTAGCCGGCGCCATTCTCGGTGAGGGAATCAGGAAGTGGCTTCACTTCCCGATTCCCTACTGCGCATGCGCGAGTCGCGCGGCGCAATGAGAATCTTCAGCGCTGTCTGCCGGGACACGTGTGTGTCCCGCCAGACAGTGCGCCGGGACAGGAAGCTGCGTAAACTACCGTGGGAGTTTATGCCCGTTAGTGGGTGCAGATATTTGTCTTAGACAGGTATCTGCACCCCCCTCCCCCTGAAAGGTGCCAAATGTGACACCGGAGGGGGGGAGGGTTTCGAAAAGCGGGAGTTCCACTTTAGGGTGGAATCCCGCTTTAAGCAATTTTTTTTTTTTTTTTTTGGTGGCAACACCACTTTAATGAAGTGGCAGGTGAGTGTATACCATACCTGTTCAGTTACATTGTGCATTTCATGAACTTTTTACATCAATGTTATACAACGTGTAAAGGAAACATCCCTGCGTGACTTCAGCATGGCTTGTATACAACTTCTTTAACAGAAGTCAGTGCTTAAGAGTCATGTTTAAGTCATCCCAATGTCAGAGCAACTTGAGTCGCACCAATTAGACCGTTTCCATTGCCGTTAATAGGGAGCGACTTGTCATGTGACTTTGAACTCTCAAGTTGCATGGCAAGTCGCGGCAGTGTGAACCGAGGTTTAATCTGTGTCTGTAGTGCATATTCAAACCTTAATATCATAAATAATAACGTTATTTGATTTTTACTCCAGGCGTATATAATAAGTTAAAATTACATTTTAATCAAGACTATGACTAAAACTAAATAAAAATCTGATGTCAAAATTAACACTGCAGTGCAGTTTCTAGTCAGCTTGTAGAAGGGAGGAGGGAAGGAGGAGGGGACTGCTTTCTGTCCTGGGCTACTGGGCTGTGTGTTTCTATTGATGCACAGTGTGGGGAGGCACAGCTTTAGTCCCTTTATTCAATGGTGGCTCCATAGAATGTAGCAAGAGAAAGAAGCCACCTTCATACAGGAACCCTGGGACAGTAGTCATAGCACCAGCTTAAAATGGAACATAGGCAAGGGTCAAAAGATAAATAAGCTGTATACTCAGCTGCTGAAAATTCTTCAAATCTAAGGGTTCATTATTACTTTAACCCCTTCCCGCCTGCTGTATGCATAATGATGGCCGCAGGGTGGTTGTATTATCCTGACTGGGCGTCATATGATGTCCAGCAGATAAGCCACTCATGCGCGCCCCCAGGGGCGTGCAGCGCGGCGATCGGGGGTGCAGTGTGTCGATCCGACACAGCGCATCACCGATCTAGGTACAGAGCCTATGACGTAGGCTCTTTACCCCCTAATCAGCTGTGTCCAATCACAGCTGATCACATGGTAACCAGGAAGTGCTGTTTATCAACTTTCCTCCATTCACACCGACAAGGCTCGGGTAGAGGAGAGCCGATCAGCGGCTCTCCTGATAGGGGGGTCTGCACTGATAATTATGCCACCAGAAATGCCCACATGTGATGCCAATCAGTGCCCACCTGTACCTGCAGGTGATGCCAATCAGTGCCCATTAGTAATTCCAGTCAGTGCCCATCAGTAATGCCTATCAGTGCCTCATCAGTGCCACCTATCAGTGCCCATCAGTGCTGCATATTAGTGCCTCCTCATCAGTGCCCATCAGTGAAGGAGAAAAATTACTTTTCTACAAAATCTTATAAACAGAGACAAAGAAAAAACTCTTTTTCTTTTCTTTTTTATTCATTTTCTTTTATTTGTAGCGCAAAAAAAAAAAAAAACAAGCCAGTGGTGATCAGATAGCACCAAACAAAAGCTCTATTTGTGGGGAAAAAAATATAAAAAATGTAATATGGGTACAGTGACGCATTACCGCGCAATTGCCATTCAAAGTGTGACAGTGCTGAAAGCTGAAAATTGGCCTGGGCAGGAAGCGGGTAAAAGTGCCCAGTATTGAAGTGGTTAAGTAAATACTTCTTGGTGATTTCTTACCTGGCCCGAACCGCACTTCCTGTTGCAGGTTGAAAACACTGCCTCACAGTTAGCAGCAGCGTCGGCAGCCTGCTTTGTGAGCGTGCTTTTTTTTAGCATTACTATTCCTTTATATTGGCTTTTAAAATTTACAAATGCAGCAATTTAGAATTTGGATGAAAGGTTTAGCCCCAGAAGATTTGGCTGCTGAATGACCGGGCCATTTTCCCCACACATAGAGCTTTCTTTTGGTGGTATTTGATCGCCTCTGTGGTTTTTATTTTTTGCACTATAAACAAAAAAAGAGCGACAATTTTGAAAAAAAAAACACAATATTATATACTGTTTGCTATAATATCTCCCAAAAATATATGAAAAAAAAGTTTTTTTTTCCTCAGTTTAGGCCGATATATATTCTTCTACATATTTTTGGTAAAAAAATAAAATAAGCATATATTGATTGGTTTGCGCAAAAGTTATAGCGTCTACAAAATAGGGGATAGTTATGGCATTTTTATTATTATTTTTTTTTTACTAGTAATGGCGGCTATCAGGACTGCGACATGGCGGACACATTGGACAATTTTGACACATTTTTGGGACCACTGGCATTTTTACGGTGATCAGTGCTATAAAAATGCATTGATTACTGTAAAAATGTCACTGGCAGTGAAGGTTTTAACACTAGGGGGCGATCAAGGGGTTAATTGTGTTTCCTGGGAGGTGATTCTAACTGAAGGGGGAGGGGACTGACTAGAGGAAGTGATGGATCATGGTTCCTAGCTATTAGGAACACACGATCTGTCACTCCTCTCAGAACAGGACACGGATTTATGGATTTACACACACGCTTCCGTGTTCTGTCCCTCGTGCTCGCTCGAGGCCGGCGGTCATTGCGACAGTCGAGCACAAGCATCGGCACCCCCGCTGGGCAGCGGGCGCGTCTGCTATCCAGATCCCACGAGCCGACGTATAGCTACGACGGTTCGCGGGATCGTGCCGACGTGCCAAAGTATAATGACGGCGGCTGGTCGGCAAGCGGTTAAAAGATAAAAAAAAGTGCATTTTATATACTATATAGATCCGACCAAAAATGAGGGACAAATGAGGAGGAATGAGGGACAGAGGGACATTGCTCCAAATCAGGGAGAGTTGGGAGCTATGCCCCTATTGTCACCAACCACAACGACACAAACCCCCCCCCCCTGGAAAAATTGGCCGCGCGACACCGGTCCCTGCCTCCAAAAGGTTGCGGACCGCTGTATTAGATAGTCGACCTAAACGGCCAACTGAAGGCACTTGCACAGAAGGCTGCATCAGGAAGCGCTGTTACTGGCAGGTTGAAAACTTTTAAAAGGAGCTCACAAAAAAAACGATTTGCCTACAGATGCTGTATACAGCAAGACACAAAGCCAAACATACTAAAACTAAAAAAAGTAAAGTATAACTAAAAAGATTTAAACTTTACATATCAAATTTGACCAGATAAAAATAAATCCAGTTCACCTTTAAGGACATTATATCAACTCATATTGGCACAGATTTTCCAACTGTGGCTGCTGTCAAAAACTTTCTAAACATCCAACTCATATTTCAATGGAATTTCAGAGAGATGGATGGAAAGCGGTTTATTTTTTTATTTTCTCCAAGTGCCCAAACCAAATTATATTTGAGCCTCCCTACCAGGAGCAAATAAATTGTGTGCTCAGAATATGAAGCACTCGGCAGGAGAATCTAAATGCGGCAGTGTGGCCATCTGTACATTTCCCGGTCAGATTGGTATTACTCTTCAAATCTCTTTATTAGGAATGTGCTGTGGAGTGCTCAAATGCAGGCTAATAGGTTTTTAGTTATTCTTTAGCTTCTAACTACTGGTATTTGTGGAAGCAAACTTAATAAAAAGGGTTGATCATCAAGCAACAGTCGCATGGGGGGGCTAATGGAACAATTTTGTGGCAATTCTGTAATGAATTACAAATCAGGAAATTACAGTAAAAAAAAAAAAAAAATATTGTATTTAGGGAACATTGAGGGCCCATTCACACATTTGATGCATTTTAACGTGTTAAAACATGCATTTTACCCCAGAAGTTTTTACCCCCTTCCTGACCAGAGCACTTTTTACAATTTGGCACTGCGTTGCTTTAATGGACAATTGCGCGGTCATGCAATGCTGTACCCAAACAAAAATCGACGTTCTTTTTTTCCCACAAATAGAGCTTTCTTTTGGTGTTATTTTATCACGTCTGCAGTTTTTATTTTTTGCGCTATAAACAAAGGACGACAATTTTGAAAAAAAAAAAAAGCAATATTTTTTACTTTTTGCTATAATAAATATCCCCCAATTTTAAAAAAGAAAAAAAAAATGTCTTCATCAGTTTAGGCCAGTATGTATTCTTCTATATATTTTTGGTAAAAAGAATCGCAATACATGTATATTGATTGGTTTGTGCAAAAGTTATGGCTTCTACAAACTATGGGAAAGATTTATGGAATTTTTATTACTAGTAATGGTGATTTGTGATTTTTAGTGGTATTGCAACGGACAGATCGGAAACTTCTGACAAATTTTTGGGACCATACATCGATCATCGCAATAAAAATGCACTGATTACTGTGTAAATATCACTGGCATGGAAAGGGGTTAACACAAGGGGGCGATCAAGGGGTAAATAGTGTGTTCTAACTGTATGGGGATAGGACTGAGTAGGAGAAGAGCCATATCGCTGTTCCTACTTACTAGGGACAAACATGTCTCCTCTCCTCTGACAGAACAGGGATTTGTGTGTTTACACACACACAAATCCCAGCGCTGGCGCTCGTGCATGCGACCACGACTGCCAGCCATGCGAATTGGGTATTCCCCATGCAGCGTGCCCTCTGGTGGCCAAAAAGGGGAAGGATGTACATGTAAGGGGTTTTGCCCAGGAGAGCCATTCTGATGTAGTATATCTGCGCGAGCCAGTCGGGAACCGGTTAAACACAGAGGCACTTTAAAGTGTTACTAAACCCAGGACCCTGCATTCACCATATCTCGTCACCCACAGTACACAGAACATTGAAATGCAATAATTTTAGTAAGTATAAACTGCTAAATACCTTTTCTCATCAGCAGTATATAGCAGTCTTGTAACTTCTATTAGTGGCTGGTCGAGCACTGGTTAAAGCTTATAGGAGAAGTTTTCATTCGCCTCGGATTGTCCTATGAGGCTGCAGGACCCCTGACCCTCTGTCTGGACAGTGCCGATTTGCCCTGTACTGATCACCTGCACTTTCCCAAAAAAAAAGCTTTCTAGCAATAAACACCAAACTGAGCATGTGCAGAGTGCTCCCAAAGGCTCTGTTCTATTAGGAGATGGATGGGGACAGTAAAAGAAGGGGATGATCAGAGAAGACAGGATCAAACTGCCTTTTTAGGATTAACTGCATATACAGACTGATTTTGCTGTTGAGGGTTTAGTAACACTGAGTTATGTCTTGAGTCATGGAGCCCAGAGACTTTCTAGAGCTTTGGGTGGGACAACGCCTTTATTCCTAGGTCCAAATCTTACCTATTAACCAGACATAATTAGTCTCAGCTGTCTACAGACCTTTATACATGTGAGATAATAGATGCTCAGGGCTCTATCTTTGCTGTGAGAACCTGCTGCTGGGAGAAAAGGCTGACTGCTGATAGAACACCAAACAGGTACACAAGGCACCCATTTGTTGTAGGGAACCTTTCAGGGAACACACTGTTAGACCCCATACACATTATTAGATTTTCTGCAGATTTTGAACTTGTATCAGCAGTTTAGGGAAGGCATTTTTCTAATCTAACATGATGGTGTCCTTGTGCACAAATGCAACTCCACAAAGATATGGCTTGATGAGTTTGATGTAGATGAACCCATAGGGCCTTCACAGAGCACTGACTTTAAACCTATTGAACACTGAGATGAACTTGAATGCGGATTGCAGGCCAGTTCTTCTTGTCCAACATCAGTACCTGCTCTTTTCGCTGAATGGGCACAAATGACCACAATCACAGTCCAAAATCTTTTTGAAGCAAGGGTGGAGGCTGCTTAGAGTAAAGGAAGGGGGGGGGGTGGTGTAGGGATAATGGCAACTCCATATTAATGTGATGGTTTGACATGGGATATCCAACAACCAAACTCCCCATGTGTAACAGGCATGAAACTAGACATACTGTACAACCTCTCCTTCACTCCTTCCCTACCCCCAACCACCTAATTTCCCCTCCTTGATCTTGATTTTTTTTTTACTCTTTCTAGTTTCACACTTGTTCAAAAATGCCACCTTCTCCCATAGCTACAGCAAGGCATCGCCGTTGACACTATCTTGGTGATACAAAGAAGCCCTTTGGCTGTTTGTACCAAATACAATATTGGAAAAATACTAAAAAATCACACTAGTTTAAGCAAGCATGTGTGTTTGTAATTTGCCGGTTTTATATAAATATATACTGTATTAGGATTTACTTTAAAGCGGAAGTAAACCCATCGATTTAACAGTTTAAAAAAAAAAGGCATGCCGGGAATGCTAACTGCACATTGGCTGTGCTCTCAACCAAACTGTCAAACCATCCAATGGCTGGTGTCATAACGGATCACATGTGCAGCACCGTGGGAGTTGAAGATTAAACAGAGGCAAAGATGGCAGCTTCCTTGCCTGAAAACGATAGGGAGGTTTACTTCCACTTTATAGAGGAAGTAAAGCCTCCTCACAAAAAAAAAAAAACGGAACCTGCAAGGCAAAGGCATAATGAGCTAGAATGCATAGCATACTAGCTCATTATGAATAACTTACCTGAGAACGAAGCCCCCGAAGCGACCCTCATCCACAACCTTCTCCGGCACCATCAATACCGGAGTGACTTCCGGGTCTCGCCGCTCCAGCACTGTGATTCGCTGGAGCGGCGATGACGTCACTCCCGCACATGCGCAGGAAAGCGGCATATAGCTGTGAACTCGGCATGAGCAGTGCGCATGCGCCGTAGACAGCAATGCCTCTTTTTTTTTCTAAATATCTCCTAAACCATGTAGGTTTAGGAGATATTTATTGGACCTACAGGTAAGCCTTAATCTAGGCTTACCTGTAGGCCAAAGTGGTTTGTAATAGTTTACAACCACTTTAAGCTGTTCTGTTCCCAATATGTAAAGGAAAACCAAGCTATCCGCAACTTTTGAAGTCATACTTGTACTAAATAGAACTGGTGATGACGATTTCAACAGTCTGCTAAAGGGTTAATTGGGCACATTGGCCAATCTGCTGGGGGGGGTCTGTAATTATAAAACTTTTAAGGCCCCACCGGTCAAAAATCACTGTAAAGTACAAAATGCTTTATTGAAGAGTCAGACAAATTAAACAGAACTATTATAATTCAAGAACGAATACGAAGTTTCTTGCAAGCCCGATCATAGCTGGTATCCTTTAAGATTTCCATGCATGCTTTTGCAGTCTGAATAAATAATTTGTCAGTTTCGCAGTAGTGATCTTCTTGGGCTGTTACTCCCATAGCAATTGTATGCTCTGCCATGACTATTGTAAGGGCATTGATGACACTGCAGCAATGGATGACGTTGTCAAGAGCTTTGTGCGGCTTGTTAGAGGCCATTTCAAATATACAAGGGTCTACTGGGACAAGGAAAAGGACAAACATTGCCAAAGCAATATAAAAACCTACGCTTCTCTTGGTATGTGGGTTGATGAGACATTCTCACAGGAGACTTTGGTTTGGTTCACAGGTCAACAAATGTTACACTTTGAAAACAAGATGCAGATTAATTGCATTATATGCCAACCTAGAGATGACAGCTAATGTATGGATTTTGTTAAGCTTCCAGTATAATACCTCAGCAGTCAGAAGCAGGTGAAAAAGTCCTAATGGTAATTGAAGGAAACGATGTGATGAATCAGCTATTTCTATATCGGCTACTGAGTAATTGTCCTAGATGAAAAAAAATGCAGCTATGCATATTACAATAATTCCGTCACTATTTCTCTTATTCCTTAATACATTTGCGGAGAAACCCTGCAAATTTTAACACGAGAGTGATTCGTTTTTATTTATATTTAATGTACAAGATAGGCTTTTTTTTATATATTGCATGGCATTTACTAGATTTGCAAGTACAAACTATTGGTCGTTAACATTCTTTGGGCTCCAATGAGAAAGACATGAAAATCAGCACATAGTGAGCAGGAGGATAAGTAAGGTTTTCTGTACTGCCAGCAACAATTGGATGCTGGAGGAGGTCTATTGTAGATAGATCATGGAGCTACAACATATTCTGCTTCTGCTCGGGAGCTGCAAAACTAAATCCTGACTTGAGACACTATATTATCAAAAGCATTGGGATGCCTGCCTTTACATGCACTTTAATGACATCCCAGTCTTAGTCTGTAGGGTTCAATATTGAGTTGGCCCACCCTTTGCAGCTACAACAGCTTTAACTTTTCTGGGAAGGCTGTCCACAAGAATTGTATTTGCGAGGTCAGGCACTGATGTGGACGAGAAGGCCAGGCTCGCAGCCTCCGCTCTAATTCATGCCAAAGGTGTTCTATTGGGTTTAGGTCAGGACTCTATGCAGGGCCAGTCAAGTTCCTCCACCCCAAACTCATCCATCCATGTCTTTATGGACCATGCTTTATGCACTGGTCCAAATAATTTGGTGGAGGGGGGATTATGGTGTGGGGTTGTTTTTCAGGGGTTGGGCTTTGCCCCTTAGTTCCAGTGAAGGGAACTCTTAAGGTGTCAGTATACCAAGACATTTTGGACAATTTCATGCTCCCAACTTTGTGGGAACCGTTTGGGGATGGCCCCTTCCTGTTCCAACATTGGCTGCGCACCAGTGCACAAAGCAAGGTCCATAAAGACATGGATGAGCGAGATTGGGGTGGAGAAACTTGACTGGCCTGGACAGAGTCTAGACATCAACCCAACAGAACACCTTTGGGATGAATTAGAGTGGTGACTGCGAGACAAGCCTTCTCATTCACATCAGTGCCTGACCTCACAAATGCACTTTTGAAAGAATGGTCAAAAATTCCCTTTTGCCGCGTACACACGAAGGGACAATCCCGCGGGATTATCCTCTGGACTGAAGTCCAGCGGATAATCCCCTCGTGTGTGGGCGCCGGCGGACTTTTTGGCGCCAAAGTACGGCGGACTAAAGTTTGAAGTTTTGTTTTCAAATTATCCGCTGGACTTGGCAGTCCAGCGGATAATCCCGCCGTTAGTGGGCAAGTCCGCGGGACTTTTGAAATGAAGGGACTTGCCGCTCATCGGCAAGTCCGTTCATTTAGCACGTGACTTCAGGTTACGTAGCTAGCGTAGGCAGTAAATGCCGCCGCGCTAGCTCCGTGACCTGGCATGGATTTAAAGGGACTCCCCACGCCGAAAAAACGGCGTGGGGGTTCCCCCCAAAATCCATGTCAGACCCTCATCCGAGCACGCAGCCTGGCAGGCCAGGAAAGGGGTGGGGACGAACGAGCGCCCCCCCCTCCTGAGCCGTACCAGGCCGCGTGCCCTCAACATGGGGGGTGCCCTGGGGAAAGGGGGGCCGTGCGGCCCCCCCACCCCAAAGCACCTTGTCCCCATGTTGATGAGGACAAGGGCCTCTTCCCGACAACCCTGGCCGTTGGTTGTCGGGGTCTGCGGGCGGGGGCTTATCGGAATCTGGGAGCCCCCTTTAATAAGGGGCCCCCCAGATACCGGCCCCCCACCCTATGTGAATGAGTATGGGGTACGATGTACCCCTACCCATTCACCTAAGGTGTAAAATGTAAAGTAAAAAAAAACACCCACACTTTTGAAAAAATAGTTTATTGCACTGCTCAGGGGGTCTTCTTCCGTCTTGGGGGTCTTCTCGCCGGACTCCCCGCCATTTACCAAGCTCTTTTACCGAGCGAGGGGAGTCCGGCTACCTTCTTCGTCGTCGCCGCCGTCTGGGGGTCTCGATCCGCCTTCGGGGGTCTCGATCCGCCTTCGGGGGTCTTCTCGCCGGACTCCCCCGCCATTTACCAAGCTCTTTTACCGAGCGAGGGGAGTCCGGCTACCTTCTTCGTCGTCGCGCCGTCGTCTGGGGGTCTCGATCCGCCTTCGGGGGTCTTCCGGGGGTCTCTTCTGTTCTTGCGGCGGTCGTCGTCTTCCGCGCCGCCGGCGCCTTCTCCTTCTTCTTGTCCTTCTTGTTCTTCTTCTTCTTCCGATGTTGACCCGTCGCTGTCTCTGCCCGGAATGCCTGTGCCGATCTGCGCTCGGACTTATATAGGGACATGGGGGACAGGGTCACATGTTCATGTCACATGGTGACCCCGCCCCCTTGCGATGTCACAGTCCCAGCATCCTCCGGGACTGTGACAACACAAGGGGGCGGGGTCACCATGTGACATGTGCATGTGACCCTGTCCCCCATGTCCCTATATAAGTCCGAGCGCAGATCGGCACAGGCATTCCGGGCAGAGAGAGCGACGGGTCAACATCGGAAGAAGAAGAAGAACAAGAAGGACAAGAAGAAGGAGAAGGCGCCGGCGGCGCGGAAGACGACGACCGCCGCAAGAACAGAAGAGACCCCCGAAGGCGGATCGAGACCCCCAGACGGCGGCGACGACGAAGAAGGTAGCCGGACTCCCCTCGCTCGGTAAAAGAGCTTGGTAAATGGCGGGGGAGTCCGGCGAGAAGACCCCCAAGACGGAAGAAGACCCCCTGAGCAGTGCAATAAACTATTTTTTCAAAAGTGTGTGTGTTTTTGTACTTTACATTTTACACCTTAGGTGAATGGGTAGGGGTACATCGTACCCCATACTCATTCACATAGGGTGGGGGGCCGGTATCTGGGGGCCCCCTTATTAAAGGGGGCTCCCAGATTCCGATAAGCCCCCGCCCGCAGACCCCGACAACCAACGGCCAGGGTTGTCGGGAAGAGGCCCTTGTCCTCATCAACATGGGGACAAGGTGCTTTGGGGTGGGGGGGCCGCACGGCCCCCCTTTCCCCAGGGCACCCCCCATGTTGAGGGCACGCGGCCTGGTACGGCTCAGGAGGGGGGGGGGGGGGCGCTCGTTCGTCCCCACCCCTTTCCTGGCCTGCCAGGCTGCGTGCTCGGATGAGGGTCTGACATGGATTTGGGGGGAACCCCCACGCCGTTTTTTTTTCGGCGTGGGGATTCCCTTTAAATCCATGCCAGCTTGCGGAGCTAGCGCGGCGGCATTTACTGCCTACGCTAGCTACGTAACCTGAAGTTACGTTCGAAATGAACGGACTGCTCCGTGTGTGGGCAAGTCCGTTCATTTTCAAAAGTCCCGCGGACTTTTGGCCGGCGGATTATCCGCTGGAGAAGTCCGTGCGTGTGTGGGCAAGTCCACACCCTCGGAAAGTCCAGCGGACCTAGCCGGAAAGTCCCGCGGGATTGTCCGCTGGACTAGGTCCGCCGGCAAAAGTCCCTACGTGTGTACGAGGCATTAGACACACTCCTAAACCTTGTGGACAGCCTTCCAAGAAGAGTTGAAGCTGTTATTGCTGCAAAAAGATAGGCCAACTCAATATTGAACCCTGTGGACTAAGACTGGGATGCCATTAAAGTAAACTTTATGTGTAAAGGCAGGTGTCCCAATACTTTAGATAATATAGTGTATTATGCATGGTTATGCAGAATTTATACTGCAGGCTGACCACACCTTTCCACAGGTAAACAATATAGTTTGGTCAATGAAAATTCACCTGTCCCAGTCTGCTGAATAAAATATGAAGGTGCTGCAGCAGCCCAGTGATATAGTCATGCATCGGTTCTCCCCTCCTGTAAGCATATTTACAGTGTTAAATTGACAGCGCTATGTTAAGTAATAGAGTTTCAACTCTCAGCGTGCTGACCTTCCTTCTCGCAACACAAGAGGTGCTATGCATAGGATTACTGGAGGCTAATATAAAGATACATTCAGGTATTTAGACTCATTTAAATAAGTTCCTTCCTTGCTTTCTATTTTGTTATTTTTGTACATTTTGCATAAAATATTAAAACCGATTGTTTAAATTTTTTTTTTAATGTTCCTTTCTTAAAGGTCAACTCCAGGAATTATAAAAAACACAACCTTCATACGCAAGCACAAAAACACTACCATCGCAGTGCGAGGGTGACCCTGCTGCGAGGGTAGAGTTTTGATTTGAGGCACGTTAACTCTAGGGCATGAGGAATAAAGTAACATTACCTTACTCCCCACTCTGGTAGTCACCACCAATCTCCTTTGCTTCGGCTTATAGGCAGTCCCTCACAATGCCAGGCTATCGGCCTTGCATTGTACTTGTTATCATCATGCAACCAGGCCCAGAGCCCCTTATAGAAGAGGCTGCAGATGGAGGGAGCCGGTCAAAGTGAGGAATTAAGTATTACACCTTATTCTTTATCCCCTAGTCACGTGTTAAACATTTACCCCATTGTAGTGCATGTGGGGGGGCACCATTACAAAGCGTTTTTTTTTTTTTTTTTGGTAATTGCAGTCAGACTGTAAATAGCATCCTTTCTAGATGCATAAACTGTAAAGTAATTAATCCTCAAAGATGCTCAAAGACCTAAACAGGTTTCAGTCCATTTCTAAAAATATAGAAACATCTGATGCGTGTTTACATTAGAAGTCTAGCAGGCTGTCAAGGTTCTGCCAAACACAGAATATAAAGGATAAAAATACATACTTTAATGTGCAATATCTGGGCACAGATTAATTTTAATCAATACACCAGCCAATGATCTCAACTTAGTCTGAATCCCCAAAGTACAACTCTGCTTTGCCTAATGGGCAATAACGCAACATCTCCATGGACTAGTCAAAGAGAGGGAGCGATGCCATAGAAGTATTTCATTTGTAATTAATGGCTTAAAATATTCAGCATGGTCAGTTCCTTAAAGTACCACTCTAGACAAATCTTGCTTCAATTATTATTGATGTTTATGATTTCTTTAGAGCAATTTTTCCTAACTTCCTGTCCTAGTGAAGGGACATCTCTCAGAGATATAAACCATAATACATATGTTTAAGCAGAAAAGGCAAGAATGTAACAAAGTATCACCAGGACATACATTGAAGTAAAATCTACCCTACAGAGGTACAGACAGGAAAAAAGTTTAATTAAATAAATATTTACTGCTTTACCTGGCAAGGGATCTGTACTTTTTTACAGTGAATTACACACTTTATGCAACACTGCATAGTCAGACAGGTGACAGTTTTTAATTTAGCAACTTATCCTCCTCATTCAGAAGTTCTTCATATGTCACCAACAGTGATGGCCTGTCTCTTAGGGGTGCACAGGCGCCACCCCCCCATCCATGCGTCCGGCCCCCTGATCTACATACAACATGGGGGGAGGGCTTGGAAGCACACGATTAGAGCCAGAGGCTTGTAGTTCCCGATGTTAGTCTCCTGCCTGGGGGGGGGGGGGGGGGGGGGGGGGGGGTGGCGTTGGTTGTTGGTTTGCTGCCCCCCCCCCAAAATTATCGAGCACCATGACCTCTGTCCAGTGTGAAACCACCTAGGTTTCTTACTCTTCTATACTGTATATAAAACATTTTTTATTCGCAGTTAAAGAGGTGTATCCCTTAAAAAAAAAAAAAAATTAAAAGTCAGCAGCTACAAATACTGCAGCTGCTGACTTTTAATAATCGGACACTTGCCAGGGTCCAGTGATGGGGGGGGGGGGTCGAAGCTCCGCTAGCCCCCCAATCCGCTCGGCGGCGCCGGCATTGCATCTGTAGGAACCCGGCTGTGGCTTCACAGCCGGGCACCCACTGCGCATGCGCGAGCGGCGCGCCGTGATTGGCTGTACAGTCATCTGGGACACTTGGAGCCCTTCCTGCGCCGAGGGGAAGTGATGTCACCAGCCTAGGCTATGCAGGAGGCAGACTACGAGGGACCCCATAGCAACAGGCATTTAGAGGTATGCAAAAAAAAAAAAAAATTTTTCCAATTATTTTTTTTTGGGATTTTAAAGCCTTTTTTTTTGTTTAGGGGGAAACACCACTTTAAGCTTTTATAAAACGTTTTCAAAGCTGCAATGTAATATAAATGTATATTGGATACAATAAAGTAATCTTAACAAAGGAAAAACAAAAAACAAAGGGGATAAAGGAATAAAAGACCAATTTGTCCCATAGACCCCCAAAGAATATATGGGTTACGCTTAATGAAAGGTAAAGCATATTTTTATTAAATAAATCTAGAAACCTGTAAAAGGCATAATAGACCCACTGAACTAAACCAAAATAAGCATGGACAGGCTTATCAGGCATACGGTATTGACTGAACATAAAGTATGCCTATACATTTAATACTGCACACATAAACCATGTAACTTAAAGTGGATGTGAACCCAAAATTTTTATTTTTTTTTTTTTTTCATAATGTAGAGAATAAGATTTCCTTTCATTTGAGCCCAGTTTTGCCACACAGATTTACTCGAGGCCTGAGCAATCCTCTTTTTGTTCAGTTAGAGAAATCTTGACAAAGTCTTGAAAACGTTGTCAAAAACGACCCCTTGCTGTGAGTGACAGGTGATTTACATATCATGCACTAGCCTGAGACAGGCACATCCTGTGTAAAAAGTTCACAATTCACATCCCCCTCCCCTCCCCTCCCCTCCAGCTCTCCCAGCTTTACTGTGTTTTGACTGGATGTTTCTCATCATGGGATGCAGTGAACAGTCAGCAGACTATAGACAGACAAGTGATTTAGGGGACATGTATGTAGTCAGAGCTGGGCAGAGCAGAACATCCAGTGATCTGATGATAACCTGTCTCAGGCTAGTGCATGAGATATGTAAATCACCTGTCACTCACAGCAAGGGGGCGTTTTTGACAAGTTTTCAAGACTTTGTCAAGATTTCTCTAACTGAACAATAAAAAAGAGGATTGCTCAGGCCTCGAGTAAATCTGTGTGCCAAGACTGGGCTCAAATGAAAGGAAATCGTATTCTCTACATTATGACATCAAACATCCACTTTTGTTGGAATGTCCTAATCTCTCAATTTTGTAAGGACACATAGAAAGCACTTGTAGATAGAATAAGTACTATAAATGGGTTCTATAGTCCAATCTATCCATTAAAGTTCTTGTAATAGATGCAAAGTCAGTTATACATGTTAAACAAAACACCTTGGAAATAAATGGGGGACTCACTGGATAGGAATTGACAAGATCTTAAATAAGTTCATAACTCATATATTGGAGCTCTAATTGGTATGGCTCTCATTGGGTAAACCGGCAGCCTGCAGTTCATATGTAAACAGATGTATAGCTCAAGGATTTTCTGTATTTGCTTTTTACCGTACATACTGTGACATTGATACATTAGTGATAACAGGTCTGCTCTGTTAGAAACAATATGTACCTAGGGGATGTCATTGTCCTACACCCTATGATGTGTTTTTAATGTGCATTCAATA
The DNA here is from genome assembly GCA_028564925.1 of Lithobates sylvaticus. Classification (NCBI taxonomy): domain Eukaryota; kingdom Metazoa; phylum Chordata; class Amphibia; order Anura; family Ranidae; genus Lithobates; species Lithobates sylvaticus. Next base: position 84,735,146 of record CM053026.1, read on the forward strand.
AAATTTTATATTTCTAGAGGTTTCTCATGACACCTTAAACATTCTTACGTTTTTCTCTTTTTTTGTTTTGTCTATCGCTCAAGAACTAGTGAGCAGCTGTAAAGTCAAGAGGTCAAAAGTCATATTAAAGCGGTTTTAAATAGGTTAGGAAAGCACCCCAGTCTCCGAATGAAAAAAAGTTTAGCAAGACATAAGCAGAAGCCCAGCAAAAGTTCATAAAGTTAGCAGGCAGCAATGTAGACTAATTCTTTCCATCAATGTGCAGAAAAAAGTTTGTAGCATATACTCCAACATTAAGCTGGATCTCAGAAATCCACAATAGAAACACATGTAGCACGGAAGCTTTATTATCAAGACGCTGGATATAAAGCTATAATGCAGCTTAGTAAGCCATATGCAAGCCGAGATTGTTGGCAGTCCATATCCGAAATCAATGGCCTTACACAGTTCTAGACACCAATATACATTACACATAAAATAAGTCCTGGCAGACTGATCAATATCCTCAAAAGTATGTATACATAAAAGCTGTGAGTCTTGTGAAGCTGTAAATCTACATTAGCAATTTTAAAACCATATATAGCTTGATATATGATTGATTCATGTCAGTAGCAAAGCTGTAAGATAGCATGGCCATCCCTTCACCAGACAGAGGGCAAAGTCCATAAATAATGGAGGCAATGTAGAATTATTATTTCAGAATGTAGTATTGAAACACTTGCAAGTAAACGCCCTAGGTCAGTGATGGTGAACTTTGGCATCCCAGATGTTTTGGAACTACATTTCCAATGATGCTCAACTACACTGCAGAGTGCATGATCATGGGAAACGTAGTTCCAAAACATCTGGGGTGCCAAGGTTCGCCATCACTGCCCTAGGTTGTAACTATAGCAGTCCAATAAATCTGGCAATTGTAGTGCAATTATTCTAAGAAACAGTGAAACCCCACAGATTGAACATGACTGTAACCAGCCCAGGAAACACCATTGTGGATATAGGTAGTCTGGAGCTCTGAGACCATAGTAATATACATTTAACATGGTGGTATGGCAAAGAGGTAGCCATGCAAAAAACGACAAATCAGTGAGTCCCCAACAAAGAATATCTAAAGTAACTTTAGAAGTAAAACTAAAATCAAAAAATGTTTCCATTTTGAATAGAGGAAGGTTAAAGTGGATGTAAACCCTCACATATACCCAGTGAAGTGAAGAACCTCAGATGATACAGAGATGAAACAGATCTCCCTACATAAGTTTCACATGTATATCTGCTGTCTTCATCTTTATATACTGTTTAGAAAGTGCACATCATGTTGGTTTTTCTCTTCCTGGTTAACACTGCAGTGAAGCCTGGGCATACAGACAAGACAGCTGATTGGAGGAAAGGCACACACCCCCTTTTCCTCATAGGTAGAGATTTTCAGCTCCGTTTGTTGAATCATTCAGGGCTCTGCTAATCTATTTATAGCATCCTAACCAACACAAAACTCAAGCTGCTTTTATTATATGTGATGGAGAACTTGTCAGGAGTTATCAGGCTGATAACAGCAGAACGGAGCAGGAGACAGCAACGGGACACAGTGCTTTGAAGAGAGATAAATGTATGTGCCCAGCTCAAATTTCATGAATCTGTTTTACGTCCACTTTAAATGTTTTTTGCCATCTTATTAGGGAGATTACCTTCCTGTTTCGTATGTGGGATGTGGGGAAGTCCAGTTGCAGTAACAGAACTGTATTGAAGTAAAAGTTCAATAAGGCACAACTACGAAGAGTATAGAAGTGGGTCTCAGGTGCATCGACAGCATTTGTCTCATCTGAATGCGGCCTGGCCAGTCCCAACCCAAGCGGGGAGGCTTCCAGGAAAGATGGTGTGTCCCACCTCTTTACATACTCTTCTGGAACCTCTCCCTGCCATTAACCACTGTCCCCGAGACGGGTGACCTGTCCCTACACTGCCCACATGTGAAATGTGTGGCAAACCTGGGAGCCAGGGTCTTAAACAGACACTGCCCGACCCAGGATGGCTGCCAGAGTCACATGGGGCATCAGCATCCAATCGGATAGCCCCCCAGTGACCCAGGAAACCATAGAGAAACCATTTTCCTCTCAACTTCCTCTCCATCTGAAATGCCGCTATGGTTGAGTGCCACCTGCAGTGGAGAAAGACTGCACCGGCCTACACGGAGCCCCAATACGAAGTGAGAGGAAATCTTTCCAATGTGAAGGAAGTCTCCTCCTAGACAACTGTAATGGGAACAAGTGCTGCCATTGGAAGATTTCTCCTCTATTGCTGTTCTGGTGGCAACTCAAAATTGTAGATTTACCTTCACCTTTCTTATCAGTGATACTGGGGATCAGGACAATTATACCATTAGAAAGAGTAAATCTCCATAACTGGGACAGAGACAGCAATATAAATCTGGAGGAGAGGGGACAATGGTTCTAACCCCTTGCCACTCTATTCAAACACACGCACAAACATTTTGCCTTTAATTAAACTTTCATTAGCACAGCCATCTTGCATGCACTTGGAGTTTGAAGTTCCCGTTTCCCGGAGTACGTTAAGTGGGGCACTTGTGTTGAAGGCCCTGAACATCAGGAGGCTATCCCACCAGGAGAATGGCAATAGCCAGTGGCGGTTTTTCTCTGACCAAGGGCAGTACCAATGACAAATTCCATGGAAGGGTCCAGTGATTTGAGCCTATTCCATGAACTGATGTTGATAAATACCTGCATACTGGGCAATACTCAGTAACTGATGTATTCATTACTGTGAATATTTGTCAGAATTGTATTATCTTGGTCTGATCTTCCATCCCTGCAACTTTACCATTTAGGTAAAGTGAGGTCTATTTGTTGCAATAACCCTTGCTATCATTCCCACTCTCTCTTCAGTCTTCAGCAGCATAAATGCTCCATACAGTCTTAAGTCAATAAGGATAACCTGGACTTGCATGTTTGTAAAAAGCCAATTTTTAATCACCCACTTAGTTGTACAGGGATATGCAAATACTGTAAAACCTGCGCAATATTGTTATTATATGGACTAATAACTTAATACATTTTCATTCAAGTTTAATAGAGCCAAAGCCAGCTGTTTATTTACACGATATGTAGCCCATTCTGGACAGAGAAAAATGGTATCTCAGCCTGTGTTTATGACACACATTTTCATTCATGTTTTCTTCCCCCATTGACCTTCCTCCCTACATGACAGAGCAATGAATCTATCTATACTCGCTATGAGTCTGCGGTGGAGAAGCTGAATATACTGACCTAAATGTAGCAGCAATTGTCTGAGCGGCTCCTGCAGAACAGGTTCAGTTTGGACAGGCAAGATACGTATTCCAGCAGCTATTTTGAGCCTACACCTGCAATAATAATTTGCTGACAGTAGTATTTTTTTTAAAAAAACATTGCATTTTTCTCCTACCAGTGGGATTCGTGATTGCTTTCATGTTGTTGTTCTGTAAGCCTGAGTTTCTGGGTTATAGTTCTTACAAGCTTTTGCCATTTTCACTTTTTTTCCATTAAATACCTTTTCTGTTCATTTTCCTCCTTGCAGTGCCAATCTGCCTACATGCAAAGGTAATGCTCAGGCATGGGTTTCTGAAAAGGCCCTTGTCTGCTTTTTTTACCATTTCAGAGGCAACCACCTAGTTTTACCATATTTTTTAGACTTCAGTAGCATGCAAAAACATGCCCTAAAATGCATTAAAGGAATATAACCTACCTGAACAAGGACCTATGATTCAATCAGCCATTGCGCCCACCAGCTAAACAACCCCACAAGGTTTTATCATCCAACATCGGTATCTGACCTGACCTTACAAATGCCTCTTCTGGTTGGATGGGCACAAAATGGCTCAGACTTTCTTCATAATCTTATGGAAAACCTTCCAGGAACAGTGGAAGCTCCTGAAGCTATAAAGAGGGGGCAACTATTTGTTAGGCCCCATGCACACGAGACGCAGATGCAAACTCTGCTGAACGCGTGTTTTAAAAAGCAGAAACCTGCGTTTAAAAACGCGCGTTTTGCTGTGTTTTCATGCCGCGTTTAGATGCGTTTAGACGCGTTTGCGTCTATAAGCATTTGTAAAGATAACATCATATAGACCCTCCCCAAGCTCAGAAAGCATGTATTATTAACTATTTCTGCCATTTTGATCAGAGTGAGCAGCAGAGAGAGCAGTTGTACACTTGCATTTGCCTCTCTTTCTGTGTTTTTTTTTTTTAAATGGATCCCATATTGAATATATGTCAGGAAATGCTCCCGATGTTCCTCTTGATGCGGCAGCAATGTCGTCGCAAATTGCGTGACAGGTCCAGAGTCAGAGCTCGTCGATATTGGACCCATCCGTTGATGGCACAGCGAATGTCCGTTGGATATTTCACAAACATGTATGCATTTCACAAACATGTATGCATCAGTGAGTATATATGCTCTATGAACTCTAAACTAATTACGACATTTTAAACCAATTTTACTAGTATTTTTTATGGTTTACCATCATATTTCGGAGTTTTCTGCTCCAAAAAATTGGGTTCCTTTAAAAAGGCTTATAAACGCAAACGCGGCTAAACGCAGGTGCCTGCGTTTAGCTGCGTTTTGCGTCTGAAAAGCAAAGTGTCTGAATGCATTTTTTTGCTTCTGGAAAAACGAGGTTAAACGCAACTGCAAAAAAACGGGAAAAAACTAGACTGTGTACATGGACACATAGGATAACATTGCATGCGTTCAGGTGCAGTTGAAAAAAGTGTCCAACTGCCTCTGAACGCGCGTTTAACAGCATCTCGTGTGCATGAGGTCTTAGGCCCCATGCACACGAGACGCAGTTAAACGCGCGTTCAGAGGCAGTTGGACACTTTTTTCAACTGCACCTGAACGCATGCAATGTTATCCTATGTGTCCATGTACACAGTCTATTTTTTTCCCGTTTTTATGCAGTTGCGTTTAACCTCGTTTTTCCAGAAGCAAAAAAATGCGTTCAGACACTTTGCTTTTCCACGTTTCAGACGCAAAACGCGTCTAAACGCGGCTAAACGCAGGCACCTGCGTTTAGCCGCGTTTGCGTTTATAAGCCTTTTTAAAGGAACCCAATTTTTTTGACCAGAAAACTGAGAAATATGATGGTAAACCATAAAAAATACTAGAAAAAAATTGTTTAAAATGTCGTAATTAGTTTAGATAGTTCATAGAGCATATATACTCACTAATGCATACATGTTTGTGAAATGCATACATGTTTGTGAAATATCCAACGGACATTCACTGTGCCATCAACGGATGGGTCCAATATCGCCAAGCTCTGATTCTGGACCTCTCATGCAAATTTGCGACGACATTGCTCCCTCAATAAGAGCAACATCAGGAGCATTTCCTGACATATATTCAATATGGGATCCATTTAAAAAAAAAAAAAAAACACAGAAAGAGGCAAATGCAAGTGTACAGCTGATCTCTTTGCTGCTGCTGCTCACTCTGATCAAAATGGCAGAAATAGTTAATAATACATGCTTTCTGAGCTTGGGGAGGGTCTATATGATGTTATCTTTACAAATGCTTATAGACGCAAACGCGTCTAAACGCGTCTAAACGCGGCATGAAAACACAGCAAAACGCGCGTTTTTAAACGCAGGTTTCTGCTTTTTAAAACACGCGTTCAGCAGAGTTTGCATCTGCGTCTCGTGTGCATGGGGCCTTAATAGTCACGGTTCTGAAATGGGATCTCCAGCAAGCTTATATAGGTGTGATGGGCTATTGTCTACAAACATTTGCCCTTTATAATGTATTTTCATCAGCACTGAGGCTGCATTGTGACTTGCTGGCTTGTGATAATGCATCTCAGCTGGCAAATTGGCATCACCTTTCCAATGCTTCTTTTTATCTTCATCCCTCTGCACCCCTACCCTAGCCTTGGTGTTTCCAACATTCCCATCTGTCTGTTACCACCTCAGCACTGCAATGTGAATGCAACAGGTCTGTTTTTTTCTGCTATTTTGTTAATTGGCGGTCAATAGTAATGCATCAAAATGCAAATACATTGATGCGTTAACAACAGGTATTAGCAATGTTAGACTTTTTGGAGAAGAAATAACATCTTTTACATTTTTATATGTAATAAGCCCCATGAGAAAAAGGGAAAAAAAAAAAAAAAAAAAGGCATAATGACTTCAGCCATTTCCAAACTTTTAATGAATCAACTATCCTTGAATATTCAAACAGTTTTCTAAGCTGAGACCAAAGATATTTACATTCTCTGGTTAAATAAAAGTTGACGATACAAATACTTGACTGATTTTTCTCCAGATAAAATACCTGTCTGTGGACAGAAACTATTGTGAAGACTCTAATACCCTGTACACACGGTCGGACATTCCGACCACAAAATCCATTGGATATTTTCCGACGGAATTTGTCGGAAACTGGTGTTGCCCACACACAGTCGGACAAAGTTGTCGGAAAATCCGATCATTCCGAACGAGGTGACGTACAACATGTACGACGGGACTACGTAGAGGCCAGTAGCCAATAGCTTTTGTCTCCAAATTTCTTCTGAGCATGCGTGGCATTAGTCCGTTGGACTAGGCTACACACGATCGGAATTGACGCGATCGGACCATTTTATCGGAAAATTTGAGATCCAGCCCTCAAACTTTGTGCGTCGGAAATTCCGACGGAAAAAGTCTGATGCAGCCCACACACGGTCGGATTTTCCGACAACATGATCCGTTCAAATATTTTAACTCGTATACCATCCCAAAGATATAGTCATGATTTCAGTATCTACTGGTGCAATAGTAATTCTGTATAACATAAAAATATATTATTTTGATTTAGAGCATATTAGAAGTACAAATTGTTTTACATATATCAATCATTGTTGTGAATGACATCACAGCATGCAGCGCGGCTCGCACATGCACAGTGCGCGCCCAACTGTAAAGCCACAGCCGAATGCCAGTGACGCAGAGAGAAGGTGGAGAGGAGCAGGGCTTTTTACACCCGCATTGCTGAACCGTGGGACAGGTGATTGTCTGATTATTAAATGTCATCAGCTACACTTTTTGTGGTTAACTATAAGTTTGGGGCAAAGAAGATAATGGGTCATTCGTACAGAGCAGAACTCTACAGAATCTAGGAGCACGATGTGGAACGATCAGTAATGTGACTAAAGCTGTAGAGAAAAAACAAAGAAACAAACTAAAAACTAACAATTTGTTGCCAGTCACCTAAGTAAGCTACAGCTAAACATGAGATTTTTAGTAGATTAATCTTGCTACGGAAAGTCCAACTCTGGGACAATGTAAGAATATCCCTGCACTGCAAAAGTTCATTGTTGGTTTTTCAAGGGGGAGAACAAACCATTTTATTTACCCGATTCTCCGCTTGCAGGGGTGGGTTGTGGGGGTGTGATACAAATACTAGGACATTTTTATTTTTTTACCTTAAAAGATAAGTATGGGATTTGTTGGAAAAAATATATACTTACCTATGTGGATGCAGCATCACTCTGATGCTACATTTGTTACACACAATCACATGAAAAGCACATGAATATTTTTATTATATTTGATTAAGAATGCTTACAATCATGCTAAAACATTAAGAAAAACGATCTGGGCGGCAGAGTGGTGTAGTGGGTAGAACTCTCGCCTAGCAGTAAAAATAGGATTTTTATAACAGCTTACCTGTAAAATCCTTTTCTTGGAGTACATCATAGGACACAGATCCTTAAGTAATTACTTAATGGATTAAAGGCCAACTTCAGGTGATGGACACTGGTATACCCAATGCAGGAATATCACTCCCTATATAACTCCTCCTCCTTCCAGGAGCACATCAGTTTTTGTAGCAAAGCAATATACTTAAATCCCAAAAAGAGGGACCTCTGTGTCCCATGATGTACTCCAAGAAAAGGACTTTACAGGTAAGCTGTACATCATGGGACACAGAGCCTTAAGTAATTACTTAATGGGACGTCCCATAGCAATGCTACTATCCTTATACCTCCTTACATCCACCTGTTAAAATGTTGTGAATGTATGTACTGAAGACCAAGTTGCGGCCTTACAGATCTGAGCCATGGAGGCCTGGTGACGCACTGCCCAAGAAGCACTAACCGCCCTGGTAGTGTGCCTCAACTTGAAAAGGGGAATCTTTCCACTTAAATTATAAGTTTGTATTATAACTTGCCGAATCCACTTAGCGACAGTGGATTTCGACGCTGCCTGCCCTTTCTTAGGACCCTCTGGCAGAATAAATAAGACATCGGTCTGATGAATCTGAGCAGTTGTCTTTAAATAGATTTTCACTGCTCTCACCACATCAAGACAATGTAGTGACTTCTCTTCCCTGGAACATGGTTTTGGAAAAAACGATGGCAGGACAATATCTTGGTTCAGGTGAAAACCTGAAACCAATTTTGGCAAAAAGTCTGGACGACGGCGTACATAAACATAAGCCCTCCAGACCCTATAATGTATAGTTCTGGAAGCTGGCTTCCTTGCATTAATCAGGGTAGAGATAACTGACCCGGAAAGCCCACGTTTCTTCAGAATGTGAATTTCAATAGCCAAGCCGTTACATTTAGAGACCGTAAGGTACGATCGAATATCGGCCCCTGTGAGAGTAGGTCTGGCCGTAGTGGGAGGGACCATGGACCCACCACTGCCATCATTTATGATTTCTGCATACCATGACCTTCTGGGCCATGGTAGTGCGACCAGAATTACTGGCTTTCTTTCCAGCTTGATCCTGAAAAGAAGTCGAGGCAGCAATTGAATATTGGAAAATGCATAGATCAGTGAGAACTGATCCCACGGGGTCACCAAGGCATCTGTTCCGCATGCGAGTGGATCTCTTGTCCTGGACACGAAGTTGACTAACATGTTGAACCAGGATGCTAGAAGATCCATGTCTGGAGTCCCCCATCTTTGGAAAATAGTACAAAAATGTTAGGGTGAAGAGACCATTCCACCTGGAATAACTGCTGGCAACTCAAGTAGTCCACCTGCCAATTCTCTACTCCCGGAATGAAGACTGCCGAAAGGCACGGAACATTCCTTTCTGCCCAAGTTAGAATATGGTTCACCTCTCTCTGCGCTGAGAGACTTTTGGTGCCCCCTTGGTGATTGGTATAGGCCACAGCTGTGGCATTGTCAGATTGGATCCTGACAGGACAATCCTGTAACCTGGAAGTCCATGCTTTTGGAGCCAGACGCCCTTCCCGAATCTCTAGGATATTGATGGGCAAGGTTCTTTCGACTCTTGACCACTGTCCCTGGACAGTTATCTTTTCTAGTACTGCTCCCCAGCCTGAAAGGCTGGCATCTGTCGTTACCACTTTCCAGATGACTGGTCTGAAGGATTTTCCTTTCAGCAGATTCTGGGTTAGTAGCCACCAACTGAGGCGTTGAGACACCCTTGGGGACAACCGCATTGGCAAGTCTAAAGCTTGAATTGTTTTGTTCCAAGTAGACAGGATACCGTTTTGCAACAGTCTTGAATGGAACTGGGCATAGGGAACTGCTTAGAATGAAGCCATCTTTCCTAGCAACCTCATGCAAAGGCGAATGGAGGGATCGCCGTTTGACCTGACCATCCGCACCAGCTCCTCTTATGGAGTTGATCTTTGCCTGAGGCAAAAGTACCTTTTCCTGGGCTGTGTCTATGATCAGACCCAAGTACTCAAGCCTTTTTAGCAGTATTAAGGAAGCGTTCTCTAGGTTTAGAATCCAAACCAAACTTTCCAGGTAACTGGTTGTAATGCGTAAATTTTGCTCCAAACGAGCCACCAACTGGTGGTTACGCCAAGATTGTAATGCCCTGTGCCCTTAACCTGGCTATAGGCGGGGCCAGCACTTTTGTGAACACCCGGGGTGCTGTAGCTAGCCTGAAGGGTAGGGCTACAAACTGGAAATGCTGCTGTTCTACCTTGAACCGCAGAAACCTTTGGTGAGCGTGAAATATAGGGACATGCAGATGATATGCATCCCTGATGTCAATAGATGCCAGAAGTTCTCCTCCTAGAAGGATAGAAACTACTGACTTGATCGTCTCCATGCAAAAGGAGTGGATCTTCAGGAACAGATTTAGATTTTTTAGATCTAGAATGGGTCTGACATCTCCATTTGGTTTTGGTACCATAAAAAGATAAAAAAAAAAAAAAAATTGCTCTTTTGTGGGGATCTGTATGATCAGCCCTTAAGATATTAATCGGTCTAGCGCCTGAAACAGAGATGCTCTTTTCTCTGGATCTTTGGGAACGCTTGACCTCAGGAAACGAGAAGGTGGAAATTCCCAAAATTCCAGCTTGTACCCCAGCGTTACCCTGGAATTTCCTCTTGCCAGACTGAAAACTGCAGAAATCTTCCCCCCACCTTAGTGAGGGGAGTTGCCTCTTCATGATGAGGCTTTAGGACTCTGCTTTGCAGGTTTCCGGCCCCAGGACTTCTTTTGAGCCTGGGACTGGAGTCTGACAGTGGAGGCCATCGCCACTGCCTAGAGGCGGAAGCCCCTGGCGCAGGAGAAAGAGCCTGTTTAAATGAAGGGCGTTTATACTTTCTTTTGACTGGCAAAAGAGTACTTTTCCCACTAGAAATTGTTTGGATATATTTGTCCAAATCTTCCCTAAATAGCTGCTCCCCATGAAAAGGGAACCCAGTTAATAGGTTTTTACATGGTGTTTCGGCTGACCAATTTTTTAACCACAGGATTCTACACATATGTACTAGCATAAGCGTAAGGCGGGACGCCTGGTGAATAGAATCTATAATGGCATCTATGGCAAAGCATAATGCTTTTTGTAGTTCAGCCAATTCCCGGGCTTGTTGTGCAGGAACCTCTTTAAGGGCCTGTCTAAATTGGTCCTTTAGGGATTGACAGACGCCTACTGCAGCGACTTCAGGCTGCGCAACGGCACCTGCCAAGGAAAAAGCAGATTTTAACAGAAATTCCAACCTTATCTGTTGGATCCTTAAGCATTTGTGCATTGTCTACTGGTCAATTTAGGGATTTATTCACACTGGAAATCGGAGTGTCAACTGCTGGTACTTTCCATATTTGGTGAATTTCTTCTCCATGGGATAGAGAACTGAAAATCTTTTTGGAGGGAGCAAATGCTTATACGGGTGATACCATTCAGCAAAAATAAGCTGTTCTAGTAATGCATGGACAGGAAACGCATGCAAAGGCTGTGTTTTAAAGGAACCCAAGGAAGAAACCGAGCTTTCAGGAGACTCCGTTAGAGGTAGCATGAAAGTAGAACGAACCATCTCCGTAAGAGATTGTATCAGCAATTTCTCAGATTGTGAGGCTGAAAAAGGTTCATCTACCATTGTTTCCTTCGCAGAGGAACCATCGGTTTGTTTTTCCTCCTGAAGCCTGAGGGTAACACCTCATCCTGTGCCTACTGTTCCCCTTGCAAAGGGTCTGAAGTGAGGTAGGGGATCTAGCATGCTTCCTATCCAATTGAATGGAGGATGCGATTAAAGCCGATAATCTTCCTTCCAGACCCTGCAGGGTGGAGAAAAGGACATCTTCAGCCACGTGTACAGGGGCTGAGATGTGAGAAGCAGTTGCACTATCAATTTGTTCCAATGGCTCACCCTGGCTTGCCATAATTGGTAATTCAGGTGAGGATGACAGTGTGGAGATGCAACTTGAGATCCTAGCGCCTGAGGGTAAAACCTTTGGTACCTTTTTGGTCTTTGTGGTGTCTTTTTTGGCAGGCATAGTCCTAAGCACAAAAACAGAGGCACTATTAAATTGCACTTAATCGCCGAATATAGTCATGACAGTAAAGCCGCTATTAAGTTCAGCCTAGTGCTGGCAAAAAAGTCCTTCCTGTATCAAGAATGCCAGTTGCAACCCTCACGTGCCCCACAGCTCCTGTGTGCAGACTGCTTGCTTGCTTCCTCCTCAGCCGAGGAGAGACTGTTCCAGCTGTCTTTATTATCATGCTTGTCTGCCGTGCATACTCGTGGACATTGCACGGCGCTGCGCCTAAGCCTCGCCCCCTCCATAAACCCGCCCCTCTATTTTGTTTTTTAAAATGTTCCCACGCTTGTGCGCGGGTAACTTTCGAGTCCACAGACCCAACGCGGGGGCGGGGAGAGGCAGAGCCCCTGACATCAGCCAGCATAAAAAACAGCAGATGGAATGGAATCCGGGACCTCCGCTGCTGCGGCCACACACAGACTGACACTGAGCTTACAGTGAAGACAACAGATTAAGGTATGTGCATAGACTCCCTCTAGTGGAGAATTAAGGCATAACAACATTTTTTCCCTTAAAAGAAGAAAGCATAGGTGGACTTTTCAGTTCCTAAGTTTCTTCCCCTACCTTATCTCCGCCGCAGGATTTGCTAAATTAACAGACAATCCAACCTTTAGGCTACTTTCACACTGGAGCGGTGGGGGCGCTGGCGGTAAAGCGGCGCTATATTTAGCGCCGCTTTACCGGCGTTTTAGCGGCGCATTGCGGCCGCTCGCGGGGTGTTTTTACCCCGCGCGAGCGGCCGAAAAAAGGGTCAATACCGCCCGCAAACCGCCGATATAGCTGCGTTTTGCGGGCGGGTTCGGCGCGCTCCCCCATTGTTTTCAATGGGACCGGGCGCTATAGGAGCGGTAAATATACCGCTCCTATAGCGAGCCAAAGATGCGGCTTGCAGGACATTTTTGAGCGTCCTGCAAGCGCACCGCTTCAGTGTGAAAGCCCCTCGGGCTTTCACACTGAAGGAACAGCAACAGCTGTTTCGGGTCGGTTTGCAGGCGCTATTCTTAGCGCAATATCGCTTGCAAACCGCCCCAGTGTGAAAGGGGCCTTACCCATCATGGCGGGCTGCAAACCTTCAAGGACCGGGTCCCTTTATATCGGAGTTCCACTCCCTTGGACCTGTAAAAAGCACCCCACCAGGAAAGCTTAAGGTAATGTAGCATGACCAAAGCCCTGGGTCCAGCCCTACAAAGAGGCGTTACAGGCAAAACCTTGTGCTTCAGATAAGAGGCCCAGGTACCATCCACTTTGGCCTCAGTGGCACTTTGGATGGATCTGGTCTATGGAGGCTATTTAAATCCAGCATGGATCCCTCCTGGAGATCCTCAGAGCCACTGGCAAAAAAACTGATGTGCGCCTGGAAGGAGGAGGGGTTATATAGGGAGCGAACTTCCTGGATTGGGTATACCAGGGTCCATCACCTCAAGGTGGCCTATAACCCATTAATTACTTAAGGCTCTGTGTCCCATGATGTACGATAAAGAAAGGGTCACTGGTTCAAATCCCGACACAACCTGCCTGTAGTTTGCTTGTTCTCCCTGTGCCTGCGTGGGTTTCCTCTGGGTACTCCGGTTTCCTCCCACACTCCAAAGACATGCTGGTAGGTTAATTGGCTTTTGTCTAAATTGGCCCTAGTGTATGAATGCGAGTTGGGGACCTTAGATTGTAAGCTCCTTGAGGGTAGGGACCGATGTGAATATATAACATATGTAAAAGCGCTGTGTAAATTGACGGCGCTATACAAGTACCTTAAATAATAATAATATTAAAATAGACATTGCCTGAGCACACCTGAACTCGTAAAAGGTTTCCACAGCCGGCAAGATGCAAAAATGTTTAATATTCTTCCACCAGGCATTTCTTATCACTGCAAACCAAAGGTCATTCGTACAGAAAGAATTTCACACGTTTTCATTTCAATTTCATTCCACAAATTAATTAAAGGCATTGGTCCAGTAAGTCTAGCTTCAGTCATGTGAATTGTTTCACTTTGATTATAATAACTAATGACGCTCAAGTAGAAACATGGACGTTTTGGCCTTTGCCTGTTTCAGTCATACACCGATGCACTCCAGGGAAACTTCCACATGCCATGACATGTGGCAGTTCATTACTTAGATAAAGGGCCCATTTACACCAGTGGGTGTGCGATAGTGTACGATATTAAAGTACTATCAACAAACTCAATGCACCTGGTGTGAATGAGCCAAAGTTATGGGTTACGAGAAATATCAACATTTTCATATCTAGTTTGTCTACCCTGTGATTATTGTGAGTTCTAGGTCTCCTCTTCTCTTTCTCATTTCCTTCTTGGACTACTCTACTTTGCTGGGTCTCAGGCTTTCTCTTCCTTGGATCCTGTATACATTGTGATGATTGTGCCAACTCCTCTGAAGTTCCAGGGCAGGAATAAGTTTATATATAAAAGTTTAATACTTATAGGAAGTTTTATATATATATATTATATGATCTATTTGATCTCATTTTTAGTTCATGCCCTACCCTGTTTGCAATAATTTATACTTTTCCCTATCATGTATCGTGCCTGTGTCCGTATCGTGCCTGTGACTTGGTGAAGTTTTGTTGATGCGGATATTGGCTGTATTAATCTTCTTGAAATCCTATATGTTTAATAAAAAAGTTTTGAATGTAAAATTTCAATATCACTTTACCAAATCATACTATTAGACTGAATAAAAACTTCCTTGTTCTTGCTTTGAACTAAAAAAATGCTACATCTGGGCTTTCTCATGTGACCTAGAACTTAGGCAAAGGATCCCATGGTCATTGCCTTGTAGGTAGGAATGAGCTCAGGTGTGTTCAGATACTAGTCCAAACCCACCTGAGCGATCCCACCAGAAACTCACGAGTATACACGCCCCTTATAAACATGAAGCTGTGGGGAGGGGAATGCCTTGGCTGCCTATGATTGACAAAAATTTGTTGCACACCAACATCCGTCCAACAGGTTTATTGAAAGACTGCCACCAGGACTAAAACAGGCCAAGGGGTGATGACGTTTTACACATACATTGAAGTACAATGTACTGTATGTGTGAAACGTCATCACCCCTTGGTCCGTTTTAGTACTGGTGGCAATCCTTCAATAAACCTGTTGGACGGATGTTGGTGAGCAGCCAATTTTTCTCACTTGGTCTACATGTTCACTGTTGCGAGCCGGAGCTAGCACCCAGCCCTTCCTTTCTGGTGGATTATTATACTCACCTGGAGCCGCGATCTGCCTCATTTCTCCAGTACCCCTGGTGGGATAGAATCTTTTTTTTTTTTTTTAACTCTCGCCTCCCTCCTCTCCAGTACATCTGATCGCCATCTTGTCTCTGTATGTGACCTGTATATTGACCTCCCTAATCCTGCACATTAACCCCCTCCTACTGCTGTGTACAACCCATAGCCATAAATGCAGCTAGTACACTTTTATCAAGCTTCAAGTGAACGTAAAGGCTCATTTTTTTTGTAAAAAATAAACATGTTATACCTACCGCCTCCTCTGCAGTTGATTTCGCACAGAGCAGCCTGGATCCTCCTCTTCTCGGGTCCCTCTTCACTGCTCCCAGCCCCTCCCTCCTTTGAGTGCCCCTCAGCCAGCAGCTTGCTGCAGGGGGCACCCAAGCCGTCAGAGCTCCATGTATCCATTCAGAAATGGAACCTCAACATGGCCCCGCCCCCCTCTCCCTTGATTGGCTGACTGACTTTGACTGACAGCCGCAGGAGCCAATGGCGCCGCTGCTCTGTCTCAGCCAATCAGGAGGAGTGTCCTGGATGGCCGAGGGGATTGTGCACATCGCTGGAAAGAGAAAGGGCTCAGGTAGGTAATTAGGGGGGTGCTGCTATACACAGAAGGTTTTTTATCTTAATGCATAGAATGCATTAAGCTAAAAAACCTTCTACCTTTACAACTCCTTTCATGTTTTAACCATCACAGTACAGGTGCGATTAACACATCACCTTAGCAATGGCATTGCAGGTAAGGATAGAGACACAAAGTTATGCAGTGAAATTTCAACAATGGAGTCTGAGAGGCATGAAAAGCTGGCATGGGATTCAGCCTACCAAGCTAGAATTAAGCCTTTAGGCTAGATTTGTGCGCATGTCATTTTGATCAGTTTCCAACAATTTGTTCAGCCCTCTCCATACATTTATACTAACAATTTAGTTTCAAGCATGCTAACCCAACCCCCCCCCCCCCCCCGAATCCTTTTCGCAATACAACTGCTATGCAGACGAAATTTTAAAATGTGTATTTGTTTGTTTATTATGGTTCTCCTAAATTGTTCTTCCTATCACTGTGACAACTGTCCCTGATTTCGAGGGACTGTCCCTGGTTTGGAGCAATGTCCCTCTTTCCCCCTCATTTGTCCCTCATTTTGGTCGGATCTCTATAGTTGTATATAAAATGCACTTTTTATCTTTCAAAAAGTGTTTCTCAGTGCTAAACCTTTCATCCAAATTCTAAATTGTAAATTTTAAAAGCCAATATAAAGGAATAGTAAATGGTAAAAAAAAAAAAGCCCTTATGGATTTAATTAACCTTTTTTTTGTTAATAAGGGGGTGTGGCAGGGGGCGTGTCCTATGCCTACATACGTTTGCTAGTAGGGGTCCCTCATTCCCAACTTAAAATGTTGGGCGGTATACTGTGACCTGTAATAATACTGATCTTCACATCTGAATTGTATATATAGTTTCTAGGGTGTCTCTCTCTCTCTCTCTCTCTCTCACACACATACACACTCACTGGCCACATTATTAGGTTACATCTTGCTAGTACCAGACTGGACACCTTTTGTCTTCCCAACTGCCCTAATTCTTTAGGGCAGGTATATGCAATTGGCAGACCTCCAGCTGTTGCAATACTACAAGTCCTATCATGCCTCTGGGTGTCTGGGTGATGCTTATGGCTGTCAGAGTCTTGCCATGCCTCATGGGACTTGTAGTTCTGCAAAAGCTGGAGGTCTGCTATTTGCATATGCCCGTTTTAGGGCATTGATTCAACATGGTGTTGGAAACATTCCTCAGATTTTTGTCCATATTGACATGATGGCATCACACAGTTGCTGCAGATTTGTCAGCGGCACATCCATGATGATGTTCTATTGGACTGCTATCTGGTGACTGTAGAGGCCATTGGAGTCCAGTGACCTCATTGTCATGTTCCAGAAACCAGTGGTGAGATGATTTGAGCTTTGTGACATGGTGCATTATCCTGCTGGAAGGAGCCATCAGAAGATGGGGACACTGTAGTCATAAAGGGATGGACATGGTCAGCAACAATACTCAGGTAGGCCATGGCATTTAAGAGATGCTCAATTGGTACTAAAGGACCCAAACAAAGTGTGCCAAGAAAATATCCCCCACACCATTAAACCACCAGCCTGAACCATTGATACAAGGCAGGATGGATCCATACTTTAATGTTGTTTACACCAAATTCTGACCCTTATCTCAATGTCACAACTGAAATCAAGACTCAGACCAGGCAACGTTTTCAAATCTTCTATTGTCCAATTTTGGTGATCTTGTGCGAACTGTAGCCTCAGTTTCCTGTTCTTAGCTGACAGCAGCGGCACCCGGTCTTCTGCTGCTGTATCCCATCTGATTCAAGGTTCGATGTGTTGTGCATTCAGAAATGGTATTCTGCATATCTTGGTTGTACGAAGCGGTTATTTGAGTTACTTTTGTCTATAATCTCGAACCATTCTCCCCATTCTCCTCTGACATCAAGGCAATTTTGTCCACACATTTGCCGCTCACTGGATATTTTCTATTTTTCGGACCATTCTCTGAAAACACTAGAGATGTTTGTGCGTAAAAAGTCCAGCAGTTTTTGAAATATTAAGACCAGCCCATCTGGCACCAACAACCATGCCACGTTCAAAGTCACTTAAATCCCCTTTGTTCCCCATTATGATGCTCGGTTTGAACTTCAGCAAGTCGTCTTCACCACATCTGGGTGCCTAAATGCATTGAGTTACTGCCATGTGATTGGCTGACTAGTACTTTATGTTATCAACAAAGTGGCCAGTGAGTGTATAACACACACATACTGTATATATAGCGTGTGTGAATAAGTATAGGCGGTAAAGTTTCTTCCATATCATACTTGTCCTTAATTTAGAGAGATCTCCTCGGTAACTGGAGGTGGGCACTGAAATGCCGGGGCCATTGTTCTGTTGAGCTGGTCGTTTTGACAGCTGACATTGCACAAGACAGACCAAGGCAAGTCCTACTGGGGTGTAAGCAAGGCAACATTTTGTCTCAAGCAACATAGCTGGTCAATAAAGTCATCATGGCCATATCCACAGGGCAGCCAACTTTGGGGGGTGATCTTTGGCCAGACAGTAGAGAAGACGACTGAGAATTCAGGAGCTGCAATCCCCCGAATCATGTGTAGAGCAAACGCCCAACTCCTATGCACGTGATTCAGCCTCAAAGCGAAGAGAGATTCCCTTAAGATAAGTGACAAATATATGGTCCCAATAAATGTCCCCCATGAGCTCCTGTTGTATCATTTGTTGCTGTTTTTTCAGCTTTATCTTTTCCATTAGCTTTAATTTCTTTTTAATTATATATTTATTTTTTTGCTAGGGTAGGGGGTTAAAGTTAGGTTAGGATTATTGGTTGGGATTGGGGTTATTTCTTGCTAGGGTTAGGGTGTTATTTATAATACTACTACTAATAAATTAATAAATGCAAAATGAAAACGCAAATAAAAATAATCATAAATATTATGTAATAATAAATAATGAATTCCTAACTAACATCTAATCCAAAAAAAAAATATATTTTATTAAAAAATATATATTATTTATATATATATAATAAAATAATAACTAAACACCCTAACACAAAGTAAATAATATATTAGTAATAATAATTATAAAAAATTATTAATAATAATAATTTTTTGTTCAGATTTGGGTGGTTATTTTATTATTACTATTATTATTCATAATATGTTTTTTTATTTATGTATTATTTCATATTAATTTATTATTTATTTATGATGATTTTTGGTTGTGCATTTATTTTACATTTATTCCTATATTATCACAAATGTTTTTACATCTTGTCTTTCGAGTAAAAAATTGCACAAAAACATGTGAATACGCACAAAACATGCAAATGCCACGTTTCCATGGTAAAGCAAACGTGCCAAAAACGCAAAAAATCTGCAAAAATTTGAGCTACGAAAAAAAAGCTCCAGAACTTTTCTCGAGCTTCAGGCAACTTGGAGTGGAGATGTTAACCAACTCCATAGAGAATAATTGATTTTTTGGGGCCTGAGAGATGTCACTATAATAGTGACCATCAACTCCCTTATTTCCAGGGACGGTCCCAGGACTTTTAGACTTGTCTGACACTTTTTGTCTCTCGAATCCTCATTGTTTTATCATTGGTCTGCTGCAACTTGAAATACATTTTTTATTAGTTCTGTTTATTCACAATACAATACCGTAGCTATTACAATTCAGTGATTAAAATGATCATTTAAAATGATTGGTCTAAAAATGAATTCATACCCAGAGGTGCCTAGTAGGAGTAGAGCTCAGATGTTTTCTAGACTCCACACAACACTTTCTGCAAACATTGTAGATTTATTTAGCATAGTCACGTTTTAATGTATTATCAGATTTACTTTAATTTACATGTATACATTGCATTTGCTTAAAATGAACAGTTAACAGGAAACCCTTTGCTCTATGTATCGTTCAGCTACCTATATAGTCACATGTAAGCTGCACAGTGCTGCCTCCTAGATGGCTACTATTCTGTGTAAGATTTGTCCAGGCCTGGCTTAGCCCATGCAGGAGTCGTTTCTTGTAGGCATTAGAAGGTTCAGGAGTTACTATTATGATAGTTGATGATTTCTGCTTTTACACGTTGGGAAGCATGAGCTATCTAGGTCAACCAGTGAATGTTCAAAACAAGTTCTATATGAGAAATGATGCCTCGGTCTTTGTTGCAGGTGTTTGTAGGAGGAGAAATATCTTTTACTCCTTGAAGTTGAAGGCATATGCAAGAAAACAAGTATAAAAGACTGTGCCAGGTCTGGATAATCTCTCATAGGCCTCTAGAAAATAAAGATCCACATTAAAAACTATAAATTGCTCAAAGTATGCCAGTCACAGTGACTCTATATCTACTACTGAAGTTGCTTGCAGGAATTGAAGAAACAATTTTAACAAAGTATGGAAAGAAAGTAGAATTTCGAGTCTTCTCTACTCAGCGATGTCAGAATGAGGACACAAGAAACCTTAAGCATCTAATATAAATATCATACTTTCATCTTCAAAGACTGTCGCTTACTAAGTCTAGGCTTGCATTTTGTTTTATTTTGCATGAGTGAAGAAAAAGGTAAAATTGTTGGTAACAGCAGGAATTTGTATAGCTCAAAGCTTCTCTGTAGGACTTAGTTCCCCGACTCTAGAACGCTGGCAGCAAATCAATGAGACTTCACAGTGGTGGGGATAAAAATTGTTCACCACAAACAGAAAACACGTTAAATGGGTTTACTCTGGATTCATCTAAATTTCATTCATGAAACAAAGCTGGACTCTTAAAGCTGAACTCCAGCTACAACTAAGTATGTTGTGCTCTGGATTCTCTCTATTTCTGTTCTGAAATCATGAACATGCCTCCCTATTTCCCAGTCGATGTGTTGGACTGTAGCTTCAGGTGAGGGAAAAGTAAGGTATGTGCACACTAAGGGGGGGATTGGAACAGGTCTGGAAGGCAAAAGGGACTCTAGAAGTGGCATGAAGAGAAGGGATACCAAGGACGAGTATATGGTGTTTAGATGTAATATATAGGGTTGTCTGAGGGCAGAGGAGGAGGCACACTGGCAGGGCACTAGAAAAAATTTAGTAAGGGGTGCAAAGAGTCAGGAAACAGAGGACAAGTTGGGGGTTCACAATGATGGACATGCCCTGGGATTTAGGCACAGTGTGAGAGCACCCAGAGGACACTGACTAAAAGAGATATGATGGTACTATGCCAGGCTGGGTGTGAAAATAATTTAAAGGGGTAAAGGGAGGTTGTAGTTGGGGGTTAAGCAGAAGAGGCACAGAAGTGTAGTATATTGTATGTGTAATATATATTTTATTACATCTTTTCACAACACTGAAGAAATTACACTTTGCTACAATGTAAAGTAGTGAGTTTACAGCTTGTATAACAGTGTAAATTTGCTGTCCCGTCAAAATAACTCAACACACAGACATTAATGTCTAAACCGCTGGCAACAAAAGTGAGTGCACCCCTAAGTGAAAATGTCCAAATTGGGTCCAATTAGCCATTTTCCCTCCCCGGTGTCATGTGACTCGTTAGTGTTACGTCTCAGGTGTGAATGGGGAGCAGGTGTGTTAAATTTGGTGTTATTGCTCTCTCTCCCATACTGGTCACTGGAAGTTCAACATGGCACCTCATGGCAAAGAACTCTGAGGATTTGAAAAAAAGAATTGTTACTCTATATCAGGGGTCTTCAAACTATGGCCCTCCAGTTGTTCAGGAACTACAATTCCCATCATGCCTAGTCATGTTTGTGAATGTCAGAGTTTTACAATGCCTCATGGGATGTGTAGTTCCGCAACAGCTGGAGGGCCGTAGTTTGAGGATCCCTGCTCTATATAAAGATGACCTAGGCTATAAGAAGATTGCCAAGACCCTGAAACTGAGCTGCAGCATGGTGGCCAAGACCATACAGCAGTTTAACAGGACAGGTTCCACTCAGAACAGGCCTCACCATGGTCGACCAATAAAGTTGAGTGCACATGCTCAGCGTCATATCCATAGACGTATGAGTGCTGCCAGCATTGCTGCAGAGGTTATAGAGGCGGGGGGGGGATCAGCCTGCCAGTGCTCAGACCATACGCTGCACACTGCATCAAACTGGTCTGCATGGCTGTTGTCCCAGAAGGTTTGAGGCTTGTCTCTGTGCTGTTTGGAGTATTAATGTAATGATATTAATGATACTTTGTGGCATTTGCGTAGTAATGTCTTTCTTCTGGTGACTCAACCATGCAGCCCATCTTTCTTCAAGTGTCTCCTTATTGTGCATCTTGAAACACCACATGTTTTCAGAGAGTCCTGTATTTCCCCCTGAGGTTATTTGTGGGTTTTTCTTTGCATCCCGA
Organism: Lithobates sylvaticus; assembly: GCA_028564925.1. Classification (NCBI taxonomy): domain Eukaryota; kingdom Metazoa; phylum Chordata; class Amphibia; order Anura; family Ranidae; genus Lithobates; species Lithobates sylvaticus. Next base: position 84,757,076 of record CM053026.1, read on the forward strand.
ACAATTTTCCTGGCAGTTGTGGCTGAAATTTTAGTTGGTCTACCTGACCGTGGTTTTGTTTCAGCAGAACCCCTCATTTGGGTAGAGTGCCTTTATGCTTGCTATGGCAGAAAAGGACTCTGAATGCTCTGATCATTGTATTATTTGTAAGTGCTCTGGGGGGTTTGTCATCTGTTCTTGGGATTCAATAAATGCCATCTCTCTGCAGAACAGAGATTAATTTGGACTGGAGGACTTTACATCATATACACTCCTGTTTCTATAGTAACACTAATATCTAATAGTCATCATCGTCATCCATTTAATTATAACATATTGGTGCCATGACTTGGATGAGCTGTAGTAGTAGCATAGGGGGCATGTCCTGCGGCCTATGCTGCTGCTCACAGGGCACACTATGGCCTTTTTGTCTTTGGGTAAAAAAGGACCATCTCCTGCCACTAGTTATAGTGCCCCTGATAACATGAAAGGGAGGTAGCTGAGAAGCCATGGACTTATTTTTAAAAAAAATGGGTTCTCGAGATAACAGATATATTCAAGGTTCCTTTGTAAGCGCTGGAAAACAAAAAGAAGCGAGGCTAACTATCACTGTGATGATTGACCAAAAAACAAGGTCCCTGGAATGTGAAGAGAGGAAAAAGTGTCATTGTACTGCGGCTCACAACAAAAACTGCTAAGTAAAGTAAGTGGTGTTTACCAGTTAGAATTTTCATGAACTTTGGGGATTAACCTGCATTAGACTGTGTAAATTGTACAGAGCTATATATGTGAGGTACCACACAATCATGTGACTTAAGAATGGAGCCACTTTCCAAATAAAGATTGTACAGTTCTGGCAATGTACAGCCAATGTATAAGAGGATAATTTTTTTAGATACCCTGTAAAGGCATTCTTGTCTCTATATGGCATAAGTCAGCGGTAAAAGACACTGTCATCTCTGAGCTGTGTAGAGTACTAGGGCATAGGTGCAGGTGGCCAATAGCATGTGTTGATGGGGTGCTTTTGTTCTCCAGTCCAGGGAGGACAGGAATTGGTAGCCCTACATGTGCAGGAGAGATGCTGATAGGGTACACTGCGACTTAAACTGAATGTAGGCAGGGAAGATTGCAGTGGAGCTTGGCATGCTTTGTGGTCTCTTTCATAGCATGAGTTTGGATGGGGAAGTGTGTGGTGGACATGCTGAAGGGAACAGAATTTCAATGAACAATTTAACAAAACGGTCTCAAGAAAATACACAAGTGTTTTATACTCATTATAGGGGAGGATGGATTTTTTTTGGTGTGTTAAAGAAAGTGTTTCACACAATGTGTTCTGTGGTTGTTGCAGTGATTGGGTGGCATGGTGAACAGAGGGTGTTCCTAAAGGCCAGAATTTGTTGAGACATCTTTTCACATCTTACAGCATCATCTTACAGCATCAGCTTGCTTTGCACCTCTTGGCATTCCACAACATGATATGCCTAGATCACAAAGGAAGGTGCGGAAACACTTCCTACTGCCAGGTGCTGGGACTATAGGTTTTAACAAAGAGCAGGTTCCTATATAATGCCCAACATGTATCATGGATTGCGAATCCTGCTCTGATTGATGTCTGGGCCACCAGCCCTACATATCTTAAAATAACTCACCCCAGGGGCACATGCTCCCCTGCTCCACAGCTCAGACTTTTCCTTACTTATTATCACCCCCTGGATTGATCCTGGATTTATTTAGCTGGTAGGAAAGTATCAGAATCAAGTGGCGTTTTTATTCAAAAATATATTGGAAATAAAAAATAAATAAAAAAAACAACCTAACTACTCAACTTTTTACTGTTTTTGTAAAGAGTATCTTTTGCTATGCTTTAACACACTAACTTTACAACTGTTTTCATAGACCATGTCTACTTGTGCCTGTGACTCTCTGAAAACACAGCAGTCATGGAAAAGAAGAGAATTGCCTGCTGTAAATATTTTGTTTTTAAATATAAAAAAGCTGAACATGGGGCTCTGCCATTTTTACAGCTCACACAGCAAAAATAAGATTAATCAGGGTACATAATGAAAGCATTAGGTTATAAAAATAGTAGTAGGTTCACTGAGTAAAAGCTCTGTGAATATGACTTATCTGAGGACTCTTGCTGCTACCAGCTGCTCTGAGGCTCCATAGAAAATACAGGCACCACCATGTTGTGCGATAAATCAATATCTTAAATTTTGTCATCATTAGCTACCCATAACCCAATTACAATGACAGTCTAACAAAGTACTTTCACGGCATATGTGAAGCCCAAGGACATGAAGTTTTGTTTTTTTTTGTTTTAAAGAAGTCGGAACACAAACAGGAAGAGTAATTTTCATTTATCAATGTCATTTGATTCAAGTACAAGCCTCAGAGTGTTCAATCTTATGTTTCATTTGCTCAATTCACCTGCATTGATTTTTATTGCTCTAAATGTTCTCTTCTGGGTACTACTTTGTACAGCTCTAAAACTCTGTAATCAAATCATTTCGAGAGAAATACAGGTTCAGAAACAAAAGAATCCTCGACAACCACTGTAATCCTAAGAAGAACAAAACATGCATGAGGCAGGTGAAACACACATGCATCCTCCACCAAAATTCTTAAAGCAGAACCTCCTGTATATAATATAGGATTCATAATTGGAGCAGCAAGTTAACTTTATCATAAATGCACTTCCCTTTACAGTAGGCCATCCCTTAATCTCCTTTTACCCTAAATAAAAGAATCACTTAATACAATACCCAAGCTCTACTGCAGGAGATGCTATCCTAGGCCGAAATGTGCAGTCCCTCAGTACTTCTAACACTGATAGATATAAGCTGGCAACTCATAGTGGCCAAAACGTGTTAGCAGTGTTTTACTGGATGGACTTGTGTGGCCAATAAAGATTTTCAAAGTTTGAGTCCACCAAGTAGCCTTCTTATATCTGTCAATGTTAAATAAAAGAATGTGTTTAGAGTAGCTGAAGTTTGCAATTTCCTGTTGAGGAGACTGGTCATCCCAGCTGCCTCTCTATGCGTTAGGTCATTGGTCTCCAAACAGTGTCTTTTCTCTCGGAGCACTTTCTCCCAATGACATTAAAAGGGGGGTAGAATTCCTGCCACTGAAACCAAGGATGGGGCACGATTTCTCCCACTGACACCAATGATGGGGCACTATTTCACCCACTGACACCAACGATGGGACACTATTTCACCCACTGACACCAACTATGGGACACTATTTCACCCACTGGCACCGACACTACCTGCCTGGAGTTTGCATGTTCTCCCTGTGCCTGCATGCGTTTCCCCTGGGTACTCTGGCGTCCTCCCACACTCCAAAGACATGCTGGTAGGTAATTGGCTTCTGTCCAAAATTGGCCCTAGTATATGAATGTAAGTTGGGGACCTTAGATTATGGGCTCCTTGAGGGTAGGGACCAATGTGAGTGTGCGATGTATGTGTGGAGCGCTGCTTAAATTGGCGCAATATGGGTACCGTAAATAAAATAATGACATAATAGATGAGCATCTTAATGAGATACAATGTACAGGGATAGGGACAATTGTAGACAGACACTCAGGTTGAACTGGATGGACTGGTGTCTTTATTCAACTTTACTATGTAACTATGAGCCCACCCTGAGCCCACCCTTTTTTGATGCCAATTAGAGCCTGAGGCTCTAATCATGTGCTTAAAAAAAAATTGAAATCCATGCGTCTGGTGGCCTGCATGTAGATTAGGGGCCTGGTGCATGGTTTAGGGGTCAGGCGCATTGATTAGGGGGGTGGCACCCCTGCGCCCCATATGGACAGGATGCCACAGATTAGCACCTTTGCCCGGTAGCACTAGAGCTGTTGGCTTGAATCTCAAGCACGACACTACCTGCACAGTTTGCATGTTCTTCCTGTGCCAGCATGTGTTTTCCCCAGGTACATGCTGGTAGGCAAATTACCCCCTAGAATGTGTTTGTATGGATGTAACTTAGGTTGTAAGCTCCTTGAGGGCAGGTACTGATGTAAATATACTAATATATATATATATATATATATATATATATACATACATACACACACACACACACACACACACATACATATATACATACACACATTGTGTGTGTGTGTATATATATATATATATATATATATATATATATACACATACACACACACACATACATATAGATACACACAGTATCTCAGAAAAGAGTTGCCTTAAAATCATATTTGAGTTAGTATGTTTGGATAATTCAGTTGTCTTCACTTGCAAAATACTGACAGTATCAAAATAATAAGGCCTCATTGACATGGTTGATTAGGGCCATACACTACCAATAATCAAGTCAATTTCTGAATTAAGGATCGCATGCGTTTGTGATAAGCAGTGACCAGGACATCTTCACAAATCAATGACAGGCTGTCAAGCACCACGGCTGTTTGCATGTAACCGCACATCGAGCGGTTACATGAGGTTAGGGACTGATGAGCAACCCTGGACACAAATTCTCATCAGTCGCTAATCGTATGTATGCAAACATCTGTGATCCCTGCCATAGAAATAAGCTGATTATTGGCAATGTGCAGCCCTAATTGGCCAAGTGAATAATCTACAGCATAATGCAAGCAAAACCCCTTCCTCTTTTTATTCTAGACTTCATTTACGTTCTAGCTTTCTGTGTCCCCAATAAGGCTTGATCTAAAAAAAAAAAAATGTTGGGCACATATGTTGGGCTGGACCTTAGAGCTTTTGGGACTGGCAGTAAACATATTCTACGCTAATACAAGTCAAAGACAGAGGTCTTATGCATTAGGGACACAAGGGCACAAGAACTGTGATATATTTTCATATCTAATGGTTCTTAAGTCCTAAAGAAAAGTAGCTGCTAATGATTAAACTATATGTTCCTTTGGAGGTATAGTAAAAAGAAAAAATAATTTCAATCCTATTAATATTTAGAAAGCAAATTATGAATTTAAGATAACATGAAGAATTTCAGCTACTCCTGTTCAGCAAAGGATGTTTTAAAAGGTCACTCTACCCAAATGTGATATTCTAGTAATTATGATGGAGCCCGGTGGACCAAGTCCCCCCCCTAACTTTTATCCATCTTGGGATCACTATCAGCAAGATCTCCCTGCCAAAATTCATAACTGCCGTCCTGTCTTGCCAACCCTAATGCCGCGTACACACGAGCGGATTTTCCGTTGGAAAAAACTTGGATGGTTTTTCCGCCGGAATTCCGCTCAAGCTTGGCTTGCATACACACGGTCACACACAAGTTTGCTGAATTTTCGAACCACCAAGAACGCGTGACGTACAACACTACGACGAGCTGAGAAAATGAAGTTCAATGTTTCTAAGCATGTGTCGAATTGTTTCCAAGCATGCGTAGGAATTTTGCGTGTCGGAATTGGTACAGGCAATCGGAATTTCCGATCGGAATTTTTTTTCGACCAAAAAATTGAGAACCTGCTCTCAATCTTTTGCTGGCTGGAATTTCACCAGCAAAAGTCAGATGGAGCATACACACGGTTGCATTTTCCGACCAAAAACGCTCATCTGACTTTTGCTGGCGGAATTTCCGATCGTGTGTATGCGGCATTAACGGTTTAAGCTCCTTCTATTCAGTCTACATTATATACAAGTAATTTTAATGGCCTAAGCAGTTGTGCAGAATGAGGAACTCAAGAGCAGAGATCTTACTACTAGAGTCCTCAAGAGATATGAGCTAGGGTAAGGAGGTTTAGCACTTTAGCATTTTGATTAACTACACACCAAGAACTGATTTAAATTGCTACAAGCAGTCTTGATTTGGTTTCCAAACCTCTACCATGTAGAATGTTACATTCTACAGCAATAAAATATCATACATTGTCCATCAGTAGTAATCTTATGCATGCGTTTTGGAGATAAATTAATCAGTGAGGTACATTTGCTAATTAACAATAGGAGTAAAGACAAGAAGCTTCCATCCACAACATCATGTAAGGAAAATGAAACCACTGCAAGAGACTTAGAGGAAGTAAAAATCAAAGTGTGGACCTCTGAGGTTCAAGATGATATTAGTACAAGCAATGGTAATGTTGAACACACGTACCAAGGGTTTCACACAATTTGCAGACTTTGGAAATGTAACTTTGGGGCCAATCTTTCTTTCTTTCTACCCAATAGAGCTGTACCATCCCGATTAAGGTTCAGCCTGTCCTTACTAAAGAGCAGGTAACCGACTGAGAAGTTAGCCAAGTTCTCCAAGAACCCGAACCCCTCTTTCCTACACCAGTTCTTCAGCCACTTGCTCAGTTCCCTAAGCTCCTGTTGTCTCTCTGGTGTGGCTCGAGGCACAGATAGCATTTCAGAGAAAACCACCTTGGAGGTCCTTTTCCTCAATCTATTCCCTAAATCCCTGAAATCATTCTTTAGGACTCTCCACCTTCCTCTCACTTTGTCATTGGTGCCAACATGTACCATGACCGCTGGGTCTTCTCCAACCCCACCCAATAATCTGTCCACTCAATCCACGATGTGCCGAACCCAAGCGTCCAGTAAACACACTGTTCGGCGACCACTGTCTTTATGGCAGAGTGTCCTCTCTGTCCTCCTAATGACTGAGTCCCCTACTACCAGTACCTGTCTAACCTTCCCTGCACCTTTGCCTCCCTCCTTACCAAAGTTATCACTTCCCTGGCAGCTAGGGGATGGCGCCTGCTCCAGCACTGCCATCCCTGAGCTTATATCTCCAGCATCAGGCAACTTGGCATATTTGTTGGGATGTAACAACGTAGGGCTGGCCTCCCTAGCGCTCTTACCTCTACCCCTCCTTCTAGTTGTCACCCATCTACCTACCACTGGCTCCCGTGCCTCCAACCTCCTCTTCACTGGTCCCCGCCAGAACCTGTCCAAGCTCCTTTTCAGGTTGTTGATGCTGCACAGTGTTGCCACCTTGTAATCTAGATGCAGGATCTGGGCTTCCAGAGAAAAAGCTAGCTGACATCTCGCACAGCAGTATACGTCCTTGATTGGCTCATCAAGGTGAAAAACCTTCTGTGCTGCAATCCACCGATCTGATCCAGCAATGTGCACAAGTGCAGTGGCTCCAGCGACTGTCTCTCTCTGCATTGGACAGATTGATCAATCAAATCTTGTGACATGGGAGCGGAGGGCGGAGCCAAGTCCCGCTGTCTGTCAATGGATGCAGCAGCGGGACTCGGGAGTGAGCCTGCAAGGGTGCCCCAATGGAAATCGGCTTTCCGTGGGGGACACCCGATGAAGAGGAAGAGCAGAAGGGGACCCTAGAAGAGGATAGGGGCTGCTCTGTGCAAAAGCATTGCACAGAGAAGGTAAGTATAGACATGTTTGTTATTTTAATACAAAAAAATAAAACGCTTTAAAACCACATTAGGGACAGGGAGTAAAGGGAATCTCTTTTACAGTATGCAAACAGCAAAAAATAACTTGACAGGGCTCTTGACACTTCCCTATACTAACCAAAGAAAATGTTTCGGCTATACATACACTTTAATGTAGCTGCCAAGAGCAAAGCAGCGGGTCGGGTGAACTGAAGTATACGATTTCAACAAAATGCACAATATATCGATACCGAAAGAAAAATAATAAATTAAATAAGAACAGCTGTGTATTTTATGATTTTTTTTTTAAAAACAGTTGCGACTACTTAATTTTGTTATTTATTTGACTGAATGTAAAACGGTTACCTTTTCTTGATACTGTCGACGTGACGAATCTAAAGACTGTATTAAGGCTGTTGCGTGGCCAACAAACATAGCATAGCATGTAGCGCCAACAATCATACTGAGCATAGTTATCCAGAGGTCCGACATGCTAACTGGAGCCCGCGCACCATAACCAATGCATAGCATATGACTCATAGCTTTGAAGAGTGCATAGGAATATTGTTTTCCCCAGGAATCATTCTGGAAAAAAAAAATGAAGAAAAAAGAAAATTATTAATGGAAAATATTTGTCTTTTATAAATACATTTTCAGCTTCAGTAAGAGCAGAGCTGTCGTGCAAACCATCTCATGCATGTCAAATGTATGCATTCCACCTGCACTGCCAGGCTATGCCTTGGAGAGCCTGTCCAATGCTGCTTATCACAATAAACTAAGATGATTAGATATTTTTCCTAACTCTCTCGTGTATCTACTCATGCTTGTACATCAATTGCATTTTGCTGAAGGGAAATAACATTCCTTAAAACTAAAGACAGAGGATTACTGGGCTGGTACTCGATTAAAGATAGGCACAGTAGGCATGACATGTGAAAAAAAGGTCTAGAATGCTTAAAGCTGCCAACTTTCATTCGTTTGGAGATACACTGTGGTTGATTTGGTAAAGGAGAGCATTTTCACTTTGAAAAGGGAATTTTCTCTTAGCTTAAAGTGGTGTTTCCACCAAAAAAAAAAAAAAAAAAAGCTTAAAAATCATAAAAAAAAAATAATAATAATAGAAAAAAAAAAATGTACTCACCTCCAAATGCCTGTTGCTATGGGGTCCCTTTTAGTCTGCCTCCTTCAGTGCCCAGGCACTGACATCATTGCCCCTCGGTGCCGCACAGTCATCTGGGACCTGTCACGTGTCCCAGGTGACTGCACGGCCTATCACGGCGCGCAGCGCCGCTCGCACACGCGCAGTGGTTGCCCGGCTGTGAAGCCACAGCCGGGTGCCTACAGTAAGAATGCCGGCGCCGCGAGCGGAGCGGGGAATGAGGGGGGCTTCGTTCCCCCGCATCGATGGACCCTGGGACAGGTAAGTGTCCGATTATTAAAAGTCAGCAGCTGCAGTATTTGTAGCTGCTGACTTTTACATTTTTTTTTTTAGGGGGCACCCCACTTTAATGTGGTGAAAATTCACTTGCAAATATCACCCAATCACATGCAGGGAAAACATAAAAAAAACAAATAAAAAAAACACTTTCTATGTGAACAATCTATTTGCCTTTAGTATATCATACCCAGGCCCCCTAGCATCAGGTAAGTATGATATATTACATGCAAATATTTTATATTTTCAATTTGCATCCAGAAAATGTATAAACAAAAGTAAGAGCTCTTTCCTAGAAAATACACAATTGTCCTAATTAGTCACCCAGACTGCAGATAATTAAAACATCAATTTTATAAACATAAAAACATTAAAGTAAACCTGACACTTAGCACATTTGAGACAAAGTGACAGGTTCTGTTTAAAGTCCACCTTTTCTACTACTTACCTAACCAGCCAGAGGCCTTGGAGACACCTAGTACTTCTGGATATGAGGGAGCATGTGACTACTTTGTTGCACTATGCAGTGCATGGGGCCTGAGCAGCCAATCACCAGGCCCATGCACTGTCACATGGCAGTGATTTAAGTTCTGATACAGACTAATGCCCCATACACACGAGCGGATTTTCCATTAGAAAAAACTTGGATGTTTTTTCCGACGGAATTCTGCTCAAGCTTGGCTTGCAAACACACGGTCACACAAAAGTTCTCTGAACTATCGACCGTCAAGAACGCGGTGACGTACAACACTACGACGAGCCGAGAAAATGAAGTTCAATGCTTCCGAGTATGTGTAGGAATTTTGCGCGTCGGAATTGCTACAGACGATCGGAATTTCCGATTGGAACTTTTTCTGACCGAAAAATAGAGAACCTGCTCTCAAATCCGATGGAGCATACACACAGTCGGAATTTCCGACCAAAAGCTCACATCGGACTTTTGCTGGGGGAATTTCCGATCGTGTGTACGGGGCATTATAAAGAGCTTACACAAAACTTTCTACTTGGGGCTGCAATCAGTAAATGGGTTGCTGAGAGAGTGTGGAGAAGGTATGCATTAGCTAAAGTGAATCAAAAAGGCAGAAATTTTTTTTTACCTTAAAGCGTAGCTCCGCTTGTTTGCACCCTCCCCAACACTGCCACATTTGGCACTTTTTGGGGCGGAGTAGGGAGTGGGTACCTGTCAAAACTAGCCCCTCTTCCTTACCCCCACAGCCTTCTGGGACGCAAACAGGTTACAGAAGACTGCAGGACCATTTCCAAACTCTTACAGGAGCCGTAGAAAACCAGCTGTGAAGTCGGAACACTTCACTGCCAGTTTCCCTTACCTAAGGTGCCAGCGCTCTCCTCTACTCGCGTCTCTCAGATGTGAGTGAGGAAAAGCTGATACACGGCTCTTCCTGTTTACACTGTGATCAGCTGTGATTGGACACAGTGGTAAAGAGTCTCCGTCAGCTGTTATCCTGCAAGACGTCATATGATGTCCAGTCAGGATAACGGAACCATCATTGCATCATCTAAAATGATTTTTTAACCACTTCCCGCCTGGCCTATAGTAAAATGACGGGCGGGTGGGAAGTGGTTAAAAAAACAATTTTAGATGATTTAAAACCCCCAAACATTAAACCAGTGGTAGTTCTAATTTTTTATGTTATACAATATTACCGCAAACATCTAGGAAATGCAAAATTCCAGTAAAAAAAACACACGAAAGTGAATTTTAGGGCACACAAACGCAATATATTACGAACAATTTTAAATATAAAAGACGAGGTTAAGTCGAGTAATAAGATACACAACATGCCAAACCCTTAAATTTGTGTAGGCCCATGAAATGGCGACAGACTTCAGAACCTTATATTTTCTATAGGCGATGCTTCAAAAGACCACTATAGGTATCAGTTTAGTGTTGCGAAGGAGGTCTTGTGCTAGAATTCTTGTTCTCAGTCTGATGTGCACGGCGTTATGCAACGTGTATCGCAATCAACGATGTGTGTGTTTACGTTTGTACGTGTGAGTATATGTGGAGGTGGGGGGGATTTTATGTGCTTGAGTGCAACTTAAATTTTTTGCAGGAAAAAAAAAATTTTTTTTTTGCAGAAAAGAAAATGATAAAGTAAAACATTTTACTTAACAGCAAGAAGGGGGAGGAGAGCAGACGTGTGTCCGCCCTTCCTCCCCAGGTGCTGGCACCTGCCATTTCGCTCTCAGGCCCAAAAATGGGCAAGCGGAGCCCGGAAAGCATGGCGGGGTTCCGGTACTGGGTGTGTGTGTGAGAGCAATCGGATGGCAGTGCGGACCTGGCAGCGAAAGGGTTAATGCATTCTATGCATTAGGGTGGAAAAAAAAAACTTATGTATGCAGCTCTCCTCCCTGTCCCCCCTTATACTTAGCTGAGCCCAATGTAGATCCAGCATTGTGCACAAGAGCGGCATCACTTCTCTCTCTCTCTTTGCTCAGACACAGCAGCGGGAACCATTTGCTCCTGCTGTCAATAAAAGCCAGCGAGGAGGGATCAGAGGGTGGGGCAGTTCCGGCGTGAGCCTGGATGAGTGCACCCATAGCAAGCGGTGTCAATGATTATTGCACCATGTAACACCTTCTGTATTATTTGTGTTGGCACATTCCGTGAATATTTTTAAATGTACATTCTTAAAAAAAAATTTTTTCCAGAAAGTAATAATTGAATAAGTATGTTTAAAAAAACAACATCCGTACCCTTAAAGATGAGGTCCAGCCACTCCCCACGAAAAATTAAATATTCGGAAACTTGACTGTCCATGGAGCCCACTTTATCAGCACCCCAGCCGAACTTCGGATCGGCTGTCATGTGCAGCCACCGCCATTCCATTCAGAGACCTCCATACCTCCTTTTATAGCTACATGGTCCAGTTCTGATGCTCACATGCCAATTGTAGGCGATTTTGGCTATGGACATGGGTCAGCATGGGCACTATGACCAGTCTGTGGCTACACATCTACATACATGGACAACATGTTTACTTGATGCCTAATATATGCCACTAGACTCGATTGACAACTTGCTCTTTTTCTGCTGTCATTCTTTTATGTTTCTATGTATTTAACTGTTTTAAACTGAGTTTTCATTAAGCCATTTAATCATTACCAATAAGGCCTTATTGGTTTACACCAAAGGCTCCCTTAGAAATGAGATACTAAAAGTACAGAAAGTCTTCTTTTCACAAACACAACACATGCAAGCAGATCTCCGAACGAACAATATGAAAAGTGACAGAGCATTCCCCTGTCAGAGGTCTCCCAAATCATTGTTTGTACCTGGCTTTATACTGTTTGATTGTTGTCTGAAACCATCAATGTAGAAGTCAGACAATCATGCTGAAAAAAAGTGAGGACCAAAAGAAGAGATTCTACCTCTAATGGCTTTCTGTATATATCTCATAGTACAGTTAGCCACACTGGTAAATGTATCTACAGTCAAGTGTATTTATAGTTTTGGGTAGAATAAGGAAGGGTTAGACCCTCTGTCCGAATTTTACTGACTTCTGTGCTCCCTTTCGTTAAGGACTCACCCTCTCTATTTGTCCTGGTGACCATTGTCAGTGGGAAATTAAGTGATGGGAAATCCAACTTTTATAGCCATCATAACATTGGGAAATAGACATGACAAGCATTCTTCAAGGGTGTCAACTAAGCCCGTCCACCTCCTCCATTCATAGAAGCTGTATTATAGCTTTCATCAATGAAAAGCACTTTATGAATGGAGCAGGTGAAGATTAAATTCTTCATTCACACACCCATGCTCCATTCTAGAGTGCTTTCCGTTGATAAAAACAATACTATAGCTTCTATAAATGGAGTAGGGGGCAGAAAGGGCGAGCATAGTCTGCACTCTTGACGCACAGCATCAGACGTTTACTAATGTGAGAGAATGGGGGGGGGCGGGGGTTGCAGAGAACTGACTATTTTTCAGCCATCAGCACAAGAGATGCTTCTCATTCAATTTAAGTACTGTCCCTTGTGCTGTTTTTTTATACACTGTGAACTTTGGCTTCATTACTGTAATGCACACATAAGAACCATGAGACATATCATTTAGTACTGTAATGCAGACTTGGAACCTATGAAGTCAGGTTGATTTTTACAGGGAGGGGACTAGGAGAACACAGGTGGTCACTCAAATCTCCACTATAGGCTTAAAAAGCCAAAGAAGGTACCAAATAAAGATTTTATAAGTTAATGTTGCCAGCTATAATGGTAGCTCACCTATTTTGCTCTATCGAAACTCTGAAAACAAACAAGTAGTAGACACGTGGAGAACCGCAGTATAAATAGTAGCTCAAATTTCATACTTGAGCCATAATGACTAGACAGGAAAAGCGTATTTCCATAAATATAATACAGCTATGTATGTATACAGTAGAGAGATCGCTCTAGCACAGAGGAGTAAAATGAGGTTGAGGATGGGAATAAATACATTGTATCTTCTCTCTGCATAAACAGACTGTGCCGTTTGTGGATTTCCAATTGAAGTATTCCATCTTCAGGACAGAAATATTTGCATTGTGTTTTATTGTCAACTTGAGTATTTCCTGACTTGTAAAAAAAAACGTTTTTTTCTTAAAGTAAATTTTAGATTCATAAGTCACTCAATGCATAGATAAAGATGCAGGCACAGCACCCTTTTTGTTTGTCTTGATGACCATTATCAGTGATGGGAGATCCAAGCGTTTTGTTTAGTTTTGGATACAGTGGAGAGGGAATAGAACACCGGACAGGTTTTTATTGCTGTCTGTGTCCTTGTTAAGGATATTCACCCTCTTGTTTACAGAGTGCATTACACTCCACAGAAACTACACTCTTGGAGGAAAGTGGCATCTCCAAATTGGCCCAGATGTAGTACACCACGGGAATTCTTATTCATACAGTACATTATGGTTCTCCACGTGTCTACTACTACTTTGTTTTCAGAGTTTCGAGCAGAATAGGTGAGCTACCATTATATTTGGCAACGTTAACTTATGAGTCTTAGTCCGTAGGGTTCAATATTGAGTTGGCCCACCCTTTGCAGCTATAACAGCTTCAACTCTTCTGGGCTGTCCACAAGGTTTAGGAGTGTGTCTATGGGAATGTTTGACCATTCTTCCAGAAGGGCATTTGTGAGGTCAGGCACATATGTGTTAGAGAAGGCCTGGCTCGCAGTCTCCGCTCCAATTTATCCCAAAGGTGTTCTATCTGGTAGAGGACTCTGTGGAGGCCAATCAAGTTCCTCCACCCCAAACTCGCTCATCCATGTCTTTATGGACCTTGTTTGTGCACTGGTGCACAGTTATGTTTGAACAGGAAGGGACACTCCTCAAATTGTTCCCACATTTTCACACATTAGTTAATTTATTTGCTTACTTTTGTTTTACACTTATGCACTTTATTTGTCATATGCAATTTACTATATAATAGATTCGATATTTTTTGCTTTCTATTAGAGCACTTAAAGGGACACCATATCTAGTATTCCAATATTAGAGTGCTGCAGTACCTGGCACATACAACTTTAAAACGTGGAGCGCAGGATTTTGGATTCATTTACATAAATTTTAGGTATTTATTGCGGTCTGTGCCCCCCCATTAGGGAGCTGTACCCTCTCTTTTTTCCTGTTTGCCATTATCACCAAGAGTGGAAGGGAAGAAAATCCAAATCCTAAATTTTGGCCTGTCATAGTAATAGAGGGGAAATCTTCCAATAGGGAGAATAGTTCTGCAGACCCTGGTTACAACCTGGGATCGCATCACTTTGGAGGGTTTTCCTTACACTTCCTGTTTTGGCTATGGGACAGGAAGTGAAGGAAAATCTCCCTACAAAAGGTACACAGAACCAACAAAAAAACATGATGGAGGTTATAACCGTCCCTTACTCTATGCAAATTTTTTTTAAAAAAAAGCTTTATCTTGAGTTCCACTGTAAGGCCACCATGGAAAAATTATGTCAACCTCTATGATAATAACACTTGGGGTAGATGGGCTGTGGGCTGCTTCTCAGAACTTGCAGATGACCAGGAAGGTGGTTCAAAAGACTTCTCAAGTGGCTTAATAAAAAGTAAACAGCCTATCATTGTGTACAAATCTGCCCAACCACTGTGAATCCCAGTTCAGGTGAATGGATTTCATCATCAACTAAGACCCAATGATCTGAAGAGCATTATTTAGACTCCATGCTGAACTGCACTGTAAATAGTTGCATTCTGAAAAGGTGCAACACTCTAAGTACACCTGAACTGTGGCCTCCTATGGTGCAATTTAATTTAAAATAAATCTTTTTCTATTCACGGCACATTACCATAAATTTGCATCCTGTTAATTCTAATTACCTAAATTATGAAGCGTATATCTGCATATATTTATGTTGGTAAATAGGACAAACGAGAAAACTAAATGTTTTTTGTTCAGTCTTTAATTAATTTGCTGATTACACCTCTCAATGAAGTGCATATGGTACATTTTCTGGCATTATGCTGATTAAACTGAGAAAACCAAATTTTTCTTGGCTTGCAAAGCTTCACCCAGTAGAAAAAAACAGCCCACCTACATGTCACTGTGCTAAAATGTGATATTTTTGGTATTTTATTAACTTACAAAAATATATTTTATTGATGAGATCTTTCTTGAATAGTCCATCCACTCTCGTATTAAAAAAAAAAGTCTAAATCAAAAGTATATATAAACAGTTCCACTCCGGGCCAATTCTGACATAACTCTGCTACATGTAAAACAATCTGCATTTTTGCTAGAAAATGACTTGGAACCCCCAAACATTTTTTTTTTTTAAAGCAGAGGCCCTAGAAAATAAAATGGTGTGTGTTGCATATTTTTGTGTCACATAATACTTGCGCAGCGGTTTTCTAAATGCTAATTTGTTGGGAAAAACTACACAATGAATTTTAATGCACAAAAAACACAATATAGTACCCAATTGTTTGGTAAAATATAAACGATGATGTTATCCCGAGTAAATAGACACCCAACATGTCATGCTTTAAAATTGCGTACGCCTGGCTCCACACTACTGTACCCTAAAAATTTCCATTTGTGATGCTTTAAAAGCCTTTACAGGTTACCAGTTTAGAGTTACACTGGTGCTAGAATTATTGCTCTCACTCGGTTGATCATGGTGACACCTCACGCGTGGTGCGATTCCCATTTACATACCTACGTGTACATTCGCATCTGCTCGTGAGCACCAGGGGACAGGGCACTTTAAAAAAAAGATTATATTATAAAAAAATTTTTTTTACATAGTTAGTTAGGTTGAAAAAAGACACAAGTCCATCCAGTTCAACCACAAATATAAAAAAAAAAAATATATATATATATATATATATATATATATATATATATATATATCATACATCATACAATCCCATATACCCCATTCTATACCCACAGTTGATCCAGAGGAAGGCAAAAAAAAAAACAGCAGAGCATTCTCCAATTTGCTAAAGCAGGGGAAAAAATTCCTTCCTGATCCCCCGAGAGGCAATCGTATTTTCCCCGGATCAACTTTACCTATAAATGTCAGTACCCAGTTATTGTACCTTTATTTAAATTTTTTTAAATTTTGGGGGTGGTGGATCAACTTATTTGCCATCACAAGAAACGAACCTCATCCCGTGTGATAACATGGGCTGTGACAGGTTCTCTTTTTGTAGAGATATTTCCTCCCATCTGGCCTCCAAAGCATCTTATCAAACAGAGCGGTATGATCAGATGCTTTCAAAAGCCAGTAAAGGCTTGTTTACATGAGACCAAAAATGGACAAAATTGTTGTTTCTTCCTCTCACTGTGTCCCAGGAAGCAGATACCATTGGTCGTATCCTTGCTGTGCTCCTGTTTGGAAAGGAGAGCCTTGTAAAGGCGCTGGCAATGGGAAGGGAGGGGGGCCTTCTGCCATCTGTTAAAGTGATCCAGTGGCTCTATAGCCAATCAGACACTTTAACATTGAAGAGAATTGCTGGCTTTATAAAACAAAACTGAGATCCTGGTTGTAGCCTCAACCATGATCCCGGTATTACAACTTCAACCTCAGGCCATTTATTAATGGCCTAAGGGCAGGAAGTGGTAATAACAAAATAGTGAAAGATTACAGGGTAAATACAGTGCCTTGAAAAAGTATTCATACCCCTTGATATTTTCCGCATGTTACAACCAACAATGTACCTATTTTTTATTGTGATTTTAGGTGATAAACTAGTGATGGCGAACCTAGGGTATGCGTGCCACAGCTGGCATGCAGAGCCATCTCTGTGGGCATGCGAGCCAAGTGGCCGGATCACTCTTATTTATATGCCTTCATATATCTTCACATCAATGTGTTCCTCCTTATGTATCAGTGCATAATGTCACATGATTTCCCCCTACACAGGGCTGTGGTTATTATGCCTTTGCCTGGGGTTTGGAGAGTGTATCTGCTGTGGGGCTGGATTGTCTCCTTCCGGCGCAAGGGGGGGGGCCCTGAGTGATTAGCTCACGTGGGGCCCATCGGAACGCGTCATCAGTGCCAGATAGAGCCATCCTTCTAGGGGTTTTAGCCAGTGAACTGGTGGAGCCGTGGCTTAGACTGCAGAGGCGCCGGCCCACAAGCTGCTGGGGGTTTAATTCAGTGTTGGCACTTTGAAATAAATAAGTTGGTTTTGTGTTGCAGTTTGGGCACTCGGGCTCAAAAAGGTTTGCCCTCACTGTGGTAGACCGACACAAAGTGTCATATAATTGTGAAGTGGACGGAAAATGATAAAGGGTTTTAAATATTTTTTACAAACAAAGATGTGAAAAGTGTAGCGTGCATTTGTATTCAGCCCCACGAGTCAATATTTTGTAGAATCACCTTTCGCTGCAATTACAGCTGCAAGTCTTTTTGGGGATGTCTCTACCAGCTTTGCACATCTAGAGAGTGACATTTTTGCCCAATCTGCTTTGCAAAATTGCTCAAGCTCCATCGGATTGGATGGAGAGCGTCTGAACAGCAATTTTCAAGTATTGCCACAGATTCTCAATTGGATTTAGGTCTGGACTTTGACTGGGCCCCACCGGACAGGAAGAGAGATGACCACCGCTCCAGAGGGATCCTTCAAGGCGAATGCTTCTACTCCTAGTGTGGAGCTCCAATAACAAGGTAGTTAGAAAGTAACAAGGGGAACTCTGGACAGCTGCACACCAGACGAAGATGAAAAATCAAATGGATTTATTAAAAACAGTAATCACATCAAAGTCCAAAAACACAGCAAAACAGGGAAGAGGGGCACACAGCTGACGCGTTTCACGCTAAATACAGCGCTTACTCATAGCTAGCCCCACCGGACCACAGATTATATGTATATTATTTTTATATATATTAAAAAAATATGTTGGATTAAGCCTCCTACCTTACCCCTGCACTGTCCATAGTCTGATGGATTCCTGAAAAACATTATTTCTTAATTTCTTGAAGGATTATGGGCATAATATGCAAACATATACATGTATACAATATACCTGTATGTGATTGTCAATGCCTTGTAAATACCATAGATAGGCAACTCTCAACGTAATATTGATACGTTTTTCCAAAATAATAGTACTTCCTTTATAAAAAATCATCTGGTGAGTCCCTGTTCACCGATTCAGGTGTGGATTAGGTCCAAATTTTTGCCTGAATTTGCACCTGAAATCAGACCAGAAGATGCACAGGACCCTTTCCAAATGCAAACCTCGGACGCCATGGAGCTGTGTGAACCGGCGTCATTGAGAGCCAATCACACTCACCTGTCATGCGAATTGGATGCAGAGAAACCCGCATCCTATTTGCATGTGTGAATGGAGCCTAATCATTTGATATGATCATGCATCCTGGGAAGCTATGAGGTCGGGTTGGTGTTTACAGGGAGATGACTACAGTATTGTTATAGAATCTCATATTAGCAAATGTATTTCATATTATTCATATTGATTTGCATATATTTTATTGATTATTATTACTATTATTATTGTTATATAGTAGTGGTTTTATCATTATTCAATAAGTAAAGCAACAATTATTAATCTTTAATAATGTATACTGTGTTCTCCATAGATTTAGAAAGATTTCATTTTAAATGTTGAACTTTAGATGACCTCTCTGCTTCTTTCTGATATTTCTTATAAGATAGTTTACTGGGTGAAAGTTCATTAGGATACTTCATAGTTTATAAATTCACTAATTAGAAGAAGAGAGAACTTGACAGCAGATAAATCAAGAGCAATAAGATAAGAACATCTTAAACAGGTGGTTAAAATAATTAGGTGGAATACGGGAAAGTTAAGTTTGACAGGGTCAAACAAAGGTCTGTTTGTGCCCTCATTAAAACTGTTAAAATACATATATAGTGAGACATATAACACATCTGGTGGGGTTATTGAAAGTTCATTCTCCCAAAAGTCATAAATCTGTAATTCTTGAACTTAGTTAAATCTTATCAAGATAAGGAGAGTTTGATAACACAGCTGGGTGCCAGACTGTCTATACAAAGGGTTATAAATCACTTTAATGAACATATAGGAATTCTGGGAATAATTAAGTTTATCTGGTTATAGAACAGGTGTCAGATTTATGGCTAGTTACATTGACGTAGATCTTAGTGACCAATCACATGTAGGAGAGATGATTAAGATAAGGCTTGTAAAGGGTATATAAATGCAAGCTCTACAATTGTTAGACAGACAAGTCAGATAGGAGCTCATAAGGCTGAACTCTGTGTATGCTGCCCTATTGCAAGGGTCATAGAGGTCAGAACCAATGGGCAAATATCTGTCCATAACTTGTCTCCTCGTACGAGCTAGAAAAGACTTCTTAACTTGTTCCAGAGTGTGGTTTCAGGCGAATTTCCCTCACAAACTTGGTCAAGCTGGAACCCAGAACTCTGTGAGGGGACCGGACCACTGGTCGATCGACTGGTCCCCATCAGGTGACGGGTTCCCAAGAATTGTCAGAAAAAGACCCATTCTGGTTCAGGGTGAGAACAATTCACAATTGTTTCAATTTTGGTTAGGGAATAAGAATACCTATATCTAAAATGCTTGCATTGTAAGAAACTGTATAAATTAGACCTGTATGTTGTAATACTTTGAACAACCTGTATGTTACCAGCTGTTAATAAACCTGCACTGCTGAAATTCTGCCTGGTTAGATACTTTACAATTCTACTTCACTATGAGAGCACAGGAAGCCACTCAACTCTCTTTTCCAGGCTTGAAGAGCTAAAGAAGGTGCCAAATATAAAGATTTCATAAGTAAACTTTGACAAATATAATGGTAGCTCACCTATTCTAAACTCTGAAAGTAAACAAGTAGTAGACACGTGGAAACTGAAGTATAAATAGAAGCTCAAATTTCCTACTTGAGCCATAATGACTAGACAGGAAAAGCGTACTTCCATAAATATAATAGTTATGTATTTATGCAGTAGAGAGATCGCTCTAGCACTAAGGAGTAAAATGAGGACGAGGATGTAAATAAATACATTGCATCTTCTCTCTGCATAAGCAGAATGTGCCAATTGTGGATTTCCAATTGGAGTATTCCATCTTTAGGACAGAAATATTTGCATTGAGTTGTTTTATTGTCAACTTTTGTGTTGCTTGGATTGTATCTTTTTTCCTGTTCAAAGTATATTTTAGATTCATAAATCACTCATTCAACGCATAGATAAAGAGGCATGCACAACAGCCTTTTGACATTGAGTGCAATACAGATGGACCTATGTAGGCATGAATAAAATCCATTTGTTAATAAACAATACAGAGAATATACCATTAGTTTATATAAGGTTGTAAAAACTTGAACATATGCTATGTGTATGTAATAAAAAATAAACTATAGAGAAGGAGAGGTAACAAAGCAGAAATTTGGACATAGACTCTTTAAAGGTCTGACATTTTTTAGCAGTAGGTGAAGTTATTTTTTATGTTTCATTTTTCAAGCGCACTATGGGTATGCAAAAAACTAAAACATAAAGTGAACAAGAAAGGACATGGGAAATGCACGCAAAACTGCACTTGCTGTGTCCCTGGACCCCTCCTGAAGAGGAAGGACTCTTCCCTGAACCCTGCGGTTTAAGGCTTCTGGCACTCAGGCCCACCTAGCCAAGAAGCCCGGTGGTCCCCTCTCCTCTTTGCCAGCCAAAGCTGAGTACTAAATGAGGGATCTCCAGAAAAAAAATCCCCAGGACAAACGAGGAAAGAACCTAATGACAACTAGTTGGAGAAAGTTACAAGCAGAAGATATGGAATGCCAGTGTCATCTAGGTATCTATTAGGCAAATGGTACAATATAACCATAAATGTTATGGTGAGCAGAGTGTGAATAAGGTGCAGTGTGGTGTGGAAGCCAGTAAACACACAGAGTCTAAGTTGGGCAATAGAGTTATATTGTAGAAAGGTTCAACACAACTTAAAAAATACGTATTTTTTTTTTTTAAATCATACTTATCTAGGTGGATGCAGCATTGGTCTGTTGCTGGATCTGTCCCCTGCCATCTCCAAGACTGAAGATCGTGCGATCATACACCGCTGATTGCTCAGTTCTCAGCACTCTGTGAGCAGAGAGCTGGTCAGTCACCGCTGTCTGCTCTGCCCCCCCCCTCCACGCTCACTGGCATACTTGGCTGTGAAGGTGGCGGGAGTGGCTCGCTGAGAGACTGAGCCAGGTGCTAGTCCAGGCTCGTGGGTGGATCACAATCATATGGTCGCAATCTTTCCCCAGCCTGGACCAGCTCTATGACTTCAGCCCACTGTTAGCTTAAAATGGGTCACAGGAGTGAACTGCACTCCTGTGATCCACAGAAGTACAGCCAAACGAGCCTTGGTTGGACTTCTCCTTTAATCAGGCCCATCGATTAGGCACACCTGTCCGGAGCCACTTACAAACTGTGACAGTGGTCTGAAGACTTATAAATGCCGGCAGCGTCTGCACTGTGGCCTGGCCTGTCCACACCCAGAGGGGAGGCTCCCTAGAGGGGGGAAGGACATAATACTTGCATTGTCCCTACTCTTTAGGAACCTTTCCTTACCTCTAAGTGCTGTCCCTGTCACACGGAGTCCCTGCATTAGACACTTGCATAAAGCACACCAAATCCAGGAGCCAGAGACTTACATAGACTATCTGACTTAAGATGGCTGCTGAAGTCTCATGGGGTGCCAGCAACCAATGGACAGCTGTCTCCTTGTGACTGCAGGAAGTCATAGACGAACCAAGTTTCTCACACCTTCTTTACCCTTCTACATTGTCGCTTCGATCGAGCGCCACTTGCAGTCGGGAGTACAGACTATACCAGCCTAAGGAACTAAAGCAATCAAAAAATCATTAACTTTATCAGTATATAGCAAACTAAGACCATCTTAAAAAAAGAAGGTATTCACGTGTCTCATTCCATCACAAATCGAAAATAAAAAAATAGTTATTTCTAGGTTCAGGACAGTGGGCGTAGCCAGGCTAATCAATTACAGTACAAATGCACATCCAGAATGACTGGTGTATAGTGCAAATATAGTCAAATATTATAGAGCCATTTATTCCAAACTACATACAGCTGTCTTAGGCTATTCGGCTATCAATGCATTGCATTGGCACCATGGCTTCTATGGAGTAGGGCGTGGCACAAAACGAGAAAATATAATCGTACACGTTATGGGGACAAGGGATTAAAGGTAATCAAAAAGTCCTCAACTTTAAAAAAAAAAAAAAACAGTGCATGTAGCACAGCAAAACCTTAAAACAGAAGGCATTTATCACACAACAGAGTAAAATCATCTTCAGGGACAGATGTAAGTGGCCCTCCGCCCAAGTAGGGTTTTCTCTATATACACCTTGAGGAAAAAAAAAAAAGAGAGGACCACTTGAAACTGTTGTATTTTTTTTACTATTTGCCTAAGAAATATTCAATCATATACAGTAAAACCTTGGATTGAGAGTAACTAACTTGGTTTCAGAGTGTTTTGCAAGACAAGCTAAGCTTTTAAATAAATTTTGACTTGATATACAAGTAGCGTCATGTCGCAACTGAGTATAAAAGAGAAGAGAGGCACCTCTAAGTGTAGCAATATGGTTACATTTAAGGAAGGTACAACATTTAGCAACTCACATAGTTGAGGGTTAAAAGAGGCACAACTAAGTATGCAGGCATTCAAATGAATGGCCTGAAAACCATATCCCACTAAATCACACAGGAACACAGACTGCATTCTTGTGGATTCAGGTGTGAACCGGCCCAGAGGGTTTATTCGCACCACAATTTCTTTGTTCGCTGTGTTTTTCTATATGCTTGTGTGCACGTTTTCAGTGTGTTTACATGCATTTGCAGCGCATTTTTAGTGCATTTTTTTCATTTATTTCAATTTATTTGCTTTGCTAAATTGCGTTTACATGTGTTTGTGTACGTTTATGCACATTTGCAGTGTGGAAAAATAAAACATGTACTTTTTTAACCACTTCAGCCCCGGGACCAATTGGCAGCCAAAGGACCAGGCCCCTTTTTGCGATTCGGCACTGCGTCGCTTTAACTGACAATTGCGCGGTTGTGCGACATGGCTCCCAAACAAAATTGGCGTCCTTTTTTTCCCACAAATAGAGCTTTCTTTTGGTGGCATTTGATCGCCCCTGCGGTTTTTATTTTTTGCGCTATAAACAAAAATAGAGCGACAATTTTGAAAAAAAATCAATATTTTTTGCTTTTTGCTATAATAAATATCCCCAAAAAATATATAAAAAAACATTTTTTTTTCTCAGTTTAGGCCGATACGTATTCTTCTACATATTTTTGGTAAAAAAAATCGCAATTACCGATTATTGATTGGTTTGCGCAAAAGTTATAGCGTTTACAAAATAGGGGATAGTTTTATAGCATTTTTATTAATATTTTTTTTTTTACTAGTAATGGCGGCGATCAGCGATTTTTATTGTGATTGCGACATTATGGCGGACACATGGGACATTTTTGACACATTTTTGGGACCATTGTCATTTATACAGCAATCAATGCTATTTAAATGCATTGATTCCTGTATAAATGACACATGCAGTGAAAGAGTTAACCACTAGGGGAGGGGTTATGGGCTGTGACGTGGGGCGGGGCTGACGTCTGACGTCATTGATCGGCTTTCCCGATGACAGGAAACAGCCGATCAATGACAGGCAGAGTAGGAAGCGCAGGGAGAGGTTTGTTTACACAGACCTCTCCCCGTTCTTCAGCTCTGTGACCCGATCGCGGGACACCAGCGGCGATAGGGTCCGCTGGTCCCGCGGCCGGGGTCACGGAGCTCCCGACCGGGTCGCGAGCGTGCCGCTGGCGGCACGCGCGCGACCCACGGCCAGGCAATTAAAGGGCCACGTACCCGTACGTGATTTTGCCTGCCCGTGCCATTCTGCTGATGTATATATGCAGTGGGCGGTCGGGAAGCGGTTAAATGCACATGAAAGCACTGCAATGGTGTAAACTAAGCTTATTGAAATACATTTTCCTGTATATGTGCTTTTACTGCGTTCATACTGTACTTTAGAAATGTACCTGACTGCGTCTGGTGTAGATGAACCAAAAGGTATCCTAATGAGGCACAACAAGGCACAACGACTATGAGCAGCTCTGGGTAAGGCTCAGTGTTGGTCATCTTACTTTAAAAAAGTAATTAGTTAAGTTAGAAAAAACGTTTCCCAAAAAGTAATTGCGTTAGTAACTCAGTTACTACATTGGAAAAGTAATTAGTTACGCAGCAAAGTAATTGACTTTTTTTTTAATATTCTATATGTGTAACTAAGGGGCGGGTCTAGTATTACTTTAAGCAAGGGGCGCATTTATTATTATAGTTATATATCGTGTAACCAAGGGGCTGCTCTATTATAACTGTAACCAAGGGGCAGATCTGTTATAGCGTGTAAGCAAGCGGCGGGTCAATTATTATATCGTGTAAGGGGCGGATGACTACAGAAGAGGGCGAATGTTAAATTAATGGGTAGAGCTCGATATACAATAATAAATGCGCCCCTTGGTTACAGTAATACTAGACCCGCCCCTTAGTTACACGATAGATGCCCCTTGCAGGGTAGCACGAGCATTGGGAGCGTGAAGCATCGCCTCGTACAATTACATGTTAGAGCTGTTTAGGTTCGGCAATTTTCATAAGCTCCGTAGTCCTTCGTACTGCGCAAGCGCAGTACAGGGGGTCCTTATCCGGCGGGGGACTTTTTCGGCAGGACACCAGAATTACACTGTTGTAATTGTGGTAACGCCGCCCAAGTAATGGGAACTGCGTTACCATGAGGGGAAAAGTAATCAGATTACTCATTACCCTCTAAAGTAACTGCGTTAAGTAACTCCGTTTATTTTAACTCAGTTACTTACATTACTGGTAAGGCCTCATGCACACTGGACATTATTTCAGAAGTTTTTTCTACAGTCAATAAACTCCCCATCATGTTATCTTATGTGTCCATGCACACATAGGCTGTGATCAACTGTTTTTGGCAGCGGCGTTTTTGGGCTGTAAAAAAAAACCCCAAATGTCCGGAGAAGAGTTTTTCAGCTGTAAAAACGCTCTAACGTCAAAAGACATTAAACAACGCAAATAAACGCTCAAAAACGCGGCTCACCGGCATTTAACATTTTTGATCCCGTTGATTTAAAAAAAAAAAACGCTATTGCAAAAAGGTTGAAAAACATAAAAAAGAGACACTCACTGCAAAGTCCTAGCGTTTTACAGGTGATACTTAATGAGGCTGTGAAAAAAAAAAATTGTGCTGCACAACACAGCTACGCAAGCAAAATGAGCAATCTTTGGCACGGAGACAACATACAAATAGCATACACATGGAAGCCTGGTCAGAATGGAGAACATTCCGAGCTCCGTGTCACCTGGCAATTTATCTTACTAAATATATTCCATCTGCCTGGATAATGATGTGTATGCAGCTGAAATAAGACTTCCTTTGGAAACGCAGCACAAATATACCATACAACTCAATACTTATACAGTATCTCCCAAAAGTGAGTACACACCTCACATTTTTGTAAATATTTTATTATACCTTTTTATGTGACAACACTGAAGCAAAGACACTTTTCTACAATGTAAAGTAGTGAGTGCACAGCTTGTATAACAGAGTAAATGTGTTGTCCCCTCAAAATAACTCAACACACAGCCATTAATGTCTAAACCGCTGGCAACAAAAGGGAGTACAACCCTAAGTGAAAATGTCCAAATTGGGACTAAAGTGTCAATATTTGTGGCCACCATTATTTCCCAGCACTGCCTTAACTCTCTTGGGCATGGAGTTCACTGGAGTCCTCTTCCACTCCTCCATGATGACATCACGGAGCTGGTGAATGTTAGAGACCTTGCGCTCCTCCACCTTCCGTTTGAGGATGCCCCACAGAGGCTCAATAGGGTTTAGGTCTGGAGACATGCTTGGCCAGTCCATCACTTTTACCCTCAGCTTCTTTAGCATGGTAGTGATCGTCTTGAAGGTGTGTTTGGGGTCGTTATGTTGAAATACTGCCCTACGGCCTTGAAGGGAGGGGATCATGCTCTGCTTCAGTATGTCACAGTACACGTTGGCATTCATGGTTCCCTCAATAGACTGTAGCTCCCAAGAGCTGGCAGCACTCATGCAGCCCCAGACCATGACACTCCCACCACCATGCTTGACTGTAGGCAAGACACACTTGTGTTTGTACTCCTCACCTGTTTGCCGCCACACACACGTGACACCATCTGAACCGAATACGTTTATCTTGGTCTCATCAGACCACAGGACATGAATTCCAGTAATCCATGTCCTTAGTCTGTTTACAGCAAAGTGTTTGCAGGCTTTCTTGTGCATCATCTTTAGAAGAGGCTTCCTTCTGGGACGACAGCCATGCAGACCAATTTGATGCAGCGTATGGTCTTTGCAATGAAAAGCTAACCCCCCCCACCCCTTCAACCTCTGCAGCAATGCTGGCAGCACTCATATGTCTATTTCCCAAAGACAACCTCTGGATATGAGGAAACTGCGCATGTGCAGTCCCGGAGATACTCAAGAGCCAGCCACCTGAGACGATCTGATCCGACCCTCTGCAGTTGCAACAATTTCCCCGCCCCCTGCCACCTCTCAGCCAATCAGCATTAGAGCGCTACTATAACCCACCCCCCTTCCGCAGCCCGTCACATTTGAAGAGAAGATGCAAGCAGCCGGAAGACAGTAGGGCTGTACTGTATTGAGGTGGGTTGGAGTCTGCTGTTCCCAGTAACCAGACCAGTAAGTAGGTGAAGAAAACAGATTGCAGATGTGGGCCGGGAAAGGGAAGCACTAGCAGTGAGCAGCTCTCTTTATTGTGTTTGCTGGGCAGGCTGAGGCTGGCAGCAGATAACACCCGCAGAGGGATGGGAAGAAGAGGTCACAAGGATGGATTCTCAGGAATTCATGCTGGGACTTGTAGTCCCTCACTTTTGGGGATGTGACACCCTAAAAGTGAAGGACTACAGGTCCCAGCATGAGCCGCTCAGTGCTGAGCATGCATCACAGCCTGCCCCCCCCCAGCTGATGAAGGACTACATGCCCCACTGTCCCAGCATGAACCCCTCAGAGCTGAGATGTCCCCCTGGCCCCCCCAACTAGTGAAAGACTACAGGTCACAACATGAACCTGTGCGTTCTAAGGGGTCACATCCTTGGATCTCAAGGGTTCATGCTGGGACATGTAGTCCTTCTCTTTTGAAGGAGGGATCCCATTCCTAAATCTCAGGGGCTCATGTTGGGACTTGTTGTCCTCCACTAGTTAGGGGTGGGGGGTGTCACATCCTCAGCTCTGAGGGGGTTCATGCTACGACTTGTAGTCTGTCACTTTTGGGGGATGTGACCCTCCCAAAAGTGAAGGAATGCAAGTCCCAGCATGAACCCCTCAGAGCTGAGGATGAGTCACCCACCCCCAACTAGTGGAGGACAACAAGTCCCAATAAGCGTATATTGATCGGTTTGCACAAAAGTTATAGCGTCTACAAACTATGGGATTTTTTTTACTAGTAGTGGGACTCATTGCCATATAAACATTTGTAAAGGGGAGGAGACAACGCCAATGTCGGGGGTGCCAGAAATATTTTACCGAACAGGCGTCTGTGACCCTAGGATTGGCCCTGTTAACTGATGTCTTATTGGCCAGCGTAATGAATTAAAGATCATTGCATTCGTATTTACTCTTCTGTCTCCCATTGGATGAAGTACGTGAATTATTTTGTCAGATGTTGCTGGGTGCTTTCAAAGTCTAGATATGAGGTTCGGTCTGCCCCCTCCCCTCCTACCACAACCAAGCCAACAACAAGAAAGGAAATGGCTGCTTCATAATGGCAGCTTATCTCAAGCTCTAAGCACCTTCCACAGACAAGCAATGGCAAAAGGAATGCAAAGGCTGACACTTTCCCCCCTCCCTCTACATTCCTCTTGCCATTGCTTGTCTCAGGAAAGTGCTCACAGCCAAGATAAGCTGCCTTTATGAATCAGCCGTCTATTTCATAGTTGTTGTCAGATTGGCTGCTGCTGGAGGGGAGGGGGGCAGATCGGACTTCATAACTAGACTTAGAAAGCACTTGGAAACAAAGGACAAAAAGCTACATGTAGTTTGCTCCATAAGAGACAGAGGAAAAATGATCGTTCTTCTTTAAAGAATCAATTGGCAAAGTCGGATTTTCCAGACCAACTGCTATAGATTTCCCAAAATGAGGTCAGTGTTATGCCGCGTACACACGAAGGGACTATCCCGCGGGATTATCCGCTGGACCGAAGTCCAACGGATAATCCCCTCGTGTGTGGGCGCCGGCGGACTTTTTTTGGCCAAAGTACGGCGGACTAAAGTTTTAAGTTTTGTTTTAAAATTATCCGCTGGACTTGGCAGTCCAGCGGACAATCCGGCCGTGTGTAGTATGGTCCGGCGGACCAAAAAGGACGCATGCTCAGTAGCAAGTATTTTTCTAGTATTTTTCGTTTTCTAGTCCCGTCGTACGTGCTGTACGTCATCGCGTGAACCGTCGGACTTTTTGCGTGATCGTGTGTGGTCAAGTCCGTTCGCTTTTTAGTCCAGCGGACCCAGCTGGAAAGTCCAGCGGATTGTCCGCTGGACTTAGGTCCGCCGGGAAAAGTCCCTTCGTGTGTACGCGGCATTAGGTGTATCTCTTGGCTCATATAATGATACCGGTTTATACATCCGCAAGATCTAAAGGCTGCCATTTCAAGTTCAGGGGCAACAAAAGTATTTCCTAGTGTATTTTCTGCCGAATGTGGAAAACTATTCTAAAAAAAAAAAAAAAAAAAAAAAAAAAGTTTACAGGCATCAACATCAAGAGCCCTGCCAGAAAGCCGCACTCAGACATGAAATGCCACGTCCAATTAGCGAACATTAGAATGGATCGATGATACAATGGAAACTTCTGCCCGCTGATAAATATCAACCTATGGGAATTTCATAAATGACTTGTATGTCACTGGAGGAAGAGAAGTCTCTTTCATATTGTAATGGAATTAGAGATTGCCATGGCAGTTGGACAAATATGTAACGGCAGGATTAGGCAAATCATTTTTATAGGCGTAAAGCTGAATCATGAGATAACGTACATATTGAGGATTACAGAAAAAAAATCCTCATATAACCATCTCTCACACAGGAATTTGTTTTATACCAGTAAATTAAAACTATTATCAGTTCTAAAGGGATCGGTTTTGAATTTATATGGAACACCAAGCCCTAAATTTAAAGCTGAACTCCAGGCAGATATAAAAGACATACATTATTGCAGCTCTGTAATCATTAATGCATCAATAATAGCATTTTTTTTGATACTGGCAGTATAAGTAACTGGATTTGAACTGGTATCATCCTTTTGTAGTCCTTGTATATCAGAGCTGGAGTGTGAGAGAAGGAAACAGCACAAGGAGCCAATCAGTTGATGTACTGACAATAAGCATGCCGATAGGAGTGACACAGAGATGAGCGTATCACTTTACTGCTTCTCCTTTCACTGTCCAGCCACAGACTGGGGTGCGGTCCAGCAGGGGCGGCCTGTCCAATAAGGGCGCGCGGGCGCCACCCCCTCTATGTAGAGCATGAATCTATCCATGGCCGCCACCCCCTATTTAGGCATCCAGCCCCTTTTAGGATGCCGGGCGCCTGAATTACAGCAGCAGACTCGGAGAGCAGAGCATTGCAGAGCATTGCACTCCGAGCCCATCCAGGTGTGTTATAAAAGCAAATGAATATTTGCTTTTCTAACACTAAAATGCCTCTCTGCCAATCAGGTAGTGCAGGTCTGATACCAGTCACCTGATTGGCTGAAAGGACAGGCGCTGCTATTGGACTCCTAGCAGGAAGCAAGAAGAGACACATGGAGGACACAGCTCGCCGTTGTCTGACTCGCCACCAAGATGGGGTAAGTTCCGGTCAGACAGCGGGAGGGCAGGGGTCACAGTGGCTGCATTTGATGGGGCACAATGGTGGCATCTGATGGGCACAGTGGTGGCATCTGATGGGCATAATGGTGAAATTTGATGGGCATAATGGCTGGATATGACAGTGGGTGGGCAGGGGTCACAGTGGCTGCATTTGATGGGGCACAATAGCGGCATTTGATGAGCACAGTGGCTGCATTTAATGGGGCACAGTGGCTGCATTTGATGGGCACAGTGAGGCTGCAATTGATGTTTTTTTTTCAGTATTTTTCTGAATTTTTAAGTTTGTTTGCACCCCCCAGCCGCCACTGGGTTCCAGGATGACCTGGGCTCAAAAAAGGAAGTAAGATGAATAATGCTGGCCAGACTGAGAACATCTAGTTGCTTAACAAAAACAGAAGGTGAATAATGCAACAAAAGTTGGTGTTGTTCATTTATATTTTAATTGGCTATTCATTTTATCTTGTTATTTTTGGATGGAGTTCTGTTTTAAAGAGGAGCTCCAGTCTTTAAAGTGAAAATTAAAAGTCAGCAGCTAAAAAAACTGTAGCTGCTGACTTTTAATAAACAGATACTCACCTGTCCCACCATCCATCGGTGTGCTCACCCAGGGCTGGTGCAAGGATTTTTGACATCCTAGGCGAAACCTAATTTTGCCCTACCCTTGGCTCCACCCCTGACTCCACCCCTTTTGCCCTGCCCATGTATAACCACCTTTTTAATGATGCACCCATTAAATGCAGCCCACCAGCACCCATCAAATGCAGCCTCGCCAGCACCCATCAAATGCAGCCTCGCCAGCACCATCAAATGCAGCCTCGCCAGCCCCATCAAATGCAGCCTCACCAGCACCCATCAAATGCAGCCACCAGCACCCATCAAATGAAGCCTCACCAGCACCCATCAAATGAAGCCTCACCAGCACCCATCAAATGAAGCCTCACCAGCACCCATCAAATGCCAGTTTTAGCAGCCTTCTATTGCCTCGAAGGTCCGCGGCAGTTGACCCGTCAACCTCCGACAGCTGGCGAATGATGGCTAGATCGAGATTTAGTCAGCATGCAGAGTAGCACAGGAAGCGTCTAATACGTTTTCTCTCTCATGTCATGCAGCGTTGCAGGAATGCATTGGTGGCCAATGATAGAAATGCCCCCTTACATTGGTGTTCAGAATGTCACCATTACAGACATCTAAAATAGATCACAGGTGTCATACAGAAGGCTCTGCCAAGCTGCATTGGGCCTGGAACTGTGCAGGTACTTGCAAATAAAAAGGTCAATAAACCATAGTTTAAGGAACCCCCAGAAAACTGTGGAGGAACTCTTGTTGAGAATGACAGGTCGAAGTTGTTCCGCTAGAGGCACCATTTCCTGTTACAGTTGTTAAATGTATTAGCAGATTTAGAATTGCTAACAAATTGAAGCAAAATTTCATCTCACACCATATAAGCAGTTACCGCAAACAGTTTTTTTTTTTTGGGGGATAAAGGTTTTGCATGAATAAATCAAAACTGATCACTTTAAATCAACCTTGCCAGTGTTAAGTAGTTGGTGTCATCCATGTAATCCAATACATTCTGCTGGAGAGCTTGTGCTGTGAAAAAAAACAGACTTGCTGGCTGAATTACCAGATGAAAGTAGAGGAAAGCCTAAAAAATGAAAACTAATACAGCCATAACATCTAAGCTGCAATAGAATCAATGTTTGCTTTTGGGTTTAAGGAGGTTGTTAAGCCATGCAGCAACATTGGAACAGTCCCCTCTGCTATGTTAAATAATGTCCCCAGTGCATTTGTTTTTTCTTAAAAATGCTGCTGTGTACCCGATTTCAGAGCGCCAATCGACGCACACGTGACTGGCTGCCTCTCTCGAAATGACAGCAAAGCAGGCGTGGCTGAGAAACCCTGCTGACATCAGCCAGGAGGAGGAGAGAAGCCGCTGGTCACGTGAGCGCCAATCAGCGCTCTGAAATCAGGTACACAGCGGCAATTTAAAAAAATAAACAAATGCACTGGGGACATTATATAACATAGCAGAGGGGATTGTTGCAAGCTTGTTGTATTATGAAAGCAGTAAGATGGGAGGATTGTGGAAAGGAAGAGCTGACAGGCGGGGAGGGGGGGCAGAGGGAGACACAGGAGAGCTGCAGATAGTAGCGGATGACGAAGGCATGTAAACTGGCCACGGTGTCAGGGCTCAGCAACCATGAAATGCCGTGGTCAGTTTACAGGGGGGAGGGCAGAACCAGACAGGATCAGCCAGGTATTTCAGGTGATCGAAAGGGCCAAATAACACAGGACAAGCAGTGTGTTGTATAACATGCTTTAAGGGAACAGGATCCAACATTTTTTTTTTGTTTTTTTTAGGTTAACAAACACTTTAACACTGCTTTAATGCTAGCCTGACATGTAATTCTAAACTGCTTAAATATCAAATCATTAGCATAAACTGCTGTACAATCAAAATTAGAAGACCCTCATGACAATATACATGCAAAATTAAAAACAACAGCATAAGCACAAACTCAGGTGAACTCTCTAGTCACCATCTAGTCTTAACATTTCCATGCCGAATTTCTGCCATCCATTGCAGTACATTATATGTATCATGCTATAACAATTACTTTGACACTTCAACCGTTCAGAGCCAATTCAGAGCCTGTACAGCTCAGCAGTTTCTCAGAGGTACTGTCAGTGTGCCAATTAATGGGCAGTCTATTAATACTCATGAATATT
The DNA here is from genome assembly GCA_028564925.1 of Lithobates sylvaticus. NCBI lineage: Eukaryota > Metazoa > Chordata > Amphibia > Anura > Ranidae > Lithobates > Lithobates sylvaticus. The sequence goes on from CM053026.1 coordinate 84,790,024, forward strand.
TACATCTGTCTAGACAACTGCGACTTCCTACCATGAACTCCAGCTGGGAGATCTCACTACTTCAGTCATCAAGAAATGTGAGGCATCAGGGGGTTATTTAACATGCCAGCAACCACCCAAACTGGAAATATTAATTTCTGGTATGAGTTAGCCTTTAAGTCTCGCACACCTTGCAAAATAGAACTAAAAGCAATTTTTTTTCCATTTTGGATTAAGAGTAATACAAATACAGGTGCAACTGAGCATGGCTAACTCAACACACAGCCATTAATATCTAAACACCTGGCAACAAAAGTGAGTACACCCCTAAGTGAAAATGTCCAAATTGGGCCCAATTAGCCATTTTCCCTCCCTGTTGTCATGTGACTCGTTAGTGTTACAAGGTCTCAGGTGTGAATGGGAAGCAGGTGTGTTAAATTTGGTATTATCGCTCTCACTCGCTCATACTGGTCACTGGAAGTTCAACATGGCACCTCATGGCAAAGAACTTTCTTAAGGTCTGAAAAAAAGAATTGTTGCTCTACATAAAGATGGCCTAGGCTATAAGAAGATTGCCAAGACCCTGAAACTGAGCTGCTGCACAGTGGCCAAGACCATACAGAGGTTTAACAGGACAGGTTCCACTCAGAACAGGCCTCACCATGGTTGACCAAAGGAGTTGAGTGCACGTGCTCAGCGTCATATCCAGAGGTGGTCTTTGGGAAAAAGACGTATGAGTGTTGCCAGCATTGTTGCTGAGGTTGAAGGGGTGGGGGGGTCAGCCTGTCAGTGCTCAGACCATACGCCGCACACTGCATCAAATAGGAATGCATGGCTGTCGTCCCAGAAGGAAGCCTCTTCTAAAGATGATGCACAAGAAAGCCTGCAAACAGTTTGCTGAAGACAAGGAGACTAAGGACCTGGATTATTACTGGAACTATATCCTGTGGTCTGATGAGACCAAGATAAACGTATTTGGTTCAGATGGCATTAAGCCTGTGTGGCGGCAACCAGGTGAGGAGTACAAAGACAAGTGTCTTGCCTACAGTAAAGCATGGTGGTGTGGGTGTCATGGTCTGGGGCTGCATGAGTGCTGCTGGCACTGGGGATCTACAGTAGTACTGTGACATACTGAAGTAGAGTATGATCCCCCTCCCTTTGGAGACTGGGCCGCAGGGCCCATACATAATAACGACGCCAAACAGACCTTCAAGATGACCATTGCCTTGCTAAAGAATCTGAGGGTAAAGGTGATGGACTGGCCAAGCATGTCTCCAGACCTGAACCCTATTGAGAATCTGTGGGGCATCCTCAAACGGAAGGTGGAGGAGCGCAAGGTCTCTAACATCCACCAGATCCATGATGTCATCATGGAGAAATGGAAGAGGACTCCAGTGGCAACCTGTGAAGCTCTGGTGAAGTCCATGCCCAAGAGGGTTAAGGCAGTGCTGGAAAATAATGGTGGCCACACAAAATATTGACATTTTGGGCCCAATATGGAAATTTTCACTTAGGGGTGTACTCACTTTTGTTGCCAGCGGTTTAGACATTAATGGCTGTGTGTTGCGTTATTTTGAGGGGACAGCAAATTTACACTATTATACAAGCTGTACACTCACTACTTTACATTGTAGCAAAGTGTAATTTCTTCAGTGTTGTCACATGAAAAGATATAATAAAATATTTACAAAAATGTGAGGGGTGTACTCACTTTTGTGAGATACTGTATATGTATATAAATACGGTAAAAAAATATACATAAAACAAAAAGTGAAATAGTCTTATAAATCCACACAAAAAACAGTCCTGATTGAATAGTGAAAACCAATACGTGATGACGACACCAATTCCTCCACCAAAGAGGGAGATCAACTCCCGTTAGGAAACAAGCTCACCAGATGATGTTGCCATTCACTCTCGTGTTTGGCAAACAAGCTTAAAGATTATATGGAACAGCTGCTGTAAAACGCCACACTCCGTTCACATGCCAGGATTTGACTCTACATGTAGAAAATACAGTAGAAGGACATATGGAGCCTTCAATAGTGAAAAATCATTTAAGGTAATGATACATTTAAAATAAGAATTGCGCGTATAACAAATACAGCTAAAACCATCCTTTTTTTAACATGGTACAAGACATGCCGAGCGGCTGTGCTGCAATCTCACCACTGTTTCATTCGCTAGACATCAGAACACCATCCCAGCTTCAACACACAGTCGCCGTGTAGCCAAGGGGCGTGGCTACACAGTGCATTGTTTTTGTATTTTTCATATATTACATTATTGGTTTTGGGATTAATACTACTTTAAAGATCCATATAGAATACTGATCCTTCTAGAGAAAAACTATCTATGTGGTCTCCAGGAGGCAACATCAACTTGTAAAACCCCATTCATGAAATCTGACCTAAGCACATATCTGTAGTGTTTACATATCCCTCTCCAAAGCTTGAAGTTCTGTTTCTCTCTGGTGCTCCATTCCTCTGTTATCAGCACGAGTGACGTCTAACAAGTTCTCTAACACATGAGATACCAATACCTGAAAATTTGTGTTGGAAGCTTAGAGGGAAATTGTCTATTTAGACTACAGCTCTGCATGCGCCTCTGCCTATGTGGGGGGGGGGGGGCCATTCCTCCAATCAGCTCTCACACAGTGTAAGCCCAAACACTCCTCCCACTGCTGTAAGAGGTAGAAAGATTTGCAACACGATGTGCACTTTCCAAAAAAATGTGGAAAGGGAAAGACAGCAGATATACATGTAAAACTTATGTAGGAAAATTTGTTTCAACTCTGTGTATCCCCTGAGGCTATTTACTTCACTGGGTATACTGTATGTGAGGGTTTACACCCACTTTATCCACTTGCTGCCTGCCGTATAGCAAAATTACGGCGGCAAAGTGGTTATGTTATCCTTATCCAACGTCATATGACGCGATAAGGATAACAGCCGGCGCGCCCGCGGGGGTGCGCAGAGCGGCGATCAGAGATGCTGTGTGTCAGTCTGACACACCGCAACTCTAATCGTGGTACGAAGCCTCTGACAGAGTCTTCTTACCACGTGACCAGCTGTGACCAATCACAGCGTGAACCAGGAAGTGCTGGTAAACGGCTTTCATCGGTTCGCGCTGATCAGCGGCTCTCCCAGTAGGGGGGGGGGGGGTCTGTGCTGATAATCAGTACATTTATTATCAGCATAGCCCTCATCAAAAGGTGCCCATCAGCTGCCAATCAGTGCTCATCACCTGCCAGCCTGTCCCCCTCTATAAACGCCTGTCAGTGCCCACAACAGTGCCAATCAGTGCCCCATCAGTAATGCCTGTCAGTACCCCATCATAGTGCCACTTAGTAATGCCTGTCAGTCCCCCATCAAAGTGCTGCCCATCAGTGCTGCCTATCCAGTGCCGCCCATCAGTGCTGACTATCCAGTGCCGCCCATCAGTGCTGACTATCCAGTGCCGCCCATCAGTGCTGACTATCCAGTGCCGCCCATCAGTGCTGACTATCCAGTGCCGCCCATCAGTGCTGACTATCCAGTGCCGCCCATCAGTGCTGACTATTTTTTCAAAATTGTCAGTGTTTTTTTTTTTCAAAATTGTCAGTGTTTTTCGTTTATAGTGCAAAAATTCAAAACTGCAGAGGTGATCAAATACCACCAAAGAAAGCCTCTTTTGCGGGAAGAAAATGATAAAAATGTATTTGGGTAAAGTGCTGCATGACCACGCAATTGTCATTCAAAGTTTGACAGTGCTGAAAGCTAAAAATTGTCCTGGGCAGGAATGGGGGAAAGTGCCTGATATTGAGGTAGTTAAAGTGGAACTTCACTTTGATAATCAACACTGACTATTTTTAATCATTCTGCTTCTAGCATTAGTAAATGGATAGCAATATATATATTATATTTACTTGTTTTAATTTATATTTAATTTTTTACATTTCTTTAGTTACTTCTTGATTTCCAGGCCTAGGCAAATGTCGTTATACATTCCAGGAGTCTTCAAGAGGAGGAGGAGGGGTTTTCTCAGCTAAACACATCCTCCTGTCTGCATGCCTACTCCAAGATGGATTCCAGGAAGTAAATGCTACATCAATCATCTGCCCTTATTCAAGATGGCCACGGCCAGAAATGCTAGGCAGTATTTTTCAAAGCGATTCTCAGCAAAATAAAGCATGGAGACATGGATGGATGGCTGACTGAGTTTGATTTGAATGTTAAAAATGAATTAAATAGAGTTTTTGGTTTGTGGTGCTCAGATGCAGTGTAGTTCTGCTTTAATAGCAGTGGCAACAAGCATTAATTCAAACTTGTAACTTGCCAGTAGAGATTTGCTTTATTCCTTCTCAGCAGTTCGCTATCCCAACACTCTGTTCAGCCTCAGGGAGCAAAGAAAATACCTGGTAGTTCTGAGAATGGAGGAGCACATGACAACACTGGTTAAATCACCAACTACCTGCACTGTTACATGAGGAGGCTCCATAGCCCTGTGTAAGCTACGTCTTGAGCAGCTCATAGCTTACACTTCTGCTCAGAGCAGTTCAACAGTGCCAAGGAAAGGGGGCAATTATTTCCAGGGGACTGAAATGAAATAAAGTGGGGATAACCTTAACCTGTAGCTTTGCCCTGCATTGGAAAAGCTATGGTTAATTTTAAGGAGTAATACACATGATTAATTTTATCTATCTATTGTAGACACAAGGAACATTTAATATATATATCACCTTCTTAAATTACAGGTTCTGGCTGTGTTTTTAGTTGCTCGATATATTGATTAAATACACAAAGACGTGTTAATTACTTCACATGCTGATTAACATCTATAAATTCCACATCTGAATGTAGCCCAACACAAGCTTGGCTGACTGACAAATAAAGTCTTCTAGCAAAAAAACAACTTGCATTTTGCTAACTGCAGCCCTTGCAAATAAAACTGTGGCACCCTCTGGCTAGGTAGGTGCTAGAGTAGGATTTTCTTTGCAGGGTAGGCAAATTTAGGCAGGCCTGGCTAGCAGGCAGGCCTGTTTGTTTTGATCTGGCCTGGTAGTGGCTCAGGTTAGCAGCTGGTGACTCAGAGGCAGCATCACTGGGACCTCCCTCTTCTATCTAGAAAGGACTGGAAAGAGATGAGGAGAGGTGGAGCTGCCTGGGGTATTTTAAGGAGCCCTGACCAATCCCCAACTTGGATTGGCAGGAGGCAGGCAGGCCTCCTTAAATACCCAGGGTCCGCCCAGCTGGGGAGGAGTTGGAGTTGTTAAAAGCTTGGAGATGGAACGCTAGGCTGTCTGGGTTTTTGAGAGAGCTCCCCAGTCGGGGGGGGGGGGGGGTGGTGACCTTGGGCCTGGGCTCGGCTGCAGATAGAGCTTCTCAATAAATCATGAAGTTTCTTGACAGGAGGAGCAAGAGAGGACAGCAGGAGAGAGCATTGACGGGCAAGTCTCTAGGGAGAGGAACAACTGGTCGCAGCCAGGAGGGCTTGTGAGTGACATGCACAGTCAGGAGGACTGGGGAGGCACACCTGAGAGGACTGGGAGCATGCAGTCTGGGATGGGTGCAGAGCCAGTGGTGTGGACTGTGTCATGGGCAGTGGAGAAGGGCAGCTGCAGCCAGGAGGGCTTGCAGGGCCTGAAGAGGAGTTACTGGGCTCAGTAGCCAGAAGAAGGACAGCTAGCACCAGAACTTTCTATCTGCTACACTATAGGGGCCTGCGGTCCCTGCCTGCAAAAGGCAATTGCTGAGGCCTGGCTGAGCCAGTGTCAGGCCTAACCACTATAAACTAGCTGTGCCTGGAAGCTCAAGCAAGTAGAGTGCTGGAGGAACTGAGGAGTAAATAGTCTGCAGTAAGAGTTGAGGAAGAGGAAGGCCTGTATATACTGGAGTGTATATAAGTTGTCCCAATTATTTGTTCCAAAATTCACTGAGCATCCCATACTTCATATACCCCATCCCAGTTCAATCCCCTCAATAAAATACAAAAACAAAGCTAATGGACTGTTTATTGCCTTGGAGAGTCTGAGGTGGGCCACAACACTACAGGGGTACTGTTACCAAACAATAAAGTAATTTAAGTAATTGGAACAAGAGCATGTGGTGAAAACGCAACAGAAATGTAAAAAGTGGATGCTCACTAGTGCTGCTTAGGCTTGAGAAGAGGGCAGCACAGCGGATAAGTGGTTAGCTGTTTGTGTTTGATACATATGTAGTGCTAGCCTCGTGAGGGCCGCTTAAAGATAATGTACCCCAATGGTTGCTCTGATCTTGCAAGTCTTCTGACACAGAATAATTGAAAGCAAACCAATTACGTTTTACTTATTATCTTTGCTGAACAGTTTCAGTGAAGATAGATAAGGCCAGAAAATTATGGTTAGTATTACACACTTTGAATGAACAGGCAAATAAAAGATCCACAATATCTCCCAGAGTAAGCAATATAACAATGGTGACCAAATATGATCTGTGTTGGCAGGTCTGAAAAAGGGTAGGAGAATGACCAATTCTGTAGTAAAACTACTCTTTGCTTCCTCCTGATGCCATAGCCCCCTGGCACAGTTACATGATGCAGACTAGCACATAATACCCAAATGAATAACCTAGTCTCTAAGTGTTAGGTGTTATGGGGTCGAGTAGTACCCCACATGTTCCTGTTCCTTGAGGGGAGAGGAACGGAGAACAAAGAAGTCCTGATGTTGAAGCAGTCAACCTACATAGGCAGCAATCTGCCTATGTATAAATAAATGTATGTGTTCTTTACCGACGATCAGCATGTGCCGGAGGACATCAAGTGCCCGACACCCGCAGATCGGTGTAAATATTCTGCGCGCCCCCCTGCAATCAGAAATGCCAAATTACATAAATATACGCGATCTGTTGCACAGCTGCCGCCCTGTAGCAGTAAAACTGCTGAAGGGTGGTCAGCAAGTTGTTAAAAAAAATTTAAAAAAACGCAAAACTTTTTTTCCTTTTGAGATAAAGGTTTTACAAAAATAAAATAAAATCTGATCATTGTAAGCACCCGTCAGTGGTAAATGTTTTTTTCTCATTCCTGTAACCGATACATCTGCAAAAGAGTTTGTTCTTTTGGAAATCTGGATCACCAGATGAAAATAGAATAAAAAATAAAAAAAAATTGAAAGTTGCCTTTACATCTGATAATTGGTAAGTTGCAATAAAATAAATGTTTGCTTTTGGGTTTAATACTGCTTTAAAAGGTTTTACACCTATCTGGCTAGACTGATACTGTAAGCCAGGACAACAAAATAATCAATTCGGCAAATAACTGTTATAATCTCTTTTGTTTCTTTATGCCTGTAAAAAAAAAAAAAATTGGAATACCAAGTTAAATTGTACTTCTAAAACTAAATTAGCACAGGAGTTCAATGCACAAGCCCTTGATAATGATCAGACAGTAGCCACTTCAAAAAGTTCAATTAATCAGTGTGGTATAAAAAAAAAAAAAAAAAAAAAAAGTATACTGCAAGGCACAGGGAGGAGAATATCCTCCACCGCTTGAGGATATAGAATCACTTGGTGTGAAGTACATCACTTTCACAAAGAGAAAAGCTTTCTTACAAGAACTCCATTACGTACGTCCTTCACTTTTATAAAGGAACATGTAAAAGACACCATGCACCATTTAGTTATCCATAACCTGCGATGGTCTGGGTTTTAGAAGATGAATTGGCTAATTATTAGTGGTGCAGATCTTGTGATGTCCTCAAGAGACCCAAGAATCCTTACCACTATGCTTTTGTTCTTTATCTGCAAGCAGGTTAAATATAAACAGGCCATATTTTTTTTTGTTTTTTTCATTGCGGGTCACATAAGAATTATGGTCAATTGTATCTCCAAGACTATATAAATCCCTCCAGGGCTTTTTTCCCCTCCAGAGAATAGGTGCAAGAACTGAACTGAAGTGGGGGGATCTTAAAGGAGCAATAAATACCAGGAGTGTGTTATGTGCGGAGTTCAGAGATGCGCTAGGTACAGAGTACAAGGTTGAGAAGTGCGCTACATAGAGAGTACAAGGTTGAGGAGTGCGCTGAATAGAGAGTACAAGGTTGTGGAGTGCGCTACATAGAGAGTGCAATGTTGAGGAGTGCGCTACATAGAGAGTGCAATGTTGAGGAGTGCGCTACATAGAGAGTGCAAGGTTGAGGAGTGCACTAGATACAGAATGCAAGTTTGAGGAGTGCGCTACATACAGATTGCAAGGTCGAGGAGTGCGCTACATACAGAGTGCAAGGTTGAGGAATGCGCTACATACAGAGTGCAAGGTTGAGGAATGCGCTACATACAGAGTGCAAGGTTGAGGAGTGCGCTACATACAGAGTGCAAGGTTGAGGAGTGGGCTACATACAGAGTGCAAAGTTGAGGAGTGCACTACATACAGAGTGCGGGGGTTGAGGAATGCGCTACAGAGTGCATAGTTGAGGAGTGCGCTACATACAGAGTGCGGGGGTTGAGGAGTGCGCTACATACAGAGTGCAAAGTTGAGGAGTGCGCTACATACAGTGTGCAGGGTTCAGCCCTCTTTCACAGGCTGTCCACATCTCACTTCCAACCCCTCCTAAGCTTCGACCTTTGCAACACTCTCCCCTATCCCTCACCTCTGCACACATCTTCCTCCATAGCCTTCTCCCGCCCCCCCCCAAAAAAAGCTTCCTCGCATCCCACCTACCTGGTCTGGCTCTAGTACCTCCGGCAGTGCAGGCGACTCCACCTCTCTCTCACTTGCAGGGAGATAATTCTCCAGGTCAGCATCTGTGCACACTTGTAGATCACAGTGCAGCATACCCCGTGATGCCCCACCCCACACTGTTCCCACATCTCTAAATTTTAAAAGCCAATATAAAAGGAATAGTAGCGGTAAAAAAACAAACAAAAAAAAACCCTTGTGTATTTAATTAACCTCTTTTTGGTTAATTCACCTTTAAGGGGGTGTGGCGGGGGGCATGTCCTATGCCTACATACATTTGCCAGTAGGTGTCCCTCATTCCCATCTCAAAATGTTGGGAGGTATGTTAAAGTGAACCTGTCCTTTTCCCAGCTGAAGATTATACTCATTTTCCCTTTCACTCCTGCACTTCTCCATTTATCTCTCAGAGTGATATTGAATCACCTTCCCCGTTCAGGTTATTGGGACGCATGGGATTTCTCCTGGTGACATTGCAGCAGGACAGGATGGTTTGCGGGTTTAGAGGGGCACATTATCACGCCTAGTTGAAAAGGTTCAATAACCACAAGCAATGTTTAACCACTTGCCTACCAGGCACGAACACCCCCTTCCTGACCAAGCCATTTTTCAGCTTTCAGCGCTGTTGCATTTTGAATGACAATTGTGCGGTCATGCAACGATGTACCCAAATAAATTTTTAATATTTTTTTCCCCACAGATGGAGCTTTATTTTGGTGGTATTTGATCACCTCTGCGGTTTTTATTTCTTGCGCTATAAACAAAAGAAGAGGGACAAGTTTGAAAAAACACAATCTTTTTTACTTTTTATTATAATAAATATCCATTTTTTTTTTTTTTTTTTTAAAACAAATTTTTTCCTCAGTTTAGGCCGATACGTATTCTTCTACATATTTTTGGTAAAAAAAAAAAAAAAAATCGCAATAAGCGTATATTGATTGGTTTGCGCAAAAGTTACAGCGTCTACAAAATAGGGGATAGATTTATAGCATTTTTTTTTTTTTTTTTTTTACTAGTAATGGCGGTGATCTGCGATTTTTATCATGACTGCCATATTGCGGCGGACATATCGGACACTTTTGACACATTTTGGGACCATTCACATTTATACAGCGATCCGTGCTATAAAAATGCATTGATTACTGTATAAATGTGACTGGCATGGAAGGGGTTAACACTAGGGGGCGCTGCAGTAATTCTAACAGTGGGGGGAGGGGACTGACTGGGGGAGGGGACCGATCGGTGTCCCTATGTACAAGGGACACACCATCGGTCTCCTCTCCTCTGACAGGACGTGGATCTGTGTGTTTACACACACAGATCCACATCCTGCTCAGTTACTGGGCAATCGCGGGTGCCCGGTGGACATCGCGGCCGCCGGGCACGCGCATCGGTTCCCCAGCGATGCGGCGCGCACGCCCCCTAGTGGCTGCAAAGTTAGTGCAGTCATATGACAGTGGCCACAAGAGCCGCACCGCTCCGCCGTCAATTGACAGTGGGCGGTCGGCAACAGGTTAAATGAACAATGGGGATTTTTTGCTCAACTACCTGCCGCCCTCCCACAACAGTTTTACTGTGGGTGAGCAGCACAGACGGGCCGGACAATGTACTTGTACATTATCGGGTTCAGGGCGCGCATGCTTCCCGACGACCCGTGTTGCGATTGGACACAGCACGAGTTTGGCAGCAGATTTCAACCAATGATTTTGTCTGAAATCAGCTTTTTGGCTGTTTCTTCTCCCTGTAAAGCAGGGAGAAAAAACAGCCAGATTAGAAAGTAAAATCAGCACATATTGCACATGGCTAGGCACATAGTTAACCCCTTGATCACCCCTAAATGTTAACCCCTTCCCAGCCAGTGTCATTAGTACAGTGACAGTGTATATTATTACTGATCAGTGTATTAGTGTCACTGGTGATGCCAGTGTCCATTAGAACCAGATTGTGCACCACCCTGATCACTGCCATTATAGTATAGAGACTGTAGCTGCAAAAATTCCAAGAAACAAGCATTCCTTGGGTTACAAACAAGATAGGTCTGTAGGTTTGTTCTTAAAGCAGAACTTCGGTAATTTTTTTCAACTTTCCATCTATGGAGGTGTGTCTGTGTAAATCCAGGAAGGGAACAGGCAGCAGCTTCAGCTGCCCACAGTTAAAATGATTGCAGCCAGACTCATGAGGGAGATTTCTGCAGCATATTTGGCAAGTACAGAATCACAGTATATATATAAAATAATATGCAAAGTGGTTGGAGGGAAGCTTCAGAATGGCAAAGATGTTCTTATTACAAATTATGTGAGCAGACTGCAGTTCCTCTTTAAGTTGAACTTGTATGCAAGTTAGAACAGGTACATTTTTTTTTTAAGTGTAACTCCAGGCAAAAAAATATTTAGAAGTTTTGGATAGGGAAGGGTTAACTGGCCAGGCAGTGATGTGGGATTCAAATATAATAAGTAATCACCGCGCTACTATTAACAATAAACTACTGGAGCTGAAATAAAAAGATTGCTGCTAAGCACTGTTATGTGTTCCCACAGCAACAATAAACAAAACAACCAAAAACGTGCAGCGCTACCATACTAATAACTTAACAATAATGGTAGAACCCTCTAATATATAGTTTTCTCAATAAGCATCAATATCACCACAATACCAGACTTAAAGCGGAGGTCAGACACTTTTTTTTTTTTTTTAAGTCAGCAGCTTCAAATACTGCAGCTGCTGACTTTTAAAATAAGGACACTTACCTGTCCAGGGCTCCCGCTATGTCGGCACCCGAGGCCGAACCGTCCCTTGGTCCTCGGATGCAGCCGCCACCATCTTCGGTAAGGGAATCAGGAAGTGAACCCCTTCCTGGTTCCCTACTGCGCTTGCGCGAGTCGCGCTGCGCAATCCGAATGGTCCTTGCTGTCTCTGGGACCCGTTGTTTGTTAAAGAAAAGATATAAGAGAAGTATGGACCACTTCTTATGCATAACTGGGCATGGAGGGTTAAAGCAGAGCTCCCAACTGTCCCTGATTTGGAGCAATGTCCCTCTGTCCCTCATTCCTCCTCATTTGTCCCTCATTTTGGTCTGATCTATATAGTTGTATGTAAAATGCACTTTTTATCTTTCAAAATGTGTTTCCCAGTGCTAAACCTTTCATTCAATTTCTAAATTGCTGCATTTGTACATTTTAAAAGCCAATATAAAGGAATAGTAGTGGTAAAAAAAAAAAAAAGTCCTTGTGGATTTAATCTTTTTTTTGGTTAATTCTCCTTTAAGGGGGTGTGACAGGGGGCGTGTCCTATGCCTACATACGTTTGTTAGCAGGTGTCCCTCATTCCCATCTCAAAATGTTGGGAGGTGTGGTTAAAGCATGGGACACCCAGTGCTTATGGATCGCGAGAAGTTTCTCTCTGCTGTAAGACAACTACCCTGTTTATACTGTATAATTATTGCATTTACTTGATTATTTAGCTCAGGATTAGAACACTGCAATGACTACCATCACCCTGAACACACATAGGGGCGCTTATTGTCTCAGGCAGCCTTTGAAGTTTTAACCATCACCAGTCTGGGCCTTTTCTGGCACGTTTTGTTAACAATTAGTATCTTTTGCTAGAAAATTAATTAGAACCCCAAACATTATATCTATATCTTTTTTTTTTTTTTTTTTTTAAAGCAGAGGCCCTAGAGAATAAATTGGTGGGTTTTGCAATTTTTTATGTCACATGGTATTTGCGCAGCGGTTTTTCAAACGCAATATTTAAAAAAACAAAACACTGTTTTGAATTTGAATGCAAAAAAAAAAAAAAACAGTACACAACCTGATTTTTTTTATCAAATATAAAAGATGATGTTACGCCGAGTAAATAGTGCATGAGGGACCATGATAGGATGGGGGAACTTAACTTTTTTTTTTCTTTTAATAATTTTTTTTCCCCTGTTGCTTTCATTTTTTTTTTTTTATTGCCATCACAAGGAACGTAAACATCCTTGTGACGGCAATAGGCATGTGACAGGTCCTTTTTATGGAGACATCTGGGGTTCATCCTCTGCACTTAAAAGCATTCAAAACACTGTGTTTATGAATGCTTTTGATTTTTTTAAAATGGCACTGATGGTTTCAGAGTAAACCGGAATTGATGTCATTGCTTCAGTGTTAATATTACGAACAGCCTTTTTAAAACTGATCCTGACTTTGCTTGGTTGTCCGGCCAGTCAGTGAATGCGCCGGCTGGTCATTTGGGTCTCCCGGTGGGCGACGGGAGAGCCTGAGAGTGTCGCGAAAGGTGGCGGGAGGGGGGGGGGTGTCTCCTTCTGCTGCTTGTAATGGCAATCGAGCAGCTAGTTATCCGCTCCGATTGCCATTACAAGAAAGCCGACCATGGGTACGTTGCTTGACAGGAAGTGGTTAGTATGTCACATAGATATTGAATATTACCTTCCTGGCCATGTAGTGCATCCAAAAACAAAATAACCCAAGCATTGGTTAGTCTTACTTTTCACCTCTAATTCTTTAAAGGATAAGTTCACCTTTAGAACATGTTACACCAACATTTAGGGAGTAACAATTAACTTGTTCTAACATTACCCCCCAGTAACAGAAGGAAGGGCTTCCTCTCCCCCTGCAGCCGCTGCCTGCACTGTTGCACCATTCATTCCGTAAATAAACTACAAGTCCCGTCTTGCACTGCAGCAGAAAAGTGCACTGATCAGCATTCTCATAGTCCACAGACACTTCTTCCTGCAGCTTCCCAACTGAAAGCCCATACTGAAGTATGGGCAGAAAGCTGGAGGATGTCTCTGCAGGAACCCGACATTGCACTTGCGATCTACAGAATTGTGAATGCAATGCTTTGCAGGCTCCCGTGGGAAAAATAGTAAATGCATTTTTTTTTTTCCTGCAAAAATATGTGCATTTATTACTTTTTTCCTAAAAGAGAACTTGGCCTTTAAATTACAATTGTGATGTACTCACAAATGTCTGACACAGAAATCAGAAGGGATAAAAGGTTTGGCTTTAAAAAATTATGTTTTTGCGGCATAGTGTGACAAGCAGGAAGTTATCTATTTAAAACATGTAGAGCTACTAGAAGGTACCGTATATACTCGAGTATAGGCCGACCCGAATATAAGCTGAGGCACCTAATTTTACCACAAAAAAACTGGGAAAACGTATTGACTCGAGTATAAGCTTAGGGTGAGAAATGCGCAGCTACTGTAAGTGGAAAAGAGCGTCAACAATGCCCATTTGCAGCCTCAATGTGCCCATTTGCATGCCTCACTGTGCCCATTTGCAGCCATAGGTCCCCTGAACTTCAAACTTGGTAGTTAAAGGGTTCCTAGATGCCCCCTAGCTGCAGCCAAATTTTGGGTCTCTGGACCCAAAGGGTCCTGAAATGACATTGCTGCAGATGGACACAGTTGACTGACTTTGGGGCCCTGTATCTCGGGGCCACTTGGTGATCATGTTATCTTGTAGTGTTGGTTCCACTGGGTTTGCATACCAAATTTGGGGTTCCTAGGACCAAGTGGCCCCGAGATACGGGGCCCCAAAGTCGGGTCGGAAAATGTCATTCTCTGCTGCAGAAAAGTGCTGGACTCGAGTATAAGCCGAGGGGGGCATTTACAGCACAAAAAAATGTGCTGAAAAACTCGGCTTATACTCGAGTATATACGGTACACTTTAGACCCCATTCACACTTGTAAGAACTGTGCATAAACAGATTTTGAGTTTACATACCCTTTAAAGTGGATGTAAACCCTTTCATATACCCAGTGTAGTGGTTAGCCTCAGGTGAAACACAGAGATGAAATCCTGAGATCCTTCTACGCAAGTTTTCCCTTTTCATCTGCAGCCATTTAAAGTGCAGAATTTACACATATTTGTTGAGCTTCAAGAGGCGAACATCTAATGTCAAACATCACAGTGCAAAGAGTCAAGCTGGGTGTAAATTTAGATCTGAGTGGAAGGAATGGACACGCCCCCTCTACACCGTCTCAGAGAAATATCCACAGCTGAGGCTGTCAATCACAGGATATGTACAGGAGGCCCCCTCCTGTCACCTGCGATTGCTTGAAAACTACAAAGCCCATTAGAAATGACTAATACAGATAGCAGACAGAAATCACAGTACTTTGTATTGAGGCAAGTACAGGATATGCTTTGTTCATTTTTCATGTTAGAGGTTTACAACCATTTTAAAGGAATGGATTTTCCATTTGTTTAAAAAAAAAAAAAAAAAGGAATGGATTTTATTTTGTTAATTGTTGTTGAGGTTTACAGGGGATGGATTGGTTACTATTTTAGTAAAACGGCACATGTCCTTTAAATACAGAAAATGTCTTTCTTTATTCACATTCTGTTCCACAGTTTAGAGAATGCCGACATAAGATCTTGGCTGTGGGCGTTAATTTTATGTGATGTGACCTCCTGTGATTGTAACCACTTTAACAGCATAATCATTTATGTTCCATCACGTGCCCCCATTCATCCACCTAAGATTTCCAATTTGAAGCAATGTCAACTTGGGTATCTCGGGAGAATATAGGGAAAAGGTTGTACTCCAATCCTGCTAACCTACATCTCCTTTCCTGAATTAATTACTTGACTTTAAAGTACAGCCAATTATTTCTATCTTCATCAGTAAGTCAATGCTGTGTATGATCCCTGCCCTCTATGATAGATCATTTGTCAAGCCCATGCTTTTCAGGGGTTGGCCATGCTTTATTCTTCTGGGCTGCCATTCCATATAGAGCTGAGTGCACTTAAAGTGGACTTGTCCCAAGAAAAAACAGGAGGATACATGTAGAATACAAAGCTGAGCTGACAAGGACATATGGAGGGGAATTTATCAAGACTGAAACAGCTCTGCATGGCAACCAATCAGCTTCTAGCTTTCATTTTCAAAGCTTAAAGTGGAGCTAAATTTACCTTTCCTCTAACGGTCCCTGTCCCTTGCTGGCATCTTCTTCTGGGTGCCGGTGTAGGTCCGATCATCCTGGGACCGTGCCGGTGCTGCAAGCTGAGCTGCGCCTACACAGTGTACATGCCAGAGAGCGCTTCAAGTAGGCAGGTAGGTGCGTGTTATTGCAGAAGAGACATTGCATGTTTCTTTATATAATAAAGCGACTGACTGCTCACAGTTTTTAACAGCAGAACTTTAGTTCCACTTTAACCACTTGCCTATTGGGCACTTCCACCTCCCTTCCTGCCCAGGCCATTTTCAGCTTTCAGCGCTGTCACACTTTGAATGACAATTATTCAGTCATGTAACACAGTACCCAAATGACATTTTTACAATTGGTTTCACACAAATAGAGCTTTCTTTTGGTGGTATAGAGAATGAGAGGCCTAGTGTGCATAACACGGCCAGTACCCTTAGGGGATGTTTAGCAAGGCTGACAGTTACAAGCATGACTCCCACAGGCAGAGGCATGATGGGCATGATGGGACTTGTAGTTTTGCAACAGCTGAGGGCCGCCAGTTTGAGACCCCTGCCCTAGGGGATGTTTAGGATTGATTGACTCAGACAGGCAAATATATGCAATACAAATCATTTATTGAAAATTGTCCATAAAAGGACATTTACTCATGAGATAGCAATATTAAGAATGACACAAAAGCATACAGATATTGACAAAGCCAAAAATGGGTGTACAATATGCCATATATTGGAGGTTTACAGACTTGTCATGGATGTGGAATGTTTGTTATTCAATGCTACAGTGTTATAAATACTGTGCTTTACTCATTGTATTATCTTCATTGTACAAATATCCATTTGTTCACACTATCAGATGTGATTGAAAAGGATTTAAATTCGCCTATGAAAAAGGACAAAAAGTCCGAAACATGTCAGCGTTTTCCTAAAGATTCCACATCCATGACAAGTCTGTAAACCTCCAACATATGGCATATTGTACACCCATTTTTGGCTTTGTCAATATCTGTATGCTTTTTTGTCATTCTTAATATTGCTATCTCATGAGTAAATGTCCTTTTATGGACAATTTTCAATAAATGATTTGTATTGCATATATTTTGTCTGAGTCTATCAATCCAAAACATCCCCTAGGGGCACTGGCCGTGTTATGCACACTAGGCCTCTCTTTCTCTATTAATTGGGATGTGATAGACCAGCTTCCTTACACACACCGTCACTCCATGCCTAATCTTTTTTTCTTTCTTTTGGTGGTATGTAATCACCACTGGGTTTATTTTTTATTTTTTGCTAAACAATTAAAAAAAAAAATGCTTTCTGAGAATCGTCTGTGTGTTATCACCTGTATATTCAGTTCCATTTTCTGCATGCAATATAGCCGCCATTTTGCCGAGTTGCTTACTTGAGCCACATACTGTTCAAGTTTCTCTGGTACTTCATGTTTGTTGTGTAACAGATAAAGGGGTTTATTTACTAAAGGTAAATCCACTCTGCACTACAAGTGCACTGCAAATGAATTTGGAAGTGCAGTCAATTTAGATCTGAGGGGAAGATCAGAAATCAGGTCGAAGCTCTGCTGATTTTATCATCCAATCATGTACAAGCAAAAATGCTGTTTTTTTTTTTCCTTGCATGTCCCCCTTGGATCTACAGCAACTGCACTTCCAAGTGCTCTTGTAGTGAAAAGTGGATTTTCCTTTAGTAAATAAACCCAATAGAGTAGTATACCTGGAGTAATCATCTATAAGTGAGAAAATACCTCTTCTTTCCTGGAGTCAGTTTTTCCATTGGACCGCAAAGATCTGAATGAATTAAGTCCAGAGGTTTCTTAGCACTGCTGTTATTCTGCGTTGGAAAAACTTTTTTTGTCATTTTTTTCTTTTATACAGCTGGTACATTTCATGGTTTGATCACATGCACTAATTTGTATCCCACTTGCATAGCGAAGTTGTCTGTGCTGTGTGAGTGCAGTTAGAATGTTTTTCCGCCTTGGCAGTATTAACCACCTCACTGCAGTTCAGCTGATACAGTTCATTTGTAATTTTAGCCTTTGCAAGTAAGATATCCCCCTTTGTGATGACACAACTGAACTGTCATCTCACAAAACATTGCCTTGTTTTGTGAACTTCTTCACTAACCAAAGACTAGTTTCAAGAGTTGGGACATAGAGAACATTTTTTACAGGTATCTTTCTGGTGACACTCTGAGAAATAGGACACTAAAGAGAACTATCTCCTATTCCTTCGGAATCATTATTTGCCCATTAGCTGTGATGATTTTTTTCTGTGAAGGTAAATAAAGAACTGTCATTTATCATGTAACTCCTAGCTTCTGAATCAACACACCATGCCTGCAAAGATGAGGTGGGATTGAAAAACATTCATTATCTGAATCAAAAACGGTTTCTTCTTTCACACTTTTGGCCTTTTGTAGTTTAGTTAGTTTCTGCATGCTAGTTCTCCAGATTCTGCAATCTGCTTTTAAATTACCTTGTTTCTTGCACACAAAACATTTTTGTGTTTCTTGTTGCATGTTACTGTTTTATTCCTATTTTTTATCTATAAAGCAGACTCTGCGACAGAAGAACCTCCACTATTAATGCTTTCTGTTTTAAGATTATATTCATCCACAAGCCTGACCTTAACATATTCCAATGTCAGCTCAATTGACGTGCATTAAGTTCTGTGACAAGAGAGTCTGTGACAAGCCATTTCCAAGGTATGCCTTATGTAATCCTGTATATCCTGTTTTTTCATCAGCTTGGTTTGGTATAGCTTTCTAATCAAATGCGGTTTATTGCTCTAATGTTATTTACTGGTGAAAAAAAAATGTTTTACTATCCAAAGTTAAAACAAGGGCAGAAGGGGGCGTGGCTTGGCAATGGCGCTGTGAGGACACACATCTGGGAGTTCCGTGTACCGATCGGGCCAGGCGAGCGACACAGCGCACGGACCGTCAGACCCACATATGTCCGCAACAGACCGGACCCCAGGGACACCCGCCGCACACAAAAACGGGGATATTTCAGCCTATTTCCTCCGTAACACCGCCACTCCGGCACAGGCCGCGAAAGCCAACATGGCGCCGCCGCGCACACACGCTGCAGGCATGACACAGACGAAGAAGGCTGGGAAAGGATTGCTCCCTATGATGCAGGAGACGAGGCCGCCGACAGCGAGGGCAGATTCCCCGATCCCCTCCCCAGACATCCCAGAAGCGGAAGGATCTCAGGGGACAATGCAGAGCACACAGGGACACCCACCAGCTGAAGCATGGAGGGAGATAATGGCGCTTCTCCCTACAAAGCAGGACATCGCTGAGTCCACTGCAACAATCGTGAGTACCCTCTCTAAAGAGATCAATGAACTGAAACAACACATAGATGAGGTGGACTCACGAGTGACTGTAGTAGAAACTACTTCTAGTGCCATGGAAGCCAGAATACTAGCGCTAGAGGACACCCAGTTAGACTATAAACGGCGCCTGATAATGCTGCAACTTTCTGTGGACGATGGAGAAAATCGCAGCCGCAGGAACAATGTCCGGCTGCGCGGCCTTCCTGAGGCTACCTCAGGTGGTGACCTGAGGACCACCGTCACGGCCATTTTTAACAGGCTGCTAGACAAACCCCCGACGGCTGCACTGGAATTGGACCGGGTGCATAGGGTGCAAGGCATCAGAGGTGGAGACGCATCTGCCCCCAGAGACGTACTGGCCAGGGTACATTTCTATTCCATCAAAGAGGAAATTATGCGGCAAGCATGGTCCAAAGGCCCAATTGATTTTGATGGAGCTACTGTCCAGGTGTTCCCGGACCTTTCAAGGCTCACGCTGAGAATGCGGGGTATGCTGCGCCCATTATTAGAAGCGGTGAGATCTGCCGGTGCCACATACCGCTGGGGACACCCCTTCCACCTCATAGTCCTAAAGGGGAACAATTCCTTCACCTTGAGATGGCCGGATCAGCTCCCGGAACTGTTCACATTCCTGGGGATACAAGAGACTCCTGTTCCGGACTGGCTGGATTTCCCAACAGCAATGGACAGTACAAGACAACCATTCCCAAGACCTCAACGAGTTGGACGACGCCGCCCGCGGTCCAGACCAAGACAAGAATCCCGAGATGACTTAGTCTCCCCTGAACCCTGAGTCATTTACATAGAGGTTTACTACCTAGAATAGGTGGACTTTATCCTAAAGTTTAACAGGTCAGGGGTAAGAACAATTGTGTTGGAAATGTATTTGTTTTAAACAGAGGTTATTGCATCAACACAGACTACACTGTGTCATGTGCCAAAGGGGGTTTTACTTACAAACTGCCTTACGGCCTTCTATCTAGACGGACTCCCCTTGCCGAGCTCCGAAGCTAGAAAATGCCGTTGAGTTATGCTCGCCCCTACAGCTAGTTATGTTCCCCATCTGGCAGTTAGAGAGAAATGACACATGACATGCAAATCCGCACAGTTGCTTACGCCAGTTAAAGACATGCGGTACCCCTTCAACATTGTTATTGTTGCTGACCTAGGTCCTAGTTGAACGGTTTATACTAGTGAGATGGGCAGCCTGGCCCGATCACACGTCTCCTATAGTTCTGACTTTGCCAGTCTTCCACGTTCCGCACATAGGTTGCGCTAGTGTGCGCGAGCTGCAATTAGCAGAGTAGGGCACCCCTGTAGTTGCTCTTGCAACCACTTATCTTTGGTGCCAGCTTTCTTCTTACCTGCTTTTCTGTTTCGCCTTTTCTTATATCTTTCTTATTCTACCTGTCCACCCTCCCCCCTTGATCCCTCCTCTCCCCCCCCCTTTTTTTTTTTAGGGTTGTTTGCCCCCTCCCGACCATCATGCCGCCCACCACAAACACTGCAATGGGTTCCGCACCACAGGAAATCAAGTTCACATCCCTGAACACCCGGGGACTGTCTACCCCAGAGAAGCGTTCTAGACTTTTATCAGACCTCAAGAAAGCACATACCCAAATAGCGTTCCTACAGGAAACATATTTTAAACAAAAGGAAGTACCCAGGCTCAGCAATAAGCACTTCCCCATAGTGTACCATGCTCCCTCTCCCATCTCCAAATCTAAGGGGGTCAGTATACTGATTGCAAAGTCAATCCCGTGGACCCTGCTGGACATGAGGGCTGACCCACAGGGCCGCTATTTACTTGTTAAAGGGAAAATTAGAAGTACCACAGTGACCCTGATGAACGTATATTTCCCGAACTCTGACCAGCTTACATTCATGAGATCCCTGGCCCCTATTATCCTAGAGGCTAGAGAAGGTGTATTTCTGATGGGTGGAGACTTTAACTTCGCACAGGAACCTCTTTTGGACGTCTCAAAGGGGACGTCCCACCTTTCATTCTCACACCTCAAAAAATTAAAAGCAGAGCTGCTGGGTTTGAATTTAGTCGATCCCTGGCGGGTTGGGAACCCAGAGGAGAAGGACTATACTTACTTCTCCTCGGTACACCGCACTTACTCAAGGATCGACTACTTCCAGATACAGCATAGAGATCTGCCATTGGTCACCTCCTCCCAGATTGACCACATCTCCTTCTCGGACCATGCCCCGATCCACGTGACCCTGAATTTGGAATCTGACTCCCGTTCCCCGCCCACATGGAAACTCAATGAGTCTCTCTTACAATTGCCCGAGGTACGTAAGGAACTAGCAGACACTATTACCCATTATTTCAGGGAAAACGCGAACCCACCCCTGAACCCTATGTGCATCTGGGAGGCACATAAATGCGTGGTGCGGGGAGTGCTGATGCGTATCGGTTCCCAAAAAAAGCGAGAGAGAACTAAGCAAATCGATTCTCTGATAACCAAGGTGCGCTCCCTCGAACTGCTACATAAGCGGTCACTAGCAGAAGCTCACCTAGAATCCTTGGTCAAGATTAGGAAAGAGTTGAGAGACCTCTTGTACCAAAAGACAGTACGGAGCATGACGTGGGCAAGACGCTCCTTCTTTGAATTCTCTAATAAAGTACACACATCACGAGACATAGCAAAAGAATTCTATGACTACTATCGGAAACTCTACAACCTCCACGAAGGGGAAACAGGGGAGACAATAGCCTCTAAAAAAGCAGCAGCAGATGAATACATCAGGGCCTCCGGTATGCCAACCTTGTCCACCGAAATACGTGACTCACTGGAGTCCGACATCACGACAGAAGAATTTATGACAGCCGTGGCTCAAACTAAACCAAGGAAGGCACCGGGGCCAGATGGCTTCACTCTGGCCTACTATAGTACCTACGCGGCGTCTCTGACACCCCACTTCTTGAGTGCATATAACAACCTAAAAGGGAACGCTAACATGACCGCAGATTCATTAAGGGCGTATATATCGTTAATACCAAAGGAAGGGAAAGACCTGTCACAGTGTGGGAACTATCGCCCAATTGCGCTTTTAAACATAGATCTGAAACTCTATGCGAAAGTCCTCTCCAACAGACTAATATCGTATGTCCCTGGCCTGATACACCTGGACCAGGTGGGGTTTGTACAGATGAGAGAGGCTAGGGACAATACGGCGCGGGTCCTTAACTTAATCCACGCGGCGAGAACACAGCGAAAGCCCTTTCTCCTCTCTACAGATGCAGAGAAGGCTTTCGACAGGGTGGCCTGGCATTTTATACAGGCCACCCTGGAGCACATTGGACTAGGCCCTAATATGCGAAGATGGATCGCGGCGCTGTACTCACATCCGTCGGCGGCGGTACGAATAAATGACTGGAGCTCCGAATTTTTCCCAATCGCCAATGGAACGAGACAGGGGTGTCCCCTGTCCCCCCTCATTTTCATCTTAACATTGGAACCGTTAATGTGCCATGTTAGGAACGACCCAAATATCACTGGTATACTAAAACCATCGGCGCACCATAAGATCGCAGCGTATGCCGACGACCTGATTTTTTTTGTATCCAACCCCTGTATCTCCCTCCCTAACATTCTAGAAGCCATTCGGACATACGGCAACCTCTCAAACTATAAGGTCAATTGCGCCAAGTCTGCGATTCTGAACATCTCAGTCCCAGAGGCGGAAGCGCGTTCCCTGCGCACGTCTTTTGCCTTTCACTGGGCAGACAAATCGATACGCTACCTTGGTATTGACATCACATCGGACTTGGCGCATTTGTATCTACATAACTATACCCCCCTATTGCGTAAATTGAAAGTTGATCTGGAGAAGTGGCACTCGCTGACACTAACATGGTTCGGGCGTTGCAACGCCTTTAAGATGACAGCACTTCCGAGGATTTTATACATATTCCAAACACTACCGATTCGAATCCCTTTGACATTCTTTAACCAACTAAAGGCACTCATTAGAAATTTTATTTGGGCACGTAAGCCGCCCAGAACTAAAATGCAGACATTATCCAGACCTAAGGAAAAGGGAGGCGTGGGCCTTCCGGACCTGCGTGGGTACTATAAGGCCTCACTACTAGCTAGAGTAGTCGACTGGCACTGCAACAAGGAACACAAACAGTGGGTTGAGATGGAGATGGAAGACACATCCGTCCCATTACTATCCTCACCATGGCTCATGGCAGCTCCCCCAAAAGACATGATGGATCACCCTCTGATAGGGGCTACGCTGTCGACTGTTCGGAGACTGTTTCTTGACACACATATTTCGCCTATACCCTCCCCGATGACCCCAATAATCGGGAACCCGGACTTTGCCCCAGGCTTTACCAACAAAAGACTGAGGCAGCTGACGGCAGTGGGGAGACATCGCCTAGGGGAAATCTGGCCATCAGGGGAACTTCCGACCTCGCAGGATATCTCTGACCTCACAGACCCACCACTTGACATGTTCAGTACATACCAACTCCGACACTTCCTGCAAGCAATAAAAAAGAGTCCTTACACACCACGTAATCTAACTCCCTTTGAATCCATTTGCCATAAAGGCGAACCGGTTCGGCACACCCTCTCCCTTCTGTATAACATGTTACTTAACCTAGACGAGATGCCAATACCGGCATTCATTCATCAATGGGAAAAGGATCTAGATATCCAATTTACTCCACAGCAAACAGAAAAAATCCTGATTTTAGCGCACAAGGCCTCCATAGCAAACCAATATCAGGAATCGGGGTACAAGATAGTCTCCCGTTGGTATAGGGTCCCATACTTACTTAACAAGATCAGCAGATCAATTTCAGATAAATGTTGGAGGTGCAATACAGGCATAGGAACCATGGGTCACATCTTCTGGGCTTGTCCGGCTCTGGGGACGTTCTGGGAGGAGGTGACGGCGACAATAAAAAGTTTAACTTCTGTAGAACTAAGAGATAACCCTGCTGCGTGCCTTCTCCACCTATCAGAGAGACCCATACAAAAATACAAAAAGACATTGACGATGCAACTACTGAATGCGGCTAGGGCCTGTATTCCAGCACTATGGCGACAGCCCCAACCCCCGACCAGGGTCCTATGGTATTCGAAAGTCAATCACATCCTTAGGATGGAGGAACTGACAGCCACCCTATACAACATGGAAGAACAACTCTGCGATAAATGGAGACCCTGGAGATACTTTACAGGTACACAGGAATATATACATGAGATAACCCATGCTATTACTCCAGAAACCGAATGAACGCCTGACTCATTCAACCAACAGCCAGATGATTAGATACGTTCCCCTGTTTGGGCAATGTGGGCCTGACCTACCCCCCCCCCCCCCCTCTTCCCCTTTATGTTATCCTCCCCGTTCCTTTTTTCCTACTTCCTTCTTCTATTTCTTAGCCTTTATCTCTAAACATAGTCGATAACTTCACTGGTAATTACTAATTTACTGTTCGATAAACGAGTCTGCACGTTCAGGGGAACAAGGGGTCCTACAGTGTTGACCTCACCCCTCAGGCAGAACGACATGGGTAGCCTTTAGATCATCTTGCAGACCACCTTTCTAATAATTACCCAAATCACAGACATGACGGAGACACCATTATCTGAAGTGATTCGGCAGAGTTTCATAATATATAATGTTACATGACTTTCGTGCTTTACTATGTAAAAAATATGCTTGGACTGTTAAAAGTTGTACTGTTATGTGTACCATACAGTTTGTTTTTTCCGCTGTACAACCAAATAAAAGAATTAAAAAAAAAAACAAGGGCAGAAGATTTAATAGATGGAAAGATGAAAAAATGACTGAAGCTCCACTTTAACTGCAGTCAGGAAACAGGAACTTTATTATAGAGAAAAGACAAAGTTTAACCATAGATGCAGCTACAAACTTTTAAACACTGCCATCTACTGGTTGAAGAATATCTACTAAATAATGATATACAGTAGTTGTTGCACAAAATACAATTCTGTATTCCAACATAACTACTGTCCCTTGTTAATTCCCCCGGGTCCTCCACGCTTTGAGCCATTCCCTGATCTTCTAGCTTAGAAAGGTAAGGTAAAGGTTTGGTAGTGATAGGCCTTTGCAGCTGACCTGGGCATGTGCAATGGTTCTAACCATATCCTACTCTTTCTAAAATAAAGAATAAAAAGTTTAAATATCCTTTAAGAAACTGATTGGCCGATATGAAGATTGCAACAAATTTCAGCATTTCATATAACCGTCAAGCAACCAGCATCTCATTCATATACAGGTGATACTCGAAAAATTTGAATATCGTGCAAAAGTTCATTTATTTCACTAATGCAACTTAATAGGTGAAACTAATATACGAGATAGTTCAAGCTGTGATTTGTCATAATTGTGATGATTATGGCTTACAGCTCATGAAAACCTCAAATCCACAATCTCAGAAAATTTGAATATTGTTAAAAGGTGCAATATTTTAGGCTGAAAGTGTCCCACTCTAATCAGCTAATTAAGCCATAACACCTGCAAAGGGTTCCTGAGCCTTTAAATGGTCTCTCAGTCTGGTTCAGTAGGATTCACAATCATGGGAAAGACTGCTGACCTGACAGTTGTGCAGAAAACCATCATTGACACCCTCCATAAGGAGGGAAAGCCTCAAAAAGGTAATTGCAAAAGAAGTTGGATGTTCCCAAAGTGCTGTATCAAAGCACATTAATAGAAAGTTATGTGGAAGGGAAAAGTGTGTAAGAAAAAGGTGCACAAGCAGCAGTGATGACCGCAGCCTGGAGAGGATTGTCAGGAAAGGGCCATTCAAAAGTGTTGGGGACTTTCACAAGAAGTGGACTGAGGCTGGAGTCAGTGCATCAAGAGCCACCACACACAGACAGATCCTGGACATGGGCTTCAAATGTTGTATTCCTCTTGTCAAGCCACTCCTGAACAACAAACGTCATAAGCGTCTTACCTGGGCTAAAGAAAAACAAACCTGGTCTGTTGCTCAGTGGTCCAAAGTCCTCTTTTCTGATGAAAGGAAATTTTGCATCTCATTTGGAAACCAAGGACCCAGAGTATGGAGGAAGAATGGAGAGACACACATTGCACACATTGCAAGATGCTTGAAGATTTGGAGAGCCATGTCATCTGCTGGTGTTGGTCCACTGTGCTTCATTAAGTCCAGGGTCAACTCAGCCATCTACCAGATTTTGGAGCACTTCATGCTTCCTTCCGCAGACAAGCTCTATGGGGATGCTGTCTTTATTTTCCAGCAGGACTTGGCACCTGCCCACACTGCCAAAAGCACCAAAACCTGGTTCAATGACCATGGGATTACTGTGCTTGATTGGTCAGCAAACTCGCCTGACCTGAACCCCATAGAGAATCTATGGGGCATTGCCAAGAGAAAGATGAGAGACATGAGACCGAACAATGCAGAAGAGCTGAAGGCCGCTATTGAAGCATCCTGGTCTTCCATAACACCTCAGCAGTGCCACAGGCTGATAGCTTCCATGCCACGCTGCATTGAGGCAGTAATTGCTGCAAAAGGGACCCAAACCAAGTACTGAGTACATATGCATGCTTATACTTTTCAGAGGTCCGAGATTGTTCTATGTACAATCCTTGTTTTATTGATTGTATTTAATATTCAAATTTTCTGAGATTGTGGATTTGGGGTTTTCATGAGCTGTAAGCCATAATCATCACAAAGATGACAAATCACGGCTTGAACTATCTTGCTTTGCATGTAATTAGTCTATCTCATTTAGTTTAACCTTTTAAGTTGCATTAGTGAAATAAAATAACTTTTGCACGATATTCAAATTTTTCGAGTATCACCTGTATCTAAGGTAAAAAACAGTAAAAAGGTATCCTAGTTTACTTTCACGAATGTGGAGTCTGTGCTATGCGGTAACTAAATAAATTAACCATTCATCACTCTGTATTTATAAAAAAATAAAAATAAATGCATTGTGCATGGCTTTAGGAGTGCATTGCAATATCAACAAATGTAACTGCCTGTATAAGAGCAATAGTAACAGTGCAAATGTGGACAATGGCTCATCTTAAAGTGGACATTATAAAGTTTTGTAGTAAAAAGGCAATTGCATTTTAATACTCTTTGATATACATCTAACCTTTGTAAAACAAAATGATGTGTTTTTCTTTCATTTTATTTTTTTAAATAAATTATTAATGCTTCTTTCACTTTCTCTCCCCCAACGCCGATGAGAAAGCCAGTGTCTACCAGCTGCCTCCTGAACAGTGTGTAGCCCTCTTTTTAGGGGGTTATGACAAATGCTCCCACCCCTCCCCAAATAAGATATTGCCCTAAACCTGTAGGTAAATAACATAACCAGAACCTTCGCTAAGTGGAAGATTAGGTTTGAAAATAAAGTCGTCAGTGCCTCCACCCAGGACAGAGCCTCTTTGAACAGAGAACTTACATCCTGGGAAATCAACCAGGAAGTAATTGGCAGCAGAAGACCTACTGCAACCAGCCCATAATAATAGCCATAAGTAAATCGATGCACACCAGTAAAGAAATACAAGCGTTATACAAGAAAAATTCATAAACAATACATCCACAGGTATTATCAGCAAAGGGCCCAACAAGGGCATGGTGGAATTGTGCACATATACCCAGATATATACAGTAGAGTTATTAACAGGCATACCACCAAATAAATTTTGCAGCAAAATCCAGTTGCAGGGGCCCCTGAAGATGCGGCCTTTGTCTTGGTGTTGGAGACCTGAAAATAAGATATGCAGTGATGGGGAGACTCTCCAGCTATTAGCTAACCAGCCTGGAATACAGCTTTTCACCAGCAGAAACTACGGCGTGGGCACTGGAACTCAGTCAGTTTATCTACTTTTAGTCCCTAGTAGCATCTAATGTTACATGCAAGTGGACCTCTATCAAATTGGCCTTTGGATGCCTAACCTGGCTCTAGCCTAGTTAAAACTAGCTATAGAATCACGGGGCAGGGATAGCTAGACTAACAGGGGCTGCAAATTTACTCAATAAACATGTCCAGCTACTAATATACAGCAAGGTGACCACTACACACAGAAACCTTGTCACAGACCAAACTATCTGGTATAGTGCATGTGAGAGAACAAGGGGACAGATATGCTTCTGTCACCAGTTATTAACTATATACATACACAGTATACACCCAGAAGCTATGGACAACAATAGTAAACTATTAATATAAGAATACTTGTCTAATAACCCTGCTTCTGGTATGGAATAGCAATAGTTCTTGCATGGGGAGATGTGGTCTCAGCTCCTCTCGCTCTCTCTCTACTTCCTCCTTCTGAGGTTTCTAACCCAGCTACCCAGAGACAGGAAGTGATGTACTTAAGTGACTTTTGTCATATTAAAGTATAACTAAAGGCAAAACCTTTTCTTTATATGTGGATAGAGTGGAGAGGGATTAGAACACTTGCCAGTAATTGCCGTCTGTGTCCACGTTAGGGAGATTCACCCTCTCTATTTGTCCTGTTTACCATCATCAACTATCATTGAAAGTGAAAGTAAAAGTAACAGAAAATCTCAAATTTTGGGTTGTCCCCAGAAAAGTATTAGTGGTAAAAGTAATAATCTTTCAATGGGGACACTAGTTCTGGCGACCTGGGGGTCCCCAGGGGTTTCCCTTAATTTTAAGGAATTTCTTCTCACTCCTTGCTTTAACAATGGGACAGGAAGGAAGGTAAATCTCCCTAATGGGGCACAAATGGCAAAAAATAAACCAACAGGGGTAATAACCTTCCCTACCTCTATCCAAAATGAAAAAGAAAAAAAAAAAAGTTTTGCCTATAATTCTACCTTAAGAGCAGCATTATTTACACATTGAGACAGAAGAAGGGCAGCATATCCCTGCAAGTTATATCTTAAATATTGTTAATTTAAGTTTTTTTCCTGCACAGACATTGGTTATCAACAACATTGACAAACCATATCAGATCTCAGGTACAGTTGTAAGGTCTCATCATCGGTGAGGTGGCCCAGACAATACGAAAGTAGAAGCCAACCATCAATAATGTAAGTATTTAAAATTGGGGCGGGTGGAGTGGGCAAAACTACAGAATCTTGAATAACCAGGTATGGGCAAGTAACTAAGACTATGTTGCTATATTTTCAACAGAAAACACTGCTATTAAATAACGAGCGGAGGGGGAGGTCCACTTTATTTCAATACATTCTATTCTGTACATTTAAAAAATGTAAAACGGGCAGCATGGTGGCTAAGTGGTTGGCACTTCCACCTAGCAGCACTAGGGTCTCCGGTTCAAATCCCAACCACATCACTACCTACCTGGAGTTTGCATGTTTTCCCTGTGCATGCGTGGGTTTCCTCCCACACTCCAAAGACATGCTGGTAGGTCAATAGTCTCCTGTCTAATTTGGCCCTAGTATGTGTATGTGAGTTAGGAGATAGGAGATAGGAGATTATAAGCTCCTCAAAGGCAGGGATGGATGCGAATGTACAATATACATATTTAGGCGCTGTGTAAATTGATGGTGTGTAAATTGAAGTACCTGAAATAATAACTAACTGGAAACCCCAAACAAAAAAATTGTAATATAAATTTTATCTGGCTCATCATTTTCTGGAGTTTAAGGGATGACAGCATTATGTTCTAGATGCTTTGTGCTCTCACAAGAATTTACAGTGATATTAAAACAAAAAAGAGCTTTCCATAGGACTCCGTAAATTGCGTTGTTCCAAAACAGCATTGCTTGTTTTTCTTTCCTCTTCACTGATCATGACACGTCTACTCAAATCAAGTCCGTCCTCGATTACCCCACTATCGCCTTCCTTGCCCAGTGCAGATTAGCACATGTAATATTTCACTCAAAGTGTGCAATACACACTTCTCATCCCTGAATTATACATGCAGAATTCACACCATCAGATGGCCACAAGGACTTACATATTTTGCTTACATATTTTGCTATTTTTACTGAAATGAACCATGTCCACTAAAAATATAATTTCACAATCTTCTTATTTGAAGGCCTAAATATGCAAGCACTAAACAGGAGGGCCAAAATCCAAATACCAAGTGTAACCTGAGCTAGGAAAATATATTCAATAACCACAATAAATACTGAATTAAAAAAATGAAAATATTGTGACTGATATCCACACATCAAATATCTGAATACAATTATCTCAAAAATAGTGTTGCACTGTCTTAGCTAGTGCCCACACAGTTCAAATATATGATCTCAGTTCACCAGAAAAGGAGTCCAATAAAAATTGAAAAATATAAAAGTCCAATAGTGGAAAAAACATTTTCACACATTTAAATGTGCACCAGCTACCGTGTAATTATAAAGCAGCTTTTCAAAAGCTCTGACCCCACATCATTAAATCAAACAGCTCCTCTATGATGACAGATTCCACTCCATTCGCCTTCTCTCACATCGGATTACGCCTCGAGCCTCTATCTCTTGCCCCTGGAAGACGTCCCGTCGGACAAAACGCGCATAGGGTGGAGTTTATCAGTGGCTCAGAAAGCCGACGGGTTGTACACTATGCTCTTGATCTTTTATTGTTTGCACTTGTATGAGAAGCGATCTAGTGACTATTTGGGGTCAGGGACTTGATCTTTGAGAGAGAGACTTGAGGCAAAACCAGATGTGAAAGAAGGAAGGCTGGAGCCATCCATCCAGGTGGGATCTGTCCCCATAGAGGCGCTGTTGGATCTCATGTGACATGGGGTCAGAGCGTTTGATAAGCCGCTTTATAATTACATGGTGGCAGCAGCACATTTGAATGTGTAAAGAGTTTTTTCACTCACAGTGGACATGGGTTTGATTTTTATTGGACTATCCTTTTCTGAGAAACTGATCATATATTTGAACTGTGTGGGCCTTACCTATGAATATATGGCTTTATATCACGGTGGCCACATGATCACAAAGCCCTCCCTGTCTCCCAACAGCTGAAATCCCTTAAAGGGCCTAGAGGCACCAGTGTAAAGACGTAAGGTTAAAAAAAAAAAAAAAAAAAATTCTGCCTTTAGAACTACTTCATTAGTATATCTAAATTCAATCCCTTCAAATATCAAATCATCTTTAAAGTAGTAATATTTAATCTTTTGCAATCCACAGCTCAGCAATAAACACTGCCTATTGCAGCCTCCATTGTGATAGGGACACAGTGTTGTACTATATCTGGGCATTCTTAAACAAGAACCTTAAGGGCAGGGTCCCCTGGTATTATTTTTAAGAGGTAATGAACTGAACAGTGGAAGCTGCTTAAAGCGGTAGTAAACCGCAAAGAAATTTGTAAAAAATTAAAAAAATAAAATAAATCAAGCCCTGGGCAGTTCAAGTCATACTAGCACATTATGACAGACTAACCTGAAAAAAGGCCCTCCTGCGGCACGCAGTCACCACTGAAGGCTCCTCCATTTTCACAAGGTCTTCTTTCCGGGTTCACAGGTTTCGTCTATCTGATCGGCCGAGCCGGCAATGACGTCACTCGTCGCATGCGCGCGGGAGTTGGCGCTTACAGCACAGCTCTTAAGAAATGGCACGGGTATGCCGTTCCTTCAGAGCACATGCGCTGGTGACATCACCGACTGCATCTAAAGTAAATATCCTAAACGTGCATGTTTAAGGAGATATTTACACAGTAGCTATAGGTAAGCCTGATTATAGACTTACCTATAGGTAAAAATCATACATAAAATCTTACTCCCACTTTAAGCACAGTGATCACTATTAAATGCTCCCTATAACATAGGATTTTTTTTTTCGGTTCCACTCCAATGAAAGCTGCAGATTTAAAAATAATGAAAATTACTTTTGAAAATAGCTTAACATATTGGTGCTTATATGAGATTTCTGTGATTGGGTTTACATATACATTAAAGTGGTTGTAAAGGCTTATGTTTTGTTTTAATAAAGTAACACACGTTATACTCGCCTGCTCTGTGCAGTGGTTTTGCACAGAGCAGCCCTGAACCTCCGCCTCTGTGATTCCTCACGGGCACTCAGCTCCTCCTCTTCTGTGTATGCCTCCATAGCAAGCACTTGCTATGGGGCAGACATGCAGGCTCAATCCTTTGGTGGGCTGTGTGCATCCAACGACACACACAGCATGGCTCAGTCCCACCCCCCACTTACAAGATTTGACCGACAGCAGCAGGAGCCAATTGCTCCACTGTTTGTGTAAGCGGGGAGAGGTGAGAAAAGCCTGCAGACGGGCACAGTGCTGGATCAATACAGGACCCAGCTACGTTTTTATTTTTTTTGGGGGGGTAGTCACAGCCAGTGACAAAATGTTTCTTACCCTACTTAAGTAGGAAATGCATACATTGTGATAACTCCATGAACCACACATTGAAAGCACCAGTGTGCCACAGGGTTAGTAGCTTTAAAGGAGAAGTACAGCCAAAACTCGTTCTGCCTTCCTGTGACTCGTTTTCAGCAGACAGCGGGCTGAAGTCTGCTGACGTCACAGAGCCGGTCAAGGCCCGGGCAGGATCATAACAATGGAGTTAAGATCCGCCCACATGCCTGGAATGACACTCAGTTCAGCCTCTGAGCGAGCCGCGGAGAGCCTGAGCCGGCCGCTCCCGCCCCCCTCCACAGACCAGCACTCCAGTGAGCGTGGGAGGGGCAGAGCAAAGAGCTGCTAAGTGACGGTGCTAGATCGCACGGTTCTCAGCATCGGAGGGGGGGGGGACGGACGGACGGACGACGGACTGATGCAGCACCGGAATGATGCTACATCCACCTAGGCAAGTATGATTATTTAATTTAAAAAAACATACTTCTCTTTTAAGTCCTATAAGGAACATGTATATGGTTTACATACTTGGAACCGGAAAATAATAACAGTGCAATAACAGTGAGTGCAGACGGCTAAACAGAATAAGACTGCGACTGTTAACGTGCTAATTCACTGGAAATATAAAAGATCAAGCGTATTTCAGTTCCATTCAATGCAATTTCCTGTCCCATCTGTTGCAGCCTCCAGCGACATCAGTCCCTGTCTGGCTCTCGCTCCCTTGGCCTGTGCACAAAGAGAACGGAGTAAAATACACCAAAGAGATGCCAGAGTTTTTCAAATCTCTGCTAGAGAATATGTAATATTCTAAGTTGAAAAGTGAATCTGCCCTTTACATTCTGAATAGAGTTGGACAGTATTTGATCCTCACTAGTTTAGTGCTGTCCGGGAAATTGGTGGAGAGATCTGACCTTATCTGATCACTTAGGCTAAACTTTTCAGCTGATAAATTTAAAGCTGGGCGCAATAACTTTTATATGAATATAATTCTCAATAGCCACAAAAGATATAAATCCACTTTGTGTGCACTAAATGCCTTTGTAAACCCAGGTATTACCTTGTAAAAGTAACAGTGGCATCATCACTGTGCTGCAGCCTAAATGAGTAATTAAGTGGTTCGTGCAGCATGCAAAAAAGTGGGCATGGCTACATGGGACTGAATATCGAGCATGGTTTAAAAGGGTGTAGGTAAGAGTCTGAATTTACATACAGAATGCACTGCACACATTTTCCACAGTCCTTTTAGCTGCAAAATTATTCTGTAATTACTGAGCCAAAACTAGTAATTTTTACAGACGCACAAACCTTTAGGACAAAATCTTCTAAAATTTCTACCATTACATAAGAGCTCTTTCACACGGGACGGATCCGTGATGATCCGCCCCGTGAACATCCGCTGCTCAGCAGGGATCGCTCCGCTGATCCCCGCTGATCCGGCGGATGACAGGGCGCTCCCTGCACACTGTGCAGGGACCGCCCTGTCAGATATCTGCTCTCCTCTATGGGGGATCGGATGAACACGGACCGTATGTTCGTGTTCATCCGATCCGCTCTGCAGACGGATGGAAAAATAGGGTTTTCCTCAGTCTGCAGAATCGAACCACAGTGGAGACGGACGATATCGGGTGTCAGCGGATGTTCATCCGCTGACACCCGCTATCCCCTAGGGATGCATGTATGTCCGTATTTTATCCGAGAACGGATGGATTAAATACGGACATACAGTCCGCCCGTGTGAAAGGGGCCAAAGACTAATCACCACTATTTCCTGTGGTCTCCCTCCAGCTGATTCCTCCCCCCACCATAATGCTAGATTTACACTGCTGCAATCCAACTTTTAGTGCAATTATGTAGTGCAACTCTGAGTTGGTGGTTTGCATATTCTAAACATCCAAAATTGTGCTGGAATCGCACCAAAGTAGCACAAGAACCTTTTCCAAAATAGAGCCATGCTAAGTTGCACTCATGTGAATGGGCACCATTGAAAACAATGCAATTTCCATTGTCATGCGATTCTAGGTGACCCAAGTCACATTTGCTGCTTAAATGCGGTGACCTAAGCCATGTATTGCTGTATAAATGCAGCCATACTTTTCAGGAAGAATGCAAGATAATAAATAACATTTTCCTGGGCCTGCTTAGGCACAGTTCAAATTTTGGGATGTTCCTGGATAGCAAAACTTCAGGTTCAGGTAAACTAATGTAGCCAGGATGCGGCTATTGTTGCCTGCAATTCAGGAACAGTGTGCAGTGCTGTTGATGTGGAGCTGTCTCCCTCTAGTGTTGGTTTGGACTCCATGTTGTCATTTCCTAAAGGTAGAGCATAGAGCAAAGCATCGTGGTATGTGTAGTTCAGAATGCTGGGGTTTCAATTCTAGCAGGATTGGCCTGAACTACAACTACCAGATTGCTGAGAGAGATGAACAGACTGCTGGGAGAGGATATAAAGGAGCTGGTCTAGGCCTATATCGTTTTTTTTGTGACCCCGGCCTGGATCTGCCAGCAGGAACTCTGTACCTGCGCGTGTTGTGGTCGAGTCATGGCCTGCATAAGAGAGTTATAAAGTGGCATACAGAGGGACATCTGGACAACATCGCCCATCTTGTTGCGGTCTAGAGGCTGTTCCTGTGTTTTCCATGCTACCAACACATCAGATCTGGGTGGGCCACAGTGCGGATCGATGGAGGTCAGACGCCATTCCCTGAACCGGGACCCAGAGGGAGATCCTGAAAAGCCATCACCATCTTCATTGCTACCTATAACTTCAGTTACAATATCGGTGAGCGGGCACCTGCCCAGTTAACCATACAGACACTGTATACAGCCACCATTGTCCCTGTTCACATTTCTGGCACTTGTAGTACCACCGGAGGCAAGTTCAGTTAACCCTACAGACACCTGTGCTTTTGCTCACATCTATGGCATCTATAGTCGTGCAGGATACAATCCCATTAAACCAACATACACTGTGATCACTTGTGCTCAGGTTACACAGGAAGAATCTACATCCTTTTCATTAACATAGCAGCTAAATTGCTTTGCTCTACACCATCCACGATTATTTTATATTATTTTATCTACCATTCCTTAAGTGCTAGCTGAAGACCTGCAGGATTCCACAGAGTTACCGTTAACCCCTCCTGCTCCTTCCTAAACTTCATAAGTGACTAGTGTTTAACATAAGGGGTCTGCTCTCATCTATCTGGAACTCTGCTTAAATGAGCCAGCAAAGGTTAAATTAATGTTTTGCCAGTTGATTTGATGTGAAGTGCCTGTGGGCTGAGGAGACAGAAAGGAGTGGTCTGACACAGTCAAGTGCCGTTCCCCTACCTTTTTGCTGTCTGTACACATATGTTTTAATGACTGAAACAGGGTTTTATTGTACTTAACCACATTGTGTTTCTTTGCACTCTACTTTTTCTAAACACAAATCCTTAGATTGTATAATTGCATTTATTAATAGTGCTTTGTTGCCTTCAGATAAGATATCTTTATGAAATACAACCTTAGTTTAGTTTACTTGGTGGCAAGAGTGACACAAAGGAATACATAACCTGTTTCATCAGTATTGTGTACGTTTCCTATTACTGGTGTCAATGGGTAATAATGACTGAACCCAGGGTGTCAGAGGACTTGCAGAGTCGGGGCAACCAGTGGGGTACAGATTCTATCAGCGGCCCTCACGAGGGTAGCGCTACACTAAAGTTTCTGACCTCTGCAGACTAAACAATGTTATGTAATAGCTAGACCCCATGTTAGTGGCAACTCCAACCTCATTCCCAATGTAGAGGCCACATACATAGAAACACTGAAATTGTCCCTAGAGGAAAGATAGTAGGGGCATTGTGGGTATATAGCACTTATGTTGGATTTTTGCGTAGAAAAAAATAAAAAAAAGGTCTCCCTTATGCCATGATCCTGGATTTGGGGGATAAGCGAATTTGGCAACAAGCCTATTGAAAAAGTAGGGCTCAAAAAAGTGCTATAAGTTTCTCAGAACTCGGAAGCACAGATGCAATTTTCAGAATGTTTTGGCATCTGTTGGGGTAAATGTAATTTCGAGTTCAGAACACCATGTATTTTTTAATCCATGGCAGCAATACCTCAAGGAAGTCTCAATCTCTATTGTTCCATCCTAATGAGAGTATGGAATCCCTCTTCAACACATCGGCCTTAGGTTGTGGCCTCAGTTTCTACTTAGCTCCAGGTCACAGACTCCGATCTTGGTGAGATGATTTTCATTACAGTTCATCTTGTTAGAGGACCCACAGTGTATATTAGAACGTGCTTTAGTCTTCTAGATATTATGGTCAAAATTGCAGCACTATATCATAATGACCAAATCAGAGGATAAGTCTTATATAAAACGCAGTCATTCTGGATATCAGCTATCGTTCCACTCTTTTCATACTCCATTACGTGTGACAGTGATGTATACCACCGATATTAAATGAGGGACTTTCAGTATTAAAATTAAAATTCCATCCTGTTAACAGGCAAAGATTTATGGAATTTCAAACATACAGTGCCTTGAAAGGGTATTCATACCCCCTTGAAATGTTCCACTTTTTGTCATGTTACAACCAAAAATGTATTTTTATTGGGATTTTACGTGATAGACCAACACAAATCGGCACATCATTTGTGAAGTAGAATAAAAATTATAAATGGTTTTCACATTTTTTAACAAATAAATATCTGAAAAGCCCCTATACTCCGATACCCCTAACTGAAATCTAGTGGAACAAATTGCTTTCAGAAGTTGCCTAATTAGTAAATAGATTGCACCTGTGTGTAATTTAATCTCAGTAAAAATACAGCTGTTCTGTGAAGCCCTCAGAGTTTGTTAGAGAACCTTAGTGAGCAAAAAGCATCATGAAGGCCAAGGAACACACCAGACAGGTCAGGGATAAAGTTGTGGAGATGTTTAAAGCAGGGTTAGGTTATAAAAAAAAATATCCCAAGCTTTGAACATCTCATGGAGCACTGTTCATTCCATCACCCGAATATGGAAAGATGTATGGTACAACTCCAAATCTACCAAAACATGACTGTCAACCTAAACTGACAGGCCGGGCAAGAAGAGCATTAATCAGAGGAGCAGCCAAGATGCCCATGGTAACTCTGGAGGAGCTGCAGAGATCCGCAGCTCAGGTGGGAGAATCTGTCCACAGGACAACTATTAGTTGTGCACTCCACAAATATGGTCTATATGGAAGAGTGCCAAGAAGAAAGTCATTGTTGGAAGCCATAAGAAGTCCAGTTTGCAGTTTGTGAAAAACGATGTGGGGGACACAGCAAACATGTGTAAGCAGGTGCTCTGATAAGATGAGACCAAAATTTAACTTTTTTGCCTAAAGGCAAAACACTATGTATGGCAGAAAATGAGCACTGCACATCACCCTGAACATCACATGTTGTGGAGATGCTTTTCTTCAGTAGGGACAGGGAAGCTGGTCAGAGTTGATGAGAGGATGGATGGAGCCAAATACAGAGCAATCTTAGAGGAAAACATGTTAGAGTCTGCAAAAGACTCTTTCAGCAGGACAACGACCCTAAACATACAGCCAGAGCTACAATGTAATGGTTTAGAGCAGGGATATGCAATTAGCGGACCTCCAGCTGTTGCAAAACTACAAGTCCCATCATGCCTCTGCCTCTGGGTGTCATGCTTGTGTCAGTGTCTTGCTATGCCTCATGGGATCTGAAGTTCTGCAACAGCTGGGAGGTCCACTAATGGCATATCCCTGGTTTAGATCAAAGCATATTCATCTATTAGAATGGCCCAGTCAAAGTCCACACCTAAATCCAATTGAGAATCTGTGGCAAGACTTGAAAATTGCTGTTCACAGACACTCTCCATACAATCTGACAGAGCTTGAGCTATTTTGCAGAAAAGAATGGGCAAAAATGTCTCTCTCTAGATGTGCAAAGGTGGTAGAGACATACCCAAAAATACTTGCAGCTGTAATTGCAGTGAAAGGTGGTTCTACAAAGTATTGACTCAGGGGGGCTGAATACATCACACTTTTCACATTTATTTGTTAAAAAAAAATTGAAAACCATTTATCATTTTCCTTTAACTTCACAATTATGTGCCACTTTATGTTGGTCTATCACATAAAATCCCAACAAATACATTTACATTTTTTGTTTGTAACATGACAAAATGTGGAGAATTTCAAGGGCTATGAATACTTTCAAGGCACTGTATATACAGTAATTAGCAGAATATTTGTCATAATAAAGCCCAATTCCAGCACAACCCCTTTATTCTATTGTGAAGCCAGTATGACTATCTATAAACCACAGTTCTGGAGTATCCTCCTACCCCGGCCAACCAAAATCCATATCCTTAGACCTCCTGGGAAACCAATAACTAGTGCTAGCAACCAAAAATAATGGTACTTTCATCCAGAATGGATATCTAGGGAAAGGCAAAAAGCAGGGGGAACACATGGATTTTGATGGCACCATCTAAGACTAGACATACTGTATATTCCAAAGATTAAAACACATAACTTGCTTTTACTCATTACAAAACCACATCGGTTTAACCACTTCAATACAGGGCACTTAAACACCTTCCTGCCCAGACCAATTTTGAGCTTTCAGTGCTGTCGCACTTTGAATGACAATTGCGCGGTCATGCTACACTATACCCAAATTACATTTTTTTCCCACAAATAGAGCTTTCTTTTGGTGGTATTTGATCACCTCTGCGGTTTTTATTTTTTGCTAAACAAAAAAAGACTGAAAATGTTGAAAAAAATTATTTTTTTTTGTTTCAGTTTCAAAACTTTGTAAATAAGTACGTTTTCTCCTTCACTGGTGGGCACTGATGGGGCTGCACTGATAGGTGTCACTGATGGGCGACACAGATGGGCATGGATAGGCGGCACAGATGGGCATAGATAGGCGGCACAGATGGGCATAGATAGGCGGCACGGATGGGCATAGATAGGCGGCACGGATGGGCATAGATAGGCGGCACGGATGGGCATAGATAGGCGGCACGGATGGGCATAGATAGGCGGCACGGATGGGCATAGATAGGCGGCACGGATGGGCACAGATAGGCGGCACGGATGGGCACAGATAGGCGGCACGGATGGGCACAGATAGGCGGCACGGATGGGCACAGATAGGCGGCACGGATGGGCACAGATAGGCGGCACGGATGGGCACAGATAGGCGGCACGGATGGGCACAGATAGGCGGCACGGATGGGCACAGATAGGCGGCACGGATGGGCACAGATAGGCAGCACGGATGGGCACAGATAGGCGGCACGGATGGGCACAGATAGGCGGCACGGATGGGCACAGATAGGCGGCACGGATGGGCACAGATAGGCGGCACGGATGGGCACAGATAGGCGGCACGGATGGGCACAGATAGGCGGCACGGATGGGCACAGATAGGCGGCACGGATGGGCACCGATAGGCAGCACGGATGGGCATCGATAGGCGGCACGGATGGGTACCGATAGGCGGCACGGATGGGTACCGATAGGCCGCACGGATGGGTACCGATAGGCGGCACGGATGGGTACCGATAAATGGCACGGATGGGCACTGATAGGCGGCATTGTATTGTATTTTACCGATGGATGCCAATCAGTGCCAAACAATAATGCATGCCAATCAGTAATGTCCATTGTGGGCACTGATTGGCATCCATTGTGGGCACTGACTGGCATCTCTGGTGGTCTAGGGTGGCATACCTGGAGCTGGGCATCCCTGGTGGTCCAGTGTGGGCATCCTTGGGGGGCCTGCGCTGATAATCGATCAGCACAGACCCCCCCTGTCAGAGGAGCAGCCGATCGGCCCTCCTCTACTCGCGCCTGACAGACGCGAGTGAGGAAAAGCCGATCACCGGCTCTTCCTATTTACACTGTGATCATCCATGATTGGACATGGATGATCACGTGGTAAAGAGTCTGGGCGGAGGGAACCCCACATTCGTCTAAAACTCGCCAGTTTCTAAATATCTTGCAGGACAATTTCATGGGTCAGATGGTAGACCAACTAGAAATAAAGTGTTACTAGATCTACTGATTACCAACAATACAGACCTAATTATGGATGTAGAAATACTGGGCAATTTAGGAAACCGCAATCACAGGTCAGTTGGCTTCAGTATAAATCACACAAATAGTTAACATAAGGGTAATACAAAGACACTGAATTTCAAAAGAGCTCCTAAACTACGAACCTTGCTAGAAGGCATAAATTGGGATAAAATCTTAGGAACAAAAAAACATGGAGGAGAGATGGGTTCGCTTTAGGAGCATATTAAATGAGGGCAAAAGTCC
This sequence comes from Lithobates sylvaticus, assembly GCA_028564925.1. Classification (NCBI taxonomy): domain Eukaryota; kingdom Metazoa; phylum Chordata; class Amphibia; order Anura; family Ranidae; genus Lithobates; species Lithobates sylvaticus. Next base: position 84,830,593 of record CM053026.1, read on the forward strand.
TGGATGGCTTAACTCCAAAGTAAAAATGCATATAGGGAATCATCATCAGAATTCAGACACAAAAGACGCATAGCAGAGGAGAGCAAAAAAAAAAAATCTATGAAAGTATGTAAACCGTAAAATAGGGACGACAGACCATATTGGCCCCATAAAGAATGAGGAAGGACATCTGGTTACAAAGGATGGGGAGATGGCGAAAGTATTGAATTTATTCTTCTCTTCAGCCTTCACAAGGAAATCAGGGGGGCTTCAGTAACCAAAACTGCAATGTTTATCCTCATGACACATCACAGGAAGCACCCTCATGGCCAACAGGGGACAGAATTAGAATTAGACTTGGGAAACTTAACATCAAATCAAATCACCGGAACCAGGTGGCTTGCACCCGAGGATACTTGGGGAACTCAGTCAAGTAATTGCCAGACCATTGTTCCTAATTATTACTGACAGTCTACTGACTGGAATGGTACTAGCAGATTGGAGAAAAGCCAATGTAGCACCAGAATTTAAAAAGGGGCCCAAAATACATCCCTGGGAATTACAGACCAGTTAGCCTAACATCAATAGTATGCAAGCTCTTGGAGGGGAAGATAAGGGACTATATACAAGATTTTAGTAATGAAAACTGTATCATTAGCAGTAATCAGCATGGATTCATGAAGATTCTTGCCAAACCAATCTATTAACCTTATATGAGGAGGCGAGTGACCATCTAGATAAAGGAAGGCCCGTAGTCGTGGTGTATCTGGATTTTGCAAAAGCATTTGACACAGTTCCCCATAAACATTTACTTTACAAAGCAAGGTCCATTGGCATGGACCATAGGGTGAGTACAAGGATTGAAAACAGGCTACAGGGGTGAGTTCAGAGGGTGGTGATAAATGGGGAGTACTCAGAATGGTCAGGGGTGGGTAGTGGGGTCCCACAGGGCTGGGACCACACCCAATTTGTTTATAAATGACCTGGAGGATGGGGTAAACAGTTCAATCAAGCTAAGCAGGGCAATAACTTTTCTGCAGGATGTGGAAACCTTGCAAGATCTGAACAAATACATGGCAAATGAGGTTTAATATAGAAAAATGTAAAATAATGCATTTGGGTGGCAAAAATATGAATGCAATCTATACACTAGTGCAGGGATATGCAATTAGCAGACCTCCAGCTGTTGCAGAACTACAAGTCCCATGAGGCATAGCAAGACTGACAGCCAGAAGCATGACACCCAAAGGCAGAGGCATGATGGGACTTGTAGTTTTGCAACAGCTGGAGGTCCACTAATTGCATATCTCTGCACTAGGGGGGAGAACCTCTGGGGGGATCTAGGATGGAAAAGGACCTGGGGGTCCTAGTAGATGATAGGCGCAGCAATGGCATGCAATGCCAAGCTGCTGCTAACAAAGCAAGCAGAATACTGGCGTGCATTAAAAAGGGGATTAACTCCAGGGATAAAGCAATAATTCTTCCACTCTACAAGACTCTGGTCTGGCCGCACCTAGAGTATACTGTCCAGTTCTGGGCACAAGTCCTCAGGAAGGATGTACTGGAAATGGAGCGAGCGAGTACAAAGAAGGGCCACAAAGCCAATAAAGGGTCTGTAGGAGATTAGTTATGAAGAAAGGTTGCGAGCACTGAACTTATTCTCTCTGGAAAAGAGACACTTGAGAGGGGATATGATTTCAATTTACAAATACTGTACCGTACACAATAGGGATAAAATGTTTTTGTGGAAGGGAGTTTAACAAGACACGTGGCCACTCATTAAATTAAGAAGAAATGAGGTTTAACCATAAACTATGTAGGAGGATTCTTTACTGTAAGAGCGGCAAGGATGTGGAATTCCCTTCCACAGGCGGTGGTCTCAGCGGGGGCATTGATAGTTTAAAAAACGATTAGATAACCTCCTGAACGACCACAACATACAGGGATATACAAGGTAATACTGACATATAATCACACATAGGTTGGACTTGTGTCTTTTTTCAAACTCACCTACTATGTTACTTACCGATTCCACGGTTAAACACCTGTAGAATATTTATCATGGTTGGAATCCCATGGTAGCTGTTGGGAGACTATATAAAACAATATATGGGTCTGTTTTTAAACCAATGTTTTGTAATGACTCAAGGCAAGTTATGTTCCTAATCTTTGGAATGTAGCACCTTCTACCTTTTCTACCTTAGGTAGGTTGCTAGAGTAGTTGTGTTTTGTTACAGCCAGTGCAGGTAAATTTAGGCAGGCCTAGCTGTGAGCTAGGCCTGTTTGTTTTTGATCTGGGGGCTGGGGAGTAGTTTAGTGTAGAAGCACGTGACTGACATGTACTTAATTTCTCTGGTGCCTCCTCCGATTCTAGAGGGTTCTGGAAAAGAGGCAGGGCAGAGGATTGGAGTGGCATGGAGTGTATCTGGGAGCCCTGACCAATCCCCAACTAGGATTGGCAGGGGGCAGGACTTCTATATATACGCATGGTCAGCCTGTTATAGGAGGAGTTGTCGGATGGAAGAACTAATGATGGAGTGTTAGGCT